>JAOWCC010001589.1:91635680-92286444 GCA_030867875.1 Actinernus sp. WN-2022
CTGGGAATGGTTTAACTATGACATGTGACCCGCCATTTTACCTAGATCCCACTGAGCCACGCTGATTCCTGACCATGGAGTTACCGAGGCTAGATTGCAGAATACCCCACCTCTTCGAAAGATCACTTGAAAAGCCTTTACAAATTGTGCAAAAATTATCCATTTAGCTCAGGTGTATTTAGACTCGTTCTATGAATTATTTGGAGTTGAAAATGGATAAGATTTATTTGAATTTCAGGGTTAGATTTTTAGAGGCTTTGTATGGTAATTTGAGAAATGCATTATTAATGAACCAAGGGGTGGGGTATTCTGCAATCATTCCGTCACCGATAACTACCGTTGTTCGCTGAGGCCGTATATCCACAGTTACTGGATCGGTTGATTCGGTTGGAGTCGTCTCACTTTTCTTCTTTTTCTTTTTCTTTTTCTTTTTCTTTCTCGACGTTGCGTTATTGTTGTCCGTCTTAGCAGAAGTTCCATGCAGGATCTAATTGTTTAGATGGCTCTGGATCCATTGTTCCCGTCGTACTCCGACGCCCTTGACTAATCGGTTCCGACTCATTAGAAGGAGGTGTTAAAGGAATTTGGTTGGGCTCTTTGGACAATAGGCGGTGGAAGTTACAAGGCTTTGTTTTTCTTCATTATGCAATCTAAGTTGATTTGCAAATTCATTGTTTTCATTTTGTAGGTGTTTAAGTTCGACCAAAATATTTTCAAATTTCGATTGAAAAACTCCATCACTGGATCTTTGAATAATATTCTTCTCAGCAATAGAATCCAATTTCTTTCCAACCTTTCAACACTAGTCATTAGTAGTTGAATGGCGTGATTTGATTTTTTTTGCAACCAGTACAGCATGCTTCCCGCACACTACCGGCAAAGTCACTTTCAATGTCGATACCGGCGCTACCTTCTTCATCGGAGTATAAATCTAAAACCTCCTGACTTACGGGCTGAACGGAAGTTTCACTCGTTGGCATATGCTCCAAACGATTAGTTTCAGATTAGCCGCACAATCTACATCGTCCTGCTTAGTACTGCTGCTGCCGTCGTTGAGTTGCTTTCCGAGTTGCTCCGACTCGCCATTTTGAATTTGAGGTATCTGCCCATTATCACTTGTGGGTGCTGGGTCATTCTCGTCTGATTTGCTTACCAGATTCGTCGATTTCTCGTCTTTAAGCTTCTCTGCCTTCTAAAGATTGGCACTTCTTATCGTTGCCGCCTTTGTTGCCGCTTTACATTCGTCCCAGGAAGTACAGATTCCTGTGTCCTCCTCGTAGTAACTTGTTTTAGTCGTTTCGCTCATGGCGAGAGGTACAATATCGTACTTAACTTGTTTCAGTGGGCTGTATATTAAAGTCTTGTAGAGGTCTTCAAGAGTAATATTTCCTTAATATCAAGTCCAATGAGTCTCAAGAGTAGTCAGAGTCGCTTCATACACGTCCGCACTTACGTCCCATTTTCAACCCCTCCCCCCTTAGTTTTGCAAGGCTCACAGATTTCCCCAAAAATTTGCAAACAATATGTTGCGTTCATCATGTTTATTACCAAAAGTATGATTTAAAGTTACCACTTCATTCCAGCCACTTATAATGGGGAGGGCAACGATTAGCAGGAAATGCATATGATTTTCCACCCTCCCCCCTCACCTTTTCAAGGTTCGCAGATCTTACCCCAAATTTCCAAACAATACATATGTTGTGTTCATGGTGTTTGGTCCCAAAACTATGATTTTAATGCTGCAACTTTATTTAATCCACTTCTGGACTGGGAAATAGAAAATGAAACTGTCCCAGTGTGCTTTGCGGCCAAAACAAAAAGGGCGATGGATTTTTACGGGTAGAACGGAACATCGTAAGAGGAGTTATCTTGCTCTTTGGAAAATAGTCATTATTTCGGACCAAACTAGCAAACTATACGCTCACACCAGGAGCCCATTACCAGGAGCGTCCATCTTCCCCATTGGGTCTGTTCCCAGCACAGGAGTAGATGTGGCTATATTTAGAATTGCATTTCGCGCGAAATAAACAAAGGCCATGTTGTCTTAGCCAATCAGATAGCTAACGTCACTTCTCATTATTATTCATTATCATTCTTCTGCACTTTCAACGCAGGAATTCGGATTGCTGGTTTTCACTCAATCCCCAGAGATTCAAATGACAAAGGGCATGGCGGCGATGTTGGTGCCCCAACAAAAGAAGCTAACGAGTAATCTATTGTTTAAGGGCACCAACATGGCGGCTATGACGTCAAGTGAAAGCCAGCAATTCTAAATATAGCCGGCCACATCTACTCCTGTGCTGGGGGCCCAGCCCATGACATAGGAACGCTCCTGGTAATGGGCTCCTGCTCACACTGAGTCCGACTAAACAACTCCAGTAACGCGTGGACGGTCATCAACTTATTAGCATGATCATCAAGTTACAAAACATTTTGTGGGTTAGTAAACTTCACATCAAGACTAATAAGGAGCACTACAGGAATTGTGGTAAAAATACGATCACAATGGCATTTACACTCGCTGTAGTAAACGCTCAGATTGCATTATGGTCCACGCACATTGCACAATACACATAGCGAGCGATCGGGAACCATACACATAGCGAGCGATCGGGCACCATACACATAGCGAGCGATCGGGCACCATACACAGCGAGCGATCGGAAACCATACACATAGCGAGCGATCGGGCACCATACACATAGCGAGCGGGACACCATACACATAGCATGCAAGCGGGACAGCATACACATAGCGAGCGGGACACCATACACATAGCATACAAGCGGGACAGCATACACATAGCGAGCAGGACAGCATACACATAGCGAGCGGGACACCATACACATAGCGAGCAGGACAGCATACACATAGCGAGCGGGACACCATACACATAGCATACAAGCGGGACAGCATACACATAGCGAGCGGGACACCATACACATAGCATACAAGCGGGACACCATACACATAGCGAGCGGGACACCATACACATAGCGAGCGGGACACCATACACATAGCGAGCGGGACACCATACACATAGCGAGCGGGACACCATACACATAGCGAGCGGGACACCATACACATAGCGAGCGGGACACCATACACATACGGCGAGCGGGACACCATACACATAGCGAGCGGGACACCATACACATAGCGAGCGGGACACCATACACATAGCGAGCGGGACACCATACACATAGCGAGCGGGACACCATACACATAGCGAGCGGGACACCATACACATAGCGAGCGGGACACCATACACATAGCGAGCGGGACACCATACACATACGGCGAGCGGGACACCATACACATAGCGAGCGGGACACCATACACATACGGCGAGCGGGACACCATACACATAGCGAGCGGGACACCATACACATAGCGAGCGGGACACCATACACATAGCGAGCGGGACACCATACACATAGCGAGCGGGACACCATACACATAGCGAGCGGGACACCATACACATAGCGAGCGGGACACCATACACATACGGCGAGCGGGACACCATACACATAGCGAGCGGGACACCATACACATACGGCGAGCGGGACACCATACACATAGCGAGCGGGACACCATACACATAGCGAGCGGGACACCATACACATAGCGAGCGGGACACCATACACATAGCGAGCGGGACACCATACACATAGCGAGCGGGACACCATACACATAGCGAGCGGGACACCATACACATAGCGAGCGGGACACCATACACATAGCGAGCGGGACACCATACACATAGCGAGCGGGACACCATACACATAGCGAGTGGGACACCATACACATAGCGAGCGTGACACCATACACATACGGCGAGCGGGACACCATATACATAGCGAGCGATCGGGCACCATGCACATAACCAGCAATTGAAAAAATTGCGTTCGCCATTAAATTGTATCCTAACAGTAAGGAATCACAAAACAACACATTGGTTTGTCTGGCTGCTGCAAGAAGTATTGAATCCAGCTATCTTTGTTGTACTATGTGTTTTACTCCTTTGATATATTTCCAAAGTGCAAGTGAGGCCAATTATTCGAAAGAAGTGGTGAATTGCCGGAACGAAAAACCGTATTATCCACACAAGTTCACTTTAACCCATGGATCTTAAAGGTTATTGTTTTATAATTTGTTATGTGCTATCAAACTATAGCTACAGTAAACTTTAAATAACGAAATATTACTCCAAGCAAGAACAACGAAACTAGAAAAAGGGAAATTACCATATCAATTTAAAATTAACGCTAGTAGTGCAGCAGCTTTGCCTAGATTGTCAATTCCAACTGGTAAACACTCATTTAAATACTACTAAACTTGTATCAATCAACACTTATTACACAACACGTACTGTCGGTAAGAACCAATGAAATGGCTCCGGCTACATAAAATCACCTTGTGAACATAATTTTGCTGCTATTTTCAAAGCGCAACAAACTATCCATGCACGCGCGTCCGACCGAATCGCAAATCCAGAATCCCTCGCCCCGGGCCGTCGCCCCGCCGCGCTCGCGCCCCCTCTAATATTTGCAGCAAATTGTCGCATGTAAAGATTTGATTATGCCTTGATAGCTCAGATGGCAGAATGCGCGGCCTTCTTGAGATCGGGAGTCTGGAAGAGGACACATTTCCCCCATATTTTTACTGGACAACATTTCTTTTTGCTCTCCTTTCCTCGTTCTGGCATTTTTCTTTCTTACCAAATTATCATTTTAATAATAACCAAAAATATACCCAATACTTTATCCCTCACCAGGACTCTACAAACCCCTCCAACAGTCCTTCACCCCTAAACAACACCCCTCCCCTCCCAACTCCATTCACTCCTCACCCCAGGGGCTGATCAAAAAACCTTATGAGTGCTTATGAGAACATTCGGTTTCCCAAATAAAACGCCTGCATTGCAGGCTAATTCGCTACGAGCATGATTGCACAGCTACAGATAAATTAGAAAACACAGCGTGTTATCATGATACGCAACTGATATGAAACCACCCTTCAGGCTAGTGTCATGTCAATTTATTACACAATCATTCATCCATGCGTGAAATGCGTGAAACCTGTCAAAGGTAGGCTGTGGAGGCATACCATGTCAACACACAGTTAGGGTTGCTGTCAGACACTCACTATGAGTACGTTCGGAGTGGTGAAGAACTCTACCTATAGGTCCAGTGTGTTGTACGGAGCCGACCCGGCACAGTTAGCTGCTGAACGAGTTCTAGAGGAAAACAGACTCAAACATGACGAGTACAATGCTATGGCTTCTTTTGGAGCAATACGCACCATGGACAAAGGCACGGCGGCCAAAGGAACATTTTTAATTCGAATACTTTTGTTTGTTATTTTTGTGATGGCCGCTGCGACATTAGTTCTTGTTGGGTTGATGTTATTTGGCAAGATCGGTCCTGGGTGCACATGTACACAACAAGGTATAACAATATATATTTTGTTTCTAGTCACTAGTAGTACCCTTACAACATGTTTATGGATTAACCGGTATTTCGCACGCATACTGTCCTTAATCGGACGTTTTCCTAATTAGATCGGGTGATAGTTGGCGAAGTCAACTGATCGAAGATACCAAGAAAAATATAATTGTTTGCCAAGCTACGGCTCTTTCCAACTTAGCTGTCGATTAATAACGAGAGAACGTGGAAAAACGTTGGAAAATAAGCACTTTTCTTTTCTCGTCTGTGCACGCTCGCTCTTCGGCAGGCAATGCCATCTGTCGATCGATAGACGACGCATTGCTGCCAATCAGATTGCGAGTTTACCGATAGTATTAACACTCATTAGATAGTTTAATACATTGCGATATGTTGCGGATATCAATAACAGTGTGAAACGGGACTTAACTCAAGTTGAACAAGACAAGACTACATATTAGTAACAATACACATTCTTAAGAGATGTTATATTTCAACTGCATTAGTATTACTTGTGGTTATCTATTTAGGCCTGTTTCGACAGTTTTCATGTGCCGATCCAGGGCTTATGGGCTATAATAACAATAGATTTAGCTCATTAGCATATGATTCGGCACATAAATAGTTCACCCTTGGTACTAAGTCGGCTGACTACACTAAAGAACATACGAGAAACGATACACTCGATTAATATAAATTTGAGCCGAATATCTAGTGCAAATGCACTGCCTATCCAGAATCGCCCAATTCAATTAAAATAACAACTGTACCGGCATACTTTATATAAATATGAGAACAGCAATAGAGCATTAAAACTATTCTCGTGCAATTATCGTGAATTGGAATAACAAGTTCGATATGAATTGTTCAAATGATGAATTGAACACACCACACTGATTGAAAGAAGTATATTTTTCACGTTAACAAAACTTCTCAACGCTTCTTCTATCCTAGAGAAACCGAAATATGCGCAGGATTGACATATGCACAAAACTAAATACGAAACAAGTGGGCGTGAGAAAGCTGCAGGAAAAACTCTTCGTATGCATAACATTTCACCTTCAAAACAGAGTGAAGGATAACGTGGTCATTACAAATTATGGATAGGAATTTTACCGACATCACAACCAAAAAAATGACCCTCTATCAAATGCCATGTGAACAGGATATTAACTTGTTCTGGTTTTAACCAATACTGTCTGTTTTGTTAGTCTGTCAAGTTTGTCACCGTTTCAGTGCAAATTATTGATGAGTATGACCAAGTGGACTAAACTATGTTCAGTGATGTTGTAAAAAAAACTCCATATATAACCTAATATAAATGACTTTTGAAACAATTGAATTTCGAAACCTCCGCTGAATTGGGTATCAGGATTAGTTGTTAGTAAACATTGCTAGTGGATAAAGTGAAATTATTTCAACGGTGCTGTTTCTCTTGATTCGTGTGCTTGATACGCTGTAGAACAGCACGTTGCGATATATTCGGGTGAAATAAGTAGGAATCCAATATCGATTATTTATTGAACACATTTCAAAGACTAACAATTGGCATCATTTCGTTTGACACCAATAATTTTCCCGCTAAGCTGTTTGGGTATTAAAACAGCAACAACAATCTCTGTTTTTTAGACATAGTTACCACATGCGCCTCATAACAACGAAATGTGACGCGAGCAGCGCTGTGTTTACGTGTAGCACATTGTTATCAGAATACAATAACACGCTTCGGTGATCACTGAGCCGCCATCTACTACTAAAGAATCACCTAGAAACAACGTCATCTCACTAAAAATTAGATCACGATGATTTTAGTCTTAACTGTTTTAGCCGCATGTTTCTTAAAACAACGTTACCTTGATAAGATGTGTCACGGTTAGGGCTGGGTTAGGTTATACACAAGATATATGTGCGTGTGTCACGCTAATGTCGTGCACAACAGCACAAGTATACACGTGATTAAATATCCTTAGAATAATAAAGTCTTTATATAAAGAGGGTAGCACTAAATAGCAAAGCTAACAAACTTGTGGCCCTCAATAACTGACAATACAAATATTATATAAAAAGCTAAATTTCAAAACTATATAAGATAAAAACGAGATAAATTCACAACTTCATTAAAATATCATTATACTATATATATATATATATATATATATATACACTGAAACAAAAAAACTCTGCCAAAGACTTACATATATCATATATATATATCCTTTATATTTCCATCAAACTTTCTTGACAGTTGTTGCTTTGGTAGACACAAAGAAACATAATAGGCTTTGTTTTCCTTTGTGTTTGACGGTAACGAAGTAGCAAGTTCAACCGTGAAACTCTGCCATTTTGGCCTGCAATGTTTTGATCACACATTTTCAATAGTAAAAGCGGTAGCCGGTCAGTCGCCTTTCTTTAGTTGCTCAATAATCTAAAGGCCGGTACGGGTTTACATGACGCGTTTACTGATCCCAGGGCAAGATTTGTCACGAGATGAAAATGAGTTGTTTTGTGTATGACTTTATCCCTCATAACATTACATTTTTTTTACAGGGAATGATGATAATCCAACTATAAAGAAATTTGATAAGACATATCGCCACGGCATTAAACGTGTCATGTAAACAGGCCCTTAGATTAGTACTGCTGACTAGCTTTTCTGCGAGTTTAGGACAACTCATTTGCACAACGTCCCTTAAATGAAGTCATTTCAAGGATTTGTAATGCTTTTTATAGCAATACAACGACCATAAATCGCCCAAAAAATGGTTGAACAAGATTTAAGACACTTTACTGCGCCCAAATAAATGATTTCTGGCTACGGCTTATAGGCACTTTAACTCGAGCTCCGAAGCCACTTCCTGGATTTAAACAAAATGTCATAACTTTTAATTTTTTTGCCAAATTCTGCTCAAATCTTCACAAATAGTACAGAATTTATTAATACAACTGATAAATTCACATATTTAGGTTGGCCGCCATCTTAGATCGTCACATCACGTGACAAAATACTCCCAAAATCTGGGAGTATTTGATCACGTGATCCAGCCTTTACCAGTGTCTTCTCTCTGAGTAGCCGCCATCTTGGATCTGACCGAGAAGACCCTGGGGACGAGGTTGTGTTTTTAACATTTCTGAGCTATAAATTCAATCTTTCATAAGAGTAATACACCAAATCCTATCGCTGAGAAATATCTACAATTGGAGATATAATTTTTCAAAGAGGACCACATCAGAGCCGAGATTTTGGATAGTGCTTTGTTTACATCTAGAGTGGCCACGGCTGACTAATAGGCACGTGCATTAAAAATGTTGAGAAATTATCATAAATTATCATAATCAAGCGATAACTAATTTCTGTAAAAATATGTATAGAGTGTTAGAAACTGGTTGTGCGTTGTACCTCCTGGTCATTACGATAATTTGTAAACTTTTGAATGCACGTGCGTATTCCGTCAATCAGCAGTGGCCGCTCCAGATGTAAACAAACACTCTCCAAAACCTTTGCTCTGATTTCTCCACTTTGAAAAATCATATTTCCAATTGTAGTCATTTTCAGTGATAGGATTTGGTGTATTATTCTTATGAATGATTGAATTTAATGCTCACAACGTTTTTTTTAGAAAACCTGAAATTTGTAGATTTCGAGATTTTGCCATTTTTCGACTTTTTTACTCTCTCGAAACTACAAATATTCACAGCCTTTTTTCTGTTTTCGCTAATACAGTTTATTTGGCATCAAGATTTTGCTAAGCTTTGGCGAATACTTTTAAGCACAATGGATTCTAATCACTTCTATTGACAAAAAGCTACGGTCATTTCAACTTTGACAAAACGTTAGTAAGGTGAGAAATTTAGAGATCAATTTTGTGTTGTTTTCAAGAAAGAAATTATTCGACTAGATTTCGAGTAATGGCTCAAAATGTCAAAAAGAGGGGTTGCCTTACGTCACAATTACGTCAATTGTATGAGTGATCCAAGTCAAGATTTTGACATTATCAGTTGTATCAATAAATTTTATACTATTTGTGAACATTTGAGCAGAATCAGGCAAACATCTTAAAAGTTATGACATTTTGTTTAAATTCGCAAAGTGGCTTCGGAGTTTCAATCGAGACGCCTTAAACGCTGCAACGTTTTTTAACGAAATAAAAACTAAAATACTCGCAAAATATCCTTTGTTCATTTCTGTATTATATATTAACCCATGGCTAGATGGGTGCAAAAATTAGTGTGGTCGTACTAATAAAAAAAATCAAAACAAATTAATTAGGTTCAACACGGGTATTTTGGATCAGTTCAAAAGCCGCAATTTTCTTGCAATAACGATTCGGATATAATTTAAAGTCATTTCTGTATAAAAAAGATACACAAACTAATTCATTTTCATCTCGTGACACATTTTGCCCTGGGATCGGTAAACGCGTCATGTACATGTAAACAGGCCTTTAAATTATTGAGCAACTAAAGAAAGGCGACTGACCGGCTACCGCTTTTACTATTGAAAATGTGTGATCAAAACATTGCAGGCCAAAATGGCAGAGTTTCACGGTTGAACTTGCTACTTCGTTACCGTCAAACACAAAGGAAAACAAAGCCTATTATGTTTCTTTGTGTCTGCCAAAGCAACAACTGTCAAGAAAGTCTGATGGAAATATAAAGGATATATATATATGATATATGTAAGTCTTTGGCAGAGTTTTTTTGTTTCAGTGTATATATACATGTATATATATATATATATATATATATATATACAATCATCCACATCTGTCCAATTCGCTAGGTTGAACAAACATGGAATCATGATACAATGCGCCATCTCGGCTATCACCATAATGGCTTTATGGCAACTCTGCACTTTGGACACAGGATGTACGGATACACATTGTAGGATTGCATTGTGAAGTCACCAGAGTGCTCAAACTGCGAGCAGCGAGCATAGCACAGTGCTAATAGTGAACGTCTCAGCGAGACTCTCCACCCAATCCGTAAGAGTGCTCAAACTGCATGAACAGTGAGCGTAATATATATATACAATCATCCACATCTGTCCAATTCGCTAGGTTGAACAAACATGGAATCATGATACAATGCGCCATCTCGGCTATCACCATAATGGCTTTATGGCAACTCTGCACTTTGGACACAGGATGTACGGATATATACAGATATATACGGATATATACGATATATACAGTCAATCCCAAAAAGGTTGTCCAGCAGAACATAATATAATACTTTAATATCCATTGTTCTGGCCTATTGTTTTGGCCTAGACAATAGCCCAAAACAATGGATATTAGAGTATTATATTATATTCAGCTAGACAACCTTTTTGGGATTGACTGTATATACTTAATATACTTAATATACTCGGTATGTGGTAAAAAGGAAAGTTCCTCATCAATTTCAAGGCCTAGAAGCTTGGCACTGGACACATTGGAGAGCTTGCTTCATTAACCGTTACAGCTGCTGGTACGCAGTCCATTTTAGAGGAGAGGCGCTTTTCTGTGACTAGCAAGACTTTTGTCTTTTTTTCATTGAGGAAGCTTGTTAGTTGTTGCCCAATCTACGACCTCTGCGACGGATCTGTTAAGCGTTTCCTTGAAGTTGGAATGTTTATGAACACCGGTATATGATTTTGTTTTGTTTTATGTTGATGCTCGAGAGTGTCTACAGGTGACTTGGTACCACATTTAAAAACGTTAACCGTAAAAGCCTGGGGTCTTTAATTTCGGGTATTTACTCGGGCTGCCTGTGGCAGGCACGAGTCTAAATCTGAAGGCCGTTTTTTTTTTGTTCGGTGCAACAAAATTTCTGCGCATGCGTTAAATTATGCATTAATTATTGGCGCAAATAGATTTCTCTCCAGTCCAGTCGCCAGATTCTGCGGACGCTATTCTGAACTTTGAGGTACGTTTCGTAGGTTTTATGCCACATTTCATCACATTTCATTTTACTCTCGGTCATAATACATACCAACGCAAACACCGTGATCGGTAGGCAAACACTAAAATATTTTCGACCGTGTTTTTGGCTGGTTTACCGATCTCGTATCGAGACCTGTGTACGTTTAATACACAGGTATACTGAATAGCTGATATTTTAATATATCGAAGTATACTGAGCGATTTACTAGCAAATACATATACTGTGGTTGAGCAGTTATGGGTTACTATCCTCTATCGAAGTCTGAAGACATCTGAACTCCTGAACTGTGAGAGCAACACTGTCACTCGCCAACACGAAGCCAGAAATACACACTCAGCACAGAATTAATTTATGATGAGCCAAGCAATATTCGACTCTCGAGGTAAACTTAAACAAGAAACCTCTCACGGCCGAGGTTTTGGTTCGAGAAATTAAAGGCTTCCAACAATTCCCTTTATAGTTCTCTAATATAATGAGCAGATAAAGTTACACAGAGGCACACAAATTGACATAGCTCCATCACAGGATGGACAGGATACAACTTATAATATGGTACAAATATAAACATACATTTGAGACAATCATCTATTAGTACTCGGAACCTGCAGTATAACAGAACAGCAGACTAAATTGTAAACGTGTGTTACCTGAATAAGTAGTGTTTAAATTAAAAGGTCAACTTCTTTAATTTACATACGAGATAAACAAAAAATTTAAATTACATATATCCTAGGGGAGCAGAGAATGAAAGTCACCGCGCTACCGGACACTCCTAAAGACTGCTAAATTCAGCTAATAATTCTTCCCTTTGGTTATTACTAAGAGGATTTCAAATGAAAGTGTATTTCATCTTCAATCTCATGTGGCCCGAGTGAAAGCCCAGATGGGCTCTTGTTTGATGGAGAACAATTAAATCACTCGAGCTACTAACAAACCACCGTTTAACAAAGCAAAACGCAAACCCTTGAAGTTCTAAGTTCTCCCAAAGATACAAAACCTTTGAAATGCTCTACTAGACAGTCACTAGAGATGTTGGCAGTAACTATTTTCGATTTTGTTTATATTAAACGCTTTAATAAGATTTATATATACGCAGTTAGCTTGTTATTAACACGCACAATCATCACAGTTTACATTTAACAGGATATTAATTTATTACACACATTTTAACTGGTTGTATGTACAGTGCCACAAGCACAGTTCCAGAAGTCCAGCCAACAAATGACGTCGGCGATTAGTGAGCTTGAGAAGAACTTGACGGAGTTCAAGATCAATGCGGTAAGCTTCTGATGCACAAGGCGTCCTGCCGCCTGATATATTGGTACGCTGTATAGTGTTAGTTTACAACACTTGTACATCTAGAAGGAACTGAAAGTAAATACATTGTACACTTTGAATTGAAGAGTTGTACGTGGATGCCTAACATCAGATCACATCACGACTGTATGATAGCTAGCACCAAAAAAGATCATCAAAATAAAATTACAGGAAAAATATAGTTTTAGAAAATTGTAGCCCGTTTAAAATCGGCTGTCAACTTTTAAATGTTCAAGTGATCGTTTGCAGGATGATGTTATTAAAGCCTTGGAGAGAAAGCAAGAAATCGCAGAACAAAAGATACAAGAACTAACTGACAAGTTCCTCAACACCACTACAGATCTACGTGCTGTCGATAATACAACACGACATGCGATAGGAAGCCTTGGGGAAATGTTAAACGACACAAAAACAGCTCTGAAGAAAGTAGACACTGCTCTTTTGCGTGAACTTGACGTCTTACGAGCCAAAGAGGCTTTCGATGTCAACAAGCTGACATCAGATCACAATGTCTCTCGAGCAAGGATAACATCTCTGAACATGTCTCTTTTACAATCTGTTGACGATTTAGATACAAAGCAGAAAAATACATTCGAAGTCCTTACTGCGGCTTTAAATGAAACAACTGCAACATATAAAGCTGTTGATGCAGCTTTGACAAGAGATCTTGAAGAATTGACAAGAAAAGAACGCAATGATGTGACACACTTATCTTTTATTTTCAATGAGTCACGAGGAGATATTAGAGATCTGCAGAATGAAAATGTCACAACACGACGGCTGATAAAGGAACTAAGAATATCACACAACACTGATATCCAGCAGCTAAACACCGACTTGGCAAACGTGGAGGTAGCATACAAAGCAAATGATACAATTTTAAGGAAAGAAATAGAAACGTTACAGTCAAAGCAAGCAAGTGATGTAGATACCCTTAGAAAAGCTGTAAATGAAACAACCACAGCCTATTTAGCGGATAATAGCATTCTTAGGAGAGATCTGGCGGCACTAAGAGAAAAGGAGAAATCTGATGTAATGCAACTTTCTTCTGACCACAATATTTCACAAGTAGACATACGTTTGTTGTTGTTAGTGGTTAACAATACACAGAACAGCGTACATACTTTAAAAACCAAGGAAGAAAAAGATATGCAGGAATTGTGGCTAGCAACCAACAGTACACGGGTTGACGTGAAGGATTTACAAGCTAGTTATCAACAGATCAGCTTGAAAGAGAACGCAGGTTTGAAAAGTTCTTTAAATCACCGATCTAAGTAAATGTAAAGATAAATGTCAAATAGAAAATGTGATTTTGCCGACCGATGTCTCTCTAATATGTTTTTTCTAACATTTCAGTTAACTGTTGTTTTCACACAGATGTGTTATCTCTGAGGTCATTGTTAAACTGGACACGAGACAACGTAACGGTCCTACAGACTTCCCTTACTGACATCAATTACCAGATCCTAGATTTTAAGACCACAGAGACGAGGAATGTACAAACCTTATGGACTGCTATTAACAACACACGTGATAGTGTATCGACTTTAACAGCAGTCGATGACGTCATCAGGAGCAGTGTGAATGAAAACAAGAATGAATTAACCCGCCTGTGGAGTACACTGAATGCTACTAAACACGAGCTGAGAGTGGAAAAGGTCAAGGCGTCGGCTTTAGACAATAAGGTAAAGGCCATGTTTTGTTGGTTTAGGTTATTCTGGTTACACTTAAAATCGGATTTGTTGTCTGACAATAGAGACGTAAGCAAGCAATGGCAGTTCGCTGAAGTCTTTTTTGCCTCAGTGTCATTGAAGCTGATCATTAGGTCTGTGCATGCGCACAACCATCACCTGCACGTCACTAACCACGTGGGCGGTTAACATTCCCCTTAGTTAATGAATATAGTACCTTTTTGTCTCAGAAAAGCCTCGATAGCTTTTATGAGAGACGCATACATCTGACTGATAAACTAATCCATCCAACAGTTGAATTTGACAACCAATCTGCTTCTCACTGCGGACACCACGATATACACTAGTCTACGTGATGTCAACAGCACGTTAACAGCAAAGGTAAATATCGCTCACTCATCCTATACATATTAGCGGGTGTATTAAGTATGCGAGAGTACGAGAGCGCATGAGAGAGTAGGACAGAGTATGAGAGCGCATGAGAGAATATGAGAGCGCATGAGAGAGTATGAGAGAGTATGATAACACACAACAGAGAGAGTATGAGAGAGTACGAGAGCGCATGAGAGTATGAGAGTGCATGAGAGTATGAGAGCGCATGAGAGTATGAGAGCGCATGAGAGTATGAGAGAGTATGAGAGCGCATGAGAGTATGAGAGGGCATGAGAGTATGAGAGCGCATGAGAGTATGAGAGCGCATGAGAGTATGAGAGCGCATGAGAGTATGAGAGCGCATGAGAGTATGAGAGCGTATGAGAGTATGAGAGCGCATGAGAGAGTACGAGAGAGTATGATAACACACAACAGAGAGAGTATGAGAGAGTACGAGAGCGCATGAGAGTATGAGAGCGCATGAGAGTATGAGAGCGCATGAGAGTATGAGAGCGCATGAGAGTAATACTAATTATATTATTATAATCATTTATACTATCTATACTAATAAGATATCTATACTAATTATATTATTATAATCATTTATACTATCTATACTAATAAGATATCTATACTAATTATATTATTATAATCATTTATACTATCTATACTAATAAGATATCTATACTAATTATATTATTATAATCATTTATACTATCTATACTAATAAGATATCTATACTAATTATATTATTATAATTATTTATACCATCTATACTAATAAGATATCTATACTAATTATATTATTATAATTATTTAAACTATCTATACTAATAAGATATCTATACTAATTATATTATTATAATCATTTATACTATCTATACTAATAAGATATCTATACTAATTATATTATTATAATTATTTATACTATCTATACTAATAAGATATCTATACTAATTATATTATTATAATTATTTATACCATCTATACTAATAAGATGTCTATACTAATTATATTATTATAATTATTTATACTATCTATACTAATAAGATATCTATACTAATTATATTATTATAATTATTTATACCATCTATACTAATAAGATATCTATACTAATTATATTATTATAATTATTTAAACTATCTATACTAATAAGATATCTATACTAATTATATTATTATAATCATTTATACTATCTATACTAATAAGATATCTATACTAATTATATTATTATAATTATTTATACTATCTATACTAATAAGATATCTATACTAATTATATTATTATAATTATTTATACCATCTATACTAATAAGATGTCTATACTAATTATATTATTATAATTATTTATACTATCTATACTAATAAGATATCTATACTAATTATATTATTATAATTATTTATACCATCTATACTAATAAGATATCTATACTAATTTGGTAATCATTTTCTTTATATATATAGCGTCGCCATAAAAATAATAATAACAAACAGGGCAGGTACACCACAACAGCTGTACTGCGGTACTGCGGGCTCGTGATGAAAACACCTATAAACCCAATAGCCCACTTCCGAGATATGTCTCAAATCCTACATACAAAGTAATCAATACGATCTCCGTGCATAATGCTCAGTCGTTCGTGACAAGACTTCAGCACTTCTGTAGTTTATCACGAACGACCGAGCATTGTGCACGGAGCCTGGTATTGATTCCTTTGTTTGTAGGAAGTGAGGCATATCTCGGAAGTGGGCTATTAAAGTGCGAATAACGTTTATTTTGTTATCATAAAGATCGATTCTACATCAGGTTTTGAGTACTTCTGTGAAGAAAGTTTTGGTTTACAGAGAATACTCTATATTCTACGTTTGTTTGAAATCGTGAAAATGTGACCTTTCCTGACCCATGACCGCGTAAGCAAAAGCCTGGGTCGATCCCTTGGTTGACGTCATCTCATTAATGCATTATTCTCCATGCGTATTAGACGCTAGCTACGTCATAGCGTGTGTTGGGTAGTGCCATGCAACGTGTTTGGTTTATTATTCTCCATGGCATCTTTCTATCACAACAACATTGATTTATAGAGAATATACACTGTTTGCGAGTTGTTAGTGAAGAAAAAGTCATTATAGTCAACATGTTAAGTATTTATTCAAATTATTGCAAAGTTGAATTAATTATATGACGTCTACCCAGGGATCGATCCAGGCTTTTACTTACGCGGTCGTGGGTCAGGAAAGGTCACGTTTTCACGATTTCAAACAATCGTTGAACATAGATTATTCTCTGTAAACCAAAACTTTCTTCACAGAAGTACTCAAAATTTGATGTAGAATCGATATTTATGATAACAAAATAAACGTTAGGTGCACTTTAAATTAATGATGATGATTATACTAAAAGAAAGTATGTTGGTATGAAAAATCATTAAAATAATTAAACGGTATGAATATTATAAACAACAGGACATAGGGCGGGTAGGCTGCGTGACATAGGGCGGATAGGCTGCGTGACATAGGGCGGGTAGGCTCCGTGACATAGGGCGGGTAGGCTGCGTGACATAGGGCGGGTAGGCTGCGTGACATAGGGCGGGTAGGCTGCGTGGCATAGGGCGGGTAAGCTGCGTGACATAGGGCGGGTAGGCTGGGTGACATAGGGCGGGTAGGCTGCGTGACATAGGGCGGGTAGGCTGCGTCTAGAATAACCCACTTTCGGTATGCTTCACTTTTCACGCACGAGGGTTTCAATACGAGGTTCAGGGGTATAATGCTCAGTGATTCGTGAACAGAGAAAATAATAAATTGAATTTATCCCTGAGCCTCATATTGAAAACTTTGTGCGTGACAAATAAATGAAGTATATATCGAAAGTGGACTATTACATTTGACACAGTTTTCCAGGTATGGGATCGAGTGATTATGCAGATCTAAGGCTAACAGTGCTTTTTAAAATATTTAATCAGACGTAATTGCCATAATAGCATAGCTAATTCCCGCAATGGTGGGCAGCGGTGTTTCCCACAAAAAACACTACTAATACAATAATAGCTGCTACAACCTGATTACCCAGCACCTTATATCCATATAGTTTAAAGCTGTACATTAAAAAGAGTTGTAGAATAGTACTACGCGTCCCGTTTGTACATCTAACCGAGTGCGAGGTCGTACCATAAGTTATGGACCGAGTGTTTTTATGGCCCAAGCGCGAAGCAAGCTTTCGCTCGTTATCGCGTTGAATACTCTAGACGAACATTTTTAACGATTCATCTCAGACGTTAACCACTTCAGAAGCTGAAATATTGTCGTAAACGTGTATTAAAAATTACAAAGGTTGATCCTAGACAATTCTTGACTTCATAAATATCAAAATAAAGCAACCAAAATCGACAATCTTTTGCTTGATTCTTCTCTCTCATTTCGTATAACTAAGGTGAAAAAGGCGGGAAAATGCGCGTGCACTCCCAATTCGAGAAATGGAAATACTGGTAACCGGAAGTGACCAAACATTATAAACAAGTAATTGAGCCATATAATAAACCACTTATTAACCTTGGTTTCTCGGTCTGTACAGAGAAATATCAGACGTTGGTATTTTCTGTACAGACCTAAACGTCGGTCTGATATTTCTCCGTACAGATCTCGCGCTTGGTTAATAAGCATTTATGATTCGGTCTTGTACTCGAAATATTATGAAAAGCTTTCTTGATTATATTGTGATTAACAAATAAGCTGGAGTTTTAGCGTACTATCCTTAACAGGTAGATGTTGTATCTAAGATGGAGGGTCCCATGGGTCCTCAGGGGTACAACGGTAGTCAAGGTCCCATTGGACTGAAGGGTAACAACGGGACTCGGGGACCACAAGGACCAGCAGGATCTAATGGTACACAAGGGCTACCAGGAACACAAGGTCCACCAGGAACACAAGGTCCATCAGGATCTAATGGTACACAAGGGATACCAGGACCACAAGGTCCAGCAGGGGCGAACGGGACTCAGGGACAACAAGGACCCAAAGGGGCAGGAGATCTGTCACAGTGTGTGTACAAAACAACATTCAGTACCGCTAGTAGTTCAGGGATTTCTGCATCAACAACTGTCTCAGTAGCGGAAGATGCAGTAAGTAAACGTTAACTTAAACCAATCACGTAACACCTATACCAGTTTCTTTTCTTATTTACACCTCATCACAACTCGGTGCTTCCCTCTGTCCTCTGATATTCTGACTTTTGCGTGCGAGGTAATGATGCAAAAACTTCATCCCGGAAAAGACGTTGTTGAGTGACTGTCTTTATCAGTGGTCTAACGAAATTTGTTCTTGTTTCTTCTCCAGGATAAGAGGATATTTATTGGCGGTTGTGGCTCAAACAATGGTGATGTTGCTGTCCAGGTAAAAACTGTTGTTGGAGGGAAGAACGTCTTCCATTGTACATGTCAAGGGGAAGCAACTTACACAGGACTTGCCGCCGGGAACCTAGTGTGCCACATTGCTTACACGGAATGCCCTCGTACCTCGTGAGGTGAGCATCAAAAACTATGAAAATGTAAGTAACTTTTCAACATTGATGTATGTCCGGCACATCTAAACTGAGTTAAACCACACCATGCGATGGTTGGTCCAACTGAATTTAATGCACAGCAACTACGCTAAAAACATCAGTTTACATTAATAGAAAATGGTAAATCTCAACACTAAGATAATCATTCCAGTACCGTACAGAATTGTTGTTCTGTTTTATTTTAGTTTTTCTAATATTCTTTTAATAACAGGGGAAACAAAGTTTTCATCCTATACAACATTCAAGTAATTTTATGTTAGATTGCTAAGGAGTATCTAAAGGTTGAACACAAAGTACTGTTGGAGAGAATTGTCGCATGTTTGACTTGAGCAACATTGTAATTCGACTTCACTCTAGCTTGTGACTGAACATTTACTTTCCTGTTAATCTCCTACAGGATAACTCCATCCAGCCATACCAATAGGAAGAATGCCGACTATAACAACCACTATCAATACTACATATACATTGCGGTACATGCTGGTCGGTCCGATAGGAAGAATGACTATGACAACCACTATCAATACTACATATACATTGTACATGCTGATCCGTCCGATAGGAAGAATGACTATACACCATGCACTATCAATACTACATATACATTGTACATGCTGGTCGGTCCGATAGGAAGAATGACTATGACAACCACTATCAATACTACATATACATTGTACATGCTGGTCCGTCCGATAGGAAGAATGACTATGACAACCACTATCAATACTACATATACATTGTACATGCTGGTCCGTCCGATAGGAAGAATGACTATAACAACCACTATCAATACTACATATACATTGTACATGCTGATCCGTCCGATAGGAAGAATGACTATGACAACCACTATCAATACTACATATACATTGTACATGCTGGTCCGTCCAATAGGAAGAATGACTATAACAACCACTATCAATACTACATATACATTGTACATGCTGGTCCGTCCGATAGGAAGAATGACTATACACCATGCACTATCAATACTACATATACATTGTACATGCTGGTCCGTCCGATAGGAAGAATGACTATGACAACCACTATCAATACTACATATACATTGTACATGCTGATCCGTCCGATAGGAAGAATGACTATACACCATGCACTATCAATACTACATATACATTGTACATGCTGATCCGTCCGATAGGAAGAATGACTATACACCATGCACTATCAATACTACATATACATTGTACATGCTGGTCCGTCCGATAGGAAGAATGACTATAACAACCACTATCAATACTACATATACATTGTACATGCTGGTCGGTCCGATAGGAAGAATGACTATGACAACCACTATCAATACTACATATACATTGTACATGCTGGTCCGTCCGATAGGAAGAATGACTATGACAACCACTATCAATACTACATATACATTGTACATGCTGGTCCGTCCGATAGGAAGAATGACTATGACAACCACTATCAATACTACATATACATTGTACATGCTGATCCGTCCGATAGGAAGAATGACTATACACCATGCACTATCAATACTACATATACATTGTACATGCTGGTCGGTCCGATAGGAAGAATGACTATACACCATGCACTATCAATACTACATATACATTGTACATGCTGGTCCGTCCGATAGGAAGAATGACTATAACAACCACTATCAATACTACATATACATTGTACATGCTGGTCGGTCCGATAGGAAGAATGACTATGACAACCACTATCAATACTACATATACATTGTACATGCTGGTCCGTCCGATAGGAAGAATGACTATGACAACCACTATCAATACTACATATACATTGTACATGCTGGTCCGTCCGATAGGAAGAATGACTATAACAACCACTATCAATACTACATATACATTGTACATGCTGGTCGGTCCGATAGGAAGAATGACTATGACAACCACTATCAATACTACATATACATTGTACATGCTGGTCCGTCCGATAGGAAGAATGACTATGACAACCACTATCAATACTACATATACATTGTACATGCTGGTCCGTCCGATAGGAAGAATGACTATGACAACCACTATCAATACTACATATACATTGTACATGCTGGTCCGTCCGATAGGAAGAATGACTATGACAACCACTATCAATACTACATATTAATTGTACATGCTGGTCCGTCCAATAGGAAGAATGACTATAACAACCACTATCAATACTACATATACATTGTACATGCTGGTCGGTCCGATAGGAAGAATGACTATGACAACCACTATCAATACTACATATACATTGTACATGCTGGTCCGTCCGATAGGAAGAATGACTATGACAACCACTATCAATACTACATATACATTGTACATGCTGGTCGGTCCGATAGGAAGAATGACTATGACAACCACTATCAATACTACATATACATTGTACATGCTGGTCGGTCCGATAGGAAGAATGACTATGACAACCACTATCAATACTACATATACATTGTACATGCTGGTCGGTCCGATAGGAAGAATGACTATGACAACCACTATCAATACTACATATACATTGTACATGCTGGTCGGTCCGATAGGAAGAATGACTATGACAACCACTATCAATACTACATATACATTGTACATGCTGGTCCGTCCGATAGGAAGAATGACTTAATGACAACCACTATCAATACTACATATACATTGTACATGCTGGTCCGTCCGATAGGAAGAATGACTATAACAACCACTATCAATACTACATATACATTGTACATGCTGGTCCGTCCGATAGGAAGAATGACTATACACCATGCACTATCAATACTACATATACATTGTACATGCTGGTCGGTCCGATAGGAAGAATGACTATAACAACCACTATCAATACTACATATACATTGTACATGCTGATCCGTCCGATAGGAAGAATGACTATGACAACCACTATCAATACTACATATACATTGTACATGCTGGTCGGTCCGATAGGAAGAATGAATATAACAACCACTATCAATACTACATATACATTGTACATGCTGGTCCGTCCGATAGGAAGAATGACTATGACAACCACTATCAATACTACATATACATTATACATGCTGGTCGGTCCGATAGGAAGAATGACTATACACCATGCACTATCAATACTACATATACATTGTACATGCTGGTCGGTCCGATAGGAAGAATGACTATAACAACCACTATCAATACTACATATACATTGTACATGCTGGTCCGTCCGATAGGAAGAATGACTATACACCATGCACTATCAATACTACATATACATTGTACATGCTGGTCCGTCCGATAGGAAGAATGACTATGACAACCACTATCAATACTACATATACATTGTACATGCTGGTCCGTCCGATAGGAAGAATGACTATGACAACCACTATCAATACTACATATACATTGTACATGCTGGTTGGTCCGATAGGAAGAATGACTATGACAACCACTATCAATACTACATATACATTGTACATGCTGATCCGTCCGATAGGAAGAATGACTATACACCATGCACTATCAATACTACATATACATTGTACATGCTGGTCGGTCCGATAGGAAGAATGACTATAACAACCACTATCAATACTACATATACATTGTACATGCTGGTTGGTCCGATAGGAAGAATGACTATGACAACCACTATCAATACTACATATACATTGTACATGCTGATCCGTCCGATAGGAAGAATGACTATGACAACCACTATCAATACTACATATACATTGTACATGCTGGTCGGTCCGATAGGAAGAATGACTATAACAATTAACCACTATCAATACTACATATACATTGTACATGCTGATCCGTCCGATACGAAGAATGACTATAACAACCACTATCAATACTACATATACATTGTACATGCTGGTCCGTCCGATAGGAAGAATGACTATGACAACCACTCTCAATACTATATACATATACATTGTACATGCTGGTAGGTCCGATAGGAAGAACGACTATGACAACCACTATCAATACTACATATACATTGTACATGCTGATCCGTCCGATAGGAAGAATGACTATACACCATGCACTATCAATACTACATATACATTGTACATGCTGGTCGGTCCGATAGGAAGAATGACTATGACAACCACTATCAATACTACATATACATTGTACATGCTGGTCGGTCCGATAGGAAGAATGACTATAACAACCACTATCAATACTACATATACATTGTACATGCTGATCCGTCCGATAGGAAGAATGACTATACACCATGCACTATCAATACTACATATACATTGTACATGCTGGTCCGTCCGATAGGAAGAATGACTATGACAACCACTATCAATACTACATATACATTGTACATGCTGGTCGGTCCGATAGGAAGAATGACTATAACAACCACTATCAATACTACATATACATTTTACATGCTGGTTGGTCCGATAGGAAGAATGACTATGACAACCACTATCAATACTACATATACATTGTACATGCTGATCCGTCCGATAGGAAGAATGACTATGATAACCACTATCAATACTACATATACATTGTACATGCTGGTCCGTCCGATAGGAAGAATGACTATGACAACCACTATCAATACTACATATACATTGTACATGCTGATCCGTCCGATAGGGAGAATGACTATACACCATGCACTATCAATACTACATATACATTGTACATGCTGGTCGGTCCGATAGGAAGAATGACTATAACAACCACTATCAATACTACATATACATTGTACATGCTGGTTGGTCCGATAGGAAGAATGACTATAACAATTAACCACTATCAATACTACATATACATTGTACATGCTGGTCCGTCCGATAGGAAGAATGACTATAACAACCACTATCAATACTACATATACATTGTACATGCTGGTTGGTCCGATAGGAAGAATGACTATGACAACCACTATCAATACTACATATACATTGTACATGCTGGTCGGTCCGATAGGAAGAATGACTATGACAACCACTATCAATACTACATATACATTGTACATGCTGGTCCGTCCGATAGGAAGAATGACTATAACAACCACTATCAATACTACATATACATTGTACATGCTGGTCCGTCCGATAGGAAGAATGACTATAACAACCACTATCAATACTACATATACATTGTACATGCTGGTCCGTCCGATACGAAGAATGACTATAACAACCACTATCAATACTACATATACATTGTACATGCTGATCCGTCCGATAGGAAGAATGACTATAACAACCACTATCAATACTACATATACATTGTACATGCTGGTCCGTCCGATAGGAAGAATGACTATAACAACCACTATCAATACTACATATACATTGTACATGCTGGTCCGTCCGATACGAAGAATGACTATAACAACCACTATCAATACTACATATACATTGTACATGCTGGTCCGTCCGATAGGAAGAATGACTATAACAACCACTATCAATACTACATATACATTGTACATGCTGGTCCGTCCGATACGAAGAATGACTATAACAACCACTATCAATACTACATATACATTGTACATGCTGGTCGGTCCGATAGGAAGAATGAATATAACAAACACTATCAATACTACATATACATTGTACATGCTGGTCGGTCCGATAGGAAGAATGACTATACACCATGAACTATCAATACTACATATACATTGTACATGCTGGTCGGTCCGATAGGAAGAATGACTATACACCATGCACTATCAATACTACATATACATTGTACATGCTGGTCCGTCCGATAGGAAGAATGACTATACACCATGCACTATCAATACTACATATACATTGTACATGCAGGTTGGTCCGATAGGAAGAATGACTATACACCATGCACTATCAATACTACATATACATTGTACATGCTGGTCCGTCCGATAGGAAGAATGACTATGACAACCACTATCAATACTACATATACATTGTACATGCTGGTCCGTCCGATAGGAAGAATGACTATGACAACCACTATCAATACTACATATACATTGTACATGCTGGTTGGTCCGATAGGAAGAATGACTATACACCATGCACTATCAATACTACATATACATTGTACATGCTGGTCCGTCCGATAGGAAGAATGACTATAACAACCACTATCAATACTACATATACATTGTACATGCTGGTTGGTCCGATAGGAAGAATAACTATAACAACCACTATCAATACTACATATACATTGTACATGCTGATCCGTCCGATAGGGAGAATGACTATACACCATGCACTATCAATACTACATATACATTGTACATGCTGGTCGGTCCGATAGGAAGAATGAATATAACAACCACTATCAATACTACATATACATTGTACATGCTGGTCGGTCCGATAGGAAGAATGACTATAACAACCACTATCAATACTACATATACATTGTACATGCTGATCCGTCCGATAGGAAGAATGACTATACACCATGCACTATCAATACTACATATACATTGTACATGCTGGTCCGTCCGATAGGAAGAATGACTATGACAACCACTATCAATACTACATATACATTGTACATGCTGGTCGGTCCGATAGGAAGAATGACTATAACAACCACTATCAATACTACATATACATTTTACATGCTGGTTGGTCCGATAGGAAGAATGACTATGACAACCACTATCAATACTACATATACATTGTACATGCTGATCCGTCCGATAGGAAGAATGACTATGATAACCACTATCAATACTACATATACATTGTACATGCTGGTCCGTCCGATAGGAAGAATGACTATGACAACCACTATCAATACTACATATACATTGTACATGCTGATCCGTCCGATAGGGAGAATGACTATACACCATGCACTATCAATACTACATATTACATTGTACATGCTGGTCGGTCCGATAGGAAGAATGACTATAACAACCACTATCAATACTACATATACATTGTACATGCTGGTTGGTCCGATAGGAAGAATGACTATAACAATTAACCACTATCAATACTACATATACATTGTACATGCTGGTCCGTCCGATAGGAAGAATGACTATAACAACCACTATCAATACTACATATACATTGTACATGCTGGTTGGTCCGATAGGAAGAATGACTATGACAACCACTATCAATACTACATATACATTGTACATGCTGGTCGGTCCGATAGGAAGAATGACTATGACAACCACTATCAATACTACATATACATTGTACATGCTGGTCCGTCCGATAGGAAGAATGACTATAACAACCACTATCAATACTACATATACATTGTACATGCTGGTCCGTCCGATAGGAAGAATGACTATAACAACCACTATCAATACTACATATACATTGTACATGCTGGTCCGTCCGATACGAAGAATGACTATAACAACCACTATCAATACTACATATACATTGTACATGCTGATCCGTCCGATAGGAAGAATGACTATAACAACCACTATCAATACTACATATACATTGTACATGCTGGTCCGTCCGATAGGAAGAATGACTATAACAACCACTATCAATACTACATATACATTGTACATGCTGGTCCGTCCGATACGAAGAATGACTATAACAACCACTATCAATACTACATATACATTGTACATGCTGGTCCGTCCGATAGGAAGAATGACTATAACAACCACTATCAATACTACATATACATTGTACATGCTGGTCCGTCCGATACGAAGAATGACTATAACAACCACTATCAATACTACATATACATTGTACATGCTGGTCGGTCCGATAGGAAGAATGAATATAACAAACACTATCAATACTACATATACATTGTACATGCTGGTCGGTCCGATAGAAGAATGACTATACACCATGAACTATCAATACTACATATACATTGTACATGCTGGTCGGTCCGATAGGAAGAATGACTATACACCATGCACTATCAATACTACATATACATTGTACATGCTGGTCCGTCCGATAGGAAGAATGACTATACACCATGCACTATCAATACTACATATACATTGTACATGCAGGTTGGTCCGATAGGAAGAATGACTATACACCATGCACTATCAATACTACATATACATTGTACATGCTGGTCCGTCCGATAGGAAGAATGACTATGACAACCACTATCAATACTACATATACATTGTACATGCTGGTCCGGTCCGATAGGAAGAATGACTATGACAACCACTATCAATACTACATATACATTGTACATGCTGGTTGGTCCGATAGGAAGAATGACTATACACCATGCACTATCAATACTACATATACATTGTACATGCTGGTCCGTCCGATAGGAAGAATGACTATAACAACCACTATCAATACTACATATACATTGTACATGCTGGTTGGTCCGATAGGAAGAATAACTATAACAACCACTATCAATACTACATATACATTGTACATGCTGATCCGTCCGATAGGGAGAATGACTATACACCATGCACTATCAATACTACATATACATTGTACATGCTGGTCGGTCCGATAGGAAGAATGACTATAACAATTAACCACTATCAATACTACATATACATTGTACATGCTGATCCGTCCGATACGAAGAATGACTATAACAACCTCTATCAATACTACATATACATTGTACATGCTGGTCCGTCCGATAGGAAGAATGACTATGACAACCACTATCAATACTACATATACATTGTACATGCTGGTTGGTCCGATAGGAAGAATGACTATGACAACCACTATCAATACTACATATACATTGTACATGCTGATCCGTCCGATAGGAAGAATGACTATACACCATGCACTATCAATACTACATATACATTGTACATGCTGGTCGGTCCGATAGGAAGAATGACTATGACAACCACTATCAATACTACATAAACATTGTACATGCTGGTCCGTCCGATAGGAAGAATGACTATGACAACCACTATCAATACTACATATACATTGTACATGCTGGTCCGTCCGATAGGAAGAATGACTATACACCATGCACTATCAATACTACATATACATTGTACATGCTGGTCGGTCCGATAGGAAGAATGACTATGACAACCACTATCAATACTACATAAACATTGTACATGCTGGTCCGTCCGATAGGAGGAATGACTATGACAACCACTATCAATACTACATATACATTGTACATGCTGATCCGTCCGATAGGAAGAATGACTATACACCATGCACTATCAATACTACATATACATTGTACATGCTGGTCCGTCCGATAGGAAGAAAGACTATGACAACCACTATCAATACTACATATACATTGTACATGCTGGTCCGTCCGATAGGAAGAATGACTATACACCATGCACTATCAATACTACATATACATTGTACATGCTGGTCGGTCCGATAGGAAGAATGACTATGACAACCACTATCAATACTACATATACATTGTACATGCTGGTCGGTCCGATAGGAAGAATGACTATAACAACCACTATCAATACTACATATACATTGTACATGCTGATCCGTCCGATAGGAAGAATGACTATACACCATGCACTATCAATACTACATATACATTGTACATGCTGGTCCGTCCGATAGGAAGAATGACTATGACAACCACTATCAATACTACATATACATTGTACATGCTGGTCGGTCCGATAGGAAGAATGACTATAACAACCACTATCAATACTACATATACATTGTACATGCTGGTTGGTCCGATAGGAAGAATGACTATGACAACCACTATCAATACTACATATACATTGTACATGCTGATCCGTCCGATAGGAAGAATGACTATGATAACCACTATCAATACTACATATACATTGTACATGCTGGTCCGTCCGATAGGAAGAATGACTATGACAACCACTATCAATACTACATATACATTGTACATGCTGGTCCGTCCGATAGGAAGAATGACTATGACAACCACTATCAATACTACATATACATTGTACATGCTGGTCGGTCCGATAGGAAGAATGACTATGACAACCACTATCAATACTACATATACATTGTACATGCTGGTTGGTCCGATAGGAAGAATGACTATGACAACCACTATCAATACTACATATACATTGTACATGCTGATCCGTCCGATAGGAAGATTGACTATACACCATGCACTATCAATACTACATATACATTGTACATGCTGGTCGGTCCGATAGGAAGAATGACTATAACAACCACTATCAATACTACATATACATTGTACATGCTGGTTGGTCCGATAGGAAGAATGACTATGACAACCACTATCAATACTACATATACATTGTACATGCTGGTCGGTCCGATAGGAAGAATGACTATGACAACCACTATCAATACTACATATACATTGTACATGCTGATCCGTCCGATAGGAAGAATGACTATGACAACCACTATCAATACTACATATACATTGTACATGCTGGTCGGTCCGATAGGAAGAATGACTATAACAATTAACCACTATCAATACTACATATACATTGTACATGCTGATCCGTCCGATACGAAGAATGACTATAACAACCACTATCAATACTACATATACATTGTACATGCTGGTCCGTCCGATAGGAAGAATGACTATGACAACCACTATCAATACTATATACATATACATTGTACATGCTGGTTGGTCCGATAGGAAGAATGACTATGACAACCACTATCAATACTACATATACATTGTACATGCTGATCCGTCCGATAGGAAGAATGACTATACACCATGCACTATCAATACTACATATACATTGTACATGCTGGTCGGTCCGATAGGAAGAATGACTATGACAACCACTATCAATACTACATATACATTGTACATGGTGGTCGGTCCGATAGGAAGAATGACTATAACAACCACTATCAATACTACATATACATTGTACATGCTGATCCGTCCGATAGGAAGAATGACTATACACCATGCACTATCAATACTACATATACATTGTACATGCTGGTCCGTCCGATAGGAAGAATGACTATGGTGACAACCACTATCAATACTACATATACATTGTACATGCTGGTCGGTCCGATAGGAAGAATGACTATATCAACCACTATCAATACTACATATACATTGTACATGCTGGTTGGTCCGATAGGAAGAATGACTATGACAACCACTATCAATACTACATATACATTGTACATGCTGATCCGTCAGATAGGAAGAATGACTATAACAACCACTATCAATACTACATACACATTGTACATGCTGGTTGGTCCGATAGGAAGAATGACTATGACAACCACTATCAATACTACATATACATTGTACATGCTGATCCGTCCGATAGGAAGAATGACTATACACCATGCACTATCAATACTACATATACATTGTACATGCTGGTCGGTCCGATAGGAAGAATGACTATGACAACCACTATCAATACTACATATACATTGTACATGCTGGTCCGTCCGATAGGAAGAATGACTATGACAACCACTATCAATACTACATATACATTGTACATGCTGGTCCGTCCGATAGGAAGAATGACTATGACAACCACTATCAATACTACATATACATTGTACATGCTGGTTGGTCCGATAGGAAGAATGACTATGACAACCACTATCAATACTACATATACATTGTACATGCTGATCCGTCCGATAGGAAGAATGACTATGACAACCACTATCAATACTACATATACATTGTACATGCTGGTCGGTCCGATAGGAAGAATGACTATGACAACCACTATCAATACTACATATACATTGTACATGCTGGTCGGTCCGATAGGAAGAATGACTATGACAACCACTATCAATACTACATATACATTGTACATGCTGGTCCGTCCGATAGGAAGAATGACTATGACAACCACTATCAATACTACATATACATTGTACATGCTGATCCGTCCGATACGAAGAATGACTATAACAACCACTTTCAATACTACATATACATTGTACATGCTGGTCCGTCCGATAGGAAGAATGACTATGACAACCACTATCAATACTACATATACATTGTACATGCTGGTTTGTCCGATAGGAAGAATGACTATGACAACCACTATCAATACTACATATACATTGTACATGCTGGTTGGTCCGATAGGAAGAATGACTATAACAATTAACCACTATCAATACTACATATACATTGTACATGCTGGTCCGTCCGATAGGAAGAATGACTATAACAACCACTATCAATACTACATATACATTGTACATGCTGGTTGGTCCGATAGGAAGAATGACTATGACAACCACTATCAATACTACATATACATTGTACATGCTGGTCGGTCCGATAGGAAGAATGACTATGACAACCACTATCAATACTACATATACATTGTACATGCTGGTCCGTCCGATAGGAAGAATGACTATAACAACCACTATCAATACTACATATACATTGTACATGCTGGTCCGTCCGATAGGAAGAATGACTATAACAACCACTATCAATACTACATATACATTGTACATGCTGGTCCGTCCGATACGAAGAATGACTATAACAACCACTATCAATACTACATATACATTGTACATGCTGGTCCGTCCGATAGGAAGAATGACTATAACAACCACTATCAATACTACATATACATTGTACATGCTGGTCCGTCCGATACGAAGAATGACTATAACAACCACTATCAATACTACATATACATTGTACATGCTGGTTGGTCCGATAGGAAGAATGAATATAACAAACACTATCAATACTACATATACATTGTAAATGCTGGTCGGTCCGATAGGAAGAATGACTATACACCATGAACTATCAATACTACATATACATTGTACATGCTGGTCGGTCCGATAGGAAGAATGACTATACACCATGCACTATCAATACTACATATACATTGTACATGCTGGTCCGTCCGATAGGAAGAATGACTATACACCATGCACTATCAATACTACATATACATTGTACATGCAGGTTGGTCCGATAGGAAGAATGACTATACACCATGCACTATCAATACTACATATACATTGTACATGCTGGTCCGTCCGATAGGAAGAATGACTATGACAACCACTATCAATACTACATATACATTGTACATGCTGGTCCGTCCGATAGGAAGAATGACTATGACAACCACTATCAATACTACATATACATTGTACATGCTGGTTGGTCCGATAGAAGAATGACTATACACCATGCACTATCAATACTACATATACATTGTACATGCTGGTCCGTCCGATAGGAAGAATGACTATAACAACCACTATCAATACTACATATACATTGTACATGCTGGTTGGTCCGATAGGAAGAATAACTATAACAACCACTATCAATACTACATATACATTGTACATGCTGATCCGTCCGATAGGGAGAATGACTATACACCATGCACTATCAATACTACATATACATTGTACATGCTGGTCGGTCCGATAGGAAGAATGACTATAACAACCACTATCAATACTACATATACATTGTACATGCTGGTTGGTCCGATAGGAAGAATGACTATGACAACCATTATCAATACTACATATACATTGTACATGCTGATCCGTCCGATAGGAAGAATGACTATGACAACCACTATCAATACTACATATACATTGTACATGCTGGTCGGTCCGATAGGAAGAATGACTATAACAATTAACCACTATCAATACTACATATACATTGTACATGCTGATCCGTCCGATACGAAGAATGACTATAACAACCACTATCAATACTACATATACATTGTACATGCTGGTCCGTCCGATAGGAAGAATGACTATGACAACCACTATCAATACTACATATACATTGTACATGCTGGTTGGTCCGATAGGAAGAATGACTATGACAACCACTATCAATACTACATATACATTGTAACATGCTGATCCGTCCGATAGGAAGAATGACTATACACCATGCACTATCAATACTACATATACATTGTACATGCTGGTCGGTCCGATAGGAAGAATGACTATGACAACCACTATCAATACTACATATACATTGTACATGGTGGTCGGTCCGATAGGAAGAATGACTATAACAACCACTATCAATACTACATATACATTGTACATGCTGATCCGTCCGATAGGAAGAATGACTATACACCATGCACTATCAATACTACATATACATTGTACATGCTGGTCCGTCCGATAGGAAGAATGACTATGGTGACAACCACTATCAATACTACATATACATTGTACATGCTGGTCGGTCCGATAGGAAGAATGACTATATCAACCACTATCAATACTACATATACATTGTACATGCTGGTTGGTCCGATAGGAAGAATGACTATGACAACCACTATCAATACTACATATACATTGTACATGCTGATCCGTCAGATAGGAAGAATGACTATAACAACCACTATCAATACTACATACACATTGTACATGCTGGTTGGTCCGATAGGAAGAATGACTATGACAACCACTATCAATACTACATATACATTGTACATGCTGATCCGTCCGATAGGAAGAATGACTATACACCATGCACTATCAATACTACATATACATTGTACATGCTGGTCGGTCCGATAGGAAGAATGACTATGACAACCACTATCAATACTACATATACATTGTACATGCTGGTCCGTCCGATAGGAAGAATGACTATGACAACCACTATCAATACTACATATACATTGTACATGCTGGTCCGTCCGATAGGAAGAATGACTATGACAACCACTATCAATACTACATATACATTGTACATGCTGGTTGGTCCGATAGGAAGAATGACTATGACAACCACTATCAATACTACATATACATTGTACATGCTGATCCGTCCGATAGGAAGAATGACTATGACAACCACTATCAATACTACATATACATTGTACATGCTGGTCGGTCCGATAGGAAGAATGACTATGACAACCACTATCAATACTACATATACATTGTACATGCTGGTCGGTCCGATAGGAAGAATGACTATGACAACCACTATCAATACTACATATACATTGTACATGCTGGTCCGTCCGATAGGAAGAATGACTATGACAACCACTATCAATACTACATATACATTGTACATGCTGATCCGTCCGATACGAAGAATGACTATAACAACCACTTTCAATACTACATATACATTGTACATGCTGGTCCGTCCGATAGGAAGAATGACTATGACAACCACTATCAATACTACATATACATTGTACATGCTGTTTGTCCGATAGGAAGGAATGACTATGACAACCACTATCAATACTACATATACATTGTACATGCTGGTTGGTCCGATAGGAAGAATGACTATAACAATTAACCACTATCAATACTACATATACATTGTACATGCTGGTCCGTCCGATAGGAAGAATGACTATAACAACCACTATCAATACTACATATACATTGTACATGCTGGTTGGTCCGATAGAAGAATGACTATGACAACCACTATCAATACTACATATACATTGTACATGCTGGTCGGTCCGATAGGAAGAATGACTATGACAACCACTATCAATACTACATATACATTGTACATGCTGGTCCGTCCGATAGGAAGAATGACTATAACAACCACTATCAATACTACATATACATTGTACATGCTGGTCCGTCCGATAGGAAGAATGACTATAACAACCACTATCAATACTACATATACATTGTACATGCTGGTCCGTCCGATACGAAGAATGACTATAACAACCACTATCAATACTACATATACATTGTACATGCTGGTCCGTCCGATAGGAAGAATGACTATAACAACCACTATCAAATACTACATATACATTGTACATGCTGGTCCGTCCGATACGAAGAATGACTATAACAACCACTATCAATACTACATATACATTGTACATGCTGGTTGGTCCGATAGAAGAATGAATATAACAAACACTATCAATACTACATATACATTGTACATGCTGGTCGGTCCGATAGGAAGAATGACTATTACACCATGAACTATCAATACTACATATACATTGTACATGCTGGTCGGTCCGATAGGAAGAATGACTATACACCATGCACTATCAATACTACATATACATTGTACATGCTGGTCCGTCCGATAGGAAGAATGACTATACACCATGCACTATCAATACTACATATACATTGTACATGCAGGTTGGTCCGATAGGAAGAATGACTATACACCATGCACTATCAATACTACATATACATTGTACATGCTGGTCCGTCCGATAGGAAGAATGACTATGACAACCACTATCAATACTACATATACATTGTACATGCTGGTCCGTCCGATAGGAAGAATGACTATGACAACCACTATCAATACTACATATACATTGTACATGCTGGTTGGTCCGATAGGAAGAATGACTATACACCATGCACTATCAATACTACATATACATTGTACATGCTGGTCCGTCCGATAGGAAGAATGACTATAACAACCACTATCAATACTACATATACATTGTACATGCTGGTTGGTCCGATAGGAAGAATAACTATAACAACCACTATCAATACTACATATACATTGTACATGCTGATCCGTCCGATAGGGAGAATGACTATACACCATGCACTATCAATACTACATATACATTGTACATGCTGGTCGGTCCGATAGGAAGAATGACTATAACAACCACTATCAATACTACATATACATTGTACATGCTGGTTGGTCCGATAGGAAGAATGACTATGACAACCATTATCAATACTACATATACATTGTACATGCTGATCCGTCCGATAGGAAGAATGACTATGACAACCACTATCAATACTACATATACATTGTACATGCTGGTCGGTCCGATAGGAAGAATGACTATAACAATTAACCACTATCAATACTACATATACATTGTACATGCTGATCCGTCCGATACGAAGAATGACTATAACAACCACTATCAATACTACATATACATTGTACATGCTGGTCCGTCCGATAGGAAGAATGACTATGACAACCACTATCAATACTACATATACATTGTACATGCTGGTTGGTCCGATAGGAAGAATGACTATGACAACCACTATCAATACTACATATACATTGTACATGCTGATCCGTCCGATAGGAAGAATGACTATACACCATGCACTATCAATACTACATATACATTGTACATGCTGGTCGGTCCGATAGGAAGAATGACTATGACAACCACTATCAATACTACATAAACATTGTACATGCTGGTCCGTCCGATAGGAAGAATGACTATGACAACCACTATCAATACTACATATACATTGTACATGCTGGTCCGTCCGATAGGAAGAATGACTATACACCATGCACTATCAATACTACATATACATTGTACATGCTGGTCGGTCCGATAGGAAGAATGACTATGACAACCACTATCAATACTACATAAACATTGTACATGCTGGTCCGTCCGATAGGAGGAATGACTATGACAACCACTATCAATACTACATATACATTGTACATGCTGATCCGTCCGATAGGAAGAATGACTATACACCATGCACTATCAATACTACATATACATTGTACATGCTGGTCCGTCCGATAGGAAGAAAGACTATGACAACCACTATCAATACTACATATACATTGTACATGCTGGTCCGTCCGATAGGAAGAATGACTATGACAACCACTATCAATACTACATATACATTGTACATGCTGATCCGTCCGATAGGAAGAATGACTATGACAACCACTATCAATACTACATATACATTGTACATGCTGGTCCGTCCGATAGGAAGAATGACTATACACCATGCACTATCAATACTACATATACATTGTACATGCTGGTCGGTCCGATAGGAAGAATGACTATGACAACCACTATCAATACTACATATACATTGTACATGCTGGTTGGTCCGATAGGAAGAATGACTATGACAACCACTATCAATACTACATATACATTGTACATGCTGGTCCGTCCGATAGGAAGAATGACTATGACAACCACTATCAATACTACATATACATTGTACATGCTGATCCGTCCGATAGGAAGAATGACTATGACAACCACTATCAATACTACATATACATTGTACATGCTGGTCGGTCCGATAGGAAGAATGACTATGACAACCACTATCAATACTACATATACATTGTACATGCTGATCCGTCCGATAGGAAGAATGACTATGACAACCACTATCAATACTACATATACATTGTACATGCTGATCCGTCCGATAGGAAGAATGACTATGACAACCACTATCAATACTACATATACATTGTACATGCTGGTCGGTCCGATAGGAAGAATGACTATGACAACCACTATCAATACTACATATACATTGTACATGCTGATCCGTCCGATAGGAAGAATGACTATGACAACCACTATCAATACTACATATACATTGTACATGCTGATCCGTCCGATAGGAAGAATGACTATGACAACCACTATCAATACTACATATACATTGTACATGCTGGTCGGTCCGATAGGAAGAATGACTATGACAACCACTATCAATACTACATATACATTGTACATGCTGGTCCGTCCGATAGGAAGAATGACTATGACAACCACTATCAATACTACATGTACACATGCATTGTACCAAATAGTGAGAGAATCGTTTGTACTGGCAAGATCAGCAGATTAACCTGTAAAAACAAAACAAACTAGAGGAACAAGATACACAGCATGAAAATAAGAGTAGACTAAAAACGGTAATTCTTGCAATAAAATGTTAGTTCCTCAGTTTAAAACGTTCCTTCTTAGGTGAAACAGAAATGTATCGGGTGAAACAGAAATGTATCGGGTTTAACATGTTACTTCTCAGTTAAAACGTTAATTCTCAGGTGATGTCAACAGTACGTTGAATTTTCACTTATGATTAAGGCACTTAACTAACTTGGCTAGTAACAGCATGACATGTTTACTATTCTACTCTTGCTGATCTGATTTTCTCACAGGAAGATTCCATAATTATGAGAGGCCATCTCTAACGGTTCATTTACCAGTTTGTAGCCTTTTGAACATGTTCTTTTTGTAGTTCTTAATTTTATAAGCCAAACAGAGGAGAACTCTTTCAGAATAAACAAATCCCGAATAAAAACGCGGTGCCTCAGTGATATGCAGTTGTCACATGCGGCGAGTACATGTATATATACATATACATTGTACAAACTTAGTGTATGGCTTAGCAACAAAGGTTATAAAGCTACTCTGTAAATACGAGTATTAAAAAAGTATATGCGTGTATGTATGTATGTAACAATTTACTGGTGTAATCTCTAAACAATAATGCAATGGTGCTATCTGTTTCTTCGGTATACTTTATTTCACCCCAAAGATTTGTTAAGGATTCCCGGTACCAGTAAGTCACTTTGCCAAGTAGTGAACCTCTCCTTCCATGCAAGACATTTGATAGACACTGATACCTTTACACACTTACAGACGGAGATGGTACAACATTCATTTAGAAATTTTGGTCGAGACCAACATTTTGCCGCCACCTATACTGTATGCTTTATATTATATATGGGGCACATGCTCGACTGGTTTATTACAAGATATTGAACGCATACACTTGTGTGCGGCGAAAATTATTCATAGACTACCAGACAATTTAACTGAGAGAGATTTGCTGGCAACTGCAAAATGGCAACCTTTATAAAAATTATGTATACAAAAGGAAACTTTTATGTACTCAATTCATTATAATTTAGCTCCTAAAGCTATTGTTAGGCTTTTTCACTAAGAACACTTCAAGCCTTTATAATTTAAGAAGATCTGAAGTTTCCTCAATACCCAGGTATAATTTACAAATAGGGAGAACTCGCTGAGGTTCAGAGGCCCTTTAGCTTGGAACATATTGCCTAATTCACTGAAACAGTGGACTAGAATAAATCACTTCAGATTAGCATTGAAAAAGAATAAGGAAATACTTGGTAATCTAGACTTTAATAAAGCCGAGTCGTGCCTAATTAAGGACAGCGCATTTTACTATAGACCCTATTCACGTGACGTCATAGCCGCCATGTTGGTGTACAGTTAACAATAGATTCTTCGTTAGCTTCTTTTGTTCTGTACACCAACATGGCCGCCATGCCCTTTGTAATTTGAATCTCTGGGGATTGAGTGCAAACCATCTATTATTAGATTACAATAGGGATTTTAGATGATTTTATACTTAGTATTTATTAGATTTTAATTAGATTGGGTACGTATTTTAGCTTTAGAGCATAGTATAATATTGCGATTTTATGTATTTATAAGCCATTTTTCTTTCATGTTATTTCATGTCATGTTGTGTTGAATGCAGGTCCACATCAGCTTATAGCTGCCTGCTTTTAACCTGCTTTAACAAATAAAGGATGTATATACCCAGCTGAATGGCAGTATAGAATATTTTGCATATCTATCGCCGATGCCAAATAGAAAAAGCTAGCTAAGAAGCAGGTGAACTGATGAGTCAGCAAATCACCAGTAGTGATATCAATGATATCTTCACTCGTGAAGATATCACTTTTGAAAATATGACTGGCTTTCAAATATTTCTAGCCTTTTTAGTAAGAGATTGAAACTGATATTTCATCGATAATTATATATTAAACAGAACTATGGACTATGGATCAACAATTTGGGGAACAACTTCTCAAACGAATTGTGAAGTTATGGTCCGCCTGCAGAAAAGAGCAGCTCGGATAATTTTAGATGCCCCATGGGATACCCCTTCTTCGACGCTTTTTAAGGACTTGAACATAATTCCTTTCCCTGAACGAGTAAAACGCCTCAAACTAATGCTGTTGTATAAGACCCTTAATGGTAAAACGCCTGAATACGTCCGAAATAAATTCAAATTGCTGAAAGACACAAGGAACGCTGCCCACAACTTATGCTACCAAAGGTTAAGCACACCTTTGGCAAGAAAACTTTCAGTTTTAGCGCTGCTTCTCTATGGAACAAACTACCAACTGAACTAAAACAAGCAGCCTCAAGAGATTCATTTTCATTCAAGTTGAACGCATACTATGCAGGTTAACCTCACTGCTTCCAATGATTATTGTAATTTGAAACTGTCTTTATTAGTGCTTAGTTGTTACTGTTATTAATCATCTATTTATTTATTTTCTTTATGTTGAGGGCCACGTGTATATTATCTGTACGATATTAAGTGTTACCCTCGATAAATAAAGCAATATTATTATTATTATTAACATTACATGACCGCTTGGAGATATGAATTTTATCTTCTCGTGTCGATGATGAAATATCTTAATGACTCGTTCGCTGCGCTCACTCGTATATAAGATATTTCATCAACACTCGAAGATAATTTCCGTATCTGCGCGCAGCCATGTAATATCCTCTATATATGTGTGTGTATACATAACAGTTAAACACTTGAATGTCACAGTACGGTTAAAATGTATAGTTGAGTCTTTATTTTAACTTAATAAATATTTCGATTGAAGATTATTACAAAACAACAACAACAACAACAATACATTTATTTATACTCATAAATGGTTTACAATATTGTGAAAAAAGACGATGAATTAAAATAAGTTTTAAGTATGAGCTAACCTAGAATAACCTGCAGGTTAATCGAGCTAGGTAGCACGTATAATTTATTTAAATGTAGTTAATTGGTTGGGCTGTGGACCAAAAAAAAGAAAAGACACGAAAAGGAACATTGAAGTAGTTACTCATTTACTATAAGGACAAAAACGGATTATAGAGAATTGTAGACAATGAAGAAACAAACAAGTGTTTGCAAGACAATGACCGGGCAATTAAGTAATGAGTGATAGAAAACAGCTTGTGAATACAGTAGAGAGAGATATAAATACTCTAGTATTATGTCTCTATCAATTCCAAGCCCGCCCATCCCCCCCCCCCCCCCCGGGCAAGATGGGGCATTTGGCAATCTATCTGTCCCTGGGGTGGGGCATTTGTTTTGCGTCAGCCCGGGCCCGGGGCATTTGTCAAAAAATAACCTCACCCCTCCCCTGTGTTTGTTTTTGTTTTGCTCAACTGATCAACACGGGCTTGCTTCATCGATCAACATGGCGGCGGAAAAGCCATCCGTGAACATGACGTTAGGAGAACTGGCAAGTGAGTGGGATTTGGGGGCACTTACGAAAGTATTTTAAGGTGAGTACTGCATTACTTTAATAAAGAAAAGCGGTGAAATGTGGCTTTGAAACGGCGAAGAAATTTGGCGCGTTCGCTATACTTGCCCCGGGGTAGGGCATTTGCATAGCTTAGCTGGCCCCACGGTGGGGCATTTGCAACGTTCTGATTCCAAAATGACAAAATTCCCACAAATGCCCGGGGGGGCATGGGCGGGCTTGGAATTGATAGAGACATAAGGCAGAGAGAGAGATTCTTTAAGTAGTCATTTGAAACTATTTCGAGTATGATTTTTTAGGTTTTCGTCAATAGAATTCCACACAATGGTACCTTGAAAGCGAATATTGAACTTGCCATAATTTGTTCTTGCTCGAGGAAAATAAAATGATTTTTTTGAAGCTATAGCCTGGTATTATATTGAAGAACAGTATTGGCATTTTTTAAAAAAATCCTAAAAGGGACTGGATGTGAACATATAGCGTGAACAGTACTAGTACAGATTTATTAACTAAAACAAGACGCATATCTGCGTTCACTCGGGCCTCTTTTTATAGAGGCCCGAGTGAACGCGATATTAGCAGAGAAGCGTAATATCGATTAAGCAATTGAAACGTTTGTTGATGTCGATCCATACGAGAGAAATTAATTTTTTTTGAGACAACACTCATGCTCGTTTCCAGGCCACATGAATGAAATTTGTTTTGATTCCCCGACTTTTCTTCCGGTGGGCCTGGGAAGGAGAATGGATTTCGCTTTGCAGTTTGTTTTAAAAAAAAACGCAGTGTCTGGGTGTCCCATATGCGGAGCGTGTCATTGTTGGGATCCCTGTGGTGTGGGCCAACTTGTTTCTAGCCTGCACAACATTAGCCTGATTAGAGCGGACGACCTCGTACCGTCTGATAATCAGGCTAGCACAACATGTCCCCTCTGTAATACTGACAGTAAGCACCCTTCTAAGGCCTCAAGTTATAAACAATGCCCCAAATGTTTTAAAACACACAAAATGTTAGAAGTTGGCTTATTATTGATCCCAATATTATGAACTTTATGTGGGAAAGTTTCTTCACTTTCTCGGAAATGCAGATTGTATATTAGTTATTAAAGCTGGGAGGAATATCAGGCTGGATATCAGTTTGGTTGTAATCGTGTTTTGATAAAGGGGCACGAAAATCGCTCAATATAGTAACGAGTAAATGACGTCATTATATGGCTTGGCCCATTCCACCTAAGCCTGTATGTTACATGTTTTGGCAGACAGCCCAAAGAAAAACTGTAAAATGTTCAACCTTTCCTTTGGAATTTGATAAAAAAAGTTATTATTGGGGCAGTATTCATTTAATTTATAGTTAAATAATTTTGAGTTTCAAATTTTGAGCAATTTTCGTGCAAGTGCCCTTGTCATCTGGAAGGCCTAAAATTACAGTATGTACCTCTACTTATTGAAGGTTAACAAGTTTGTGGTCAATCAATTGTTTTTAATTCAAATTATTTTCAACATCATAACTGCAACATGGGTTTTGAATTTTCTCAGACAAATTTACTTGTATTTAGAAAACTTTAAACTATAAACTATAACTGGATCACTGATGCAACAAAGTGTTATTGATGACGTCTTTAAAGTAATATATAAAACCTTAATTGACTGTCTCATGGCCTTAATTGTAACAAAATGTCATCGATGAAGACATAACTTTTCAACATCCATAATGTCAATGGAACCATATCAATGTCAAATGTTAATGTTCTTGTTAGAGGCTTGTTTCTTGTGCTTGTTTGACGGATAACACTAAGGAATTGGCGTTATATGTTACAGTGAAGGTCTCACTGGAATGTAACTTCTCGGCCAGAGTATTTTCATCTAAAGACAGTACATCTTGCTTCAACAATTCCTTGAGAAGTTCATCGCCAATTTTTAAAGTCAGTTCTTCTTCCATGTCATTTATAACATCGATGGTAACTGATAAGGCCACATCACACTTGGTGGCTTTGATCATTCCACATTTTGCACATCGTATGACTGTCGATGTCCCTGCTTGGGTTATTTTCTTGAGACAAATATGACATTTTAAGAACTTTTCGCAATGCTTTACCGAGATCACTTCTTTGATAAGAGCGGTGGATGATGTATCGTTTTCCTCGTGGTCAACAGTAATGGCTTTTAGGCTTTCATCATTGATGGCTGTAATGGTGGTTTGCCTCGTAGTTGAAATCTTTTTCTTGCGAGACCATATCTTTAACTGAACATTGGTCATCTTGTAGGATTGGCCTGCTTCTACTTTCTCGATGTGCTCTTCCCACAAATCGAGGGGAATGGACCCTGTGGTGTCGGTCAAAGTCGCCTCCGTCAATTGAAGGCGCTTTCGTGGGTTGCCAACAGTCGTTGGCTTCTTTAGCTGGGTGATGTTGCCGATTACGGTTATCATATCCCACTCTTTGTGGATATTAAGTACATCCAATATAGAAACTAGCTCCTGGCGATCGTCTGGAAGCTCCGAGTATTGGAAAGAGTACTCAGTTGGTTGAGGAGTTCCTACGAAGGTCATGTCATTTACGACAATCTTGTGGTCACTTTCAGTATACGCGTGATTCACCAGCTTTATTGGGGTTCTACTTGTTTGGCTTTGCTCCAATAAACGCTTCTTTGAAGGAGAATATAGTAGTGCCTCTCTTGCCTCATCAGGAGCCGTTTGAAGTTTGAAAGTTACGTAGTCCATGGAATTATTTCTATTTCGCTTCGTAGGCGAAAGGTTATGTACATAACCTATGACGTTATTTTCAGGAGCATCAGTTCGCCGTTTGTTAGCCGACTTTGACCGATTAACCGAAGAAGATGAAGATTGTTTGGTCTGCGAAAATGACATACTGAACCACGAGCTTCACATATGCGTGAAAGGCACAGATCAGCGTGATCAGAGCGTTTTATAGCTATGTGCTTACCTCTACGGAAACAGTGTACTTTTATTTATGATTGGTCAGTTTTATAATTTTTTGATTGGTCAGTGTTTGTTGTTTGCATATTTCTTTTCAACCAAAAATTCACTGTTGTGATCTTTCTTATCCTTTTGAATTTACGATACGAAGTTTGCCGTTTGCGGTTGTCGACGATGGTTTATAATAGGTTTGTAACCCTTTGGAGGAATTACTAGTAAAATATTTGAAGAGAATGAGTCTTGTAAGTATAACTTATTGTGCATAAAAAACCCTATAAATGTCGTCGGTTCATGATCCGTTTGTCGTCGCTTCATGATCCGTTGTTCTAAAACCGTTCTTTAATATTTTTAGGTCATTATCAGCCGTTTTTTATAATTAAGCTTATGTTCAAATCATTTGTATTTGCTTTTTTTGTTCGCTCGAATGAAATCACAGCACTTAATTATGAGCGGGAGATTTAAACTCAAATCATCTTAGTTTGTTTGCGAGTCCTTGTAATTCGCTTGAATTAAAATCACTTATCATCTTTATAGTTTGTTGTGATTTCTTGTTCGCTCGAAAACACTATGGCTAGAGTATGTTCACCATAATCAAAATCACTTTGAATCCAAAGTAATATCTCACTAGATTGAATGGGATTTATTCTTACCAAAATAAAGTAAACTTTTAGTATACAAATTCTGTACAGTATAGTATACTTCTGATGCTTAGCCTGCAGGCTGCAGTCATTACTGATTGTATTGAGTGTATATTACTGATACAGACACATTCAGCATATTTTCAATTTATTGAGAGTTTGATAGCTTCATGGTCTGAATAATAAACACTAACTACAGAGGTTTCTATTTTATTGTGTATTGCTTGTTTAATGTAAACATGGTCTAAAAGACTTCCTGCTGAGATAAATGTAGCACTTTGTACAACTTGTTTGTAATGAAGAGAATCCATTAAGTCTTTTAGTAATGTGACTTCATCATTCAAGTAATTCATGTTAAAATCTCCTAGAACCACATCAAAAACATAATTATTGAGAATATATTCTATACCAGATATATATTGTGATATATTCAAGTTTTGTTTTCGATAGAGCAAAAGAAATAATTGACTTTGTTGTCTCGTAGTATTGATTAAGATGAATTTCAGTGCATTTATGGAAGGGAAATATTCCTGCTCTGTGATTTCTATACTGTCTTTAATACATACTGCTAGACTGGAGTATTTATCAGAAACATGATCTTGTCTGTACAGTGTAAATGGATGCAAATTATTTCTTATTTCTCCATCAGTGTCATTAGGGAGGAGCTGTGTTTCTGTGAGAGCTATGACATCACTATTAAAAATATTTCCATGAAATTTAATGTCAATACTGTGTTTTCTAAGAGACCTTACATTTAATAAGCATATAATGAGAGGTGAATTGTTGGGTTGCAATGTTTCATGGGTAGCTAAAGGCTGCATTGTTGATGAAATATCTCTTAATCTTTCATATTCTTCATTAACTCTAGAATTTGCCTTTACGTGTTTATTCTCAATTTGTCCCAGAATGTGAATACCTTCTAAGGAGGTTGAACGACTCAATGCAACATATATTTGGCCACAGTTAAATGATCTTTGTTTATTTAGATTGAAACTGATGACAACATTTTGCAATGTCAACCCTTGTACTTTGTGTACAGTACATGCCCATGCAAGTGCGAGAGGAAATTGTATTCTTTGTATTTCTGGAGAAGAACCTTTCCCAGGCCTGACTTTAATTCTTGTTAACACTGGTTCAATTGGCACAACTCTGTTTTCTCTGGCAAAAGGATTTGGACATTTTGTTATAGAATTTCTTCCAGCTTCATCATCATCAAACTTAACAAAGACAATAGTTGGCTTCTGGGTATTTTGATTGACTTCAATTTTAATTACAGTTCCCATTTGACCATTAATGAGTCTGTCAGCAATGTCAATGTTAGTTGTCAACATTACTCTGGCACTTTGCTTAATGAGGATTTCAGAATCAAGTCCACCGGTTTCAGATCTCCCTCTCGACAAAACTTTATTAATATCTTGTCTTCTAACATTTTGTGGGTACTGATCTGTTGCCTTAAGTATGAACTGTGGTGATGTTATTTGCTCTAACTTTGTGAGGTTATACTCAGTAACAGGTTTATTTTCAGCCCAAATGTGTAGTGCATCTGATGGATAATTATCATCTGTTGGTGTAATTGATCTAGACTGGATACATTTAATATCTTCTTCTGTTTGGGAAGCTGTTCTGAATCTGTTTAAAAGTTCAGTGAATGGCTGGTCATCCTTTTGTCTCATAATCTCAGTGAGCTCTATCATTGTAAAAACGTGCCATGGATGACACAGGTTGAAGGCATCATTTTTGTAGTCCTCAAAAACAGGTTTCCTACGTATTGGAGGCAACTGATTTAGATCACCTACCACAATAATGCTTATACCAGCAAACAGCTGAGAGTTGGACGTACCAAATATTTCCTTTAATCTTTGATGGATGTTAAGTAAAGTAGTGTTTCCAACCATAGAAATCTCATCTATTATTATAAGTTTGAGCTCAGATAATGATAATCTTAACTGTGTTTTCTTTTGATCTGACATTGCAGGTACATTATCTCCTGTTTCCTTGGGAATTGCTAAAGCAGTATTTATTGTTGTTCCATTAATGTTTATAGCAGCTACACCGGTTGGAGCCATTAAAAGAACTGTGGGCAATTCAGGGTTCATAGGACCGTGTCTGAAGGTTTTTACTGCAGTGTGATAAATTGTTTTAATCAAGTGGGACTTGCCTGCACCAGCTCCACCAGTTACAAATAGATAAATTGGTTTCACTTCTTCAGGTTTCTGGCTATTCATATTTTTTATTTTATTCCTACACCAGGAGAGAACAGTATCATATGCACAGCGTTCTTTGTCAATTCAAAGATCTAACAGACTCGCGCAAAGTGTCATCAGAAATTTCTGCAGGCTGGTTGTGTACTGTTATTCCTGAGGCTACTCGTTGATCAGATTCAGAAGTGGAAGCAAGATGTGAAGGTAATTGTTCATTGAATGATTCTTCAGGTATTGAATCATCTGGTACCTCTGAATGCAAATCAGAATTTTCTTGATCATTGATAGGATCATATGAGCGAATGATATTACCCTGGTTGTTTCTTAGTGATTCAAGGGCTTCTGCCACAGCATCTGCATCTGGCTCAAATATTGCTCTATTATATTCTACAATTTGTTGAACACCAGGCTCATAGAATTTTGATGCATATGATTGATCTGAGCCAATGAGATTATTCTCTAGTCTCCATGGGTAATAAAGTATCAGTAAATGATGAAAAAACTTTTCAGGTTCTTTTCTCTTGTTTGGAGTGTGATACCTAATAACAGCTTTAATTTTTCTGCATTTCATTTTCTCATTAGTATTCATCAGTCTTATTTGATGTGGAAGTGTTGAAGAACTGCCTTCTGCAATTGAATGTTGCAATTCTATGATTTCATCAGTGAGAACTTCTGGCTGAGCATCAATAGTTTCCTGAGAATCTTTTTTGTAATCTTTGTAATAGTAAGCTGCAAATTCAGCAAGACAAAGGATATCAACAGCAGCAATAGATTTTGGTCTGTTAGGGTAGCGCTCGATTATATTGGATTTGAATATATCTGTACTATCTTCCTCGAGATCATCAAGTTCTTCCTTTGTCTTTGCAACTCTTATCCTTTTATCTGGTAAATCTGTACTAACAAAAACTGTTCCTGGGAATATCTTTCTTAACCAGAGTTCAGGCATGCACCTGTACACACATTCTTGTGAACTAACTTCTCTAGTAGAAAGAAATGCAGCACCTATTTTTTTCAAGCCATCTCTGATATTCATATTTGAAGCTTTTGCCTCCTTTGCTGCATTCATGATTGCCTGTGAACATTCAGTTTCATCTTTTGTGAAATATGAGCACACATATGTGATACACTTGTAGTGATTAAAAACAGGTTGTAAATCAACATTAGCAGCAAATCCCTTTATACCAGCAACAAAGTAGTTGTTAATAAAACAGCTGTCTATTGGTCTTTTGAGGTGCAATTCATAGTCAGAATCAGATGACAATGATAAGGCCCAGTAATATTGTTCCTCAGATATACCTACAGAACTGAAAATATCAGCTTCAGTTAAACTCTGGTCATAATCTGGCTTACTGGGGTTCAATACTTTGTCTATTTTCTCTTTAACTAAAGTGAGAATTTCTTTTTTTCTGTCAATTGATGTTTTCTTCATCTCTTCATCAAGATCATCAGAAAGAGGTTCAGCTATTATTGTTCTGTTTGTGAAGAACTGTCCAAAGTTAAATCTACATTGAATATTTTTGTACTTTCTACAGGTTTTTGAATGGTTGTGCTTTTGGTAAGTTTTAACCAATTGATGTAGTTGAGGGTCTGTTTCCTGATTTGGTAGGCAGGCCTGTACATGTTTATCAATAAATTCTATGTAGGCTTGTTTGCTGTCTGGTGTTAGTTTGGGACAGTCTGAAGTCCATATCAATGCATGCAAGTGAGGAGATCCTCTCATTTGAAACTCAATGCGAAGGGCATAATACACTATTTTACCAATAGGATTTGCATTGCTGAGTAAAACTTCAGTGAAGAATGTTTCAACTCGGTACTGGAAATGTTTAGCAACTACAACGGGATTAAGATTTAGCATAGAACACTTTTCATTATAAGACAAGGCATCAACTTCTTCATCAGTCATGTTCATTCCTCTTGTTCTAGCAATTATCTGAAATAGTTCAGGCCATCTAAGATCAGCACATGATAATGTCATAAACCATGTGGGAATACCAAGTTCTTTAACCATGGCTACCACCTCATACATAAATTTCTGCCAGTAGGGAGGGGTACCTGGAATTTGTCTCAAAAACAGATAGGCCTGGTCTTGACAAATAAGACTTTGTAAGCTTTGTGCATTTGATCTTAATTGAGAAGCAGTGAGGGAGTGTCCATGAACTTTTGTTAGAGCAATATTAATACTATCTGACACTTTCTTTTGTTCAATTATGAACTGTGCAAAAAATAGATACTCTTGGTTGGTTGCAAATCTACCACTATGGTGCAGCAGTCGTGCATTGAAGTATTTTACTGGCGTCAACTTAACTTGTCTTTCTGCATGGTAACCAAACCTTCCTTTAGGGAACAGAACTGGGAATGCTAATTCTTCACATTGTTTGTCCATCATGAATGATACAGGGTGTTTATTTTCTCCTGGTGCAATATTGTATATTTCACTGCCCGATGAAACATTGTCATTTTGGTCAACAGTAACAGGAAAATCTGGTATGACAGATTGTAGGCATGTCTCATTAGTTGGTGCTCTATGCTCATTTAATGGGTCATCTCTTTCTTCATCTGCATTATCTGTAGTAATGTTTTGTTCTTGGGTATCTGCATGCAAGGGGTTTTGTTCATTCAAAACAGTGTGTTCAGGTGGCACATCTGAATTACTAGATTCACTCTGCTGTAATCCTGTAAGAGTTATATCAATATTGTCAATATCTATTCTGATTGTACTGTACAATGAATTGTTTACTTTAAGCCAATTCAGTGCATTCAGTAAAAATTGAGGGCGCACAGCTTGAAAGTACACGTGACCTCTGAATTGAAGTTTTCTTTTAAGTTTCAGCAAGATTATACCTGATCTTTCAGGAGGGCGTGGTAAAATGCGGCAAGTTTGTTCACATTCAACAGGCACATTGCAGATAGCCCCTTTAATTTTCCTTTGTTGGCCCTTTGGCATTACAACTATTTTCTCAAAAACAATTCTCTGTGCTATCAGTATCTGCTCAAGTTTCTCCAAGACTGCAAGTTCTGGAGGTATTACATCAACATACAAATTGTTGACCACTGCTTGACATGGAAGTTTGCCTTGTAGGGTTTTTGAGTGACATGTCTTACAAATGTATTCTTTCCCATCAAATGATTTCTGAATACTAAAACATTCTTGACAAGGATACTTACTACTTATAAATTTATTGACTGATTTCTTGTAAAGTGTTCGGTTACAGACACAGCATATATAATATGGACCTTCCCTTATTTTCTTTTTAAACTGTTCAATACATGAATCCACATTTTTATTCTCATTATTACAGTATTTTTGTTTGCATTTCTCAAGTAATGCTCGTCTTTTTGCAGTATCCATTGTTTTGTATTTTTCTGCTTGTTTGTTTAACAAGTCTTGTTTTTTAGCTGTATTCATTGTTTTGTATTTTTCTGCTTGTTTGTTTAACAAGTCTTGTTTTTTAGCTGTATTCATTGTTTTGTATTTTTCTGCTTGTTTGTTTAACAAGTCTTGTTTTTTAGCTGTATTCATTGTTTCGTATTTTTCTGCTTGTTTGTTTAACAAGTCTTGTTTTTTAGCTGTATTCATTGTTTTATATTTTTCTGCTTGTTTGTTTAACAAGTCTTGTTTTTTAGCTGTATTCATTGTTTTGTATTTTTCTGCTTGTTTGTTTAACTGGTCTTGTTTACTAGTTGTATCCATCGTTTTGTATTTTTGTGCTCGTTTCTTTTGTAGGTCATTTTTATTTTTATTAGTATCCCTTGCTTCTTTTTTTTCTAATAATATTCTCTTCTTTGACGGTTCCATTGCTTCATAATTCTGTTTCTGCCTTTGTTTTTTTATCATCTTTTTTCTTTCATTTCTGTCAACAGTTTTAGCTGAACATGACACAAACTGTATTTGGTAATGGTCTGCAGAGTGATATATTTTTTGAATATTGCCAATGGCCTCGACAAGACAAGCCATACCATCTATGTTTTTAGTATATTGAATTGGAGGCATTTGACTGTCATTGTAGACCAAGAGGGAATATTTATACTTTGATTTTTTCGTGGGTTTAAAAATACAACTTATACAAAAACATGGAAGCCACATCAAAAACCCTGTGCATTCACTATTACATTTTATAACATTTTGGAGAATTGACTTGCTTTCAGATGAATCAGACAATACTCCTTCACTGCTATCACTTTTAAGATCTAAACTTACTTCAGCTCCACAAACATCAACAGTTTTCGGTAAATCATCTGATGGTAAATGCATGTTTAATGAAAGATTATCATATAATCTTTTGGCATTGTCCACAACCATAGATACTGTGTTTGAATTCCAATAACTACATGGTCTAATTATGGAGTAGCAAAGTGAATAGAGAGCCACTGCACAACTTATATTGAACTTTCTGGTTACAAATGCATAGTTCTGGTCAGGTATGCTATTTTGAACTTCATAAATTTGCACTCCCTTTACCTCAAATATATCATTATGTATACTCTGAAAATACTGTACTAAGCTATTCAGTGATGATACTTCAAGCAGCACACATGTTCCTTGGGGATGGCTTCTGCCATATAAATCCCTTGCATGAGAATCAAATATTTTGAACCCCACATTACCATTACAATATATAGCAACAGCAGTGCACCCTACTGTTAATACAAAATTGGTGTAGTTTTCAGACATGAGTGATTCAAAGGCTCTTTGTAAAGAAGTACAGTACTGATATCCTTCTATTGTAGTCTCTTGATATATAGTACCAGTGTAGCTTTCACTGTATTGAATTTGATAGTCAGTCTCAAACACATTTAACATTGGTGGTAATTCTGTCTGCATTAAAAAGGAATGTCTGGCTAATTGAGACAAACCTGAATACAACTGATTTCCAATATTCATTATTAACTCGAGATCATTGGCAGAATTGATTCCTTGTTTATTATTGTAAATCAAAGAGCACAAACTCATTGCAACACATTGTTGTCCTGCATTTTGTCCAAATACCAACTCATTACCTTGGCTATATGGTGCTGTTATTGTTTTGTTAGGGTCAATGTACATTGGAGTAGGACCAGGGTTCTTCTCTATGTCTGTACTCAGTTTAAATTTACAATAATTGGATATATGGGTGTGAGTCTTGTAAAGACACATCAGTCTATTACAAGAAAACATTGATAAATACCGACTAGCTCTATATTTCAACCTAATTATCCCTTGATAAACCCTGCTAGAGCAATTCAACAAAAGCTTCTTTTTATGTTGTGTGATTCTATTTAAGCTTATTCTGTTTTTATTAAGCTTACATTCATTTTTTGCAAGTTTTCTAACCTTCACATAACAATGCAGCTCAGAGGACTTCGGTATGCTAGGACGAATGCGTTTGTAGACAAACTCCTTTAGCTTTCTGCTCTTGTTCCTCAGACGTTTCAGAATTCGTACTGGTATTCTACTGGGTTCACGATCACGTTTGAATACACGATGATGCTTATTTGACTTAACATGAGATAGTTCATTTGATATAACATGATTCTCGATACAAGGTTCACTCATAATGGTTCGCTCGTAAATTGATCTCTCGTAAACATCGCGGATCGACCCGATCCGAATTTTGAGCGTGTTAGACTCCATAGTATTCATGCTCAGAGGACGACGAGAAGTATTCATGCTCAGAGGACGACGAGACGAGACCTCCAACAAATCCGCCATTGCTCAACCATGTGCTCGTATGGCGCATTCTACGCATGCGCGTAGACTTCACGCATGCGCTGAAGCGCTATGGCGATTTGTGACTGAACGCAAAAAAAAAAAAAAAAAATAACGACGCCTAATTTATACCTCGGAGCTACCACAGGTAGCCCGAGTAATAAGTAGAAATGAGAGTATGGCGTGGAAGCCTAATGGCAAGTATAAAGCTTATACTAATTAGGCTTCCTCATGCATTGTGGTTGTAGAGATAGAGACTAAGTTGAAGGCACAAAGATATGCCCATTGCAAATCAAAGGAATCGCATTAACACCGGTCTTTGTATCAATTATTTTGTCTGACTGCCCTTGAAAATGTTTTGACAAGTTTTAAAGCCCTAACGAGTTAGAAGATGTCAAGTACCTTTTTAGCGCCACAAATAATAACGTTCCTTCGCGCTCTTACGGCTTCACCGCTCGGTTTGTCGGCGGGAAAATATAAACAGTTGGTCTAACTGAAGCTCAAAAGTAAAACAAATCACAGAATACAACACTACCGCCAATCAATTAACTAAAATAATTAGCAGTGAATTTCGAAGATGCGCAGTTGCTGTCATCCAAAGTGCGTCTTCTGGGTCACAACATCATCCATAGGATTTTTTCTTGCAGGAATTAATCGACAAGGGCGAATGAGCAACCACATTGTATATCCTAAAGATTAACAACATAGATAAATCGTTTATTCAAGTTACATCATTTAGCAGTCAAAGACTGAATTACATGACTTTGTGCATTTTAGGAACTTACACACTTTTATACAGTATAAACCATTTATTTCAGGACCTAAAGGCTCTCTTAAAGTCACTGATCATTTTGATTGTACTTCCAGTAGTGTTATTTATTGTATCACCTGCACACTTTGTAACAAACTCTACAACGGAGAAACAGGGCGAAGATTAGGAGATCGATTCCGCGAACACTTGCTGAGATGTTAGAACTGACTAACAGCAAGGATCTCGCCAAACCTGTAGCTCGTCACTTTAACCTTCTTGGTCATTGCATTAATCACATCACTGTATATGGCATTTCTCTGCATCAAGGTACTACCGACACTCGTAAATGCAAAGAACAGAACTTTATTTTCAAATTAGGCACTTTGGCACCTAACGGTGTTAATGAACACCTTTCGTTCATTTAATTTCAGAATTCACGTATTCACTCACACCATAGTTAATAGAGTGGAATGGTTAGGAAACCCGACAAACTTCAAAAGGGCTCACAAAGGCGCTGCGATTTAGGTTGGAAGGGGTAAGACAAAAGATTGTGCACGATCATAGTTCATTAGCGTTCCCTGAACGACTGAACTCACACGTTTCTATTGGCTGATTGATTAACATGTTGGAATTTCTATTGTGTTTGTGCACGGTAGTGGTTGAAAAAAGCTAACAAAGACAAATAACAAAGAAGGTCCCTGAGTTTCCTAACCATTTCACTCTATTAACTATGCTCACACTTTATAGATCAGCATGTTTCCTCAGTTTACTCATCAACACTTCCTGTTACAACTATTAGCATTTCTATTGTTGGCGCAATTTACTTTGATCCCAATTGATCCGAGTACATGTTTCCTCAGCGGTAATCATGCACTCGACACTATATAAACCGTTTCCCCACCCACAATTCCCTCTTTTGCTCTGACGAAGGGCTAGCGCTCGAAACGTCAGCTGCTACTCGCTTTCCACGGCGGTTAGCATACCTCAATCGACTTTAGTTGATTACATACCAGTGTTTATCTTCCCCGCCGACGCAGACCAACACTAGTTTTCACAGGAACTAGTTACCTATCGTTTATACAGTATCATCTACTAAATTTATTACAAGATGGCAAACGAAAACTTAAGATATATAAACCATTAAATATTTCAAACAATTTGAAACAAAGAATATTTAAAATGTAGACTATTTATGCGTATGCTTCTGTGCATAATGCGTGATAAAAGAGTTAGTGTTGGAGTTAGCGGGAACGTCAAAAGTTCTCTTTTTTCTTACACGTGATAGAACTGGCCCTAGGAAAAGCGCTCTGCAAGCTTGTGTCTTTCATCAGAAACGATATCGTTGAATAACATCCCGTCTGGCAAAAAGAGTAGGAAGGCCAGCCTTGTCAATTGCGTCATTGTACGGGAAACTGGGAAAATGATGGGCATAGCTCGTCTTTGAATGCGCTCTATAAATATTGTGGCAGACTACTATGGTACAACTGATAAGCATATTCAAGGACTGATCTGTTAATACTGCAGTAAAAGCGAACTAAGTCCACAGTGACCACGTCAGCTCGTTTCAATTGTCTAAGAAGGTAGTCGTTTTGCAGCTTTAGTGGTGATTAAGCCGGTCCACATGATCATTCCATTTCAAGTCTTTCTAATCGTAACCCCCTGGATTTTGGCAGCAGCTACTCTCACTTACCTTACACCTAGCGTACCCTACCGGTTATAAAATGGTGGGATTCTCTTGACGGAAACGACCAGCTCAGTTGTATTTAATTGGGTTCAGCTGAAGTGGTTTTAGGCCTACTCTGGGTCCTAATTAGCTAAAATCGCTGAAATCGCCAAAGATCGCCTAAGGTAACAACATGAAATATGGCACATTTTCCTAAGATCGCCTAAAATCGCCCAAAGTTTCGCACGATTACGGCGACTTTAGGACCCGGAGTAGACCTTGTTTTCCCGACCAATTGGAAATGTGAGTTATTAATAGCTTCTTGCAGAGTATTTTCTCCAGACTTCGGCACAATTTCAGAAATAGTATAGTATCGTCTGCAAAAGCCCCTATATCCATGTAAGTATGTATGTGGATGTATAGATGTGATGTCTAGTCGTGTGTACATGTGCATGTGTATAATGTATGTACTTGTATGAATGTATGTATGTATGTGTGTGTGTGTGTATATGTACGTGTATGCGTGCATGTGTATTGGGTTAATATATGTATCAGTGTATTTCTTAACTAGTTAATTAATTAATCATCACATTGTCAAGTTGATTATCAACCTTTATCTTAGAGGTTAGTCTTAGTAACATTATTATTATTTTTTATATTTACTGCTTTTATAACATATCTTATATTTTATTAGTATCATTATACTTAAGGTGGCTCGCCTGGATTTTCCAGGGACGCACCATATCCACTTTGAACGGCTGCTACTCCACTGTCAGAGCACGGTCGGGCTAGCCACTTCACCCATTTACTAGAAATAGAATAAACTTTCCAAAAATGTAGGTTTGTTTGACATCGGTGTTACCATAGCAACACAGCGTTGACGTCATGTGTTTTACATATCAGCAATTTTCTCGAAATCTAGACCTAAACTTTTAAAACGACCTAGTGTCCCTTGTAGTCTAAATATAGGCCTTCAAGACTGCAAAGTTTAAAAAAATTGTATGAGAGCGTTTTCGAAAAAAAATGGGTTGAATATTTTCATTAAAAAATTAAACAGTTCGCCTTACTTCCTGTTTAGTCGTCGAGAACTGTGTTAGCCGGACCGATTCAAACGCTGTATTTAGCATATTTCATACCTGTGGCATAGGACTACTTGCCATGAAAATTTCATTCCATTTGCTTTATTCGATTTCGGTTTATGGAATAATAAGTAATGTAATAAATATGCTCATTTTACTCAAAATAGTAACGTATTTGCTAAGGAAGCTGTAATTCGAAAACTAGTCGATAAATATTTTTTTTAATCCATTCACCTGAAATTCAACATGTACTACCCTTGTCCTGTAAATTTCAAGAGCATTGAATTATTTTAAGGGCGCGAAATAAAAACAAAAACATAGGGAACTTTTAGATTCATCCACGCAAGCTTCATTGCTGTATCATTTTGTTTATAGCTTGTGTCTTTCCGAAATTTCTCTTTTGTCTAGATTCTACATACTTGTGTGCTTTTGAACTAACAAGTTTACCATGCACGCTTGAGCAAGCTACACTTCGCTACTGCCGGAACGCTCGTGCAAATTCTGTTCTTAGGACAATGACATGCAAATTAGTTAAACCATGAAGCTTGGCAGTGCGGGATGATAATGTTGAATAAGTGTGTTTTTAGTAACCAGATCGGGAAAAAGTGCCCGTGACGTATAGACCACATTTTCTAAATCTAAATTAAAAACGAGATTTTGTATTAGTGATATTATAAAACCTTTTGTAAATAAATATTATAAGTTATATTATAACAGCGTTACAACTGGCAGCGTGACTATTGTACTAAAAACAGAATTTGCACGAGCGTTCCGGCATTAGCGAAGTGTAGCAAGCGTGCATGGTAAACTTGTTAGTTCAAAAGCACACAAGTATGTAGAATCTAGACAAAAGAGAAATTTCGGAAAGACACAAGCTATAAACAAAATGATACAGCAATGAAGCTTGCGTGGATGAATGTAAAAGTTCCCTGTGTTTTTGTTTTTATTTCGCGCCCTTAAAATGATTCAATGCTCTTGAAATTTACAAGGCAAGGGTAGTACATGTTGAATTTTAGGTGAAAAGATTTAAAAAAAATTGTATCGACTAGTTTTCGAATTACAGCTTCCTTAGCAAATACAATACTATTCTGAGTAAAATGAGCATATTTATTACATTACTTATTATTCCATAAACCGGAATCGAATAAAGCAAATGGAATGAAATTTTCATGGCAAGTAGTCCTATGTCACAGGTATGAAATGTGCTAAAAACAGCGTTTGAATCGGTCCGGCTAACACAGTTCTCGACGACTAAACAGGAAGTAAAGCGAATTGTTTATTTTTTGAATGAAAATATTCAACCCATTTTTTTTCGAAAACGCTCTCATACAATTTTTTTAAACTTTGCAGTCTTGAAGGCCTACATTTAGACTACAAGGGACACTAGGTCGTTTTAAAAGTTTAGGTCTAGATTTCAAGAAAATTGTTGGTATGTAAAACACATGACGTCAACGCTGTGTTGCTATGGTAACACCGATGTCAAACAAACCTACATTTTTGGAAAGTTTATTCTATTTCTAGTAAATGGGTGAAGTGGCTAGCTCGACCGTGCTCTGACAGTGGAGCAGCAGCCGTTCAAATTGGGAATGGTGCGTCCCTGGAAAATCCAGGCGAGCCACCTTAAGGTCAAGTGTCCCCGATTAGTAGACCCTCTGGTTCGGCGAGAAGACTTTCAAGTTCTATTACATACGGGCCGCGTCAGGCAAAAAGGGCCCGGACGACATTCAAGTTAAATAATTCTACAACGGTGTTCCTAATAACAGGTTAAAGATCGTATTGTATTCTTGACTAGAAGCGCTACATTTCATTCCTAACAACAAATGTCAGTTTCAAGAAATTGACAACAAAAATCAGGGGTGAAATTTACGTGATTTTGATGCAAGGGCCCAATTACAAATTTGACCACAATAATTAGGAATCCTGTCGGAGGGGATGATTTTGATGTATGACATTCATTTATACCTGCTGGCATCATAAAGAAACAATCGTCTGATGATAAGGATCGAATGATTTGCGCCTGCTGATCACACCCTTGTGTAAAAATATCGTAAATTTCGTCTTCGATTTCACTCAGTGGTCAATTTCATGAAATCAACACTACTCAGTTATTAGTAGCACAATGTGGCACTCGCGATGCATATTGTAATCGCACCACAAGTATAAAAAAATGGTACAATTTCAAAATACATTGACATATTATGTCGTCCGGGCCCTTTTTGCCTGACGCGGCCCATATATCAGTGAGATTTGTTGAGAGTATTTCCACGGTGATCATTTTAATTGAACCGTCATTACCGCTCACATCATCCTTAGGTTCGAAGCGAGAGCTGTAACGTTTCTTGTACGAGTTCACCATTTAGCTTCAAGTTGATAACTGGAGTCACTACCGGCTTCACATCCCGCGGGTTTTTACAATGTAAATAAAAATATACAAAATGTTAAAATCCCCAGAAATATTGTTAAATGGCCATATAATAAACAACAGTACTTATTAACGGAGCTAATGGTCGGTCATTTACAGACCTCACTGACCTCAGTCAAGATTCTCCTACCTCCTGCGCGGTTAATAAGAACTAACTGACAGGGCAGCGTTAAAATGACAGAAGATTAAAGGAATGTTTATAAGTGTGGCTAATAACTGGCAACATTTATAAGCTCTCCTTCCCCCCGTGCCGTTCAAAATCAAAATATATAGCATCAGCTGTAGAATATCCCAAATACAGATATGAACAAATGAGCGCCCGTCCAAGCTGTGTTTACGACAGGAGCCAATCTTTTATAGTGAAATTAGTCGTCGGTAATTTAGGCTGTGATTTATGAAAGTGAAATTAAAACTGATCTTTACGAGATATTAGAACCTCGTAAATGTGTTGTATACTTAGCCCTGTTATCTGGTTACGTCAGTGCCAAGACGCGGCGGCTCCACGACTGTGGAATGCTCTTCCAGCAAAAATTAGACAATGTTCATCTATTGGGGATTTTAAAACCCCTATACCCCTTAGTATATTAAGTTATATTATTGTAAAGCGCTATTGGGCTAGAAGGAAATGGCGCTATAAAATGTAGATGATTATTAATGTTCCCGTCCACTTATACCTAAATAACACTTCAACGCATCCACCTAACCTACTCTTCAACACATCCACCTAACCTACTATTCAACACTGTTTAATATCAACTCAATGTTATAGTCGGGTAATTGACAAGATAGATGCTTGCTTCGTCAGAGCTTATATGAAGCCGACTAAGAGAATTCGATAGATGAAGTCTACCGAAATTTGTTGTTTTGTTTTTCAGTTTCGATCAGTTTATTTTTATCAAGAATTCAGTCAAGCATCAAGAATTTAGTCAAGAATTCAGTCAAGCATTGTAATGGTTGGAGTCGTTGTCATCATCAATCGCGAACTTTCATGGATTCGGGCATCAATATTCTATTCTTGGGATTTGATATTCAAATGTTATACGTATTTTAACTGAGTTGAGGTTATTAGTTGAAAAGTGATAAATTTATAATCAAGACATCCTTTCATTGTGCGTCACAATCACCAACTGCTCTGTTCTTGGTCACTGAATTGTGAAGTGACGATGATAATAAATGGACTGCTAAAATTAGAATAAACTACTCGACATAACGAACGAAGGTAGCTAACACAACTAATTATTATAAATAAGAAAACACGTTCAAAATAGACAGAATAATGCAGACCACTAAAGCTGGAGTTGTTCTACAGAACCGAGCCTTTAGTCCCTACGCTATCGACAGTGTTGACGACTCGCCACATAGACAAGGAATCCAGAATCCAGCGTATGAGAACCATGACACTAATGTCGATCCCGCACACCACTACGAAGATCCCACAAAACTCACCACCGATTTCTTCAACTCCGCCAGAGGACCAAGACAGAGATCGAACCAACTGTACGAACACACAGGGCCCGTGCTACAAGGACGGCAAGACAAGTTGAAAGATAATGAATTGGACTACTTCAAACCAAGAAAAGAATCGTATTTGAGTCAACTGATTTTGTTTCTGATACTGTTGATGTCTTTCACATCTCTTGTTCTAGTAGTGTTAATCCTCTTTGGTAAACTGGGACCGAGTTGTTCATGTGGTAATGAAACAGGTAAGTACTGATTTAAATCGAACTCAAGACAGATACTGTTGTCCTGTCAGAAGTTACTGAACTCATTACAATAAATTATTTAAATTATTATTATTAAGTTCTTGCTGACTTGTACTTACCACGAATACACTTCGATACAGTGGAACTTCGTTATACCGAACGGCCCAGTTATAACGAACTCTCCGATGTAACGAACATGTTTTTTCAGCCCGGCAAAACCTTTTGCTGGAATTAGCGTTATAACGAATCCTCGACTATAACGAACCCTCGACTATAACGAACCCTTTTGCCGGTCCCTTGGCACTTCATTATAGACACTGTAAAACAATTCCTTATGTGCGTGCATGTATTCTTTTATACATATTGAAATGTCGTTTCATTTTTAATGAATCAATCGTCACGATAAAGCATAATGAAGTTTAGGCCAACTATTCGCTAACTATATTCTTCTCGATGAACCACTTTTTCTTCATCGTCGACTGAAAGAGTAATTTAATCACTTCATTTTGTAAATTCGAATCAAACAAAAACAATTATTGGTAAACTTCTTCCTGTAGCATGCGATAGATTGAGAGAGATGTCGCACTAGTGTACTAGTTTAAAACTTGTCAATGCGTTTTGTGCTATTATGCACAAAACCTTCAGTTTTAGTGTTTTGTATGTGTTTGTTGATACATTTGATAGGTTCTTTCTATTGGTGTTTTTATATACCTTATTTTTTTGAACCTATGATTTGAAAACATTATTTCTCAGACTAGACTTCTCATAGAGGCATTTGTGTTTCATGTGTTGAACACTTGCAGTAATTAGAATCTAGGGATGGTTGCCCTTCTACTTGTCATGTACATCTGTAATTTAGTCGTATTTTGGTTTGTTTTGTGTGCAGGACCGTCAGCAGCTCGTACAGTGGCAGGACAAACATTATCGATAGACCCGCTCGTACAGAATGTAGAACAACTGACGAAAAACATATCAAACATAAACACACGACTGGTGAGTACTTTCAATGGACGAGTGACGGCGTCACCAGTTCTCGAATCCAAATCCCAGATGAGTTTGATTTCATTAGAAAGAATTCCCTTTACGTATTATTTTAAACACATTTCAGTGCTTGATGAGGGCTTCCAAACACCGAGGTAACAATGAGCCCGAGAGATTTCAATTGATTTCGAGCTGTTTGGAACCCCCGGGAGGGGGGGGGGGGGGTACTCCCATATATGGACTACATGCATAGTATTACATACATACATGCACGCACGCATACATACATGCACGCACGCATATGTATGTATGTAGTCCATATATGGGAGTACCCCCCAAATTGCCATACCCTCTTGAACAGGGTATGGCAATTTGATTTTTGTGTCTTAAACAGGGTAAGGTGTGAGCTCGAGGTATAGTTAACAGGTTCATATTAGAAGACCGAAGATTACGTCTAGGCTGGTAGGGATTAATAAGTTCTTGTATATACGTAGGCGATAAACCATGAAGAGCTTTATAAGTAGTTAGTAGAACTTTAAACTGGACACGTTCACTGATAGGAAGTCAATGTAGTTGTTGGAGGACAGGAGAGATATGGGCAGAACGTTTAGCTTTAACCACAAGCCTGGCTGCAGTATTTTGAAGGCGTTGACGTTTCTGAACTTGATTGGAAGGTAAACCATAAAACATACTATTACAGTAATCCAACTTGGAGGTAATAAAAGCATGGACAAGACGCTGATCAGTTGCTGATTGGGTAAGATATTTCCTTATACTGCCTATATTTCTGATGCTCAGATGTTACTGATGTTATTTACATGGGAAGACAAGTTAAGGTGACGATCAAGTACAACACCAAGATTGCGAGCTTCATGAACAAGAGCTATGGCTAGGTGACCAAAGGAAATGGACTCGATAGAAAAACGTGATTAGAAATGGATGATTTCAGTATTGTCAGGATTACACATCAGTAAGTTGTTGGAATTCCATGCTTTGATATCCTTCAAGCAGTTTTCAAGACGCAATATTGCCGTATCCCTTTGATTGGTGTTCATGGTGATGTATACTTGGGAATCGTCAGCGTACATAATACAATTGAGACCATGGGCTTTAATTACGTATTCTAAGGGAGCAACATACAAAGTAAACAGAAGAGGACCAAGGACTGATCTGTGGGACGCCGATTTGATATTATCAATAAGAACCGATACAGTGCGTTGATTAAGGTAAGATTTAAACCATTTCATAACTGTTCCACTGAAACCAAAACGATCATGCAATCTCGTAAACAAGATATTATGATCGATGGTATCGAAGGCGGCTGAGAGATCTAAGAGAATAAGGGCTGCTTCTTGGTGTTGATCAGTTGCGCGTAGAATGTCATTGTACACCCGTAGCTCTAGAGCAGTCTCTGTGCTGTAGAATTGCCGATAGGCGGATTGCATCTTGGCATACAGATTGCTGGTAAGTAGGTAACTATGCGATTGTTTGGCCACTACGCGCTCGAGTACCTTAGACAGAAATGACAAGTTGGTTATGGGTTTATAGTGTGGAAATTCTTTCTTGTCAAGAGTTTATTTCTTTATGGAAGGACGGGTGAGGCCATCCTGGAAGGGCACCGGAAATTCACCTTATGATAGAGATAAGTTAATGATATACGTAATGGGAGTCAGGAGAACGTCAAGGCATTCATGTAAAATGAATGTGGGTAATAAGTCCAAGGAACATGAGTTCATTATATTGGTGGCTGCAAAATGGTCTTGCGCACTAGGACTGATGAAACACTATGAAAGTTGGAAAACGAACTAGTGCACGAAGACTGAATGTCAAAAGGCAGTTTAGTAGCTGCAGAACTTCCCAGATCAGCACGCAACTTCAGGATATTTGATGAGATTTTTGAACTCTTGAACAAGTGATTCAAGACTATCATGACTAGGCAGGGTACGTGCTGCTCTAACATTAAACATACCATCAACGATATGAAACAGTTGCTTTTGATTTGAGTTGGTAATCTAACACTTGTAGTAATCGGTTTTAGCAGCTTCGAGTAGAGAGGTGTAGATATGGCATTGTTCCTTATACAATTGCTTGTGAACCTCAAGTCCAGATTGCAAGTATTTCCATTCACGGCACCACCTCTCACGTTTCGCATCATGTAAGGCATCAGAATACCATGGGGCATTATGTCTTAGAGTTATCCGGTTTGTTTGTTCTGGAGCATACTTATCGAGACGCTCACGGAGCTCAGTGTCATAGAGGTCAACTAACTTATGCAGATCACAGGACGTATAGAATATAGACGCTCACCTAAGCAATAAAACCCATTATAAAGACCCTAAACCTTTATTGGGTATAAAAGGTAAGTAATCTATTATCCCCATTATTATTGGTTGAATGTTATTTTGATCGTTTCAACAAATGGCCTGATAGTGTAATGACAGAGGACTAGAAATCATGAGCCTCACTCCACACACTGATTTGTTCTCTTCATTGATTCTTCTTCTTCTCATTAATTATTCATGTGGTTCTCGAATGGTAGGTCATCCCACTGGCTCACTGGTTTGATCAGTTGGTAGAGCACGGTATGGAGTGCGGGAGGTCAGGGATTCACTGGTTATATCAGTTGGTAGAGCACGCCGTATGGAGTGCGGGAGGTCAGGGGTTCACTGGTTAGATCAGTTGGTAGAGCACGGTATGGAGTGCGGGAGGTCGGGGGTTCACTGGTTTGATCAGTTGGTAGAGCACGGTATGGAGTGCGGGTGGTCGGGGTTCACTGGTTAGAACAGCTACATCCCTCAAATTGTGATCAGTTAATCTTTTACCTGGTATCTAAAGTTTGCAGACAGTGAATATTTCAGAAATTCGATTTTACGGAAATTATTTAGCATCGGATTCTCATACGAACACTGTATTTCGCGCTGTATATACCTTGGATTGGTCTATTGGGTCATCCCACTTTGGTCAGGCGCATGTACTTTGATACCCGATGAAACACTGGTTCCAATGTATCTTGATCCCAATGAGATAACAGATCAAGGAGGGTTTTGATCTGAGATCAAACACGGTGATCAAACACCTGCATTTTAACTACAAGAATTACATCATGGGTAGTGACGTCATATGAAGGGAACTGAAGGAAATGTTATCAATCAAAAACAGTGTATCCTCCGATGTCCACTACGCTTGTTGAAAAGAATCAGAGAAAATAACAATGATACATTTTTTTATCAATAATGTATTCATCAAAACACCAAGCAAACAATACTTCCCAATGATCTAGTACAGCTCCTGTCTAGTATGAATACAATGGTTGAGAAGTCATATCAATGATCTAGTACAGCTCCTGTCTAGTATGAATACAATGGTTGAGAAGTCATATCAATGATCTAGTACAGCTCCTGTCTAGTATGAATACAATGGTTGAGAAGTCATATCAATGATCTAGTACAGCTCCTGTCTAGTATGAATACAATGGTTGAGAAGTCATATCAATGATCTAGTACAGCTCCTGTCTAGTATGAATACAATGGTTGAGAAGTCATATCAATGATCTAGTACAGCTCCTGTCTAGTATGAATACAATGGTTGAGAAGTCATATCAATGATCTAGTACAGCTCCTGTCTAGTATGAATACAATGGTTGAGAAGTCATATCAATGATCTAGTACAGCTCCTGTCTAGTATGAATACAATGGTTGAGAAGTCATATCAATGATCTAGTACAGCTCCTGTCTAGTATGAATACAATGGTTGAGAAGTCATATCAATGATCTAGTACAGCTCCTGTCTAGTATGAATACAATGGTTGAGAAGTCATATCAATGATCTAGTACAGCTCCTGTCTAGTATGAATACAATGGTTGAGAAGTCATATCAATGATCTAGTACAGCTCCTGTCTAGTATGAATACAATGGTTGAGAAGTCATATCAATGATCTAGTACAGCTCCTGTCTAGTATGAATACAATGGTTGAGAAGTCATATCAATGATCTAGTACAGCTCCTGTCTAGTATGAATACAATGGTTGAGAAGTCATATCAATGATCTAGTACAGCTCCTGTCTAGTATGAATACAATGGTTGAGAAGTCATATCAATGATCTAGTACAGCTCCTGTCTAGTATGAATACAATGGTTGAGAAGTCATATCAATGATCTAGTACAGCTCCTGTCTAGTATGAATACAATGGTTGAGAAGTCATATCAATGATCTACAATGTAGTACAGCTCCTGTCTAGTATGAATACAATGGTTGAGAAGTCATATCAATGATCTAGTACAGCTCCTGTCTAGTATGAATACAATGGTTGAGAAGTCATATCAATGAACTAGTACAGCTCCTGTCTAGTATGAATACAATGGTTGAGAAGTCATATCAATGATCTAGTACAGCTCCTGTCTAGTATGAATACAATGGTTGAGAAGTTATATCAATGATCTAGTACAGCTCCTGTCTAGTATGAATACAGGTTGAGAAGTCATATCAATGATCTAGTACAGCTCCTGTCTAGTATGAATACAGGTTGAGAAGTCATATCAATGATCTAGTACAGCTCCTGTCTAGTATGAATACAGGTTGAGAAGTCATATCAATGATCTAGTACAGCTCCTGTCTAGTATGAATACAGGTTGAGAAGTCATATCAATGATCTAGTACAGCTCCTGTCTAGTATGCATACAATGGTTGAGATTAGTCATATCAAAAACTCGTTCTGTGCGTTCGTCCGTGGTATCAAACCACATCGAAAGCAATAAATTAATTTGTTTCTCGCTGTTTTGATAGGTTAAACACTTGAACTAGTTTTTGTTACTTGAAGTCTTCATGAGAGACCTATGATTGATGGTTTATATCCTCATAAAAAATAGTAGAAGGTCAGTTAATTATGCCCATACATCTATGTTACTTGAAGTCTTCATGAGAGACCTCTGGTTGATGGTTTATATCCTCATAAATAATTAGTAGTAGGTCAGTTAATTATGCCCATACATCTCTGTTACTTGAAGTCGTCATGAGAGACCTCTGGTTGATGGTTTATATCCTCATAAATAATTAGTAGTAGAAGGTCAGTTAAAGTGCCCCTAAACCCTTTTGCAATTTATATATATATGAAACTTTGAAAGGTTTTGAGTACTTCTGCGAAGAAATGTTTGGCTTACAGAGAATACTCGATGTTCTAGGCTTGTTTGAAATGGCGAAAATGTGACCTCTCCTGACCCATTACCGTGTAAGAAAAAGCCTGGGTCGATTCCCTATCTTACGTCACCTCATTAATGCATTATTGTCCATGACGCCTTTCTATCACAACAGCATCGATATATAGAGAATATACACAGTCTGTGAGATTTTAGTAAAGAAAACAGCCATTTTAGACAAAATGCTAAATATTTATTCAAGTTATTGCAAAGTCGAATGAATTAGATGACGTAAGATAGGGAATCGACCCAGTCTTTTTCTTACTAGGTCATGGGTCAGGAAAGGTCAAATTTTCACCATTTCAAACAAGCATAGAACATAGTGTATTCTCTGTAAGCCAAAAAATTATTCGCAGAAGTATTCAAAGCCTTTCAAAGTTTCATATATATAAACATTGCAAAAGGGTTTAGGGGCACTTTAATTATGCCTATACATCTCTTTTCTAAACCTCACTAATTAGGCAGCCAGCCAATCCTGTACGCTGAATAATACCACGTGATGGTATACAGACCGTACATTCTTGTTAGATACATATATTTTTAAAGACACTATTGTTTTAATACTTGTTGTTCGTCACCAATCCCATTGTTCTCTCTCTACATTATGTCAACGATTTCAGCCAGCACACTGCGGCAATATTATAATTATTATTCAGTTGCAGTCATAATATTATTAAAGTAACAGGGACATCATAACGTGCGTCCACATTAGACACCAATTATAATTGGATTATCATTGAATTGGAATGCAACACCTCCAGGGTGTTGTTTCAAACACAGCGAACTGGTGGTCCGACGAAGGTGAACTTTTCATTAGTTTATGGAAAGATTTATCAGTTCAGGAACAACTAAACACAGTATGATCGAAATGGGTATGTTTTCCGGAAGAGTTTAACCTAAGAAAAAGACAAATTAAGGCACATTAAGAAAAAGACAATAAATCAATGAACATGTCACGAACAACATGAATAAAGTGACCGGGTAAATATAGCCACCACTCACTGTATTGTATATCTGTTTACATGTAGATACAAAGGGAGAGAGAAATTCAAGTCCTACAAACAGAGATTCAGGCCTTGAAAGCAGATAGAGATATGATGAAAACCTCAGTCACTGATCTCAAGCAGGAAGACATTGCGATAAACGTTAAAGTAAACAAGCACGTAATTAATATAATTAATATTACTGCTTTGACAAACTTTTTTATTAATTTCTTGTTGCATATTTCAATTTTTATCTCAACATTTTAATTTCTTTCCATTCCAACCCTCAGCTGAACACGACAAACAAGACGATCTCCAACACCCTCCACAACATCAACTCCACGTTAATTGCAAAGGTAAACACCAAGACAGCACTGCAGCATAGGAAATTACATCCAGGCAAAATCCAACGACAATGATATAAAGAACTAATATTTCAAAAACGGAGAGGAAAAGTTTCCATGAGAAAAACATATTTTATTTGTCATTTCATTAGTCTCAAGCATCTTTTTGGCATCTGAAAAACAATGTGTCCGGTGATATAATCGATCAGCCGAGTACTGTAATATGCTAGGTTACCAGGCTAGAAATCAAGTGCGTTTTATTTTGTTTCTACACTCTAATCCTAAAGTTTTCCAATAAGAATAATACATGTACATTTGTACAATCAGATATAGTTACATTGAAATAAGAGATGTATCCATCCATTACCAGCAATTTAGTGAAATAATACATTTACGAAAACAGAGAACAAACAGAAACTATATGGGGTCATGTAAAATACGAGTCAAGACGTCAGGAATTGCAGTTAACTCACATATATGACGCCTGGTACGAGAAGCCAGGCCACAGAGGTAAGAACCGAGCGCTGAAACAAACTTAATTCATATTTTCTGCCGGTACACATCGCGCAGAATGGTATTGTTTTCGGCGACATGTACTTACGGCTGTTAGGTTAAAGCGAGGTCGGCATAATTAAGAATAATACAATTAATTATTCAATAAGACAATTGTGATTGGCTATTGATAATCTGTGTGGCAATACACATCACATTAAGCACATGTCAATCACTGTTGTTCGCTCTCCGTTATGGGACAATGAACTCACTACGCTCGTTAAGGAGACGTCATTATCCCTCTTCCGCAGTTAACGACTAGTTGGTAATTATCCTAATCTTGTTATATCGATAGATGAAAAGTGTCACAAACTTTGAAAAGCACATACCAGTGGGACTCTCGATTGAGTTTGTTTTCAATTTACTTATAAGTAATTTTGAGTTCGAAGATATAGTGCCTCCTTTCCTTCACACTTCGAATTAATACAGCAACTTGGTAGTTTGACGTCTAGTAGCGAGCGCGGCTCGCGATTCTGAGCCGGTAAAGATGACAACTAGTTTCTTAGACGACAACTGGACTTCGACTTCTAGAGCAGACGGAAACACGAGAAAATCTCTTTTTAAAGCTCAAGATTAAAATAATCCGTTTTTGACGCACTTTTTATGCTGTTCTTTGAGTTTTTTCTTGTTTGACTGAACTCCACACAGTGGAGTCGTAGTCGGTTGAGAGTTGAGACGACAGCAAGTTTCATTTTTAAGAGCGCGACTTCTAGAAAAGAACGAAACACGAGAAATGTCTCATTTTAAAGCTCAGTATTAAAAATATCCGTTTCTTCATTTTGTTTTGACGAGTTATCGCTTTTTATGCTGTTCTTTGAGATTTTTCTTGTTTGAACTCCAAACAGTGCCGCAGTCCTTCACACTAAGGGTGCGTTCAATTGACCGTATTCCGGAATAAGAATACACAGAATGATAACTACAAATCGCTTATTTCGGGAATTTTTAGTCCATGGAATACAAGATGTATCCTGAATATCATATTTCAGCAAACTTTAGTAGCTTACAGTGCAAAATATGCCTTGAACCAGTGATTTCCAGAGACTATTCCATCTATTCTTATTCCGGAATACGGTCAATCGAACGCGCCCTAAGCCGGTTCCGAGTCGGTGATGACGACAACTCTTTATAGAGTTCGTCTTCTAGAGCAGACAGAAACACGAGAGAAACGGCTCATTTTAAAGCTCAAGATTCTACCTGTGTTTGTGATGCGCTTGAAATTTCTGGTCGAAATCGTTTGATAAGTGTCCGGTATTTTTTTCTAGTGTAAACGTTTACGAATCCGGAATCATTATTTTTCAAGAATCGGGGATGATTTAGAGTCGGGATAGCTTGCCTGGAGAAAGTGTAGTTTGTATTCTGCAGGCTACACTACGCTACAAACCGCGTAAGACAAAGAACGCTGGTGTAGAAATAAAGCCCGTGATCGGTGAAAATATTTTACTTTTATCAGATTGTAATTATTCGGGCTGCCTGTGGCAGCAACGATCGAGTCTTAAAATGCAAGTCGTTTTTTTTAATTTTATTTTTTATTCAGTGTAGCAAGCGTTCTGCGCATGTGTTAAAGGTCAAATTCACACCAATCAGATTGCACTGTGGTGGTCACGCAACAATCGCCAGGTTAATTTATTTACATAATTGAATACAGTAAAATCAAGATGGTGGACTTGACGGACGGCTGTACATAGCGGTCGTACATAGGCTAGTTTGAGGTACGTTTGGTAGGTTTTATGCCATATTTCATTTTACTTTCGGTCATAGTACATACCAGCGCAAACACCGTGATCGGTAGGCCAACACTAAATCGGGTTTACCGATCTCGTATCAAGATTTGTGTACGTTATACTATACAAGTATACTGAATAGCTGATTTATAGCGAAATATAGCGATTTACTAGCAAATATATATACAGTGGTTGAGCAGTTATAGCTTGCTGTACTCTATCGAAGTCTGAAAACATCTGAATTCCTGAACTGTGAGAGCAACGTTAACAGTATACACGAAGGCAGAAATATACACATTCCGCACAGAATTATGATGAGACAAGCACTATTCAACTCTGAAGGTAAACTTAAGTTTAAATTAAAGATTTACTTTGGTCTTTTATTGTGGATTACTGTGTATGATTGTAATGTGAGTAATCTGTACAGGGTGTTCATGCTCAAAGATATTCTAGTTGACCATAAAAATACATGAACAACGTAATACATTCGATCAGCGCTGTCTGGACAGATCCAATGTACATTTAGAAACGTAAGCGAAATACAAAATCCAAACACGTTTGGATATCAACGGGTATCGAATTATAATCAAAGGTTAGATTTCGTCAGGCGCGCTCAGATAAGAAAGTTCAAAGCTCTCAGACTAGGCGAGACAAGGAGATATCAATTTCAATGAGTCATTGTCAGAAATCTATTCCATCGTGGGCAATTTATGCAATACAACCTAAATTTGGGTCAGGTCTTGTACAGCTAAGGCATGTTTTACGACAGAACAAGAGCCCATCTGGGCTTTCACTCGGGCCACATGAGATTGAAGATGAAATTACACTTTCATTTGAAATCCTCTAGTAATAACCGAAGGGAAGAATTATTAGCTGAATTTAGCAGTCTTTAGGAGTGGCTGGTAGCGCGGTGACATTCATTCTCTGCTCCCCTAGTATATATATGTAATTTAATATTTTGTTTTTCTCGTGTATGTAAATTAAAGAAGTTGAGCTCTACTTATTCAAGTTCATGTTACGCACGCTTATAGCGGAGCGCGGTAATTACGTCTAGTCTAGACCACCCGCCAAGACTCAGACAAACAAACCGCTTTTCTTGTATCAACTTACAAGAATTGACTAGCACTTCAGTTCGTCCTCTGTCTATTCTACCAGAAATGACTGCTTTCCTGGACCATATTTTGAAAGAGAACCTGATGATTATACTGTCGAACAGCTTAAACTTTGGCTGAAATACAGAGGATTGAAACAAAGCGACAAACGTCGATCTTGTCAAGCGAGATTTGCATCTTCGCTGGCCAACCAACGAGACATGCTTACTATATAGACTGTCAAGTCCTATTTTTTAACTGTATCCCAAACTCATCTTTTCCCATGCAATATCGTTGTAAGACTTCACCTAAACATTGAAAAGTTACAAAGGTCAGGTTTTCCTGTATTAAGGCAAAAACAAAAGAATGTAACCGCGTGCCGAGTGCAATCATCTTCTTCAATAAAACTCATCGGAGACCAAAGCTGTTATGGCTGGAAGAGCATACACATTAAAACGATGAACTGATAGCATCCTAAAATTCGGCAATCTTGCTTATGTTGGTGTGCTCTTTCAAACCATTATATTATTGTTTGCATTTATCGAGTTTTCAAATTTAATACCTACAGCTCCGAAAGAAATTAACTTCATTTGTGCTCAGAAAATAAATCAAAGCATTGTAGATGTACTGTAGACGAGGCTTTGCTTCCAAAATTTATTTAGAATCCACTGATAAATTCAAGTAAACTTAATGGTTGAACAGTAGTTCCTTCTCATTGTTTACTGGTGGATACATAGTCAGGGTTTCAGTAATTTATAGCCACTTACGTTTCATTGCCAGACCTAGTCTCGTTGTTCTGTGCTTTTAAGGTCTCTTGTACAAACATTTATCCAACGCTGACATTTCTCACTGAATTTGCTGTAAAGGTTTTGGAACAGAAAAGCTCCTCCTGTGAGTGATCAAAAAGGCCGAGAAAAGATGAGAAACCTGATCTACTAGCGGTGTACCGATCGATGCTTCATTCTCCGAGACATATCTCTTTGAGCGCCGGATTTATGAAGGTTTTTCACATCTAGAGTCACTCTTACATCTCCCCCAGCAACAATGCTTGGTATACCTTATTATAGGAAATTAACAATGCACGTTGACAACGCGAAGAAAATTTACGTTACACTAAATTAACGCGAATTTTTCAAAAGTTAGGTTTACATGCATTAAATTAACGCGAATTTTTCGATAAGCATCTTGCTTTATTTACTGCGTTTTGGCTTCCGTCAATAAAACCTTCCAAGACAAGTGCACGGATGTTTCTAAGTTTTTTTTAAAGCCGAAAATTTGGGTTTGAAGCCTAACTAGACCCTATCAATTCAAAAGATCTTTCAAAGCCTCACGGTGAAATCACCAAGAGCTGCTCACTCGTTTGATTGACGGAAACCAAACCGCAATAGTGACTCTGAAGAGCCAATAGAGGAGTCATGAACTAATAAGGTTTTGAAATGAAATAAAGGTGCTTTAAAATAACAATGTTGTAAAATAGCGTGCATTAAATTTACATCGACATTAATTAAGATACATTAAATTAACGCGAATTTTGTAAAATCGCGTTAATAAAGTGCATTGTTAATTTCCTATAATAAGGTAGTCACCATTACTGATATGACTAGGAATCTTACTGAAGCAGCTGAAGGCATTGATTCTTTTTTTTAATCGAAAAAAATACGAATTCGGTCCTAATTTAGTCTGCTGTTCTGCAGGTTCAGAGTACTAATAGATGAGTGTCTCAAATGTATGTTTATATTTGTCCCATATTATAAGTTGTATCCTGTCCACCTATGATGGAGCTATCACTGTATTTCTCTACTGTTCTTTCTACCCTGCGGCTCTTTGATCGCGTCCATATCGGTATTTGTTGGACTAAAGATTATTAACTGAAATGCCCGTTTTGTTTATCTCTATTTAAAAGCTTTTACCCTCCTTCCCAAAACTTCAGTCTGCTCATTATATTACAGAACTATAAAGGGAACTGTTGGAAGCCTTTAATTTCTCGAACCAAAACCTCGGCCGTGAGAGGAGTCTTGTTTACCGTGAGAGTTGAATAACTGCTTCGGTCATCATATTCTGTGCTGAGTGTTTATTACCTACGAAACGTACCTCAAACAAGAGCGCCAGTTGAAATATCCTGAGCCTGTTGGAAGGCTTTCGCACGAGTGAACTTAAATAAAACATTAAACTGCTTACATTTGAGAGATGGGACTCCAAATTTGAGAGAAAATTCCTCGCGCCGTCGTCCACCATCTTGATTTACTGTATTTAATTATGTAAATAAATTAACCTGGCGATTGTTGCGTGACCAGCACAATGCAATCTGATTGGTGTGAATTTGACCTTTAACGCATGCGCATAAATTTTGCTACATGAAACAAAAAAAACAAAAAAACAAAAAAAATAACGGCTTGCAGATTTAGACTCGGTGCTGCCACAGGCAGCCCGAGTAATAACCAGAGTCTTTCTACTGGATTGAGAGCTCGAGACATTATACATGTCTGCTAATATGGGGAAAACTGAAACAAAAAATGAACTTTGACGGCAGAAACCCTCATTGGGCCAAGCGGAATATTTACACGATCCGCTAAGATTTTAACAAATCTTAGTTAAGCAGATCTTTTCAGTGTATGCCAACTGAAATGCTGTGCTCGTTTTCTGGTTACGGCTCAGTGGGGCAACTACACGAACAAGAAGCATGAACTGCCAGCAAAGAGAGAGGAAAAAGTACTTGAAATGCACAGCGCTAGCTGAAGTAGGGAATATATATAATATCTGAGACGTTAAATTACGTTACTGTGAAGAGGATCAAAATTCAAGTTTTGTAGCTTGAGACTGTCTTCTGCCGTGACTCGTTTCATTCAGACACTGGCAAATTTATTGAAAGCTACGGGCTTACTTTATGAGATTATTATTCATTGTGGAATGAAAGGAAACAGGTTAGCTGAAAGTTAAGTTCGAGGTAGGCTTCGACTTTCATTCCGATTCAGTGCACGAAGGTGGGATGCTGTCAACAACACTACCAAAAGTTCAGTTACGTATTAAAAAGTACTGTAAGTAAATTCTTTTTGATTTGAATAAATTTCCTCTCAGTTTGTCTGTTAATGTACCTTTTCTTCTAATTATCGCTTTATTTAACATCTCTGTGATTTAGAGTATGCGTACCTCAGAATAAATTATTTGAAAGGTCAACTCACAGGCTTCACAGACTCGACGTATATTTCCCGCTTATTAGTCTATTGGGTTACCTGTGGTTTATCGATTACTTTCATAACGATCTCAGAAGAGTTTATATAATTGCTCGGTGTGAATTCTTTTTTCCGATTCCTACGAAACAAATCTTCAATAATAAAAGATTGAGATTTGGGGCCTTCTAAAGCAGTTTATTAGGATTCGAAATTTTGACCGTTGGCCGCGGCTCTACAAAAATATACAAGGTAGGCAACTCGACCTCGCCAAAGCACAGACATACCTCAAAGATCACCCTAAAATCGGCACTTTTCTTCCTCGCTCGCTATTCAGCTTTCGGCACAGGAGGGAATGGTTATCAAGCAACATCTGACCAGAGATTTAGGAAAATACATCAAATTTATCATCGCCAAACGGCCTCCTTGAGACTCAAAAAGCGCGACCTTCCAATGATTTGTAAGAACCAGAATGACCAAAGCGGTCCAAAATTTTCCCGACCCTACCCAAAACGCTGCAAATCGCCTTTCTTCATGAGGGGACCCCCAAGCGTGAAATTATACTTCCGCTCGAGGAACGGAAACAAATATATCGCCAATCAGAGAGACCATTACTAGGCTTTTAACGAAACTGGCGGTTACAGACTAATTTCGAATTTGGAACTCGCGAAAATTTCTCACGTGGAACTGTCTTGGTCCTCTGATTGGCGAGTTCCAAATTCAAAATTAGTCTGTAACCGCCAAAATCGTATGATTTCACGCTTGGGGGTCCCCCCATGAAGAAAGGCGATTTGCATCGTTTTGGGTAGGGTCGGGAAAATTTTGGACCGTTTTGGTCATTCTGGTTCTTACAGATCATTGGAAGGTCGCGCTTTTTGGGTCTCGAGGAGGCCGTTTGGCGATGATAAATTTGATGTATTTTCCTAAATCTCTGGTCAGATGTTGCTTGATAACTATTCCTGGCCTCCTGTGCCGAAAGCTGAATAGCGAGCGAGGAAGAAAAGTGCCGATTTTGGGGTGATCTTTGAGGTATGTCTGTGCTTTGGCGAGGTCGAGTTGCCTACCTTGTATATTTTTGTAGAGCCGCGGCCAACGGTCAAAATTTCGAATCCTAATAAACTGCTTTAGAAGGCCCCAAATCGCCAAAAAACCACTCACACAACTTCATTAAGTATCAATCTTTTATTATTGAAGATTTGTTTCGTAGGAATCGGAAAAAAGAATTCACACCGAGCAATTATATAAACTCTTCTGAGATCGTTATGAAAGTAATCGATAAACCACAGGTATCCCAATAGACTAATAAGCGGGAAATATACGTCGAGTCTGGGAAGCCTGTGGTCAACTGAATTCTTGTGTCGATAAGCGGAAATGTTTTTTGTAAAACAGTCTGTGAATTTGAGAAGCGGACTTAGAAGAGCTTTCTCATTGAATTGGAGAAGCGGACTTAGAAGAGCTTTCTCATTAGGAATTACATTTTTTTTCTTGCTATGAAATTTATGTTTCATTTCACATTTATTCATACAGTTTTAGCCGGACATTTCCCCGAGTTTTTGATCTATTTTCAATCAAATTCAAAGTCTGAATATGTCATTGTATTGCATTTATACACTTGAATTGCCAGTATTCTGTTGTTCAGATCCTACGTTATCATAGTAATGTCATAAAAGCAATTAATAGACCAGACGTTTTTATGACGTTCTCACTGGCGAATTAAAGCACGACTTGTTACTAAGAGGATTTCAAATGAAAGTGTATTTCATCTTCAATCTCATGTGGCCCGAGTGAAAGCCCAGATGGGCTCTTGTTCTAATTACAACGCTAACACTCATATATAAAATAAAATGCGAATGCAAAGTTTCTCTTGATGCGTGTTTACTTTTTGATGTAGTTCCTTGGCATTTGTTATTGCACTTTAGTCAAATTCAAAAGCCAGACGTACCGCTGAAATGCTTACCAACTCGATTGACTAATTAGCTTTTCACTGCCGCTCCTTTGTTTCGGTATCTTCTGTTTTAACACAGGAGGCGGAGCTTATGTTAGCTCGCCGGTCTCCCGGGAGTTTCGAAAGGTCGATTAATATGCAAGCATTGAGGATATTTTAACTGCTAGAAATATTTTTCAACTTTAATGGCAGAAATATTCAACGGATTTCGATAAAAGAACGCTCGATAACAGATAAGTTATAAAATAATATTTTCCCGTTTTTACAATTTTTACTGATTTTAGACGTCGTGAGAAAATACGTAGTGAATAGCAAATGAGAAATCTTTCCATACGTTTTCTACCTGAAATAACCCAAACTTCAGCCTTTATTTAATGGCAGAAGATTTCACTTAATCTTCCCCCAAATTAGCGGAAATTGCAGCGTAACATCCCTTCTTTAAAATCCTGTGTTTATATTTTTGTGGATATCAGTTTTTAAAGCTCAAAATCGGCAATATTTTCAGGGCATAGACCAGGCAGTTTTCTTTTGTTATTTGGCATGTGCGTTGGAGTAGAAATTTAAATCCAGCTCGTTAGCTCGTGTCACGTGACTAAGTATTGTCGCCTGATTCTGCCCGATGAGAAGACGACCGATAAGGATTCTTCTCTGCACGAAGGACAATGATATCTGTGGGACATGAGAAGGATATACACACATTTTTACAGAAATTAGTTAGCATTGTAGTCCAGGTCATTATGATAATTTATGCCATTTGAATACACGTGCCTATGCCGTTAGTCAGCCGTGGCCTCTCTAGATGGAAGCAAAGCACTTTCCAAAACCTCGGCTATGTTGTGCTCCTCTTTGAAAAATCATATATCCATCATTTGTAGACATTTCTCAGCGATAGGATTTGATGTGTTATTCTTATGAATGATTGAATTTAATGCTCAAAAACGTTCAAAAAATTCCCTGGAGTGGTTTGTTTAGAAAACCTGAAATTTGTAGATTCTGAGTTTTTGCCATTTTTCGACCTTTTTACTCTCTCAAAAGAAATATTCACAACTCTTTCTCTGTTTTTGCTAGCATAATTTTATTTGGCATCAAGATTAAGTAAGCTTTGGGAAATACTTTTAATCAGTTTAGATTCTGATCACTTCTATTTACAGAAAGCTACGGTCCTTTCAAGTTTGACAACGTTAGTAGTAGGGGAGGGGACGAATTAAGCCTCTTTTTTGCGGCGCTATGTTAATTATTGCGACGTTCTCATTAATTCGGATGACTCATGAATAAAATGGGGATGAATAAATTATCTATTGTCTTTCCGCATGAAAAAAGTGCGGCGCTCTCATAAATAGAGTGCGGCCCTCTCATGAATAAAGTGCGGCTCTCTCATGAATAAAGTGCGGCTCTCTCATGAATAAAGTGCGGCTCTCTCATGAATAAAGTGCGGCCCTCTCATGAATAAAGTGTGGCGTTCTCATGAATAAAAGGGAGGTGCATAAATTATCTATTGGCTGGGGCTCGTGAATAAAGTGTTGTGGAATCTAATGACGGCATAGACGGCGGAGGATTTCAATTTCAGCTGCACAACAAAACTCCTACACAACTCCTAAAATGTCTAAATTATTTTCCTTACAGCTATTACCTTCGCTATCACTCGTAACGTAATTCTGATATCAGAATATTTATGAATCTTTACAGTAAAGCCATTATGACTCATTAGAGAAGCTTTGATATTGTCCTTAGGGATTAGCGACAACTGAAGAGCCATCAGTACAGTATATCAGAAACAATAGCCCTATTGTTTTGAAGAAAACTCTTGAGATGCAAATTCTTCTCTAAAACCGAACTATAATTACCATACGAATAAAACAAATCCACCACATAAATTAAACAAAGTGTATTCAACCACAAAACACCCATTTACAGTTCGTTTTCCTTATCCTCGCGTAGTTGGTAACTTTCTTATTTCTCAGGTCTTGGCTTGATATAATATACCGTGTTACAAGATTACACTGATTTATGTTTCATTGAATGTTTTTTTCTTGTTGACAAATGCTACAGACAATGCTACAGAAAATTAATGACCTAGGTAGTGTAGTCTAGTCTAGCTACTTTAGCAATAATTTTCTAGTCTTGTCTAGAAATTGTATTATTTTCTATTCTAACCTTTCTGGACTACAAAGTATCTAGTCTAGAAACTCTACAAAGTCTAGCTAAACTAGACACAACACCCACAATGCCCGATGTCCGCAAACCCTCAACGCCCGTAACGCCCGCTAGCCTCAATGCTCGCCACCCGCCCGCCCGCCTCCTCCTCCTCCCTCTTCCTCCTCCTCCCTCCTCCTCCTCCTCCTCCTCCCTCCTCCTCCTCCTCCTCCCTCCTCCTCCCTCCTCCTCCCTCCTCCTCCCTCCTCCTCCCTCCTCCTCCCTCCTCCTCCCCCTCCTCTTCCTCCTCCTCCTTAAATAGCTACACCCTCGCAAAGCATAACGGTCAGCATAGTCTTCAAACAATAGCGATATAATTTAGTATTGCTTTTAGTATTTCCAGAAGGTATGTAACAATAGCTATACCCTCGCAACGGTCGACAGAGGGTCTTTAAGTGTCCGGGGTCATTTAATAACACTCTCATTTAAAATAACATTTATATTTTACTGTCTTCCATAATATGGTTTACGTTTTTAACTATATCCATCTGTTAAATATAATATTCATTGGTAACTTCCATAACAGGTATATGCCGTGTCTAAGATGGAGGGACCCATGGGTCCTCGGGGGTATAACGGTAGTCAAGGTCCCATGGGACTGAAGGGTGAAAATGGGACTCGGGGACCACAAGGACCAGCAGGATCTAACGGTACACAAGGGCTACCAGGAGCACAAGGTCCAGCAGGATCTAATGGTACACAAGGGCTACCAGGACCACAAGGTCCAGCAGGATCTAATGGTACACAAGGGCTACCAGGACCACAAGGAGCACAAGGCCTTCCGGGGTCTAATGGTACACAAGGTCTATCAGGACCACAAGGACCAGTAGGGTTACAAGGACCACAAGGCCCATCGGGATCTAATGGTACACAAGGACTTCCAGGGCCACAAGGACCCAAAGGGGCAGGAAATCTGTCACAGTGCGTGTTCGATGAAAAAAGTGGTTCTTCTTCATCAGGTTTTAATGCGGTAGCATCTATCTCAGTAACGGAGCAGCCAGTAAGTAAATTAATCTAGGCATGTACCCAGCATACCAGTATCGTATTTACACCTCATTACAACTCGATGCTTCCACGTCGTTTGATATTTTGGTATACGTTTGCTATACTTTTGAGCTTTAAAATGATTCAAAATGTCAGCCTCGAAAAAGCCTTTATTAGTGTTGAGTGACTGTTTTTATTGGTCTGACGATGTTTTTCTTGTTTCTTCTCCAGGATAAGAGAATATTTATTGGCAGTTGTGGTTCAAACAGAGGTGATGTTACTCGACTGACAAAGATTGTCGAGAACGGGAATTACAGATTTACCTGTAACTGTTACGGAGATACAGATTACGTTTCAAAATCCGGAGCACTAATATGCTATATTGCTTACATGGAATGCCCTCGTACCTCGTGAGGTGAGCAGTATAGTTTTAAAATATTTAAATGCAAATGATACTGTTTTTTTCGCATCCATAAATGTAGCATACCATGATTTACTGTCGCATAATTTATAATAATTGATAATAAATGCCTAACAAAAAGGGAAAACTACAAAAATATATATTTTTACTTTGTCTACTGTTGCACCCATCTCAAATCCTTTGAGAAAAAGATTATTTCTTCAAGAGATTTCCATATCAGTGTATCTCCTCATGCGTTAACAAGAAATAAAGGAAACAATACACAAGGGAACGGTACACGTGATCTGATAGTTATTCAAGAGATTTCCATATCAGTGTATCTTCTCGTGCGTTAACAAGAAATAAAGGAATAATACACAAGGGAACAGTACACGTGATCTGATAGTTCTTCAAGAGATTTCCATATCAGTGTATCTTCTCGTGTGTTAACAAGAAATAAAGTAAACAATACACAAGGGAACGGTACACGTGATCTGATAGTTATTCAAGAGATTTTCATATCAGTGTATCTTCTCCTGCGTTAACAAGAAATAAAGTAAACAATACACAAGGGAACGGTACACGTGATCTGATAGTTATTCAAGAGATTTCCATATCAGTGTATCTTCTCCTGCGTTAACAAGAAATAAAGTAAACAATACACAAGGGAATGGTACACGTGATCTGATAGTTATTCAAGAGATTTTCATATCAGTGTATCTTCTCCTGCGTTAACAAGAAATAAAGTAAACAATACACAAGGGAACGGTACACGTGATCTGATAGTTCTTCAAGAGATTGCCATATCAGTGTATCTTCTCGTGTGTTAACAAGAAATAAAGGAAACAATACACAAGGAAATGGTCACGTGATCTAAAATGGGCCAATAAAAAGGGGTGGCATCAAGGCTGAAAATGCATCGATTTCGTACGAGCACATGGCGGATTAACGAAAGATGATAAAATAAAATAAAAACCACAAGGGAAGAATAAAAGCGCTATAAAAAATATTTTCGGTCCGTACATAGAGAAAACCTTTGGTCTTGAAAACCTCCCTCAAACTGGGGACTCAAGACCTCGAGCAAAGTTGTTCTCTATAACATACACGTTATTCCAATATGGCTGCTCTTATTTGCACAATGCCAAAAAAAACTTAGTATCATTTAGGCAAAGTGAATGCCGTCTTTATTAAAGCATGCAAAAGTAAGTAATAATGAGCAGCTTGGTCTTTCATTGTTGCAAAGTTATTGACATTTAAATACAGTGTAAATCACGAAAACGAGGCTAGTAGGTATAACTGGCTCAAACCCATACAAAACTCTATATATTGAAATCTCGATAACTTAGTACCATTTTATGCTATCACCCCTAACATTCAGAGTATTGCTAATCTTGGCATACTCTTTAACGTGGTAGCATTCAACTGTTATTTACTGCTCTCTATACTACTCAAACCAGATATGCCATTTTGAAATAAGGTGTATGGAGACTTTGTTGCCTCGAACCGCAGCCGGACGCTCAACAGAGTCGCGACCTTGACTAAGGAGTGCGGGACTGAAAAGCGAAACAATTAAGAGAAGCTTCAAGTTTACATAAAACAATACTTTTGGCACTTTCCGACGTAACAAAAATATCCTTTTGTATAACATCATAGCAAAGATACCTTTTATGACATGAAGGTCAGTTATATAATTACTGAATTTAACAAGTTTTTGGACTTCATTTGGTACACGCAGCAATATTACACAGACACGTGGTTGGATTAAAATGGTCACCCTTGTGGCTTTTTAATAAACATGACAAACATGATATCGTCGTACATGTCATTTAAATGTTCAATATTAATTACAGTAATTCCGTGAAAAAGGTGGGGCCAGATTAGCACCCACTACTGAAAAACACCAAGTAGCCAGGAAGGCGATAAGGGGTGGAGGCGGGATCGCAAACAAATGGCACTTTTCAGGCCTTTCTTTAAACTATTTACAGATTATTACAGATTAACTATTTATGCTAGTTTTAAGAACATCAAATTTCCAAGAGAAACTATATCAGCCGATAGTTCCGAGAAAACCACAGTCTATTATACTGTCAGTCTATGTTTTTGCTCTGACGAAGGCCTAGCGCTCGAAACGTCAGCTGCTACTCGCTTTCCACGGCGGTTAGCATACCTCAATCGACTTTATAGTTGATTATATACCAGTGTTTATTATACAAATAGACTGTGTATTGTCTAATCAGCGCGGGTCGCGGGTCGCCGATAAAATGTCGCGGGTCACGGGTACGAAAAAATTGTTGTTTCCGAAGCGAAATTCTGTCCGTAGGGAACGTAAAGCCCTTTAACATTGACGGTAAATTCTCCTACACTTTGTAATGCTCTGCATGCTCGACATCTCGGTGTTACTCCTCTTTTCTTTTTCTTAACTTCCAAAGTCCATACTTGCTCGTTCTTATTACGGAGGTCTTTTTGAAGAAGTTCCTGCTTGATTTCAAGATTCTCTTGTTTTGGTGGTGTTTTTGTTATACTAGATTTTGCGGGATAGTAGAGTATGAGTTCCCAACGACAGACAATACCTCATCATCTGTCAAAAACAGTTGTTGCAACAAATCACTGTTCTCTGGCAGTCTGCAGATGTTTAGCATTGTCCTACAATAATTTTTTTGCGAAATCTTCACAATCGCACGAGGGCCGTTTTCCGATTTCTACTTTATAGTTTGATTTTTTTCCACAGTTTACTAGGGTGTAGGTTTTTTGATGGACTGTGGAGGAGTCCAGTAATTTTATTTTGAGTTCTTCCTTCTCTCATTTGGCTGTTTGCAGCCTGTCAATAAATGCTTTGCTACGAGTAGGTCTGCAACGACTATCTCGTGTTCCGTAAGATTTTCTTGCTTGATTGACACTAGCATTATGCCGATCGTAGGGATTGGGGCTTCCAGTACTAGGTGCCGGCATCTTCTTGGTCTTGAGGTAATCTACGCTCTTCATCACATAGATCGTCTCTCATCTGGTTTTCACCTAGCTGTTTGGCCCTGCGGAAGTGATCTCTTGTGGCCCATGGCCTCGTTTTGTTTGTCTAGATGAGATGGACCTGTTCCGCTCTTTCCTGTACCAGCTCGGAATGTTTTATAATATTATTATTATTATTATTATTATGCTTTATATGCTGCTTCTAGCTGAATAGGCCTTATCACGGTTTTGGGCGCCATTTTGACGAGTAGGCAAAGAGCCAGGAGGCGCGGTTACCAAGCCCCATACATTCACTGTATTTATTGCGTATGCGAAGCAACCACGAGCCATATTTACGTATTTTTTTAGCCTTTTCACTTAACTTCTGAACCTGAGCTTCTCCCACATTCGAGGTAAGTGTATTTCTTAATTGTGTTAGAAAAAACAGCCTCGTGAGATGGATATTTCAACCGATTTTTGCAAATGTTAGGATCTAGCGTAATGCAAATCGTCCACGCGAGAATGCGTGCAATTCAAAACAAACACCACAAGACTCATTGAATTATTGTTTTAGCTAGAATAAAACGTTCTCAGTATTGATTAAAGTGTTGTTAACCATAGACACACAATTTATTAGAGTAAATTGTCTCATTTCAGGTGTTTTTATGTCTGTAAAACCCCAAAAAGCCCGCTGCTGCGTCGGTAGTTGTGATAACGACGATTAGATATCCAAACAAGTATGCAGTTCGATCCCATGTTAAAGAAATGCGCTTCTTTAAGTTTACACGAGCCAAAAACAAACGCCAGATATGGATAGATAACATTGCTCCAGGATTGAGTGGAATTTTCTCACCGGGTTTTGGTACTCTGCCTTAAGACTGCTGCAGTGCTGCTCATGAGTGAGTTTGATAGGAAGATTTTGCTCACATGCTGAAAAAGCCCTTGCCACTATTTCTACTTTCTTCCCAGTTGTTTGGAGACCTCTGATATTGAGGTAATCCTTTAAGGTCCCACAGTTAAGTCCAAGAAATCCTCATAACTATCCATCCTAAGACAAACCAAAAAATAGTAACTCTAAGACTTAAAATTTCAAAATGCTAAGATTGACAACAAAAATTTATGATAAAAGTTTACAACTACAAAGCTACAAACTATGCTAATGAATTAGACAGTATTATAAAATGCGTTTTTATACTAAAAGACGGCGTGATAAGCGCCTGTGATAATTCCTTGAAGGCCTGTCATCGAAGCCCGTGTTTCACGACTACACCAAGTGGCCAAGCATTTGCAAAAATCGGTTGAAATATCCATCTCACGAGGCTGTTTTTCTAACACAATTAAGAAATACACTTACCTCGAATGTGGGAGAAGCTCAGGTTCAGAAGTTAAGTGAAAAGGCTAAAAAAATACGTAAATATGGCTCGTGGTTGCTTCGCATGCGAAATAAATACAGTGAATGTATGGGGCTTGGTAACCGCGCCTCCTGGCTCTTTGCCTACTCGTCAAAATGGCGCCCAAGAAGAATTGGCATATGCCGCGTTAAACGTAAGCAAGGACATGTTCATCCTGTCATCCAACTTGCATGTATGAGTTCTGCAATGTTCATTTTCGGGGCATTCTCAAATGGTATAAAAGCAGATGTAATTAAGTCTTTTGCGGTGCCACTATTCGATCCAGTTCTAGAGATATTTCCTCTCTTCACATTCTTCACAAAGTTTACTAGGTCTTCCTTCGCTTTTTCTTAAGCTGAGGGCCGGACTCAGTACTGCTTCTAGAAGACGATTGTACAAATCTTTAAAATTCCGTCTATCCTGTTCATTTAACTTTCTGGCTTGCCTGTTTCTATACTCTTTGAAGTAATGTTTCAAGGCCGACAATGAGGATTGGACGGGGTTTCAAAGACCGTGCAATTAGTTCCAGTCCGAGGCGCAAAACGACTTCAAAAACCTACTTAATAATTTCATGCTTGCTTCGTTGTTGTGGGATAAACAACAAATTGATTGGTATAACTTTAGAATACCCGGCCACTAAAACTTGGGAGTCGTAGCTACTGGCTACATACATACCTGCAATTGTATGGTGTAGAGATGACTACGTGCCTACATGACTACTTGGCTTGTAAAACACAAGCATGGCAGGTATGTGTTCCTCGCTCAATCCAAGTGTGAGTATGGCCAAATTACGCAATGGTCTAGGTACACAAGCATGGACACAAAGAGACTAGCTGAAGGTATAAAAATATTTGTAATGGTTTAGATTATTATTTAAGAATCCGGCAGTTTTACAGCAAGGTTCTCCACCATGTCAGAGTCGTTATCATCTGTGCAGCGCCTTTAATAGCCTGCGTAGCAAGCCCAGGGGGAATGGGGAAGATTGGGGAAGAGGGGAGAGGGAAAGAGGAGGGGAGGAGGAATGGGGAGAGGAAAAGGGAAATGAGGGCTTGCAACGAACCCCCCGTTTTTTCCCTTTTAACGTTCATTTTTTAGACGCAAAATTCAGATTGGCTAAAGCGGTGTTCAATGACATTTGATTGACACTTGTAATAAAAATAGCGGTTATGGCGCGATGTAATGAAGAAGTGTTCAATAATCAATTCACACGAAGGACTTGTTGGCTATTTGACCCACCAGATTTGGAAAAAGTATATTCAACTTCTTGTAGTTTATAGAGCTATTAGTAGAAGTACAGCGATAGCTTCAGGGGTGTCGAAAAAACGAACAGAGAAGACCCAGGCGGAAAAACGAAGCCCCGAAAAGCCGAAAACCAAAGAAGAACTGACTCTGTTGTGAATTTTTCCTTGTCGAAGATAGTTGTTTAAGCCAAAACGTCTTGCTGGAAATTTAGTACGGATACCCTAGAGGTTTCAGAGAGTTTTTATTTGGTGAAAATCCATGCAGAAATCCATTTTCTAGCCCAAATGTTTGACCTTCGGCTTCGTGGAAAAGGCAGTTCAGCATGGCGGCCCTTCTTGTCCAACCAGTGCTGCAGTATAGACTTAGACTAGGCCAACTTTAGCAGCCTTGAGTTGCCTAAGAAGCAGATTATTTACGACAAGGATGTCAAGTGATTCAGGATAGCTACGTCTCGGGACCAGAAACTGCGAAGTTGTATTTTATTTTGATGCAAATGTCTGAAGAGTTGTCAGTTTTTTGTTTAATACGCCAGTGTTTGGAAAGCGAAAGTCGTGAAATTATCGACGAGTAACATTTTCAAACTTTTGATGTAGAACCACTCTGACTTGTATGGCCAAATATTGTACTACACTTGGAATTTTTTTACCCAGGAGACTATCAATAGCTTTTATTGCACTCAATTCGGTGCAGAAATGTATTTTTGCGTACAAAACGCTCGCCAGATTGAGTGAGAGAGAAACCAAAATGGGGGGTTTCTCAGTGTAAGCATGTCCTGAAATTGTTAAAGCAAAAGTGCACTTGAAAACACTTGAAAACTTCGCTAAATTCCCCATTAAGTTCAGGTGTATTTAGACTCGTTCTATTAATGATTTGGGATTTAAAATGGTTAGGTTTTTTTCAAATTTGGGGGTTAGGTTTTAGAAGGTTTGTATGAAAATTCGAAAAAATGAATTATTAATATGCTTACACTGAGAAAGCGCCCCAAAATGGTCTTCACATCAGCGATGTCTTGGCTAGGCCAATTTAGTAGCCTTAATTTACCTTAGGTTGCCATAAGAAGCAGATTATTTACGACTAGGATGTCAAGCGATTCAGGATAGCTACGTTTTAGGACCAGAAACTGCGAAGTTGTATTTTATTTTGAGGCAAATATACTGAAGATTAGACTATAGAGAGTTTTGAAAATACTTAGCGCGAGTGTAATTGTGTTTTTCGTGTCGAAAAACGTATGTTTAAGCAGACAGAAACAAGGAAGTTGATTGGTTGATTTTGACAGATGACATGTCAGACGACATTGAAAATGAATTTATAATTTGGGGGCGTAAGGGAAAAAACTCTCCCCTCTTCCCCAATCTTCCTTCTTCCCAAATCTTCCCTCTTCCCCAATCTTCCCCATTCCCCCTGGGCTTGCTACGTAGGCTACGCCTTTAAAAATGTCATCCTCTAAACTTCAAAGGCTTGAAAGACAACATGAGAGTACATGGATGGAGTTGGATCAAAGACTCATTTCCATGCCTTTCGATATTCTGAGTTATTTTGTCCTGCTCTAAGGCAATTCGTAAAGAACGCGGTGCATCAACAAGTTCTGAAGTCATTTTCTGTTTGTTGGCTACATTAGTCATCACAGTGTTCGTGGTTGGAAGCTGAACAGGTATTTTAAAATCAGAATTTATTCAATATTAAGAAATGGGTCACTTCAGATACTTTCCAAAGTTATTGCTAGCAGGAACCATGACGTATGATGCATTTGATCATTTACAAAATGAAACTGGTTCATGGTATAGAATCCCCGCATGTCGAAAGATCACATATAAAACTGTTCCAAAACTGTGCCAAATTCCCCATTATAGTGCAGGTGTATGTAGTGTCGTTGTATGAATGACTTAAATTGGTCGAAAATGGTTAGGGTTTTTCTAAATTTCAGGGTTAGGTTTTAGAAGGTTTGTATGAAAATTTGAGAAAATGAATTATAAATGATCCAAGTTGCGGGGTATTCTATAATTATTTCCATGTAGCCACGTAGCCATGTAGTCAAGCACGTAGCCTCGTAGCCACTTAGCCAAGTACTCAGCCACGTAGTCATGTAGCCATCTCTACACTATGGGTTAGGGTTTGGTACGACTCCCAAGTGTTAGTGGCCGGGTATTCTAAAGTTGTTCCGTTGTTAACAATTATGCGCTTGTTCTCGTGGGAGTACGTGTTTACAACCTGGCGTGAAATTTGATGACAACATAATTTGGCGCTGTAGTTGTCGTCACGGCCATGCGCAGTGTCAGGGCAGTGTGCAAAAAACTGGTCCCACATTGGAGAGATGGTCTGTATGCATCAAGTCAGGTATTGCACCTTCATATTTCTTACCACTTGGGGAAGACGGTGATCAATCGTGAGACCTCCCTTTGTTCAAGGTATTTGCCTACATACTTTGAAATTCTTTTCTAAGTCCAAGAACTTTGAACTATGAATATTCATAGTTCAAAGTCCTTGGACATAGAAAAGGATTTCAAAGTACCGTAGAGAGTACTTTGGCGGGATTTCAAAGTACTGCACGTGGTACAAATAGATACCTCTGGTTGGCTACTTATCAGGGGTTCCAAATATTGAGAAAACAAATGAAATATTTGGAATCTCCTGATGAAAGACGAACAATGAGTGTTTGAAATGTCTTCTCGTGCGAATGCTAAACCGAATGCTTCTTTTCAAACTTCATTAGCAATTATTGTTTACAATTATTGTTTACCGTTGTATATAATTATTCAATAGATGGCTTATTATTCTTTTTGATGGCAGTGATTTCAACTAGCGAACCAGTAGTGTAGTGGCCAAGAGTTAGTACGTGTACAAGCAGTCGGTAGGGTCGAGGATCAAACTCCAGTGGAGGCACACTTTTTCTTTCTATGTTGTTCTTTACTTCTTCCCTACTTACTTGTAGTTTATCAGTATGTAATAGCCCACTTCCGCGATATGCTTTCCTTGTCACGCATAAAGGTTTCAATACGAGGCCGGCCTCGTGCTAAATTAAATTTATTCTTTTATTTTTGAGCCTCGTATTGAAACCTTTGTGCGTGACAAGTAAAGCATATCGCGGAAGTGGGCTATTAGTTAGTGGTTCATGAATATGATGATTAGGAATTGAATTGAATTGAAATTGAGGTCCCAATCCTCACACCAGCTGACCAGGCCGTTTAGGTTATATTGGAGTGCAAGATGTTGGGACCTCTGTGAGCGCAACATATCCTCGTTCTAGAATTACCAATAATCAGTAATTGGCTTTTGCTCTTCAATTATCAATAATCGCTAATTCTGGAACACAAATTAAACAATGACATTCTTAAAACCAGTCAAGGATAAAGATAAACAATAGGAGATATTGTAGTTGAGTCTACGAATAGCAGTTTCAGCGGTATTGACCCGAACGCCTCACTTCAATGTAATGAAGCGCTATTCAAACTGTGTATCTAAATTAGTCGTGCTTGTTTAGGAGGGTGTTGGTGTCGTGTAAGAATGATGGTTTCAATGGCGCTTCATTCCATTGAAGTGAGGCGTTCGGGTCAATACCGCTGAAACTGCTATTCGTAGACTCAACTACAATATCTCCTATTGTCCAAATCCGAACGGCGGTAGACGCGCTTAGTGTAGTGGTCGTGACGCCTGCACTGCCAAAAGCACAACACGCAAACGATTACGAGTTCAAGCCCGAGCAGGAGCGCTCAAAAAAACATTTTCTCTCGTTTACATTCTCTTCTTGTTTACCTGTGAACCCTAGCTCTAGGTGAGTGAGAACCCGTCGTTTACCCGCGAACTCCTCCGATGGTTAGGGTTCGGGTTAGGATTTGTCGTAGTATTACCAACAATCGGTATTTCAAGCGTGTTTGCCATTTACTGATTATTGGTAATTGTAGAGCGAGGATGCGTTGGTGAGCGATAGCACTTGGTATCCAACACGACCTCGAACTTAAAGTAATGAATATAATTACTTGTCAAATCGCTTTAAAGTAACGATAATCATTACTCTTAAAACCAGTCAAAACCAGTCAAGGATGAAGATAAACAATAGTCCCGGGAGGGGGGGGGGGGGGGGGGTACTCCTGTTTGTGACTCGAATATACACAAATTTTTTCAATTACCTGATGGGTATGTACATGAAAATGCCGTAACAACAAGGCAATCCCTTGATAAAAACAATATTGACAATAGGGGCAAACAACTCATCGACTCGTGTATCGCAAACGGCCTAAACTGATTGCCAACGGTAGAATCATCGGGGATCGGAAAGGCTTGAAGACCTGTCACCAACCAAACGGCTCGAGTCTAGTTGACTACGTCATTTCAGATAACGAAACATTAAACTCATTTCAATATTTAAAAGTAGAAGATCTAAAACCTCATATTTCGGATCACTCATATATTACATATAGTATAGAGGTAAAGAAAGTACCACTTCCGGTTAACGACAAAAGTCAAAATAAGGGCAGGCGTCTGCTCTCAAAATTATTCTGGAACGATAATGTCTCCCATAAAGTTGTAGAATATTTAAATTTACCAGAAACATTAGCCGATATTAGTAACCTGAACCAGAGGCCGCTAAACGATAACACTGAAAATTTTGTTGAAGACTTTAATAAGCTGATACATAAAGTTCTTGACAATGCTGGGGCACTAAAAAATACTAACGTCGATAAAACAAAACGTGAAGAAAATAAATGGTTCGATCGTGAATGTAAAATACAAAAAAACAACTTAACTAATTTAGGTAAACTTAGGACTAGACATCCAAACAGGGAGGATATAAGAGAATTGCTAAATAGCAATAAGAAAATGTTTAGGAAACTACTAAAACGGAAAAAAACGAAAGTTCTACGATAGTGAATTTGATAAACTATCAAAGCTAAGATCACACAACCCACGGCAGTTTTGGAAAGCACTAAGAAACTTAAACACCGACAACAATAGAGCAGATGATACCAAGCATGTTGATCTAAGCAGCTTTCATGAATATTTCAAAGATCTTAACAAAGCCGAAAAAGACAACATTGGTGAAACACACGACACAAATACGCATGCCGAAAACAATGAAGCCGGTCCACTTGACTTCGTATTTACGAAAGAAGAAGTGATAAATGGAATTAAAGCACTTAAAAGCGGCAAAACACCCGGAAGCGATTTTATTAACAACGAATTCCTGAAGGTCAGTTATAAACTACTATCGGAAACAATAACTATGTTATTTAATTCTATTCTAAACTCGAAAATATATCCTAAAATTTGGGCCTTTGGATACATAACTCCTATATATAAAAACGGCACGAAATCAGAGCCAGGAAACTACAGAGGAATTACAATCCTGTCCCACCTAGGAAAACTTTTTGCTCTGCTATTAAATACACGGCTAGTTAGCTACCTAGATTTTCACAATATCCTGCCTCAAGAACAAGCAGGTTTCAGGAAAACATTTAGAGGTACTGACAATCTTTTAGTATTAAAAGAGCTGATCGACAAATATATAAAGAACAAGCCAAAACCCAGGAATAATTTCTTGTACACTTGCTTCATCGATTTTAGCAAAGCCTTCGATAACATATCACGCGACAAATTATACACAAAGTTAAACAACATTGGTATAAACGGAAATTTTCTTGCCATTATTAAAGACATGTACAGCAAAGACTCCGCGTGTGTTAAACTTGACGGGCACATCTCGGAGGAATTTGCGTGCCTTAAAGGAGTCAAGCAAGGGTGCATGTTGTCACCTACCCTTTTCAATATATATTTAAGTGATCTAGCAAACATTCTTAACAAAGACAAAGACGCCCTCGAACTAAACAACAGAACCGTTAGTTGCTTACTATATGCAGACGATTTAGTAATTATCTCAAAACAAAACAATTTAAAATGCCTACTGGATTACGGCAAAGCCAACAGTCTCTACATCAACGAAAATAAAACAAAAGTAATAATATTTAACCCTAATGGTAGAAAACTAAATCGTTATTTATTCAACGTTGGGACAACACTGATTGAGAACGTAACTAAATATAAGTATTTAGGATTGACTTTAAGTGCCTCTGGATCATTTACTATAGCAAAACAAGAGCTAAAAAAGGTTGCACTAAAAGCTTTTTACTCACTCCGCAAGAACATGGGAATCTCATTTAGAAGAGACCTGCCACTTACCTTACATCTATTCGATACCCTAATAAAACCCATTCTCACATATGGCTCTGAAATTTGGGGTCTTGATACTGTTAAATATAATGAATCACGCGACCCAATACTGAACAAGTTCACACAAAGTTCTGTAAACAAATCCTAGGCGTAAGCAAAAGAGCGGTGAACAAAGCTTGCCGTGCAGAATTAGGCCGTTTCCCCATCATTATCGAAGTAAAATCTAAGGCATTATCATTCTGGGCCCGCCTTCTAACATTAGACGAAAATAGAATCGCAAAGCAAGCCTACTTAGATATGCTAAGTCACACAAATTCGAAGAACTGAGCAATGCAAATTAAAGCTATATTATTTCAGAATGGCTTTGGCTATTGCTGGGAATCCCAACAAGATGCCGTTATTGATGAAAACGAGATCAAGCGGTTTTATAAATATACCAAACAAAGACTAGAGGATATTGAAACTCTAGACTGGAGATCAAGCATCTTCGATGATGAATCCAGATCAGTGGGAGGAAATAAATTAAGAACATTTCGTGAGTTCAAAACAGAATATAAACTCGAAGATTATTTTTTGGAAGTTAAAAATATAGATCATCGCAGAGCACTAACTAAGTTAAGAATAAGCGACCATATTTTACAAATTGAAAGAGGCCGTTATAACAGAGTTTATGTGAGTCCTGAATTGAGAATATGCCCACATTGTCAAATTATGGAAAACGAAGAACATTTTTTATCTAAATGTCAATTATATTCTGATCTGAGAAACTCTCTTTTTCAAGATATAAACAAAAAAATAACAAACTATAAAGATTTAATCGCACCAAAAAAACATAAGCCAGAAATAGCAAAATACATCTATGAATGTTTTAAAGTTAGGCAAACCATCCTTGTATAGAATATTGGAGAAGCATGCCTATGTACAGTCTGTTGCTTGGCACTCTAATAAAATATGTCTTGTCTTGTCTTGTCTATGTATGTGCCGCCCGGGTAGGTCAGGGTTTTGAGCTCAGTTTGGGCAGGTAGGGTCAGGGTTTTGACCTGATTTGGGCAGATCAGGGTAAGGATTTGAGTATAATTTGGGTGCAGTCAGGGTCGGGGTTCAGTATTTTTTAGGCAGTTCATTTTTTTAAGCTACTATGTCAAAAAAAGACATTCTGTTGCCGCATTTTGATCGCCTGCCCACATGCAAGCACTGAGGTTCCCATACATCGTGACGCCGCTAATTCGTACTTCAGTACAAGTTTATCTATGTACTTCATCTGCTGATTTGTTTACCCAATGCCACGTCCCGACTTGAAATGTTCCGTATTTTGCATGCAATCCCGGTACGCGGTATACCGGCCGGGATATATATCCGACCGTGTTTTGAAAACAATTTAAAGAAGGGGCAATCAGGTTTTTTTTCCCAAAAAGGGGGCAATCAGGGTTTTGGAGCTCGGATTGGGTCAAACAGGGTCAGGGTTTGAGCCTCTTGGCCTCACATACATACACATTTTTCATGTAAGTACCCCCCCCCCCCCCCCCCCCCGGGACAATAGTCGTATTCCGAATGGCGGTAGACCCGCTTAGTGTAGTGGTTATGCACTACACTGCACTACACGCAAAGGGTTATGAGTTCGAACCCCAGAAGGAGCGCTTGAAAAAAATAATTTCTCTTCTTCATGTTCTATTCTTGTTTACCTGTGAACCCTAGCTCTAGGTGAGTGAGAACCCGTCGTTTACCCGTGAATTCGTCCGATGGTTAGGGTTAGTTTTGTGGTTCGAGTTAGGATTTATCACTGATAACTTTAAAGCGATTTGAGAAGTAATGATAATCGTTACTTTAAACCCCAATAACGCGTTGTGGTATCATACGCAAACAAAACTGACCTAGTTCCAGCAGAAGTGACGTCAGGTAGGTCGTTTACATATAGAACGAAAAGGAAGGGACCTAGAATACTAACTGTGGGACCCCAGAAACAACAGGCACTCATTGTCATTTAAACCCGTCGACAAATACACACTGCCTGCGATTACTATATCTAGCATGTTTTCACAAAAGGAGCCTTTGAACCTAACACCCCCTTTTGTGAAAACATGCTAGATCTTGTGTGCCTTTAAGCTTTAAAAGCCAGTAACTCGTGTTTTTGCCGTTTTCTTGAAAGGGCAAATGACAGTTGAAGACTTTTCTGGCCTTTCTATCCCATAATTGACTTGACTTAGATCCATCCCATAATTTCTTTATTTGAGACCTAGAGGTTATGCTTAGGTTAGAAAAAGGCCATTTTCTGGTATTGTTACTCAAAATACAGGAAACTTCCATCCACTAAACGCAATCTACATTAAGAGAACGTTGTATTGCCGTATAGTGCATCGAAATCCATCAAAAGCTCGAGAAATGGCGCCACTTTGAAGATTTTAGGGTACACAAGTAACTTTGAGAGATTCAGGTTAGCTTACAAAAACCACATTTTCGGGTTTTCTACTCCAAATACGGCAAAACTGGCACGCTAGTCTTAAAGTACTGGAAGAGACCGTTGTTTTGACGTGTAGTACATCGAAATCCATCAAAAGCTCGAGAAATGACGCCACTTTGAAGATTGTAAGGTACACAAGTAACTTTGAGAGATTCAGGTTAGCTTACAAAAACCACATTTTCGGGTTTTCTACTCCAAATACGGCAAAACTGGCACGCTATTCTTAAAGTACTGGAAGAGACCGTTGTTTTGACGTGTAGTACATCGAAATCCATCAAAAGCTCGAGAAATGACACCACTTTGAAGATTGTAAGGTACACAAGAATCTTGTGTGCCTTTAAGCTTTAAAAGCCAGTAACTCGTGTTTTTGCCGTTTTCTTGAAAGGGCAAATGACAGTTGAAGACTTTTCTGGCCTTTCTATCCCATAATTGACTTGACTTAGATCCATCCCATAATTTCTTTATTTGAGACCTAGAGGTTATGCTTAGGTTAGAAAAAGGCCATTTTCTGGTATTGTTACTCAAAATACAGGAAACTTCCATCCACTAAACGCAATCTACATTAAGAGAACGTTGTATTGCCGTATAGTGCATCGAAATCCATCAAAAGCTCGAGAAATGGCGCCACTTTGAAGATTTTAGGGTACACAAGTAACTTTGAGAGATTCAGGTTAGCTTACAAAAACCACATTTTCGGGTTTTCTACTCCAAATACGGCAAAACTGGCACGCTAGTCTTAAAGTACTGGAAGAGACCGTTGTTTTGACGTGTAGTACATCGAAATCCATCAAAAGCTCGAGAAATGACGCCACTTTGAAGATTGTAAGGTACACAAGTAACTTTGAGAGATTCAGGTTAGCTTACAAAAACCACATTTTCGGGTTTTCTACTCCAAATACGGCAAAACTGGCACGCTAGTCTTAAAGTACTGGAAGAGACCGTTGTTTTGACGTGTAGTACATCGAAATCCATCAAAAGCTCGAGAAATGACACCACTTTGAAGATTGTAAGGTACACAAGATCTAGCATGTTTTCACAAAAGGAGCCTTTGAACCTAACACCCCCTTTTGTGAAAACATGCTAGATCTTGTGTGCCTTTAAGCTTTAAAAGCCAGTAACTCGTGTTTTTGCCGTTTTCTTGAAAGGGCAAATGACAGTTGAAGACTTTTCTGGCCTTTCTATCCCATAATTGACTTGACTTAGATCCATCCCATAATTTCTTTATTTGAGACCTAGAGGTTATGCTTAGGTTAGAAAAAGGCCATTTTCTGGTATTGTTACTCAAAATACAGGAAACTTCCATCCACTAAACGCAATCTACATTAAGAGAACGTTGTATTGCCGTATAGTGCATCGAAATCCATCAAAAGCTCGAGAAATGGCGCCACTTTGAAGATTTTAGGGTACACAAGTAACTTTGAGAGATTCAGGTTAGCTTACAAAAACCACATTTTCGGGTTTTCTACTCCAAATACGGCAAAACTGGCACGCTAGTCTTAAAGTACTGGAAGAGACCGTTGTTTTGACGTGTAGTACATCGAAATCCATCAAAAGCTCGAGAAATGACGCCACTTTGAAGATTGTAAGGTACACAAGTAACTTTGAGAGATTCAGGTTAGCTTACAAAAACCACATTTTCGGGTTTTCTACTCCAAATACGGCAAAACTGGCACGCTAGTCTTAAAGTACTGGAAGAGACCGTTGTTTTGACGTGTAGTACATCGAAATCCATCAAAAGCTCGAGAAATGACACCACTTTGAAGATTGTAAGGTACACAAGATCTAGCATGTTTTCACAAAAGGAGCCTTTGAACCTAACACCCCCTTTTGTGAAAACATGCTAGATCTTGTGTGCCTTTAAGCTTTAAAAGCCAGTAACTCGTGTTTTTGCCGTTTTCTTGAAAGGGCAAATGACAGTTGAAGACTTTTCTGGCCTTTCTATCCCATAATTGACTTGACTTAGATCCATCCCATAATTTCTTTATTTGAGACCTAGAGGTTATGCTTAGGTTAGAAAAAGGCCATTTTCTGGTATTGTTACTCAAAATACAGGAAACTTCCATCCACTAAACGCAATCTACATTAAGAGAACGTTGTATTGCCGTATAGTGCATCGAAATCCATCAAAAGCTCGAGAAATGGCGCCACTTTGAAGATTTTAGGGTACACAAGTAACTTTGAGAGATTCAGGTTAGCTTACAAAAACCACATTTTCGGGTTTTCTACTCCAAATACGGCAAAACTGGCACGCTAGTCTTAAAGTACTGGAAGAGACCGTTGTTTTGACGTGTAGTACATCGAAATCCATCAAAAGCTCGAGAAATGACGCCACTTTGAAGATTGTAAGGTACACAAGTAACTTTGAGAGATTCAGGTTAGCTTACAAAAACCACATTTTCGGGTTTTCTACTCCAAATACGGCAAAACTGGCACGCTAGTCTTAAAGTACTGGAAGAGACCGTTGTTTTGACGTGTAGTACATCGAAATCCATCAAAAGCTCGAGAAATGACACCACTTTGAAGATTGTAAGGTACACAAGAATCTTGTGTGCCTTTAAGCTTTAAAAGCCAGTAACTCGTGTTTTTGCCGTTTTCTTGAAAGGGCAAATGACAGTTGAAGACTTTTCTGGCCTTTCTATCCCATAATTGACTTGACTTAGATCCATCCCATAATTTCTTTATTTGAGACCTAGAGGTTATGCTTAGGTTAGAAAAAGGCCATTTTCTGGTATTGTTACTCAAAATACAGGAAACTTCCATCCACTAAACGCAATCTACATTAAGAGAACGTTGTATTGCCGTATAGTGCATCGAAATCCATCAAAAGCTCGAGAAATGGCGCCACTTTGAAGATTTTAGGGTACACAAGTAACTTTGAGAGATTCAGGTTAGCTTACAAAAACCACATTTTCGGGTTTTCTACTCCAAATACGGCAAAACTGGCACGCTAGTCTTAAAGTACTGGAAGAGACCGTTGTTTTGACGTGTAGTACATCGAAATCCATCAAAAGCTCGAGAAATGACGCCACTTTGAAGATTGTAAGGTACACAAGTAACTTTGAGAGATTCAGGTTAGCTTACAAAAACCACATTTTCGGGTTTTCTACTCCAAATACGGCAAAACTGGCACGCTAGTCTTAAAGTACTGGAAGAGACCGTTGTTTTGACGTGTAGTACATCGAAATCCATCAAAAGCTCGAGAAATGACACCACTTTGAAGATTGTAAGGTACACAAGAATCTTGTGTGCCTTTAAGCTTTAAAAGCCAGTAACTCGTGTTTTTGCCGTTTTCTTGAAAGGGCAAATGACAGTTGAAGACTTTTCTGGCCTTTCTATCCCATAATTGACTTGACTTAGATCCATCCCATAATTTCTTTATTTGAGACCTAGAGGTTATGCTTAGGTTAGAAAAAGGCCATTTTCTGGTATTGTTACTCAAAATACAGGAAACTTCCATCCACTAAACGCAATCTACATTAAGAGAACGTTGTATTGCCGTATAGTGCATCGAAATCCATCAAAAGCTCGAGAAATGGCGCCACTTTGAAGATTTTAGGGTACACAAGTAACTTTGAGAGATTCAGGTTAGCTTACAAAAACCACATTTTCGGGTTTTCTACTCCAAATACGGCAAAACTGGCACGCTAGTCTTAAAGTACTGGAAGAGACCGTTGTTTTGACGTGTAGTACATCGAAATCCATCAAAAGCTCGAGAAATGACGCCACTTTGAAGATTGTAAGGTACACAAGTAACTTTGAGAGATTCAGGTTAGCTTACAAAAACCACATTTTCGGGTTTTCTACTCCAAATACGGCAAAACTGGCACGCTAGTCTTAAAGTACTGGAAGAGACCGTTGTTTTGACGTGTAGTACATCGAAATCCATCAAAAGCTCGAGAAATGACACCACTTTGAAGATTGTAAGGTACACAAGATCTAGCATGTTTTCACAAAAGGAGCCTTTGAACCTAACACCCCCTTTTGTGAAAACATGCTAGATCTTGTGTGCCTTTAAGCTTTAAAAGCCAGTAACTCGTGTTTTTGCCGTTTTCTTGAAAGGGCAAATGACAGTTGAAGACTTTTCTGGCCTTTCTATCCCATAATTGACTTGACTTAGATCCATCCCATAATTTCTTTATTTGAGACCTAGAGGTTATGCTTAGGTTAGAAAAAGGCCATTTTCTGGTATTGTTACTCAAAATACAGGAAACTTCCATCCACTAAACGCAATCTACATTAAGAGAACGTTGTATTGCCGTATAGTGCATCGAAATCCATCAAAAGCTCGAGAAATGGCGCCACTTTGAAGATTTTAGGGTACACAAGTAACTTTGAGAGATTCAGGTTAGCTTACAAAAACCACATTTTCGGATTTTCTACTCCAAATACGGCAAAACTGGCACGCTAGTCTTAAAGTACTGGAAGAGACCGTTGTTTTGACGTGTAGTACATCGAAATCCATCAAAAGCTCGAGAAATGACGCCACTTTGAAGATTGTAAGGTACACAAGTAACTTTGAGAGATTCAGGTTAGCTTACAAAAACCACATTTTCGGGTTTTCTACTCCAAATACGGCAAAACTGGCACGCTATTCTTAAAGTACTGGAAGAGACCGTTGTTTTGACGTGTAGTACATCGAAATCCATCAAAAGCTCGAGAAATGACACCACTTTGAAGATTGTAAGGTACACAAGAATCTTGTGTGCCTTTAAGCTTTAAAAGCCAGTAACTCGTGTTTTTGCCGTTTTCTTGAAAGGGCAAATGACAGTTGAAGACTTTTCTGGCCTTTCTATCCCATAATTGACTTGACTTAGATCCATCCCATAATTTCTTTATTTGAGACCTAGAGGTTATGCTTAGGTTAGAAAAAGGCCATTTTCTGGTATTGTTACTCAAAATACAGGAAACTTCCATCCACTAAACGCAATCTACATTAAGAGAACGTTGTATTGCCGTATAGTGCATCGAAATCCATCAAAAGCTCGAGAAATGGCGCCACTTTGAAGATTTTAGGGTACACAAGTAACTTTGAGAGATTCAGGTTAGCTTACAAAAACCACATTTTCGGGTTTTCTACTCCAAATACGGCAAAACTGGCACGCTAGTCTTAAAGTACTGGAAGAGACCGTTGTTTTGACGTGTAGTACATCGAAATCCATCAAAAGCTCGAGAAATGACGCCACTTTGAAGATTGTAAGGTACACAAGTAACTTTGAGAGATTCAGGTTAGCTTACAAAAACCACATTTTCGGGTTTTCTACTCCAAATACGGCAAAACTGGCACGCTAGTCTTAAAGTACTGGAAGAGACCGTTGTTTTGACGTGTAGTACATCGAAATCCATCAAAAGCTCGAGAAATGACACCACTTTGAAGATTGTAAGGTACACAAGATCTAGCATGTTTTCACAAAAGGAGCCTTTGAACCTAACACCCCCTTTTGTGAAAACATGCTAGATCTTGTGTGCCTTTAAGCTTTAAAAGCCAGTAACTCGTGTTTTTGCCGTTTTCTTGAAAGGGCAAATGACAGTTGAAGACTTTTCTGGCCTTTCTATCCCATAATTGACTTGACTTAGATCCATCCCATAATTTCTTTATTTGAGACCTAGAGGTTATGCTTAGGTTAGAAAAAGGCCATTTTCTGGTATTGTTACTCAAAATACAGGAAACTTCCATCCACTAAACGCAATCTACATTAAGAGAACGTTGTATTGCCGTATAGTGCATCGAAATCCATCAAAAGCTCGAGAAATGGCGCCACTTTGAAGATTTTAGGGTACACAAGTAACTTTGAGAGATTCAGGTTAGCTTACAAAAACCACATTTTCGGATTTTCTACTCCAAATACGGCAAAACTGGCACGCTAGTCTTAAAGTACTGGAAGAGACCGTTGTTTTGACGTGTAGTACATCGAAATCCATCAAAAGCTCGAGAAATGACGCCACTTTGAAGATTGTAAGGTACACAAGTAACTTTGAGAGATTCAGGTTAGCTTACAAAAACCACATTTTCGGGTTTTCTACTCCAAATACGGCAAAACTGGCACGCTATTCTTAAAGTACTGGAAGAGACCGTTGTTTTGACGTGTAGTACATCGAAATCCATCAAAAGCTCGAGAAATGACACCACTTTGAAGATTGTAAGGTACACAAGAATCTTGTGTGCCTTTAAGCTTTAAAAGCCAGTAACTCGTGTTTTTGCCGTTTTCTTGAAAGGGCAAATGACAGTTGAAGACTTTTCTGGCCTTTCTATCCCATAATTGACTTGACTTAGATCCATCCCATAATTTCTTTATTTGAGACCTAGAGGTTATGCTTAGGTTAGAAAAAGGCCATTTTCTGGTATTGTTACTCAAAATACAGGAAACTTCCATCCACTAAACGCAATCTACATTAAGAGAACGTTGTATTGCCGTATAGTGCATCGAAATCCATCAAAAGCTCGAGAAATGGCGCCACTTTGAAGATTTTAGGGTACACAAGTAACTTTGAGAGATTCAGGTTAGCTTACAAAAACCACATTTTCGGGTTTTCTACTCCAAATACGGCAAAACTGGCACGCTAGTCTTAAAGTACTGGAAGAGACCGTTGTTTTGACGTGTAGTACATCGAAATCCATCAAAAGCTCGAGAAATGACGCCACTTTGAAGATTGTAAGGTACACAAGTAACTTTGAGAGATTCAGGTTAGCTTACAAAAACCACATTTTCGGGTTTTCTACTCCAAATACGGCAAAACTGGCACGCTAGTCTTAAAGTACTGGAAGAGACCGTTGTTTTGACGTGTAGTACATCGAAATCCATCAAAAGCTCGAGAAATGACACCACTTTGAAGATTGTAAGGTACACAAGATCTAGCATGTTTTCACAAAAGGAGCCTTTGAACCTAACACCCCCTTTTGTGAAAACATGCTAGATCTTGTGTGCCTTTAAGCTTTAAAAGCCAGTAACTCGTGTTTTTGCCGTTTTCTTGAAAGGGCAAATGACAGTTGAAGACTTTTCTGGCCTTTCTATCCCATAATTGACTTGACTTAGATCCATCCCATAATTTCTTTATTTGAGACCTAGAGGTTATGCTTAGGTTAGAAAAAGGCCATTTTCTGGTATTGTTACTCAAAATACAGGAAACTTCCATCCACTAAACGCAATCTACATTAAGAGAACGTTGTATTGCCGTATAGTGCATCGAAATCCATCAAAAGCTCGAGAAATGGCGCCACTTTGAAGATTTTAGGGTACACAAGTAACTTTGAGAGATTCAGGTTAGCTTACAAAAACCACATTTTCGGATTTTCTACTCCAAATACGGCAAAACTGGCACGCTAGTCTTAAAGTACTGGAAGAGACCGTTGTTTTGACGTGTAGTACATCGAAATCCATCAAAAGCTCGAGAAATGACGCCACTTTGAAGATTGTAAGGTACACAAGTAACTTTGAGAGATTCAGGTTAGCTTACAAAAACCACATTTTCGGGTTTTCTACTCCAAATACGGCAAAACTGGCACGCTAGTCTTAAAGTACTGGAAGAGACCGTTGTTTTGACGTGTAGTACATCGAAATCCATCAAAAGCTCGAGAAATGACACCACTTTGAAGATTGTAAGGTACACAAGAATCTTGTGTGCCTTTAAGCTTTAAAAGCCAGTAACTCGTGTTTTTGCCGTTTTCTTGAAAGGGCAAATGACAGTTGAAGACTTTTCTGGCCTTTCTATCCCATAATTGACTTGACTTAGATCCATCCCATAATTTCTTTATTTGAGACCTAGAGGTTATGCTTAGGTTAGAAAAAGGCCATTTTCTGGTATTGTTACTCAAAATACAGGAAACTTCCATCCACTAAACGCAATCTACATTAAGAGAACGTTGTATTGCCGTATAGTGCATCGAAATCCATCAAAAGCTCGAGAAATGGCGCCACTTTGAAGATTTTAGGGTACACAAGTAACTTTGAGAGATTCAGGTTAGCTTACAAAAACCACATTTTCGGGTTTTCTACTCCAAATACGGCAAAACTGGCACGCTAGTCTTAAAGTACTGGAAGAGACCGTTGTTTTGACGTGTAGTACATCGAAATCCATCAAAAGCTCGAGAAATGACGCCACTTTGAAGATTGTAAGGTACACAAGTAACTTTGAGAGATTCAGGTTAGCTTACAAAAACCACATTTTCGGGTTTTCTACTCCAAATACGGCAAAACTGGCACGCTAGTCTTAAAGTACTGGAAGAGACCGTTGTTTTGACGTGTAGTACATCGAAATCCATCAAAAGCTCGAGAAATGACACCACTTTGAAGATTGTAAGGTACACAAGATCTAGCATGTTTTCACAAAAGGAGCCTTTGAACCTAACACCCCCTTTTGTGAAAACATGCTAGATCTTGTGTGCCTTTAAGCTTTAAAAGCCAGTAACTCGTGTTTTTGCCGTTTTCTTGAAAGGGCAAATGACAGTTGAAGACTTTTCTGGCCTTTCTATCCCATAATTGACTTGACTTAGATCCATCCCATAATTTCTTTATTTGAGACCTAGAGGTTATGCTTAGGTTAGAAAAAGGCCATTTTCTGGTATTGTTACTCAAAATACAGGAAACTTCCATCCACTAAACGCAATCTACATTAAGAGAACGTTGTATTGCCGTATAGTGCATCGAAATCCATCAAAAGCTCGAGAAATGGCGCCACTTTGAAGATTTTAGGGTACACAAGTAACTTTGAGAGATTCAGGTTAGCTTACAAAAACCACATTTTCGGGTTTTCTACTCCAAATACGGCAAAACTGGCACGCTAGTCTTAAAGTACTGGAAGAGACCGTTGTTTTGACGTGTAGTACATCGAAATCCATCAAAAGCTCGAGAAATGACGCCACTTTGAAGATTGTAAGGTACACAAGTAACTTTGAGAGATTCAGGTTAGCTTACAAAAACCACATTTTCGGGTTTTCTACTCCAAATACGGCAAAACTGGCACGCTAGTCTTAAAGTACTGGAAGAGACCGTTGTTTTGACGTGTAGTACATCGAAATCCATCAAAAGCTCGAGAAATGACACCACTTTGAAGATTGTAAGGTACACAAGATCTAGCATGTTTTCACAAAAGGAGCCTTTGAACCTAACACCCCCTTTTGTGAAAACATGCTAGATCTTGTGTGCCTTTAAGCTTTAAAAGCCAGTAACTCGTGTTTTTGCCGTTTTCTTGAAAGGGCAAATGACAGTTGAAGACTTTTCTGGCCTTTCTATCCCATAATTGACTTGACTTAGATCCATCCCATAATTTCTTTATTTGAGACCTAGAGGTTATGCTTAGGTTAGAAAAAGGCCATTTTCTGGTATTGTTACTCAAAATACAGGAAACTTCCATCCACTAAACGCAATCTACATTAAGAGAACGTTGTATTGCCGTATAGTGCATCGAAATCCATCAAAAGCTCGAGAAATGGCGCCACTTTGAAGATTTTAGGGTACACAAGTAACTTTGAGAGATTCAGGTTAGCTTACAAAAACCACATTTTCGGGTTTTCTACTCCAAATACGGCAAAACTGGCACGCTAGTCTTAAAGTACTGGAAGAGACCGTTGTTTTGACGTGTAGTACATCGAAATCCATCAAAAGCTCGAGAAATGACGCCACTTTGAAGATTGTAAGGTACACAAGTAACTTTGAGAGATTCAGGTTAGCTTACAAAAACCACATTTTCGGGTTTTCTACTCCAAATACGGCAAAACTGGCACGCTAGTCTTAAAGTACTGGAAGAGACCGTTGTTTTGACGTGTAGTACATCGAAATCCATCAAAAGCTCGAGAAATGACACCACTTTGAAGATTGTAAGGTACACAAGATCTAGCATGTTTTCACAAAAGGAGCCTTTGAACCTAACACCCCCTTTTGTGAAAACATGCTAGATCTTGTGTGCCTTTAAGCTTTAAAAGCCAGTAACTCGTGTTTTTGCCGTTTTCTTGAAAGGGCAAATGACAGTTGAAGACTTTTCTGGCCTTTCTATCCCATAATTGACTTGACTTAGATCCATCCCATAATTTCTTTATTTGAGACCTAGAGGTTATGCTTAGGTTAGAAAAAGGCCATTTTCTGGTATTGTTACTCAAAATACAGGAAACTTCCATCCACTAAACGCAATCTACATTAAGAGAACGTTGTATTGCCGTATAGTGCATCGAAATCCATCAAAAGCTCGAGAAATGGCGCCACTTTGAAGATTTTAGGGTACACAAGTAACTTTGAGAGATTCAGGTTAGCTTACAAAAACCACATTTTCGGGTTTTCTACTCCAAATACGGCAAAACTGGCACGCTAGTCTTAAAGTACTGGAAGAGACCGTTGTTTTGACGTGTAGTACATCGAAATCCATCAAAAGCTCGAGAAATGACGCCACTTTGAAGATTGTAAGGTACACAAGTAACTTTGAGAGATTCAGGTTAGCTTACAAAAACCACATTTTCGGGTTTTCTACTCCAAATACGGCAAAACTGGCACGCTAGTCTTAAAGTACTGGAAGAGACCGTTGTTTTGACGTGTAGTACATCGAAATCCATCAAAAGCTCGAGAAATGACACCACTTTGAAGATTGTAAGGTACACAAGATCTAGCATGTTTTCACAAAAGGAGCCTTTGAACCTAACACCCCCTTTTGTGAAAACATGCTAGATCTTGTGTGCCTTTAAGCTTTAAAAGCCAGTAACTCGTGTTTTTGCCGTTTTCTTGAAAGGGCAAATGACAGTTGAAGACTTTTCTGGCCTTTCTATCCCATAATTGACTTGACTTAGATCCATCCCATAATTTCTTTATTTGAGACCTAGAGGTTATGCTTAGGTTAGAAAAAGGCCATTTTCTGGTATTGTTACTCAAAATACAGGAAACTTCCATCCACTAAACGCAATCTACATTAAGAGAACGTTGTATTGCCGTATAGTGCATCGAAATCCATCAAAAGCTCGAGAAATGGCGCCACTTTGAAGATTTTAGGGTACACAAGTAACTTTGAGAGATTCAGGTTAGCTTACAAAAACCACATTTTCGGGTTTTCTACTCCAAATACGGCAAAACTGGCACGCTAGTCTTAAAGTACTGGAAGAGACCGTTGTTTTGACGTGTAGTACATCGAAATCCATCAAAAGCTCGAGAAATGACGCCACTTTGAAGATTGTAAGGTACACAAGTAACTTTGAGAGATTCAGGTTAGCTTACAAAAACCACATTTTCGGGTTTTCTACTCCAAATACGGCAAAACTGGCACGCTAGTCTTAAAGTACTGGAAGAGACCGTTGTTTTGACGTGTAGTACATCGAAATCCATCAAAAGCTCGAGAAATGACACCACTTTGAAGATTGTAAGGTACACAAGATCTAGCATGTTTTCACAAAAGGAGCCTTTGAACCTAACACCCCCTTTTGTGAAAACATGCTAGATCTTGTGTGCCTTTAAGCTTTAAAAGCCAGTAACTCGTGTTTTTGCCGTTTTCTTGAAAGGGCAAATGACAGTTGAAGACTTTTCTGGCCTTTCTATCCCATAATTGACTTGACTTAGATCCATCCCATAATTTCTTTATTTGAGACCTAGAGGTTATGCTTAGGTTAGAAAAAGGCCATTTTCTGGTATTGTTACTCAAAATACAGGAAACTTCCATCCACTAAACGCAATCTACATTAAGAGAACGTTGTATTGCCGTATAGTGCATCGAAATCCATCAAAAGCTCGAGAAATGGCGCCACTTTGAAGATTTTAGGGTACACAAGTAACTTTGAGAGATTCAGGTTAGCTTACAAAAACCACATTTTCGGGTTTTCTACTCCAAATACGGCAAAACTGGCACGCTAGTCTTAAAGTACTGGAAGAGACCGTTGTTTTGACGTGTAGTACATCGAAATCCATCAAAAGCTCGAGAAATGACGCCACTTTGAAGATTGTAAGGTACACAAGTAACTTTGAGAGATTCAGGTTAGCTTACAAAAACCACATTTTCGGGTTTTCTACTCCAAATACGGCAAAACTGGCACGCTAGTCTTAAAGTACTGGAAGAGACCGTTGTTTTGACGTGTAGTACATCGAAATCCATCAAAAGCTCGAGAAATGACACCACTTTGAAGATTGTAAGGTACACAAGATCTAGCATGTTTTCACAAAAGGAGCCTTTGAACCTAACACCCCCTTTTGTGAAAACATGCTAGATCTTGTGTGCCTTTAAGCTTTAAAAGCCAGTAACTCGTGTTTTTGCCGTTTTCTTGAAAGGGCAAATGACAGTTGAAGACTTTTCTGGCCTTTCTATCCCATAATTGACTTGACTTAGATCCATCCCATAATTTCTTTATTTGAGACCTAGAGGTTATGCTTAGGTTAGAAAAAGGCCATTTTCTGGTATTGTTACTCAAAATACAGGAAACTTCCATCCACTAAACGCAATCTACATTAAGAGAACGTTGTATTGCCGTATAGTGCATCGAAATCCATCAAAAGCTCGAGAAATGGCGCCACTTTGAAGATTTTAGGGTACACAAGTAACTTTGAGAGATTCAGGTTAGCTTACAAAAACCACATTTTCGGGTTTTCTACTCCAAATACGGCAAAACTGGCACGCTAGTCTTAAAGTACTGGAAGAGACCGTTGTTTTGACGTGTAGTACATCGAAATCCATCAAAAGCTCGAGAAATGACGCCACTTTGAAGATTGTAAGGTACACAAGTAACTTTGAGAGATTCAGGTTAGCTTACAAAAACCACATTTTCGGGTTTTCTACTCCAAATACGGCAAAACTGGCACGCTAGTCTTAAAGTACTGGAAGAGACCGTTGTTTTGACGTGTAGTACATCGAAATCCATCAAAAGCTCGAGAAATGACACCACTTTGAAGATTGTAAGGTACACAAGATCTAGCATGTTTTCACAAAAGGAGCCTTTGAACCTAACACCCCCTTTTGTGAAAACATGCTAGATCTTGTGTGCCTTTAAGCTTTAAAAGCCAGTAACTCGTGTTTTTGCCGTTTTCTTGAAAGGGCAAATGACAGTTGAAGACTTTTCTGGCCTTTCTATCCCATAATTGACTTGACTTAGATCCATCCCATAATTTCTTTATTTGAGACCTAGAGGTTATGCTTAGGTTAGAAAAAGGCCATTTTCTGGTATTGTTACTCAAAATACAGGAAACTTCCATCCACTAAACGCAATCTACATTAAGAGAACGTTGTATTGCCGTATAGTGCATCGAAATCCATCAAAAGCTCGAGAAATGGCGCCACTTTGAAGATTTTAGGGTACACAAGTAACTTTGAGAGATTCAGGTTAGCTTACAAAAACCACATTTTCGGGTTTTCTACTCCAAATACGGCAAAACTGGCACGCTAGTCTTAAAGTACTGGAAGAGACCGTTGTTTTGACGTGTAGTACATCGAAATCCATCAAAAGCTCGAGAAATGACGCCACTTTGAAGATTGTAAGGTACACAAGTAACTTTGAGAGATTCAGGTTAGCTTACAAAAACCACATTTTCGGGTTTTCTACTCCAAATACGGCAAAACTGGCACGCTAGTCTTAAAGTACTGGAAGAGACCGTTGTTTTGACGTGTAGTACATCGAAATCCATCAAAAGCTCGAGAAATGACACCACTTTGAAGATTGTAAGGTACACAAGATCTAGCATGTTTTCACAAAAGGAGCCTTTGAACCTAACACCCCCTTTTGTGAAAACATGCTAGATCTTGTGTGCCTTTAAGCTTTAAAAGCCAGTAACTCGTGTTTTTGCCGTTTTCTTGAAAGGGCAAATGACAGTTGAAGACTTTTCTGGCCTTTCTATCCCATAATTGACTTGACTTAGATCCATCCCATAATTTCTTTATTTGAGACCTAGAGGTTATGCTTAGGTTAGAAAAAGGCCATTTTCTGGTATTGTTACTCAAAATACAGGAAACTTCCATCCACTAAACGCAATCTACATTAAGAGAACGTTGTATTGCCGTATAGTGCATCGAAATCCATCAAAAGCTCGAGAAATGGCGCCACTTTGAAGATTTTAGGGTACACAAGTAACTTTGAGAGATTCAGGTTAGCTTACAAAAACCACATTTTCGGGTTTTCTACTCCAAATACGGCAAAACTGGCACGCTAGTCTTAAAGTACTGGAAGAGACCGTTGTTTTGACGTGTAGTACATCGAAATCCATCAAAAGCTCGAGAAATGACGCCACTTTGAAGATTGTAAGGTACACAAGTAACTTTGAGAGATTCAGGTTAGCTTACAAAAACCACATTTTCGGGTTTTCTACTCCAAATACGGCAAAACTGGCACGCTAGTCTTAAAGTACTGGAAGAGACCGTTGTTTTGACGTGTAGTACATCGAAATCCATCAAAAGCTCGAGAAATGACACCACTTTGAAGATTGTAAGGTACACAAGATCTAGCATGTTTTCACAAAAGGAGCCTTTGAACCTAACACCCCCTTTTGTGAAAACATGCTAGATCTTGTGTGCCTTTAAGCTTTAAAAGCCAGTAACTCGTGTTTTTGCCGTTTTCTTGAAAGGGCAAATGACAGTTGAAGACTTTTCTGGCCTTTCTATCCCATAATTGACTTGACTTAGATCCATCCCATAATTTCTTTATTTGAGACCTAGAGGTTATGCTTAGGTTAGAAAAAGGCCATTTTCTGGTATTGTTACTCAAAATACAGGAAACTTCCATCCACTAAACGCAATCTACATTAAGAGAACGTTGTATTGCCGTATAGTGCATCGAAATCCATCAAAAGCTCGAGAAATGGCGCCACTTTGAAGATTTTAGGGTACACAAGTAACTTTGAGAGATTCAGGTTAGCTTACAAAAACCACATTTTCGGGTTTTCTACTCCAAATACGGCAAAACTGGCACGCTAGTCTTAAAGTACTGGAAGAGACCGTTGTTTTGACGTGTAGTACATCGAAATCCATCAAAAGCTCGAGAAATGACGCCACTTTGAAGATTGTAAGGTACACAAGTAACTTTGAGAGATTCAGGTTAGCTTACAAAAACCACATTTTCGGGTTTTCTACTCCAAATACGGCAAAACTGGCACGCTAGTCTTAAAGTACTGGAAGAGACCGTTGTTTTGACGTGTAGTACATCGAAATCCATCAAAAGCTCGAGAAATGACACCACTTTGAAGATTGTAAGGTACACAAGATCTAGCATGTTTTCACAAAAGGAGCCTTTGAACCTAACACCCCCTTTTGTGAAAACATGCTAGATCTTGTGTGCCTTTAAGCTTTAAAAGCCAGTAACTCGTGTTTTTGCCGTTTTCTTGAAAGGGCAAATGACAGTTGAAGACTTTTCTGGCCTTTCTATCCCATAATTGACTTGACTTAGATCCATCCCATAATTTCTTTATTTGAGACCTAGAGGTTATGCTTAGGTTAGAAAAAGGCCATTTTCTGGTATTGTTACTCAAAATACAGGAAACTTCCATCCACTAAACGCAATCTACATTAAGAGAACGTTGTATTGCCGTATAGTGCATCGAAATCCATCAAAAGCTCGAGAAATGGCGCCACTTTGAAGATTTTAGGGTACACAAGTAACTTTGAGAGATTCAGGTTAGCTTACAAAAACCACATTTTCGGGTTTTCTACTCCAAATACGGCAAAACTGGCACGCTAGTCTTAAAGTACTGGAAGAGACCGTTGTTTTGACGTGTAGTACATCGAAATCCATCAAAAGCTCGAGAAATGACGCCACTTTGAAGATTGTAAGGTACACAAGTAACTTTGAGAGATTCAGGTTAGCTTACAAAAACCACATTTTCGGGTTTTCTACTCCAAATACGGCAAAACTGGCACGCTAGTCTTAAAGTACTGGAAGAGACCGTTGTTTTGACGTGTAGTACATCGAAATCCATCAAAAGCTCGAGAAATGACACCACTTTGAAGATTGTAAGGTACACAAGATCTAGCATGTTTTCACAAAAGGAGCCTTTGAACCTAACACCCCCTTTTGTGAAAACATGCTAGATCTTGTGTGCCTTTAAGCTTTAAAAGCCAGTAACTCGTGTTTTTGCCGTTTTCTTGAAAGGGCAAATGACAGTTGAAGACTTTTCTGGCCTTTCTATCCCATAATTGACTTGACTTAGATCCATCCCATAATTTCTTTATTTGAGACCTAGAGGTTATGCTTAGGTTAGAAAAAGGCCATTTTCTGGTATTGTTACTCAAAATACAGGAAACTTCCATCCACTAAACGCAATCTACATTAAGAGAACGTTGTATTGCCGTATAGTGCATCGAAATCCATCAAAAGCTCGAGAAATGGCGCCACTTTGAAGATTTTAGGGTACACAAGTAACTTTGAGAGATTCAGGTTAGCTTACAAAAACCACATTTTCGGGTTTTCTACTCCAAATACGGCAAAACTGGCACGCTAGTCTTAAAGTACTGGAAGAGACCGTTGTTTTGACGTGTAGTACATCGAAATCCATCAAAAGCTCGAGAAATGACGCCACTTTGAAGATTGTAAGGTACACAAGTAACTTTGAGAGATTCAGGTTAGCTTACAAAAACCACATTTTCGGGTTTTCTACTCCAAATACGGCAAAACTGGCACGCTAGTCTTAAAGTACTGGAAGAGACCGTTGTTTTGACGTGTAGTACATCGAAATCCATCAAAAGCTCGAGAAATGACACCACTTTGAAGATTGTAAGGTACACAAGATCTAGCATGTTTTCACAAAAGGAGCCTTTGAACCTAACACCCCCTTTTGTGAAAACATGCTAGATCTTGTGTGCCTTTAAGCTTTAAAAGCCAGTAACTCGTGTTTTTGCCGTTTTCTTGAAAGGGCAAATGACAGTTGAAGACTTTTCTGGCCTTTCTATCCCATAATTGACTTGACTTAGATCCATCCCATAATTTCTTTATTTGAGACCTAGAGGTTATGCTTAGGTTAGAAAAAGGCCATTTTCTGGTATTGTTACTCAAAATACAGGAAACTTCCATCCACTAAACGCAATCTACATTAAGAGAACGTTGTATTGCCGTATAGTGCATCGAAATCCATCAAAAGCTCGAGAAATGGCGCCACTTTGAAGATTTTAGGGTACACAAGTAACTTTGAGAGATTCAGGTTAGCTTACAAAAACCACATTTTCGGGTTTTCTACTCCAAATACGGCAAAACTGGCACGCTAGTCTTAAAGTACTGGAAGAGACCGTTGTTTTGACGTGTAGTACATCGAAATCCATCAAAAGCTCGAGAAATGACGCCACTTTGAAGATTGTAAGGTACACAAGTAACTTTGAGAGATTCAGGTTAGCTTACAAAAACCACATTTTCGGGTTTTCTACTCCAAATACGGCAAAACTGGCACGCTAGTCTTAAAGTACTGGAAGAGACCGTTGTTTTGACGTGTAGTACATCGAAATCCATCAAAAGCTCGAGAAATGACACCACTTTGAAGATTGTAAGGTACACAAGATCTAGCATGTTTTCACAAAAGGAGCCTTTGAACCTAACACCCCCTTTTGTGAAAACATGCTAGATCTTGTGTGCCTTTAAGCTTTAAAAGCCAGTAACTCGTGTTTTTGCCGTTTTCTTGAAAGGGCAAATGACAGTTGAAGACTTTTCTGGCCTTTCTATCCCATAATTGACTTGACTTAGATCCATCCCATAATTTCTTTATTTGAGACCTAGAGGTTATGCTTAGGTTAGAAAAAGGCCATTTTCTGGTATTGTTACTCAAAATACAGGAAACTTCCATCCACTAAACGCAATCTACATTAAGAGAACGTTGTATTGCCGTATAGTGCATCGAAATCCATCAAAAGCTCGAGAAATGGCGCCACTTTGAAGATTTTAGGGTACACAAGTAACTTTGAGAGATTCAGGTTAGCTTACAAAAACCACATTTTCGGGTTTTCTACTCCAAATACGGCAAAACTGGCACGCTAGTCTTAAAGTACTGGAAGAGACCGTTGTTTTGACGTGTAGTACATCGAAATCCATCAAAAGCTCGAGAAATGACGCCACTTTGAAGATTGTAAGGTACACAAGTAACTTTGAGAGATTCAGGTTAGCTTACAAAAACCACATTTTCGGGTTTTCTACTCCAAATACGGCAAAACTGGCACGCTAGTCTTAAAGTACTGGAAGAGACCGTTGTTTTGACGTGTAGTACATCGAAATCCATCAAAAGCTCGAGAAATGACACCACTTTGAAGATTGTAAGGTACACAAGATCTAGCATGTTTTCACAAAAGGAGCCTTTGAACCTAACACCCCCTTTTGTGAAAACATGCTAGATCTTGTGTGCCTTTAAGCTTTAAAAGCCAGTAACTCGTGTTTTTGCCGTTTTCTTGAAAGGGCAAATGACAGTTGAAGACTTTTCTGGCCTTTCTATCCCATAATTGACTTGACTTAGATCCATCCCATAATTTCTTTATTTGAGACCTAGAGGTTATGCTTAGGTTAGAAAAAGGCCATTTTCTGGTATTGTTACTCAAAATACAGGAAACTTCCATCCACTAAACGCAATCTACATTAAGAGAACGTTGTATTGCCGTATAGTGCATCGAAATCCATCAAAAGCTCGAGAAATGGCGCCACTTTGAAGATTTTAGGGTACACAAGTAACTTTGAGAGATTCAGGTTAGCTTACAAAAACCACATTTTCGGGTTTTCTACTCCAAATACGGCAAAACTGGCACGCTAGTCTTAAAGTACTGGAAGAGACCGTTGTTTTGACGTGTAGTACATCGAAATCCATCAAAAGCTCGAGAAATGACGCCACTTTGAAGATTGTAAGGTACACAAGTAACTTTGAGAGATTCAGGTTAGCTTACAAAAACCACATTTTCGGGTTTTCTACTCCAAATACGGCAAAACTGGCACGCTAGTCTTAAAGTACTGGAAGAGACCGTTGTTTTGACGTGTAGTACATCGAAATCCATCAAAAGCTCGAGAAATGACACCACTTTGAAGATTGTAAGGTACACAAGATCTAGCATGTTTTCACAAAAGGAGCCTTTGAACCTAACACCCCCTTTTGTGAAAACATGCTAGATCTTGTGTGCCTTTAAGCTTTAAAAGCCAGTAACTCGTGTTTTTGCCGTTTTCTTGAAAGGGCAAATGACAGTTGAAGACTTTTCTGGCCTTTCTATCCCATAATTGACTTGACTTAGATCCATCCCATAATTTCTTTATTTGAGACCTAGAGGTTATGCTTAGGTTAGAAAAAGGCCATTTTCTGGTATTGTTACTCAAAATACAGGAAACTTCCATCCACTAAACGCAATCTACATTAAGAGAACGTTGTATTGCCGTATAGTGCATCGAAATCCATCAAAAGCTCGAGAAATGGCGCCACTTTGAAGATTTTAGGGTACACAAGTAACTTTGAGAGATTCAGGTTAGCTTACAAAAACCACATTTTCGGGTTTTCTACTCCAAATACGGCAAAACTGGCACGCTAGTCTTAAAGTACTGGAAGAGACCGTTGTTTTGACGTGTAGTACATCGAAATCCATCAAAAGCTCGAGAAATGACGCCACTTTGAAGATTGTAAGGTACACAAGTAACTTTGAGAGATTCAGGTTAGCTTACAAAAACCACATTTTCGGGTTTTCTACTCCAAATACGGCAAAACTGGCACGCTATTCTTAAAGTACTGGAAGAGACCGTTGTTTTGACGTGTAGTACATCGAAATCCATCAAAAGCTCGAGAAATGACACCACTTTGAAGATTGTAAGGTACACAAGATCTAGCATGTTTTCACAAAAGGAGCCTTTGAACCTAACACCCCCTTTTGTGAAAACATGCTAGATCTTGTGTGCCTTTAAGCTTTAAAAGCCAGTAACTCGTGTTTTTGCCGTTTTCTTGAAAGGGCAAATGACAGTTGAAGACTTTTCTGGCCTTTCTATCCCATAATTGACTTGACTTAGATCCATCCCATAATTTCTTTATTTGAGACCTAGAGGTTATGCTTAGGTTAGAAAAAGGCCATTTTCTGGTATTGTTACTCAAAATACAGGAAACTTCCATCCACTAAACGCAATCTACATTAAGAGAACGTTGTATTGCCGTATAGTGCATCGAAATCCATCAAAAGCTCGAGAAATGGCGCCACTTTGAAGATTTTAGGGTACACAAGTAACTTTGAGAGATTCAGGTTAGCTTACAAAAACCACATTTTCGGGTTTTCTACTCCAAATACGGCAAAACTGGCACGCTAGTCTTAAAGTACTGGAAGAGACCGTTGTTTTGACGTGTAGTACATCGAAATCCATCAAAAGCTCGAGAAATGACGCCACTTTGAAGATTGTAAGGTACACAAGTAACTTTGAGAGATTCAGGTTAGCTTACAAAAACCACATTTTCGGGTTTTCTACTCCAAATACGGCAAAACTGGCACGCTAGTCTTAAAGTACTGGAAGAGACCGTTGTTTTGACGTGTAGTACATCGAAATCCATCAAAAGCTCGAGAAATGACACCACTTTGAAGATTGTAAGGTACACAAGATCTAGCATGTTTTCACAAAAGGAGCCTTTGAACCTAACACCCCCTTTTGTGAAAACATGCTAGATCTTGTGTGCCTTTAAGCTTTAAAAGCCAGTAACTCGTGTTTTTGCCGTTTTCTTGAAAGGGCAAATGACAGTTGAAGACTTTTCTGGCCTTTCTATCCCATAATTGACTTGACTTAGATCCATCCCATAATTTCTTTATTTGAGACCTAGAGGTTATGCTTAGGTTAGAAAAAGGCCATTTTCTGGTATTGTTACTCAAAATACAGGAAACTTCCATCCACTAAACGCAATCTACATTAAGAGAACGTTGTATTGCCGTATAGTGCATCGAAATCCATCAAAAGCTCGAGAAATGGCGCCACTTTGAAGATTTTAGGGTACACAAGTAACTTTGAGAGATTCAGGTTAGCTTACAAAAACCACATTTTCGGGTTTTCTACTCCAAATACGGCAAAACTGGCACGCTAGTCTTAAAGTACTGGAAGAGACCGTTGTTTTGACGTGTAGTACATCGAAATCCATCAAAAGCTCGAGAAATGACGCCACTTTGAAGATTGTAAGGTACACAAGTAACTTTGAGAGATTCAGGTTAGCTTACAAAAACCACATTTTCGGGTTTTCTACTCCAAATACGGCAAAACTGGCACGCTAGTCTTAAAGTACTGGAAGAGACCGTTGTTTTGACGTGTAGTACATCGAAATCCATCAAAAGCTCGAGAAATGACACCACTTTGAAGATTGTAAGGTACACAAGATCTAGCATGTTTTCACAAAAGGAGCCTTTGAACCTAACACCCCCTTTTGTGAAAACATGCTAGATCTTGTGTGCCTTTAAGCTTTAAAAGCCAGTAACTCGTGTTTTTGCCGTTTTCTTGAAAGGGCAAATGACAGTTGAAGACTTTTCTGGCCTTTCTATCCCATAATTGACTTGACTTAGATCCATCCCATAATTTCTTTATTTGAGACCTAGAGGTTATGCTTAGGTTAGAAAAAGGCCATTTTCTGGTATTGTTACTCAAAATACAGGAAACTTCCATCCACTAAACGCAATCTACATTAAGAGAACGTTGTATTGCCGTATAGTGCATCGAAATCCATCAAAAGCTCGAGAAATGGCGCCACTTTGAAGATTTTAGGGTACACAAGTAACTTTGAGAGATTCAGGTTAGCTTACAAAAACCACATTTTCGGGTTTTCTACTCCAAATACGGCAAAACTGGCACGCTAGTCTTAAAGTACTGGAAGAGACCGTTGTTTTGACGTGTAGTACATCGAAATCCATCAAAAGCTCGAGAAATGACGCCACTTTGAAGATTGTAAGGTACACAAGTAACTTTGAGAGATTCAGGTTAGCTTACAAAAACCACATTTTCGGGTTTTCTACTCCAAATACGGCAAAACTGGCACGCTATTCTTAAAGTACTGGAAGAGACCGTTGTTTTGACGTGTAGTACATCGAAATCCATCAAAAGCTCGAGAAATGACACCACTTTGAAGATTGTAAGGTACACAAGATCTAGCATGTTTTCACAAAAGGAGCCTTTGAACCTAACACCCCCTTTTGTGAAAACATGCTAGATCTTGTGTGCCTTTAAGCTTTAAAAGCCAGTAACTCGTGTTTTTGCCGTTTTCTTGAAAGGGCAAATGACAGTTGAAGACTTTTCTGGCCTTTCTATCCCATAATTGACTTGACTTAGATCCATCCCATAATTTCTTTATTTGAGACCTAGAGGTTATGCTTAGGTTAGAAAAAGGCCATTTTCTGGTATTGTTACTCAAAATACAGGAAACTTCCATCCACTAAACGCAATCTACATTAAGAGAACGTTGTATTGCCGTATAGTGCATCGAAATCCATCAAAAGCTCGAGAAATGGCGCCACTTTGAAGATTTTAGGGTACACAAGTAACTTTGAGAGATTCAGGTTAGCTTACAAAAACCACATTTTCGGGTTTTCTACTCCAAATACGGCAAAACTGGCACGCTAGTCTTAAAGTACTGGAAGAGACCGTTGTTTTGACGTGTAGTACATCGAAATCCATCAAAAGCTCGAGAAATGACGCCACTTTGAAGATTGTAAGGTACACAAGTAACTTTGAGAGATTCAGGTTAGCTTACAAAAACCACATTTTCGGGTTTTCTACTCCAAATACGGCAAAACTGGCACGCTAGTCTTAAAGTACTGGAAGAGACCGTTGTTTTGACGTGTAGTACATCGAAATCCATCAAAAGCTCGAGAAATGACACCACTTTGAAGATTGTAAGGTACACAAGATCTAGCATGTTTTCACAAAAGGAGCCTTTGAACCTAACACCCCCTTTTGTGAAAACATGCTAGATCTTGTGTGCCTTTAAGCTTTAAAAGCCAGTAACTCGTGTTTTTGCCGTTTTCTTGAAAGGGCAAATGACAGTTGAAGACTTTTCTGGCCTTTCTATCCCATAATTGACTTGACTTAGATCCATCCCATAATTTCTTTATTTGAGACCTAGAGGTTATGCTTAGGTTAGAAAAAGGCCATTTTCTGGTATTGTTACTCAAAATACAGGAAACTTCCATCCACTAAACGCAATCTACATTAAGAGAACGTTGTATTGCCGTATAGTGCATCGAAATCCATCAAAAGCTCGAGAAATGGCGCCACTTTGAAGATTTTAGGGTACACAAGTAACTTTGAGAGATTCAGGTTAGCTTACAAAAACCACATTTTCGGGTTTTCTACTCCAAATACGGCAAAACTGGCACGCTAGTCTTAAAGTACTGGAAGAGACCGTTGTTTTGACGTGTAGTACATCGAAATCCATCAAAAGCTCGAGAAATGACGCCACTTTGAAGATTGTAAGGTACACAAGTAACTTTGAGAGATTCAGGTTAGCTTACAAAAACCACATTTTCGGGTTTTCTACTCCAAATACGGCAAAACTGGCACGCTAGTCTTAAAGTACTGGAAGAGACCGTTGTTTTGACGTGTAGTACATCGAAATCCATCAAAAGCTCGAGAAATGACACCACTTTGAAGATTGTAAGGTACACAAGATCTAGCATGTTTTCACAAAAGGAGCCTTTGAACCTAACACCCCCTTTTGTGAAAACATGCTAGATCTTGTGTGCCTTTAAGCTTTAAAAGCCAGTAACTCGTGTTTTTGCCGTTTTCTTGAAAGGGCAAATGACAGTTGAAGACTTTTCTGGCCTTTCTATCCCATAATTGACTTGACTTAGATCCATCCCATAATTTCTTTATTTGAGACCTAGAGGTTATGCTTAGGTTAGAAAAAGGCCATTTTCTGGTATTGTTACTCAAAATACAGGAAACTTCCATCCACTAAACGCAATCTACATTAAGAGAACGTTGTATTGCCGTATAGTGCATCGAAATCCATCAAAAGCTCGAGAAATGGCGCCACTTTGAAGATTTTAGGGTACACAAGTAACTTTGAGAGATTCAGGTTAGCTTACAAAAACCACATTTTCGGGTTTTCTACTCCAAATACGGCAAAACTGGCACGCTAGTCTTAAAGTACTGGAAGAGACCGTTGTTTTGACGTGTAGTACATCGAAATCCATCAAAAGCTCGAGAAATGACGCCACTTTGAAGATTGTAAGGTACACAAGTAACTTTGAGAGATTCAGGTTAGCTTACAAAAACCACATTTTCGGGTTTTCTACTCCAAATACGGCAAAACTGGCACGCTAGTCTTAAAGTACTGGAAGAGACCGTTGTTTTGACGTGTAGTACATCGAAATCCATCAAAAGCTCGAGAAATGACACCACTTTGAAGATTGTAAGGTACACAAGATCTAGCATGTTTTCACAAAAGGAGCCTTTGAACCTAACACCCCCTTTTGTGAAAACATGCTAGATCTTGTGTGCCTTTAAGCTTTAAAAGCCAGTAACTCGTGTTTTTGCCGTTTTCTTGAAAGGGCAAATGACAGTTGAAGACTTTTCTGGCCTTTCTATCCCATAATTGACTTGACTTAGATCCATCCCATAATTTCTTTATTTGAGACCTAGAGGTTATGCTTAGGTTAGAAAAAGGCCATTTTCTGGTATTGTTACTCAAAATACAGGAAACTTCCATCCACTAAACGCAATCTACATTAAGAGAACGTTGTATTGCCGTATAGTGCATCGAAATCCATCAAAAGCTCGAGAAATGGCGCCACTTTGAAGATTTTAGGGTACACAAGTAACTTTGAGAGATTCAGGTTAGCTTACAAAAACCACATTTTCGGGTTTTCTACTCCAAATACGGCAAAACTGGCACGCTAGTCTTAAAGTACTGGAAGAGACCGTTGTTTTGACGTGTAGTACATCGAAATCCATCAAAAGCTCGAGAAATGACGCCACTTTGAAGATTGTAAGGTACACAAGTAACTTTGAGAGATTCAGGTTAGCTTACAAAAACCACATTTTCGGGTTTTCTACTCCAAATACGGCAAAACTGGCACGCTAGTCTTAAAGTACTGGAAGAGACCGTTGTTTTGACGTGTAGTACATCGAAATCCATCAAAAGCTCGAGAAATGACACCACTTTGAAGATTGTAAGGTACACAAGATCTAGCATGTTTTCACAAAAGGAGCCTTTGAACCTAACACCCCCTTTTGTGAAAACATGCTAGATCTTGTGTGCCTTTAAGCTTTAAAAGCCAGTAACTCGTGTTTTTGCCGTTTTCTTGAAAGGGCAAATGACAGTTGAAGACTTTTCTGGCCTTTCTATCCCATAATTGACTTGACTTAGATCCATCCCATAATTTCTTTATTTGAGACCTAGAGGTTATGCTTAGGTTAGAAAAAGGCCATTTTCTGGTATTGTTACTCAAAATACAGGAAACTTCCATCCACTAAACGCAATCTACATTAAGAGAACGTTGTATTGCCGTATAGTGCATCGAAATCCATCAAAAGCTCGAGAAATGGCGCCACTTTGAAGATTTTAGGGTACACAAGTAACTTTGAGAGATTCAGGTTAGCTTACAAAAACCACATTTTCGGGTTTTCTACTCCAAATACGGCAAAACTGGCACGCTAGTCTTAAAGTACTGGAAGAGACCGTTGTTTTGACGTGTAGTACATCGAAATCCATCAAAAGCTCGAGAAATGACGCCACTTTGAAGATTGTAAGGTACACAAGTAACTTTGAGAGATTCAGGTTAGCTTACAAAAACCACATTTTCGGGTTTTCTACTCCAAATACGGCAAAACTGGCACGCTAGTCTTAAAGTACTGGAAGAGACCGTTGTTTTGACGTGTAGTACATCGAAATCCATCAAAAGCTCGAGAAATGACACCACTTTGAAGATTGTAAGGTACACAAGATCTAGCATGTTTTCACAAAAGGAGCCTTTGAACCTAACACCCCCTTTTGTGAAAACATGCTAGATCTTGTGTGCCTTTAAGCTTTAAAAGCCAGTAACTCGTGTTTTTGCCGTTTTCTTGAAAGGGCAAATGACAGTTGAAGACTTTTCTGGCCTTTCTATCCCATAATTGACTTGACTTAGATCCATCCCATAATTTCTTTATTTGAGACCTAGAGGTTATGCTTAGGTTAGAAAAAGGCCATTTTCTGGTATTGTTACTCAAAATACAGGAAACTTCCATCCACTAAACGCAATCTACATTAAGAGAACGTTGTATTGCCGTATAGTGCATCGAAATCCATCAAAAGCTCGAGAAATGGCGCCACTTTGAAGATTTTAGGGTACACAAGTAACTTTGAGAGATTCAGGTTAGCTTACAAAAACCACATTTTCGGGTTTTCTACTCCAAATACGGCAAAACTGGCACGCTAGTCTTAAAGTACTGGAAGAGACCGTTGTTTTGACGTGTAGTACATCGAAATCCATCAAAAGCTCGAGAAATGACGCCACTTTGAAGATTGTAAGGTACACAAGTAACTTTGAGAGATTCAGGTTAGCTTACAAAAACCACATTTTCGGGTTTTCTACTCCAAATACGGCAAAACTGGCACGCTATTCTTAAAGTACTGGAAGAGACCGTTGTTTTGACGTGTAGTACATCGAAATCCATCAAAAGCTCGAGAAATGACACCACTTTGAAGATTGTAAGGTACACAAGATCTAGCATGTTTTCACAAAAGGAGCCTTTGAACCTAACACCCCCTTTTGTGAAAACATGCTAGATCTTGTGTGCCTTTAAGCTTTAAAAGCCAGTAACTCGTGTTTTTGCCGTTTTCTTGAAAGGGCAAATGACAGTTGAAGACTTTTCTGGCCTTTCTATCCCATAATTGACTTGACTTAGATCCATCCCATAATTTCTTTATTTGAGACCTAGAGGTTATGCTTAGGTTAGAAAAAGGCCATTTTCTGGTATTGTTACTCAAAATACAGGAAACTTCCATCCACTAAACGCAATCTACATTAAGAGAACGTTGTATTGCCGTATAGTGCATCGAAATCCATCAAAAGCTCGAGAAATGGCGCCACTTTGAAGATTTTAGGGTACACAAGTAACTTTGAGAGATTCAGGTTAGCTTACAAAAACCACATTTTCGGGTTTTCTACTCCAAATACGGCAAAACTGGCACGCTAGTCTTAAAGTACTGGAAGAGACCGTTGTTTTGACGTGTAGTACATCGAAATCCATCAAAAGCTCGAGAAATGACGCCACTTTGAAGATTGTAAGGTACACAAGTAACTTTGAGAGATTCAGGTTAGCTTACAAAAACCACATTTTCGGGTTTTCTACTCCAAATACGGCAAAACTGGCACGCTAGTCTTAAAGTACTGGAAGAGACCGTTGTTTTGACGTGTAGTACATCGAAATCCATCAAAAGCTCGAGAAATGACACCACTTTGAAGATTGTAAGGTACACAAGATCTAGCATGTTTTCACAAAAGGAGCCTTTGAACCTAACACCCCCTTTTGTGAAAACATGCTAGATCTTGTGTGCCTTTAAGCTTTAAAAGCCAGTAACTCGTGTTTTTGCCGTTTTCTTGAAAGGGCAAATGACAGTTGAAGACTTTTCTGGCCTTTCTATCCCATAATTGACTTGACTTAGATCCATCCCATAATTTCTTTATTTGAGACCTAGAGGTTATGCTTAGGTTAGAAAAAGGCCATTTTCTGGTATTGTTACTCAAAATACAGGAAACTTCCATCCACTAAACGCAATCTACATTAAGAGAACGTTGTATTGCCGTATAGTGCATCGAAATCCATCAAAAGCTCGAGAAATGGCGCCACTTTGAAGATTTTAGGGTACACAAGTAACTTTGAGAGATTCAGGTTAGCTTACAAAAACCACATTTTCGGGTTTTCTACTCCAAATACGGCAAAACTGGCACGCTAGTCTTAAAGTACTGGAAGAGACCGTTGTTTTGACGTGTAGTACATCGAAATCCATCAAAAGCTCGAGAAATGACGCCACTTTGAAGATTGTAAGGTACACAAGTAACTTTGAGAGATTCAGGTTAGCTTACAAAAACCACATTTTCGGGTTTTCTACTCCAAATACGGCAAAACTGGCACGCTAGTCTTAAAGTACTGGAAGAGACCGTTGTTTTGACGTGTAGTACATCGAAATCCATCAAAAGCTCGAGAAATGACACCACTTTGAAGATTGTAAGGTACACAAGATCTAGCATGTTTTCACAAAAGGAGCCTTTGAACCTAACACCCCCTTTTGTGAAAACATGCTAGATCTTGTGTGCCTTTAAGCTTTAAAAGCCAGTAACTCGTGTTTTTGCCGTTTTCTTGAAAGGGCAAATGACAGTTGAAGACTTTTCTGGCCTTTCTATCCCATAATTGACTTGACTTAGATCCATCCCATAATTTCTTTATTTGAGACCTAGAGGTTATGCTTAGGTTAGAAAAAGGCCATTTTCTGGTATTGTTACTCAAAATACAGGAAACTTCCATCCACTAAACGCAATCTACATTAAGAGAACGTTGTATTGCCGTATAGTGCATCGAAATCCATCAAAAGCTCGAGAAATGGCGCCACTTTGAAGATTTTAGGGTACACAAGTAACTTTGAGAGATTCAGGTTAGCTTACAAAAACCACATTTTCGGGTTTTCTACTCCAAATACGGCAAAACTGGCACGCTAGTCTTAAAGTACTGGAAGAGACCGTTGTTTTGACGTGTAGTACATCGAAATCCATCAAAAGCTCGAGAAATGACGCCACTTTGAAGATTGTAAGGTACACAAGTAACTTTGAGAGATTCAGGTTAGCTTACAAAAACCACATTTTCGGGTTTTCTACTCCAAATACGGCAAAACTGGCACGCTATTCTTAAAGTACTGGAAGAGACCGTTGTTTTGACGTGTAGTACATCGAAATCCATCAAAAGCTCGAGAAATGACACCACTTTGAAGATTGTAAGGTACACAAGATCTAGCATGTTTTCACAAAAGGAGCCTTTGAACCTAACACCCCCTTTTGTGAAAACATGCTAGATCTTGTGTGCCTTTAAGCTTTAAAAGCCAGTAACTCGTGTTTTTGCCGTTTTCTTGAAAGGGCAAATGACAGTTGAAGACTTTTCTGGCCTTTCTATCCCATAATTGACTTGACTTAGATCCATCCCATAATTTCTTTATTTGAGACCTAGAGGTTATGCTTAGGTTAGAAAAAGGCCATTTTCTGGTATTGTTACTCAAAATACAGGAAACTTCCATCCACTAAACGCAATCTACATTAAGAGAACGTTGTATTGCCGTATAGTGCATCGAAATCCATCAAAAGCTCGAGAAATGGCGCCACTTTGAAGATTTTAGGGTACACAAGTAACTTTGAGAGATTCAGGTTAGCTTACAAAAACCACATTTTCGGGTTTTCTACTCCAAATACGGCAAAACTGGCACGCTAGTCTTAAAGTACTGGAAGAGACCGTTGTTTTGACGTGTAGTACATCGAAATCCATCAAAAGCTCGAGAAATGACGCCACTTTGAAGATTGTAAGGTACACAAGTAACTTTGAGAGATTCAGGTTAGCTTACAAAAACCACATTTTCGGGTTTTCTACTCCAAATACGGCAAAACTGGCACGCTAGTCTTAAAGTACTGGAAGAGACCGTTGTTTTGACGTGTAGTACATCGAAATCCATCAAAAGCTCGAGAAATGACACCACTTTGAAGATTGTAAGGTACACAAGATCTAGCATGTTTTCACAAAAGGAGCCTTTGAACCTAACACCCCCTTTTGTGAAAACATGCTAGATCTTGTGTGCCTTTAAGCTTTAAAAGCCAGTAACTCGTGTTTTTGCCGTTTTCTTGAAAGGGCAAATGACAGTTGAAGACTTTTCTGGCCTTTCTATCCCATAATTGACTTGACTTAGATCCATCCCATAATTTCTTTATTTGAGACCTAGAGGTTATGCTTAGGTTAGAAAAAGGCCATTTTCTGGTATTGTTACTCAAAATACAGGAAACTTCCATCCACTAAACGCAATCTACATTAAGAGAACGTTGTATTGCCGTATAGTGCATCGAAATCCATCAAAAGCTCGAGAAATGGCGCCACTTTGAAGATTTTAGGGTACACAAGTAACTTTGAGAGATTCAGGTTAGCTTACAAAAACCACATTTTCGGGTTTTCTACTCCAAATACGGCAAAACTGGCACGCTAGTCTTAAAGTACTGGAAGAGACCGTTGTTTTGACGTGTAGTACATCGAAATCCATCAAAAGCTCGAGAAATGACGCCACTTTGAAGATTGTAAGGTACACAAGTAACTTTGAGAGATTCAGGTTAGCTTACAAAAACCACATTTTCGGGTTTTCTACTCCAAATACGGCAAAACTGGCACGCTATTCTTAAAGTACTGGAAGAGACCGTTGTTTTGACGTGTAGTACATCGAAATCCATCAAAAGCTCGAGAAATGACACCACTTTGAAGATTGTAAGGTACACAAGATCTAGCATGTTTTCACAAAAGGAGCCTTTGAACCTAACACCCCCTTTTGTGAAAACATGCTAGATCTTGTGTGCCTTTAAGCTTTAAAAGCCAGTAACTCGTGTTTTTGCCGTTTTCTTGAAAGGGCAAATGACAGTTGAAGACTTTTCTGGCCTTTCTATCCCATAATTGACTTGACTTAGATCCATCCCATAATTTCTTTATTTGAGACCTAGAGGTTATGCTTAGGTTAGAAAAAGGCCATTTTCTGGTATTGTTACTCAAAATACAGGAAACTTCCATCCACTAAACGCAATCTACATTAAGAGAACGTTGTATTGCCGTATAGTGCATCGAAATCCATCAAAAGCTCGAGAAATGGCGCCACTTTGAAGATTTTAGGGTACACAAGTAACTTTGAGAGATTCAGGTTAGCTTACAAAAACCACATTTTCGGGTTTTCTACTCCAAATACGGCAAAACTGGCACGCTAGTCTTAAAGTACTGGAAGAGACCGTTGTTTTGACGTGTAGTACATCGAAATCCATCAAAAGCTCGAGAAATGACGCCACTTTGAAGATTGTAAGGTACACAAGTAACTTTGAGAGATTCAGGTTAGCTTACAAAAACCACATTTTCGGGTTTTCTACTCCAAATACGGCAAAACTGGCACGCTAGTCTTAAAGTACTGGAAGAGACCGTTGTTTTGACGTGTAGTACATCGAAATCCATCAAAAGCTCGAGAAATGACACCACTTTGAAGATTGTAAGGTACACAAGATCTAGCATGTTTTCACAAAAGGAGCCTTTGAACCTAACACCCCCTTTTGTGAAAACATGCTAGATCTTGTGTGCCTTTAAGCTTTAAAAGCCAGTAACTCGTGTTTTTGCCGTTTTCTTGAAAGGGCAAATGACAGTTGAAGACTTTTCTGGCCTTTCTATCCCATAATTGACTTGACTTAGATCCATCCCATAATTTCTTTATTTGAGACCTAGAGGTTATGCTTAGGTTAGAAAAAGGCCATTTTCTGGTATTGTTACTCAAAATACAGGAAACTTCCATCCACTAAACGCAATCTACATTAAGAGAACGTTGTATTGCCGTATAGTGCATCGAAATCCATCAAAAGCTCGAGAAATGGCGCCACTTTGAAGATTTTAGGGTACACAAGTAACTTTGAGAGATTCAGGTTAGCTTACAAAAACCACATTTTCGGGTTTTCTACTCCAAATACGGCAAAACTGGCACGCTAGTCTTAAAGTACTGGAAGAGACCGTTGTTTTGACGTGTAGTACATCGAAATCCATCAAAAGCTCGAGAAATGACGCCACTTTGAAGATTGTAAGGTACACAAGTAACTTTGAGAGATTCAGGTTAGCTTACAAAAACCACATTTTCGGGTTTTCTACTCCAAATACGGCAAAACTGGCACGCTATTCTTAAAGTACTGGAAGAGACCGTTGTTTTGACGTGTAGTACATCGAAATCCATCAAAAGCTCGAGAAATGACACCACTTTGAAGATTGTAAGGTACACAAGATCTAGCATGTTTTCACAAAAGGAGCCTTTGAACCTAACACCCCCTTTTGTGAAAACATGCTAGATCTTGTGTGCCTTTAAGCTTTAAAAGCCAGTAACTCGTGTTTTTGCCGTTTTCTTGAAAGGGCAAATGACAGTTGAAGACTTTTCTGGCCTTTCTATCCCATAATTGACTTGACTTAGATCCATCCCATAATTTCTTTATTTGAGACCTAGAGGTTATGCTTAGGTTAGAAAAAGGCCATTTTCTGGTATTGTTACTCAAAATACAGGAAACTTCCATCCACTAAACGCAATCTACATTAAGAGAACGTTGTATTGCCGTATAGTGCATCGAAATCCATCAAAAGCTCGAGAAATGGCGCCACTTTGAAGATTTTAGGGTACACAAGTAACTTTGAGAGATTCAGGTTAGCTTACAAAAACCACATTTTCGGATTTTCTACTCCAAATACGGCAAAACTGGCACGCTAGTCTTAAAGTACTGGAAGAGACCGTTGTTTTGACGTGTAGTACATCGAAATCCATCAAAAGCTCGAGAAATGACGCCACTTTGAAGATTGTAAGGTACACAAGTAACTTTGAGAGATTCAGGTTAGCTTACAAAAACCACATTTTCGGGTTTTCTACTCCAAATACGGCAAAACTGGCACGCTAGTCTTAAAGTACTGGAAGAGACCGTTGTTTTGACGTGTAGTACATCGAAATCCATCAAAAGCTCGAGAAATGACACCACTTTGAAGATTGTAAGGTACACAAGATCTAGCATGTTTTCACAAAAGGAGCCTTTGAACCTAACACCCCCTTTTGTGAAAACATGCTAGATCTTGTGTGCCTTTAAGCTTTAAAAGCCAGTAACTCGTGTTTTTGCCGTTTTCTTGAAAGGGCAAATGACAGTTGAAGACTTTTCTGGCCTTTCTATCCCATAATTGACTTGACTTAGATCCATCCCATAATTTCTTTATTTGAGACCTAGAGGTTATGCTTAGGTTAGAAAAAGGCCATTTTCTGGTATTGTTACTCAAAATACAGGAAACTTCCATCCACTAAACGCAATCTACATTAAGAGAACGTTGTATTGCCGTATAGTGCATCGAAATCCATCAAAAGCTCGAGAAATGGCGCCACTTTGAAGATTTTAGGGTACACAAGTAACTTTGAGAGATTCAGGTTAGCTTACAAAAACCACATTTTCGGATTTTCTACTCCAAATACGGCAAAACTGGCACGCTAGTCTTAAAGTACTGGAAGAGACCGTTGTTTTGACGTGTAGTACATCGAAATCCATCAAAAGCTCGAGAAATGACGCCACTTTGAAGATTGTAAGGTACACAAGTAACTTTGAGAGATTCAGGTTAGCTTACAAAAACCACATTTTCGGGTTTTCTACTCCAAATACGGCAAAACTGGCACGCTAGTCTTAAAGTACTGGAAGAGACCGTTGTTTTGACGTGTAGTACATCGAAATCCATCAAAAGCTCGAGAAATGACACCACTTTGAAGATTGTAAGGTACACAAGATCTAGCATGTTTTCACAAAAGAAGCCTTTGAACCTAACACCCCCTTTTGTGAAAACATGCTAGATCTTGTGTGCCTTTAAGCTTTAAAAGCCAGTAACTCGTGTTTTTGCCGTTTTCTTGAAAGGGCAAATGACAGTTGAAGACTTTTCTGGCCTTTCTATCCCATAATTGACTTGACTTAGATCCATCCCATAATTTCTTTATTTGAGACCTAGAGGTTATGCTTAGGTTAGAAAAAGGCCATTTTCTGGTATTGTTACTCAAAATACAGGAAACTTCCATCCACTAAACGCAATCTACATTAAGAGAACGTTGTATTGCCGTATAGTGCATCGAAATCCATCAAAAGCTCGAGAAATGGCGCCACTTTGAAGATTTTAGGGTACACAAGTAACTTTGAGAGATTCAGGTTAGCTTACAAAAACCACATTTTCGGGTTTTCTACTCCAAATACGGCAAAACTGGCACGCTAGTCTTAAAGTACTGGAAGAGACCGTTGTTTTGACGTGTAGTACATCGAAATCCATCAAAAGCTCGAGAAATGACGCCACTTTGAAGATTGTAAGGTACACAAGTAACTTTGAGAGATTCAGGTTAGCTTACAAAAACCACATTTTCGGGTTTTCTACTCCAAATACGGCAAAACTGGCACGCTAGTCTTAAAGTACTGGAAGAGACCGTTGTTTTGACGTGTAGTACATCGAAATCCATCAAAAGCTCGAGAAATGACACCACTTTGAAGATTGTAAGGTACACAAGAATCTTGTGTGCCTTTAAGCTTTAAAAGCCAGTAACTCGTGTTTTTGCCGTTTTCTTGAAAGGGCAAATGACAGTTGAAGACTTTTCTGGCCTTTCTATCCCATAATTGACTTGACTTAGATCCATCCCATAATTTCTTTATTTGAGACCTAGAGGTTATGCTTAGGTTAGAAAAAGGCCATTTTCTGGTATTGTTACTCAAAATACAGGAAACTTCCATCCACTAAACGCAATCTACATTAAGAGAACGTTGTATTGCCGTATAGTGCATCGAAATCCATCAAAAGCTCGAGAAATAGCGCCACTTTGAAGATTTTAGGGTACACAAGTAACTTTGAGAGATTCAGGTTAGCTTACAAAAACCACATTTTCGGGTTTTCTACTCCAAATACGGCAAAACTGGCACGCTAGTCTTAAAGTACTGGAAGAGACCGTTGTTTTGACGTGTAGTACATCGAAATCCATCAAAAGCTCGAGAAATGACGCCACTTTGAAGATTGTAAGGTACACAAGTAACTTTGAGAGATTCAGGTAAGCTTACAAAAACCACATTTTCGGGTTTTCTACTCCAAATACGGCAAAACTGGCAGGCTAGTCTTAAAGTACTGGAAGAGACCGTTGTTTTGACGTGTAGTACATCGAAATCCATCAAAAGCTCGAGAAATGACACCACTTTGAAGATTGTAAGGTACACAAGATCTAGCATGTTTTCACAAAAGGAGCCTTTGAACCTAACACCCCCTTTTGTGAAAACATGCTAGATCTTGTGTGCCTTTAAGCTTTAAAAGCCAGTAACTCGTGTTTTTGCCGTTTTCTTGAAAGGGCAAATGACAGTTGAAGACTTTTCTGGCCTTTCTATCCCATAATTGACTTGACTTAGATCCATCCCATAATTTCTTTATTTGAGACCTAGAGGTTATGCTTAGGTTAGAAAAAGGCCATTTTCTGGTATTGTTACTCAAAATACAGGAAACTTCCATCCACTAAACGCAATCTACATTAAGAGAACGTTGTATTGCCGTATAGTGCATCGAAATCCATCAAAAGCTCGAGAAATGGCGCCACTTTGAAGATTTTAGGGTACACAAGTAACTTTGAGAGATTCAGGTTAGCTTACAAAAACCACATTTTCGGGTTTTCTACTCCAAATACGGCAAAACTGGCACGCTAGTCTTAAAGTACTGGAAGAGACCGTTGTTTTGACGTGTAGTACATCGAAATCCATCAAAAGCTCGAGAAATGACGCCACTTTGAAGATTGTAAGGTACACAAGTAACTTTGAGAGATTCAGGTTAGCTTACAAAAACCACATTTTCGGGTTTTCTACTCCAAATACGGCAAAACTGGCACGCTATTCTTAAAGTACTGGAAGAGACCGTTGTTTTGACGTGTAGTACATCGAAATCCATCAAAAGCTCGAGAAATGACACCACTTTGAAGATTGTAAGGTACACAAGATCTAGCATGTTTTCACAAAAGGAGCCTTTGAACCTAACACCCCCTTTTGTGAAAACATGCTAGATCTTGTGTGCCTTTAAGCTTTAAAAGCCAGTAACTCGTGTTTTTGCCGTTTTCTTGAAAGGGCAAATGACAGTTGAAGACTTTTCTGGCCTTTCTATCCCATAATTGACTTGACTTAGATCCATCCCATAATTTCTTTATTTGAGACCTAGAGGTTATGCTTAGGTTAGAAAAAGGCCATTTTCTGGTATTGTTACTCAAAATACAGGAAACTTCCATCCACTAAACGCAATCTACATTAAGAGAACGTTGTATTGCCGTATAGTGCATCGAAATCCATCAAAAGCTCGAGAAATGGCGCCACTTTGAAGATTTTAGGGTACACAAGTAACTTTGAGAGATTCAGGTTAGCTTACAAAAACCACATTTTCGGATTTTCTACTCCAAATACGGCAAAACTGGCACGCTAGTCTTAAAGTACTGGAAGAGACCGTTGTTTTGACGTGTAGTACATCGAAATCCATCAAAAGCTCGAGAAATGACGCCACTTTGAAGATTGTAAGGTACACAAGTAACTTTGAGAGATTCAGGTTAGCTTACAAAAACCACATTTTCGGGTTTTCTACTCCAAATACGGCAAAACTGGCACGCTAGTCTTAAAGTACTGGAAGAGACCGTTGTTTTGACGTGTAGTACATCGAAATCCATCAAAAGCTCGAGAAATGACACCACTTTGAAGATTGTAAGGTACACAAGATCTAGCATGTTTTCACAAAAGGAGCCTTTGAACCTAACACCCCCTTTTGTGAAAACATGCTAGATCTTGTGTGCCTTTAAGCTTTAAAAGCCAGTAACTCGTGTTTTTGCCGTTTTCTTGAAAGGGCAAATGACAGTTGAAGACTTTTCTGGCCTTTCTATCCCATAATTGACTTGACTTAGATCCATCCCATAATTTCTTTATTTGAGACCTAGAGGTTATGCTTAGGTTAGAAAAAGGCCATTTTCTGGTATTGTTACTCAAAATACAGGAAACTTCCATCCACTAAACGCAATCTACATTAAGAGAACGTTGTATTGCCGTATAGTGCATCGAAATCCATCAAAAGCTCGAGAAATGGCGCCACTTTGAAGATTTTAGGGTACACAAGTAACTTTGAGAGATTCAGGTTAGCTTACAAAAACCACATTTTCGGATTTTCTACTCCAAATACGGCAAAACTGGCACGCTAGTCTTAAAGTACTGGAAGAGACCGTTGTTTTGACGTGTAGTACATCGAAATCCATCAAAAGCTCGAGAAATGACGCCACTTTGAAGATTGTAAGGTACACAAGTAACTTTGAGAGATTCAGGTTAGCTTACAAAAACCACATTTTCGGGTTTTCTACTCCAAATACGGCAAAACTGGCACGCTAGTCTTAAAGTACTGGAAGAGACCGTTGTTTTGACGTGTAGTACATCGAAATCCATCAAAAGCTCGAGAAATGACACCACTTTGAAGATTGTAAGGTACACAAGATCTAGCATGTTTTCACAAAAGAAGCCTTTGAACCTAACACCCCCTTTTGTGAAAACATGCTAGATCTTGTGTGCCTTTAAGCTTTAAAAGCCAGTAACTCGTGTTTTTGCCGTTTTCTTGAAAGGGCAAATGACAGTTGAAGACTTTTCTGGCCTTTCTATCCCATAATTGACTTGACTTAGATCCATCCCATAATTTCTTTATTTGAGACCTAGAGGTTATGCTTAGGTTAGAAAAAGGCCATTTTCTGGTATTGTTACTCAAAATACAGGAAACTTCCATCCACTAAACGCAATCTACATTAAGAGAACGTTGTATTGCCGTATAGTGCATCGAAATCCATCAAAAGCTCGAGAAATGGCGCCACTTTGAAGATTTTAGGGTACACAAGTAACTTTGAGAGATTCAGGTTAGCTTACAAAAACCACATTTTCGGGTTTTCTACTCCAAATACGGCAAAACTGGCACGCTAGTCTTAAAGTACTGGAAGAGACCGTTGTTTTGACGTGTAGTACATCGAAATCCATCAAAAGCTCGAGAAATGACGCCACTTTGAAGATTGTAAGGTACACAAGTAACTTTGAGAGATTCAGGTTAGCTTACAAAAACCACATTTTCGGGTTTTCTACTCCAAATACGGCAAAACTGGCACGCTAGTCTTAAAGTACTGGAAGAGACCGTTGTTTTGACGTGTAGTACATCGAAATCCATCAAAAGCTCGAGAAATGACACCACTTTGAAGATTGTAAGGTACACAAGAATCTTGTGTGCCTTTAAGCTTTAAAAGCCAGTAACTCGTGTTTTTGCCGTTTTCTTGAAAGGGCAAATGACAGTTGAAGACTTTTCTGGCCTTTCTATCCCATAATTGACTTGACTTAGATCCATCCCATAATTTCTTTATTTGAGACCTAGAGGTTATGCTTAGGTTAGAAAAAGGCCATTTTCTGGTATTGTTACTCAAAATACAGGAAACTTCCATCCACTAAACGCAATCTACATTAAGAGAACGTTGTATTGCCGTATAGTGCATCGAAATCCATCAAAAGCTCGAGAAATAGCGCCACTTTGAAGATTTTAGGGTACACAAGTAACTTTGAGAGATTCAGGTTAGCTTACAAAAACCACATTTTCGGGTTTTCTACTCCAAATACGGCAAAACTGGCACGCTAGTCTTAAAGTACTGGAAGAGACCGTTGTTTTGACGTGTAGTACATCGAAATCCATCAAAAGCTCGAGAAATGACGCCACTTTGAAGATTGTAAGGTACACAAGTAACTTTGAGAGATTCAGGTAAGCTTACAAAAACCACATTTTCGGGTTTTCTACTCCAAATACGGCAAAACTGGCAGGCTAGTCTTAAAGTACTGGAAGAGACCGTTGTTTTGACGTGTAGTACATCGAAATCCATCAAAAGCTCGAGAAATGACACCACTTTGAAGATTGTAAGGTACACAAGATCTAGCATGTTTTCACAAAAGGAGCCTTTGAACCTAACACCCCCTTTTGTGAAAACATGCTAGATCTTGTGTGCCTTTAAGCTTTAAAAGCCAGTAACTCGTGTTTTTGCCGTTTTCTTGAAAGGGCAAATGACAGTTGAAGACTTTTCTGGCCTTTCTATCCCATAATTGACTTGACTTAGATCCATCCCATAATTTCTTTATTTGAGACCTAGAGGTTATGCTTAGGTTAGAAAAAGGCCATTTTCTGGTATTGTTACTCAAAATACAGGAAACTTCCATCCACTAAACGCAATCTACATTAAGAGAACGTTGTATTGCCGTATAGTGCATCGAAATCCATCAAAAGCTCGAGAAATGGCGCCACTTTGAAGATTTTAGGGTACACAAGTAACTTTGAGAGATTCAGGTTAGCTTACAAAAACCACATTTTCGGGTTTTCTACTCCAAATACGGCAAAACTGGCACGCTAGTCTTAAAGTACTGGAAGAGACCGTTGTTTTGACGTGTAGTACATCGAAATCCATCAAAAGCTCGAGAAATGACGCCACTTTGAATATTGTAAGGTACACAAGTAACTTTGAGAGATTCAGGTTAGCTTACAAAAACCACATTTTCGGGTTTTCTACTCCAAATACGGCAAAACTGGCACGCTAGTCTTAAAGTACTGGAAGAGCCCGTTGTTTTGACGTGTAGTACATCGAAATCCATCAAAAGCTCGAGAAATGACACCACTTTGAAGATTGTAAGGTACACAAGAATTCTTGTGTGCCTTTAAGCTTTAAAAGCCAGTAACTCGTGTTTTTGCCGTTTTCTTGAAAGGGCAAATGACAGTTGAAGACTTTTCTGGCCTTTCTATCCCATAATTGACTTGACTTAGATCCATCCCATAATTTCTTTATTTGAGACCTAGAGGTTATGCTTAGGTTAGAAAAAGGCCATTTTCTGGTATTGTTACTCAAAATACAGGAAACTTCCATCCACTAAACGCAATCTACATTAAGAGAACGTTGTATTGCCGTATAGTGCATCGAAATCCATCAAAAGCTCGAGAAATGGCGCCACTTTGAAGATTTTAGGGTACACAAGTAACTTTGAGAGATTCAGGTTAGCTTACAAAAACCACATTTTCGGGTTTTCTACTCCAAATACGGCAAAACTGGCACGCTAGTCTTAAAGTACTGGAAGAGACCGTTGTTTTGACGTGTAGTACATCGAAATCCATCAAAAGCTCGAGAAATGACACCACTTTGAAGATTGTAAGGTACACAAGAATTCTTGTGTGCCTTTAAGCTTTAAAAGCCAGTAACTCGTGTTTTTGCCGTTTTCTTGAAAGGGCAAATGACAGTTGAAGACTTTTCTGGCCTTTCTATCCCATAATTGACTTGACTTAGATCCATCCCATAATTTCTTTATTTGAGACCTAGAGGTTATGCTTAGGTTAGAAAAAGGCCATTTTCTGGTATTGTTACTCAAAATACAGGAAACTTCCATCCACTAAACGCAATCTACATTAAGAGAACGTTGTATTGCCGTATAGTGCATCGAAATCCATCAAAAGCTCGAGAAATGGCGCCACTTTGAAGATTTTAGGGTACACAAGTAACTTTGAGAGATTCAGGTTAGCTTACAAAAACCACATTTTCGGGTTTTCTACTCCAAATACGGCAAAACTGGCACGCTAGTCTTAAAGTACTGGAAGAGACCGTTGTTTTGACGTGTAGTACATCGAAATCCATCAAAAGCTCGAGAAATGACACCACTTTGAAGATTGTAAGGTACACAAGATCTAGCATGTTTTCACAAAAGGAGCCTTTGAACCTAACACCCCCTTTTGTGAAAACATGCTAGATCTTGTGTGCCTTTAAGCTTTAAAAGCCAGTAACTCGTGTTTTTGCCGTTTTCTTGAAAGGGCAAATGACAGTTGAAGACTTTTCTGGCCTTTCTATCCCATAATTGACTTGACTTAGATCCATCCCATAATTTCTTTATTTGAGACCTAGAGGTTATGCTTAGGTTAGAAAAAGGCCATTTTCTGGTATTGTTACTCAAAATACAGGAAACTTCCATCCACTAAACGCAATCTACATTAAGAGAACGTTGTATTGCCGTATAGTGCATCGAAATCCATCAAAAGCTCGAGAAATGGCGCCACTTTGAAGATTTTAGGGTACACAAGTAACTTTGAGAGATTCAGGTTAGCTTACAAAAACCACATTTTCGGGTTTTCTACTCCAAATACGGCAAAACTGGCACGCTAGTCTTAAAGTACTGGAAGAGACCGTTGTTTTGACGTGTAGTACATCGAAATCCATCAAAAGCTCGAGAAATGACGCCACTTTGAAGATTGTAAGGTACACAAGTAACTTTGAGAGATTCAGGTTAGCTTACAAAAACCACATTTTCGGGTTTTCTACTCCAAATACGGCAAAACTGGCACGCTAGTCTTAAAGTACTGGAAGAGACCGTTGTTTTGACGTGTAGTACATCGAAATCCATCAAAAGCTCGAGAAATGACACCACTTTGAAGATTGTAAGGTACACAAGATCTAGCATGTTTTCACAAAAGGAGCCTTTGAACCTAACACCCCCTTTTGTGAAAACATGCTAGATCTTGTGTGCCTTTAAGCTTTAAAAGCCAGTAACTCGTGTTTTTGCCGTTTTCTTGAAAGGGCAAATGACAGTTGAAGACTTTTCTGGCCTTTCTATCCCATAATTGACTTGACTTAGATCCATCCCATAATTTCTTTATTTGAGACCTAGAGGTTATGCTTAGGTTAGAAAAAGGCCATTTTCTGGTATTGTTACTCAAAATACAGGAAACTTCCATCCACTAAACGCAATCTACATTAAGAGAACGTTGTATTGCCGTATAGTGCATCGAAATCCATCAAAAGCTCGAGAAATGGCGCCACTTTGAAGATTTTAGGGTACACAAGTAACTTTGAGAGATTCAGGTTAGCTTACAAAAACCACATTTTCGGGTTTTCTACTCCAAATACGGCAAAACTGGCACGCTAGTCTTAAAGTACTGGAAGAGACCGTTGTTTTGACGTGTAGTACATCGAAATCCATCAAAAGCTCGAGAAATGACGCCACTTTGAAGATTGTAAGGTACACAAGTAACTTTGAGAGATTCAGGTTAGCTTACAAAAACCACATTTTCGGGTTTTCTACTCCAAATACGGCAAAACTGGCACGCTAGTCTTAAAGTACTGGAAGAGACCGTTGTTTTGACGTGTAGTACATCGAAATCCATCAAAAGCTCGAGAAATGACACCACTTTGAAGATTGTAAGGTACACAAGATCTAGCATGTTTTCACAAAAGGAGCCTTTGAACCTAACACCCCCTTTTGTGAAAACATGCTAGATCTTGTGTGCCTTTAAGCTTTAAAAGCCAGTAACTCGTGTTTTTGCCGTTTTCTTGAAAGGGCAAATGACAGTTGAAGACTTTTCTGGCCTTTCTATCCCATAATTGACTTGACTTAGATCCATCCCATAATTTCTTTATTTGAGACCTAGAGGTTATGCTTAGGTTAGAAAAAGGCCATTTTCTGGTATTGTTACTCAAAATACAGGAAACTTCCATCCACTAAACGCAATCTACATTAAGAGAACGTTGTATTGCCGTATAGTGCATCGAAATCCATCAAAAGCTCGAGAAATGGCGCCACTTTGAAGATTTTAGGGTACACAAGTAACTTTGAGAGATTCAGGTTAGCTTACAAAAACCACATTTTCGGGTTTTCTACTCCAAATACGGCAAAACTGGCACGCTAGTCTTAAAGTACTGGAAGAGACCGTTGTTTTGACGTGTAGTACATCGAAATCCATCAAAAGCTCGAGAAATGACGCCACTTTGAAGATTGTAAGGTACACAAGTAACTTTGAGAGATTCAGGTTAGCTTACAAAAACCACATTTTCGGGTTTTCTACTCCAAATACGGCAAAACTGGCACGCTAGTCTTAAAGTACTGGAAGAGACCGTTGTTTTGACGTGTAGTACATCGAAATCCATCAAAAGCTCGAGAAATGACACCACTTTGAAGATTGTAAGGTACACAAGATCTAGCATGTTTTCACAAAAGGAGCCTTTGAACCTAACACCCCCTTTTGTGAAAACATGCTAGATCTTGTGTGCCTTTAAGCTTTAAAAGCCAGTAACTCGTGTTTTTGCCGTTTTCTTGAAAGGGCAAATGACAGTTGAAGACTTTTCTGGCCTTTCTATCCCATAATTGACTTGACTTAGATCCATCCCATAATTTCTTTATTTGAGACCTAGAGGTTATGCTTAGGTTAGAAAAAGGCCATTTTCTGGTATTGTTACTCAAAATACAGGAAACTTCCATCCACTAAACGCAATCTACATTAAGAGAACGTTGTATTGCCGTATAGTGCATCGAAATCCATCAAAAGCTCGAGAAATGGCGCCACTTTGAAGATTTTAGGGTACACAAGTAACTTTGAGAGATTCAGGTTAGCTTACAAAAACCACATTTTCGGGTTTTCTACTCCAAATACGGCAAAACTGGCACGCTAGTCTTAAAGTACTGGAAGAGACCGTTGTTTTGACGTGTAGTACATCGAAATCCATCAAAAGCTCGAGAAATGACGCCACTTTGAAGATTGTAAGGTACACAAGTAACTTTGAGAGATTCAGGTTAGCTTACAAAAACCACATTTTCGGGTTTTCTACTCCAAATACGGCAAAACTGGCACGCTATTCTTAAAGTACTGGAAGAGACCGTTGTTTTGACGTGTAGTACATCGAAATCCATCAAAAGCTCGAGAAATGACACCACTTTGAAGATTGTAAGGTACACAAGATCTAGCATGTTTTCACAAAAGGAGCCTTTGAACCTAACACCCCCTTTTGTGAAAACATGCTAGATATCTTTATTACGGCGTCCTTGAAATTCATTTCAGCAAAGAATCATGCCATAGGAGTTTCCTCCCTCCGCAAAAACACACTAAATTCCAATTCGATCTGTGGATTAGCTACCCTGGGTACCAGAGGTTCTACTGTCCCATTCGCGAAAGTTAGGCGCCGAGGAGCGAAGCGACAAGAGTCGAGGAGCGAATAGCCGGGACCTGGCTTTGATCAGCCCCCATAGTTTATAGGCCTCAAAACAAAGACAACGAGTCTGGTTTTTGGCTTTTCGCCACACGTAATGACGTGTGACCCGATAACCAAGCCTTTCTGTGAGCTCGTAACTAGATGCTTCTTATCGCAGTCCGGGTCGGTAGTGCATTGGCACCGAAGTCCGCGTACTGTTTGCTATGCCATACTGACGAGTTCTAATAAGAACGAAACAGCTGTCTATGGCTGCAATCTAGTCCGAGCGCTTTTCGTGTCAGGCCTAGCTAACCGTAGTGCTTTTTGTTAGAATTTTACGTTGTATATCAGCTTTGCTGTAGTCTTCGGACTTTTCATTCTTAATTGTCTTATTCTACACGCATAGAGTGTAGCTTGGGAATATTAGCGTGCGCGAAGATATTGAACTTTGAAAACTATAGCGCCATACAATTACTGTAAAGCTGGGAACTCCACAGAGGGCAAACATTTTGCTGGAATTTATGAGAGTGAAAAAATACGTCTGCACAGCAGGCTAACACTTCAACTGCGTATATCCATTCGATTTTTCTGGAGATGGAATACGATCACCTCAACGTCACATAAAATGCACATGATACTTTTGGGCCTCTCGTATAAAATGAGGACAGCGTGGCTCAGAACTGAGTCAGTTTGCCTGATCACGCGGAGTGTTACTAGAGCGCGCGAAGCGAGTCAGAAACCTTATTGCGTGATATTTGTCGGATTTCTGGGTTCTGTCACGCAAATCGAGTGATGAACAGCAAAGCATCTTTGTTTTTTGGGTGAATATGGCCGGGAGAGCTTGTGAAACAAAGTCGATGATATATACCCTGCAGGGATCTGTGCGTGTAGGAACTGTAACCGATAAAGATGAATGTGATGCATGACTCGGATATCACGTAAGTACTCGATAGATACATGCTGTTGATTTTCTATTGTTTTCCTTCTCACCATCAATCCCAGTATAAAGTTACCATGTTATATGGAGATAGATCATGATCCGCGTATCACCTAACGAGACAAACACACGATTTAACAACAAGAAATTTACATCTACTTTATTTACTGAAATTGAAGTTATCTTGAGCTCCGAGCTCGTTCTGTTCGTCACCAGTTAGGAAATGTCCCGCACTTGGCTTAATCCTTCCAAGTCGACCAAAATATGCTGTGGGGAATCTCCAAGCGATCACCCCAACACTCTTCCTATTCACTCCTGTCACGAAAAAGATGTTCATGAGCTCTGTGAGCTGGTCGATGGACCGTTATGTAGTACAAAGAATGGTTCGATACAAGTGAGTGACGGTACTGTTTCACCATCTACAAGACAAACTCCTGTGCAAGAGTTGCTTACAACAAGATCATCAATGGGTGAATTTGTACGGCCATTCTCACGCGAACTTAGTACTTTACGTAAACAATCTTCACTTCTTCTTGTGACTGTGGTGGCGTTGATTATGTTTAGCGGAACAACATTTGTTTTAACAATTATTCTCCACGTTGTTAAGGAATCGTGCAACTGCCGTGTTTCACGAACTAGACAAGGTAGGTGGTAACAGTAGAGAATGTAATAAAAGCATTTTATCACTTAAATATGTGGCATGCACGTTCGTTAATTGAAAGTCAACTGAATTCTAGTCACTCATATGTTTGAACGGTACGTCCTTGCAGGCATTCCAAGCAGAGGCAATAAAAATTACAAGTGACGAGTTCTACCATTGTTTCTACACTTGAACATTGGCGGAACTAAATTACACGTGTAAATATATTTATTTCATTGCCATTGGGCTAATCACTGCACTCTTGGTATCAGTCGGTTGTTATCAAGTTTTGATCTGATCAAAGGTGGACCTTGTCCAAGTGATCGCGTGAGCGACCTCTCCTCGAGGGATTACCGACCTCTCTTGCTGAGTAATACTTAGTGTTAATGGATATAATCAACAGTGTTAATGGATATAATCACGATTGTTGTATAGTAATGTTAGTTGGATAGAGTTACTGACTTAACAAATACTCGTATTCCAAAACAGTTCAGTCGTCATGTCTAACCCAGGTCAGTTAAAAACAATTTTTGTACCTCAAAATGAAAATAATAATTACACCATTTAAACAAATAGAAAAAGGGTCAGTTAAAAATTAAGGAATAGGCTAATTGAATAGTCAAAAGACAATCTCCTTTGGTTTGTGTCGGCAGGTAATATCTCATCAGACCAAGTACTCGACATCATGGAAAAGTTACGAGACCTTGAGGAGGCAGTGGCCTCTTTAAGCACTTCATTTAAGGTTGGTGAAACAATACTCACAAGCTCGCCAGACTAATTTAAACATGGCGTAACAGACAGACACATTTTTATTGGTGTTTTGTATGTGAAAGTACTTCGACATGGGTCCAATAAGTTTTAAACAAGAGCCCATCTGGGCTTTCACTCAGGCCACGTGAGATTGAAGATGAAATACACTTTCATTTGAAATCCTCTTAGTAATAACCAAAGGGAAGAATTATTAGCTGAATTTAGCAGTGGCCGGTAGCGCGGTGACTTTATATTTGTGTTTTTCTCGTATGTTGACCTTTTAATTTAAACACTACTTATTCGTTTAACACACTGCATTTGAGCAGGCATATATATATTCATTGTTTTGAACCCGAGAATTAACCGTACTACTGTACTTCATGGTCCCTTTCTTTAGTAGTGGGTTGTCGGTCAGGTGATTGTAAACTCTCGTCATTTAGCACAGAAAATGTATTCTGATGAATAGGGATCGGGTTGTCATGTAAGAAAGATGGCTCTTGAACAAACTGATAAGCTTCAGTAGGTTGGGTAGTCTCGGAACACTGGAGACCTTGGTGTTTCATTGTCTTGTATTCTTGATTATTTTTTTAAAGGTTGAAAGTCGGTTCTCAAACTCATTAATAATTCATGAGATAGTCATCCAATGGAGGAACTGCATTTGGTCACATGCATGGGTCTTGATACCGGGCGAAGAAGCTTCGTCAGGTGGATGCATCTTGACATCCAACGAAACACCAGTTCCAAACGCACTAGTGTTTGATCATATTTCCAACCCTAGTGATCAATATTTCTTAATCATCATATTCATGACCACTAACTAATTACATACTGATAAACTACAAGTAAGGAGCGAAGAAGTAAAGAAATAAAGAATGACATAGAAAGAAAAAGTCTGCCTCCACTGGAGTTCGAACCACGGCCCTTCCGACTGCTTGTACTAACTCTTGTCCACTACTCTACTAGTACGCTAGTTGAAATCACTGCCATCAAAAAAGAATAAAAAACCATCTATTGAATAATTAGATACAACAGTCAAATGGTAAACAATACTTGCTAATGAAGTTTGAAAAGAAACGTATGTAAATTGTCGTTTTTGCATTCGCATGAGAAGACCTGTCAAACACTCATTGTTCGTCTTTCATCAGGGGATTCCAAATATTTCGAAAACAATAAAACCCTCGAGGCTACGCCTCTCGGGTTTCATTTGTTTTCTCAATATTTGGAACCCTGATGAAAGACTCCAATTCGTGTTTGACATAGTTCATCTCAGCTTTATTATACCGCTTTCAACTCGCCATTTTCAACTTCTAGGTCAATAATACGTGATGACAGCATCTTGATTTCGGTCTTGTATATATTATCTTGCTGCACTAATTTGTCTTCCAAATGACTGAGTTTCGTTTCTTGATTCGTGTTTTGATGTGATGAGAGTAAAAATTCATTACGCATATCATTTAGGTCAGCCTCCATGTTACAAATCAAGGTCATTAAATCAGCGAGAGTTTTTATTGCGGGCTAACAATCCTCCTGAAGAATCTAAAGAATTCCGTCTCTTCCGGTTTGAATTTGACTCATGTGTATGTTGCTTTTGGAGTTTCAAGGATATGTTGATCCAAAACTACAGGCCTTGGGGTTTTTCATTGACTTGTGAACTTGCAGGCTCTGTAACTTGTTTTGTTTTCTTAGTATAACATAAAGTGTTGAACATGTTCTCAAGCATGTCGCGCGTGACCTGTTTCTTCATTCATAAAGTTCTCTACTTTCATCTGTAATCTTTGCCCATGCCTTGGCACATAACTATTCCTGTTGTTAAGTAGACGTGGATGGTTATAAGTAAAATCCTTCGACAGCTTGTACCGTTTCCGCTAGGTCAATATCCTCGCTGGAACGAAATAACTTGATCTCAATACTCTCTGACTGTCTCTGCCTCATTTAAGTGGTCGATCCAACTTACGGTAAATTTAAATCTCTGACAGTTTTTAAGAGACTCATAATATTGCTCTTGAAGTACCTTCAAATGCAGCACAGCGAGCCGATGGTTTATAGATTCCAATATATATTTCTTCGAATTTTAGCTTTCCGGATCCTGGCTTCTTCACTGGCTTCAGGTCATCGTACGTATCGTATATAAAATCACTGGCCATCTGGGTAAAAAACGCGGTCCTTCGGCTCCGACAATAGCGCCAGTTGAAATATCCTGAGCCTGTTGGAAGGCTTTCGCACGAGTGAAGCAATATCCTGAGCCTGTTGGAAGGCTTTCGCACGAGTGAAGTTAAATAAAACATTAAACTGCTTACATTTGAGAGATGGGACTCCAAATGAGAGAGAAAGTTCCTCGCGGGCCCTCCACCATCTTGATTTACTGTATTAAATTATGTAAATAAATTAACCTGGCGATTGTTGCGTGACCAGCACAGTGCAATCTGATTGGTGTGAATTTGACCTTTAAACGCATGCGCATAAATTTTGCTACACGAAATAAAAAATAAATAAATAAATAAATTAGAACTTGCATTTTAAGACTCGGTGCTGCCACAGGTTACAGGTAATTAGGCTATGTACTTCTCTGCTAGCTAGTGGGAACAGGCATCACTCTCTCCTGTTGCCCGCTGGCCATGTGATGGTATAACACTATCTCCTATTGCCCGCTGGCCATGTGATGGTATAACACTCTCTTCTGTTGCCCGCTGGCCATATGATGGTATAACGTTCTCTCCTGTTGCCCGCAGGCCATGTGATGGTATAACGTTCTCTCCTGTTGCCCGCTGGCCATGTGATGGTATAACACTCTCTCCTATTGCCCGCTGGCCATATGATGGTATAACGTTCTCTCCTGTTGCCCGCTGGCCATGTGATGGTATAACACTCTCTCCTATTGCCCGCTGGCCATATGATGGTATAACACTCTCTCCTATTGCCCGCTGGCCATGTGATGGTATAACACTCTCTCCTATTGCCCGCTGGCCATGTGATGGTATAACACTCTCTCCTGTTGCCCGCTGGCCATGTGATGGTATAACACTCTCTCCTATTGCCCGCTGGCCATATGATGGTATAACACTCTCTCCTGTTGCCCGCTGGCCATGTGATGGTATAACGTTCTCTCCTGTTGCCCGCTGGCCATATGATGGTATAACACTCTCTCCTATTGCCCGCTGGCCATGTGATGGTATAACACTCTCTCCTATTGCCCGCTGGCCATGTGATGGTATAACACTCTCTTCTGTAGCCCGCTGGCCATGTGATGGTATAACACTCTCTTCTGTTGCCCGCTGGCCATGTGATGGTATACCACTCTCTCCTATTGCCCGCTGGCCATATGATGGTATAACATTCTCTCCTGTTGCCCGCTGGCCATGTGATGGTATAACACTCTCTTCTGTTGCCCGCTGGCCATGTGATGGTATAACGTTCTCTCCTGTTGCCCGCTGGCCATGTGATGGTATAACGTTCTCTCCTGTTGCCCGCTGGCCATGTGATGGTATAACGTTCTCTCCTGTTGCCCGCTGGCCATATGATGGTATAACGTTCTCTCCTATTGCCCGCTGGCCATATGATGGTATAACGTTCTCTCCTGTTGCCCGCTGGCCATGTGATGGTATAACACTCTCTGCTGTTGCCCGCTGGCCATGTGATGGTATAACACTCTCTCCTGTTGCCCGCTGGCCATATGATGGTATAACACTCTCTTCTGTTGCCCCAGCTGATTATTCCATAATAGGGCCCCACCATAACTAAAGCTACGCTTTAAGTAGTCAGTTCGTGGTTTAGGTAGGGTTAATTTGTTTTCCGAATTTCTTACGTTGTGAATCTGTGCTGCGGGGAATGAATAGTTTACACTGGAGAAAGCTAGTGTTATATTTTCACAGAGAAAAAAATAAATTTAATTTAGCACGTAGCCTCGTACTGAAACCTTTGTGCGTGACAAGTAAAGCATATCACGGAAGTGGGCTATTGCACGCGCATATGTAACGGAAAAGGTGACGGCATACAACAGAAAGAACCGAAGATGTAACGGAAATTAAAGTTGGAAATTGAATGTTTTACGCATTACGGCACTGATCATTGAGGTAACTTAGAAAATCACAGAATCTCATGAACGGAGGATTTAATGTCAAGGACAGGACGGCGTTAAAAGCCATACAAAATCGAGCTCGAAAATACCTTACGTGTTCCGCGCGCTCGTGGACGGGCGGGCGGGCGGTCGGTGTGCAAAACATGTAGTGCTCGCGCGGGAGCTCCGCTATTATTTGTATGATCGGCATACATTCTAGGGGAAGCTTCGCTATTATTTGTATCATCGGCATACATTCTAGGGGAAGCTTCGCTATTATTTGTATGATCGGCATACATTCTAGGGGAAGCTTCGCTATTATTTGTATCATCGGCATACATTCTAGTGGAAGCTTCGCTATTATTTGTATCATCGGCATGCATTCTAAGGGAAGCTTCGCTATTATTTGTATGATCGGCATACATTCTAGGGGAAGCTTCGCTATTATTTGTATCATCGGCATACATTCTAGGGGAAGCTTCGCCATTATTTGTATGATCGGCATGCATTCTAGGGGAAGCTTCGCTATTATTTGTATGATCGGCATGCATTCTAGGGGAAGCTTCGCTATTATTTGTATGATCGGCATACATTCTAGTGGAAGCTTCGCTATTATTTGTATCATCGGCATACATTCTAGGGGAAGCTTCGCTATTATTTGTATCATCGGCATACATTCTAGTGGAAGCTTCGCTATTATTTGTATCATCGGCATACATTCTAGGGGAAGCTTCGCTATTATTTGTATCATCGGCATACATTCTAGTGGAAGCTTCGCTATTATTTGTATCATCGGCATACATTCTAGGGGAAGCTTCGCTATTATTTGTATCATCGGCATACATTCTAGGGGAAGCTTCGCTATTATTTGTATCATCGGCATACATTCTAGGGGAAGCTTCGCTATTATTTGTATCATCGGCATACATTCTAGGGGAAGCTTCGCTATTATTTGTATCATCGGCATACATTCTAGGGGAAGCTTCGCTATTATTTGTATCATCGGCATACATTCTAGGGGAAGCTTCGCCATTATTTGTATGATCGGCATGCATTCTAGGGAAAGCTTCGCTATTATTTATATCATCGGCATACATTCTAGTGGAAGCTTCGCTCAGACAGTTTGGTAAGGCGTTAATACATATTAAGTAAAGTAATGGTTCGATAATAGAGCACTGTGGAACACCACAAGTAATTGGACTCGCACTTGATAAATGGTCGTTGAAATTACACTTTTGGCTACGAGTCAAACCACTGTAGGGTATTCTGGTCAACACCATAGTGTGGTGGTCAACAGTATCAAAGGCCTTCTTTAGGTCAATAAAAATTAGCTCGTTGAGTAATCCATTGTCAATATTGACAGACCAATTATTGGTGGCCTCGAGTAAGGCCGTAAGGGTGCTATGGAGTGACCGAAAACCCGATTGACAGTTTGTTAATAAGCAGTTTTCGTTAAGGTACTTGTAAAACTGGTCGTACATTATTTTTTCAAAGATTTTAGCAACTAATTGTCTTTATTTCCCCCATTTACTGTAATTACAATGGTTTAGTTGATACAATACAATTTACTATATAAATGGGGAAAACCACGGAAACCCGTTTGTTTTTTTAAAGTTTGGCCCCCCGTCTATTTTCCAATCACATCGTTGTTTATAATTACCGGTATGTAGGTAATTAGCTAATTATGATTATTGCTATTTAATTGTAAACATCGTCGAGCATTAAAAATAGTTTCAAGCAAGTGAAGTTACAGTTTGCTTCCTAGAAGGTCTGGTAAATCATTCCAAGTGTCTAATGCCTTTGAGTACACTGAGTAGTGTCCAGTTTGTTCTATTACATTGTTTGTGTAAATGATCTTTCTTTCTTGTTATAATTGTGTATATCTTCATTAAAGTGCAAGTATCACCATAAAACAACATGAACTCTTTTTGCCCCAAATTCTATTTCTGATATACTTCAGTTGTCTAACTTAGTTTTCTTTGAGAGGCAAGAGCAGAAATGAAACTAGAATAAACGCTACCTGAATTGCGGGATTGATTCATCTTGTGATGTCACAATGCCGGAATGCCTACGGGATTTTATTGTAGTAGTTTTCTCTAGGGAGGGAGTTGATTCATCTTATGACGCCACAGGGTCCACGAAAAGTAAACAAAATTAGGGATTAAATGCCAGAAATGTTACAAAATTTGCAAGATTAATACCTTTTTGTGAGAAATAAACACAATAGTACAATATTATTTTTTTGACATGATACTTGCACTAAATGGTGTACTGAAGAATTTTGGTAGATTGTTCTTATTGATGTCATACATAAATAAACTTATAACAAGGTCATTGATTTGACTGACGTTAAGCATATTTATGGTTTTGAATAAAGGAGGTGTTGAGGCATTATAATGTGAGAATGTTATTATCCTTAATATTTTCTTTTGGATTTTATTGATCTTATCCACCCTAGATGGGTAATTATTAGCCCAACACTATATTTCTATAATACAAGTGCGGATAAATGAAGGTATTGTATAGGTTAGTGGCTACCCGTCTTAGAACGCAGAAAATTTCACTTGTTAAAGCTTGTGTTAAGGCCCTTCATTATAGTCACTGGCCACTTTATCTTCCATTAGAATTGTACATACCCAATAGAACACTACGGTCAGCCAGCAGTAAACAGTTAAAGGTCCCACCTGAAAATGGCACATTCCAGGATACCAGTTCATCCGTGTTCAATAATTTACCTGTAAATATTAGGAACTCTGCAACCTTTGCTGAATTTTGTCGGTTATCGAAAGGATATCTAAAGAACTGCGCTGCCGACAGACTCCATTGATTAATTTTACAATAGTTACGTATAGCCATATTTTAATCCTTAGTACGGTTATCAATACGTCTCAGTTATATCTTAGTCATATTTTATCAACATTTTATATTTTACATTATTTAGATTAACAGGCGAAGAGCCACCCAGTGGAAGTACTGTTAATAAACCATTATTATTATTATTATTATTAATATACCTGTAGTTTTAGCAATTTTTTGTGTGACGTAATTTATGTGGTATTTCCACGTTAGCTGCTGGTCTATGATTATTTACTCACTAAAAATATTGTACTGTTAACTCTTTGTAGTTCATAGTTATTAATGTTTATCTTTATATTATTATTACCTACTGGCTTATTTACTATGTAATTTGTTTTCTTTTTAGGTTCAGACTAAGTTTATTATCCTTCAACCACTCTTCGATATTTCTCAGTTCATTTGTAGCCAGAGATTCCACTTGTTTACTATTACATCCAGAGTAAAATAAATTTGTGTCGTCTGGAAAGAGAATGAAATTGGCTTTATTACTGGACCTGCAGATATCATTAATATAGATAAGAAACTGTAGTGGTCCAAGGACAGAACCACATTTGGTTGTCATTTCAGCAGACTTGAAGCCGTTATATTTTACAATTTGCTGTCGTCCAGTAAGATAGTTTTTAAACCAGCTATTAACCATAGAAATTTAGTTTTTGTAAAAGAATATCATGGTTTACAGTATCAAAGGCTTTTGACAAGTCCAGAAATATACCTATTATATACTCTTCTTTTTCTATAGCATTTTGATTTGTTTTCTATCAATTCATCTATTGCTAGGTTTGTCGATCTTTTGCATCTAAATCCATATTGATGTTCATATAAAATGTTGTTTCGTTCGATATATTCTATTAATCTTTTGTACATTATTCTTTCAAATTAGAATTTTTGAGGAGCAGGGCAAAACAGATATGGGCCGATAATTTGTAAAACACATTTTGTCGTCTGCTTTATACACAGGAGTTATAAGAGATACTTTTAAGTCGTTCGGTATTTTACCTGAAGCAAATGTAAGATTAAATATGTGGTTTAATAAACACCTAATAATCGGAGCTACCGTTTTACTACTTTTGAACTAATGTCATCAATACCGTTACTTTTGTTACCATCAATCTTTCCTATTTCTTTTTCAATCTCAAGTGATGTTGTATCTCTTTGCTATAGGTACATTGAATTTACATAATTACCTTTTAAGTGTTTTTGAAAGCTATTGTTACCATCATTTATTTTCTTTGCTAAGTTGGGTCCTACATTAAAAAAAATATTATACCTGTTTGCAATTACGTATTGGTCACTTATTTCAATATTATTTTCCTTGAAGACGCTAGGAATATGTGCTTTTGTTCTTGTTAATTAATAAATTCACGGTTTGCCAGGTTCTCTTTATGTTGTATTGAGAGTTTGCTATTTTTTGGTTAAGATAACTCTTCTTTGCTATTCTTATTAAGTGATTTAATTTGTTTTTGTATAACTTGTTTTCCGTTACTATTGATTTTTTGATGCCTTTAGAGATCCATGGTTTATTTTCCCTTTTATTTTTCCCCATTTTTTCTGTTCGAAGTGGAAAATGTTTGTAGTATATTTTTTATAAAAGTCTAAATTTAAATGTATGACTTCTGTGGGCCATTTGTATTGTATACTGCATCCCAGTTTTCGTTATTTAAGTTTTGTGAAAATGATCCTACGTTTTTATTAGTTATCGTTCTTGTTAATATTTTGTGTTTTTTACTGCTGTAGTGGATTTATATATATATATATTTGTTTTATTGATGTGGAAAATTGGCAGGTGGTCTGATAAATCGCAAAATAAGATGCCATTAATGCAACTATTAGTCATATTATTTGTAAAAATATTGTCTATGAAAGTTGCAGTTGATCTTGTTATTACTCCGGCGCTGCTAGGCAGCCGCCGGAGTCTTAAAATGCAGTCTGTTTTTTCGTTAATCATTATTGTTCTGTCCTGTAAAAATTGTGATCAGTTAAGACCTTTGTCGCTGACGATGTGGGTCGCAGACGCTGTGATCGAGCGATAAAGCAGGAGGCATGCGCACTAAATTTGTACATTTCTTTTACACTGTTTACATCACATAATATCATTACCGTATAATTACTACTGTGAGAATGTGAAATGAGCAACACGTGAGACTTCGAGGCGCTACAGTTCTTTTTTAACTACTTTTTAATCTTCTGATTCTTGTAAAGGAACTGTTATAGACCCAAAAATACACGAACAACGTAATACATTCATCTGCGCTGTCCGAACACTTTCGCGTTGCAAGTTAATGAGGAAGGCCACGTTTTTTTAGAGCTCAACGAGGACTCGACTTATTCGCTTCATATACATCCAGTACTTCATTTTTCTCCTAAATAATGGCTGATAAAGATTTTCTAACTGCTAAAGATTTGAAAACTTTGTGGACTAAGGAATTTCTACCTAGTATTCGCCACGAAGTTAAAGTAGAAATCAACGCCATCACCATCTTGAAAACGAGGACATGCAGGAGACCTTTCAATCTGCTTATAAGACAGGCCACAGTACTGAAACTGCTCTGACTCGCATTCATAATGATATCCTCCGAGCTATCGACGGTGGTGGGTGTGTCATTCTTGTGTTACTCGACCTCTCTGCGGCCTTCGACACGGTGGACCATCAACTATTACTTACTAGACTTGAACACCGCTTCAGGATAAATGGTAAGGCTCTATCATGGCTGAGATCGTATCTATCGAACAGATCTCAGTTCGTCAAGATTGCAAATGAGCACTCAATGAGCCGGAATCTTCCATGTGGTGTACCTGAGGGTCAGTGCTTGGACCTATTTTATATTCCATGTACACTACACTGCTTGCAGATGTTATCAGAAAGCATGGCATGAATTTTCACTTTTACACTGATGATAGTCAGATCTACATGACATTCAACCCATTGAAAAGGGAGGAGCTGGTCTCTTCTAAGTCCGCTGTTGAGTTATGTATCCACGACATCAACAAATGGATGACTACTAATAGGTTATTGCTAAATGGAGATAAGACTGAATTTCTTGTATTAAATGCTCGCCATCGATCACCACCTCCTGATCTTGATTCTATCATTGTTGGATCTGACGTTGTATCTGTGTCCAAATCAGCGAGGAATATTGTCATGTGGTTTGACGATGTTATGTGTGTGTAAATCGGCCTTTTACCATCTACATAATATTTCTAAGATTAGAAAATATATTTCCTTTCAACACTGAAATCTTGTTACATGCGTTTGTAACAGCGAGACTAGATTACTGTAATGTACTTCTTTCAGGACTTAAACAAGAACAGATTCGCAAACTTCAATATGTTCAAAACTCAGCGGCACGCCTACTTACTGGTACACAAAGAACGGATCACATAACACCTATATTAAGGGAGCTGCATTGGCTACCCATATCTGCTAGAATTAGTTTTAAAATTTTATTATGAACTTTTAAGTCACTTAATGACTTAGCGCCATCATACTTACACTCGTTCTCAATAACACGTGCAGGTTCGAAACGAAACTCCTGACTTCGAAGTCGTTTCTGGTGGATGTCAATCAAACGGTTTCCATGGAGTTTGAAGTGAACCGTTGTGTGAGTAAATTCGGGAAACTAGCATTTTATAAACATGGCAAAGTCTTTCCCAAAGTCGCTTAGATGGAGAGTAATCATGCTTAGAGCCAAGGGTTTGCAAAATAGGGAAATCACATAAACTTTATGTGTGAGCGAGCGGTTTGTGTATAAGATCAAAACAAGAGCCCATCTGGGCTTACACTCGGGCCGTTAAATATACATCAATGGATCTAAATACTCTTCTCAAGTGAACACACACGAGCAGATGTTGTCTTCTCGTATAACGCACCTTTCTGTTATTAGTATCCATGACATTTGAATAATTGAAAATGTAAAAGGGCAGATATGAACTCCCTTAAGATTGACGTTAGTCTTTGTTCCCTTGGTTGTGCAAGGCCTTTTTTTGACATTATGCATTCCAATTTTTTTTACTATACTAAAACTAAAAGTATGATATTTCCTTTTCTTGTTACAATCCACAACAATTGAATGATTACATCTTACCTTTATGGTTTTCTTATCTCCCATGTGTTTTGAAAACCCTTTGCTCAGTCGTGACGTCGTGACGCCGAATCGAAGTTGTTTATAGTTTTGAAAATGGCGCGCGGTGCCCGCACAATTTACATCAGCGGTCTTTAGATAAGCAATGCATCCTGGGATCAGTTCACACCCGCCATCTTTGTTTGTTGTTCAGAAACTTTACCAGAGCTAGCCTGTTCACAGGCTCTAGATAGTAGGGAAAAGAAACGGAAACAAAATGGCGGGGGGAAAGAATACCCCAGTCCTCCTCTTCTTTCCCCCCCCCCCCCCCTCCCTCCCTTCTTCTTCCCTCTCTACCCCAGTCCTCCTCTTCTTTTCCCCCCTCCCTTCTTCTTCCCTCTCTACCCCAGTCCTCCTCTTCTTTTCCCCCCTCCCTTTTCCCTCTCTACCCCAGTCCTCCTCTTCTTTTGGCCTGTGAACAGGCTATACCAGAGCTGGCTGGTAGTGCTTCATCTGAGGATTAATTTGCGAATATTCGAGGAATCTCATACACGAATTAACTGGTCAACCAACTCCTCTTCAACTGTTTTGCTGTGTCTACCTGAGAAAGCACGTAAGGACATTTTATCACCTGAGCCCGAGGCTGGACCTGTCGGAACTCAGATAATTTCAGAACTGGTTGATGCGGATGCCTGATGGTTCTCACGTTTATTCCTGTGATGGCTCACAAACTTTTACACCATCCTATATGAAGCCTTGAGCAGAGTATAGTGCAACCAGCAATGATTTGTATCAAGACTTTCTTGTTTCTAACGGAAATGACATATTATTATGAAGTTGAGTCCACTCGAGAAATCCCATTCGATCGATCGCTGAGGATGCACCTCGTAGACGTCAAGTTTAAATATACTACCGGCCAACTCATGCAACTGATAACTTGTACTTCATTTCTGCATCAATCTCAATGTATAAGCCAGTCACCAAAGTTCCTCTTTCCCGGAGAGAGTTATGAAACCTACGCTTCTGACTTATGTTAGTAACGTTAGATTGTTTGAAAGATGTTAACATTATGTCATATTTATGTGCTCGAAACCATGTGCTCAATAATAATAATATTAAATTGTGAACACAGAACAGTTTGACTTTTGTTTATCAAAGCGTATAATTTGTGTATGTATAGTTGTTGACCTAGCTGTTTTATTACTGCTGCATGTGCAAGATTTTGTGAGATTGCTGTATGTGTTATGCACCTATCAATGTCAACCCCCAGGGGGGGGGAGCCCGGGTAGATGTGGGGCATTTGGCTTTTGAGGAGAATTTTTGGTCAAAATCCCCACCTTGGGGACTAAATTCTGGGTCAAAACGGATCAAATCCCCCACCCTTGTATCAAATTGATTTACACAAATTCAAGTAGTATTTGGAATTATCTATAGTTAATAGGAATGAAGCGTTGACAGAAGTATTAAATTAATTTATATTTTTAATGTGAACTGGACGGTAAACCTACCTTTTCGACGAATCCAAAATGCCTGACAAACATGAGGCGCCGATATTTGGTACCAGTCCCTCTCTTCCAAAAGTCAAATGTCCCCACCCTGGGGTCCAGGCTCCTGTTCAAATTCCCCAGGGTGGGGACACCAAGAATGGTCAAATGCCCCACATCTGCCCAGCCTTTGGGGGTTGACATTGATAGGTACATTATATAAATAAAAAACATTTTTAGAATAATAATTTATTGTAATGGTATCTTCAGACCACTCGTAGATATTCCTGTAGCCCGTTAGAATACTAGCTATAGCTGTACAATATGACCACATGACAACAGATGGTTTTATATTAATAATTTATTATTACGTATATTTTTCCCAATTTCCTGCATATATGTTGAATATCTGTGGACTTATGCAGATAAGTTGCAGATATTTTAAGAGAACTACCACATATCTCAACAATATCTGTAAATTTCATGGAAATATTTTGCAGATATGGAAAAACCATTTCAGATAACATGTAGTACTGTCACAGATATGTGACAGATACTTGCAGATATTTGACACACGTCAGTTTGGTGAGGGTTCACACTTGTCTGGGCAATAGCTAGGTGTGATTGTATGTCACATTTCTTTTCTTCATTTGGCAGTGAGAGCTTAGTCTATTCCATGTGTTCTTGTATTAACTTTATACGGCACATTGTAGTTGAAATCCATGCATGTGGCAAGTTATTCCAAGTAGATCATGAAGTGTCATTTCTTTTCAAGTGGATCATTGTTGATAGCCCATAACTCCATTCCTGGTTATTAGGTCATAAGCAGCAGACACGTCTCTTATTCAGAGTTCATTATGACATATTCTGATCTTTTTCTGTTAATGAATACATGTAACCTCAATGAAGATTTCCGTACAGCTCAATAACAAAGTTGCATGTAATCTGTTTCTTGATACACCATATTTGATCAATGTGTGGTTAGGTGTATCTGTTACACGTATTTCCTTGAAGTTTTCATACTATAGTATGTCATTATCTCTTGCAGTGAAGACTCATGCTGTTTTATACACAGTCTTGATTTGGATTTGAGTAATCTGTAAAGGAGAATAGAATACAAATGTGAGAAAATAATAAACAATACATTACATCAGACTATGGTAACGTTGTATGAGCTGCATGTGAAGTCCATTATACAGTATTGCCCACCCACATCATCACTAATGATACCTCTATTTAAAAGGTGAGGTTTTTCTCATAGGTTCATTAACCACATACCTACAAGTAGGCCATGATGTACTTCTTCAGCACCTAAACATTCTGGGTGCAGTGTGTACTGTATGGATAGTGCAATATATGCACTGTTATTACATACAGTATGTTGATGATAATTCATTAAATAAGAGCATGACATGACTATGAAATGTGAGAACATACATATCAAATACCTGTGTTACTATTGTAAGTACACAACAACATCTACATGACTGAATATATATCCTTGGTCTAAGCTGGATTTTCTTATTCTCTTTACAAAACAATTCTTATTTTTTTTACAACTTTAAAGAGCTTCTAACTCTACTTGACATTTTTCTACCAATGAACCTTTGAAAGGTTTTGAGTACTTTTTCGAAGCAGTTTTTGGATTTCCAAGAATACTCTATGTTTTACGCTTGTTGGAAATGGTGAAACATTGACCTTTCCTGACCTATGACCACGTTAGAAAAAGGCTGTTGAATCCTGCGTAGACGTCATCTCATTAATTCAACTTTGCAATAATTTGAATAAATACTTAGCATTTTGTCTAACAAGAATATTTTCTTTACTCTTTATTAACCACTCACAAACTATGTATATTTTATATAAATCAATGTTGTTGTGATAGAAAGGCGCCATGGAGGATAAAGCATTAACGAGATGAAGTCGAGCCGGGAATTGACCCAGGATTTTTGTAACGCAGTCATGGGTTAGGATAGGTCAATTTTGCACCATTTCAAACAAGCATAGAACATACAATATTATCAATAAGCAAACATTTATTCGCAGAAGTACTCAAAACGTTTCAAAGGTTTATAGGTAGAAATATTTCAAGGGTTAGAAGCACTTTAAACTACAGACTTATGGAAACCTTTGAACTGTTTTTTTTATATAACAAAGACCTTTGTATAAGCCGCATCCGTAGATAAGCCGCATCCCAAATTTAGGAAAAGAACTTCCCAAAAAATAAATATTTTGTTGGAGTTCATAAACGCTCATATTCATTTGATTTTCATAAATATATAATTGCATCTTTCATTCGATCGAATATGGTTCAACTTGTCTTGTCATTTTTTGTGTATATTTTATAATAACCTGCAGTCTTTAAATTACTCTAAAATTATTCCGCCTTTATTCCCTCATTAACTAAGAACAATTCCAAGGAACCGCTTTCGTTTAATCAATAAAGGTTTTCTAGCGAAAGTATACTTACACGAGTAGGTCTGAGGTCCACCATCTTGCATTTTTATGAACTAGTGCCAATCTCCCACATGTAAAATAGAAGTAACATTGTGACATCATGAGAATCAAGATGGTGCTGTGCAAGAAATTCAAATGAGTTTTATGGATAGGAATATTGGTGCATAAATGACATCTAATTATTGTACAATTTACTGTAGACAAACACAACAATGACAGTATTTAGGCATTCATAACAAACACTGCAGAATCAACATTGTTCTTCAGTCAAAGTTCCCTTTAAGTCTACTATGATATAATTAGGGTTATGTCAAATTTACTTGCTATGTAATGTTATTTTTAATAGTTTCTTATGATCACTTAAATATAACTGATATTTTGATAGCATCATGATCAGAATAGTAAACACTAACAACACTATTCTGGATTATATTAAAGACTGCTGGCTTTAAATAGATATGGTCTAATAAACTTCCAGCTGAAATAAAAGTTGGTTGTTGTACAATTTGTCTATATTCCATTGAATTCATTAAAGATATAAGCGGTTTAATATCATTTTCATTTAAGTAATTTATATTAAAGTCTCCAAGGATCATATCAACATAATAACTCTTCAGAAGATATTCTATACCAGCTATATATTGCAAGATATTTGAGCTGTGTTTCCGATAGAGAAGAAGAAATGAGTGAGTTTGTTGGGTCGTAGTATTAATAACAACAAATTTAAGTGCATTCAGCAATGCGAAATATTCTTGCTCTTTGATTTCTAGATGATTGTTGATACAGATTGAGTAGTATAGTCGGCGTCAGTTAAATACCACTTTTTCTTGTACAACAAAACTCAAAAGGTTGTGAATGTTATGGACGCCTTGTTTTCTTGCACAAGGGGCGTCATAAAGTGAATTCAGAAATCCACTTCATAACGCCCCTTGTGCAAGAAAAAAGGCGTCCATAACATTCACAACCTTTTGAGTTTTGTTGCACAAGAAAAAGTTGTATTTAACTGACGCCGACTATACTACTATGGGGTAACTAAGGGTCATTCAAAGTGTCACTAGACATTCTTGTACGTAAAATCCAACTTGATAATCCTATTAGAGATATGATTACATATAGTTATATCGATCTCTTCCACTATGGATTATATATCGTGCCTCCCTCTAGAAATTCTGACTAAGATCGTAGAGCATGCAGATCCTTGGTCATTCGCAAGCCTCTCAAGGACATCGAAACGCCTAAACGATGCCGCAGTACTCCCAGCTCACAGAGGACGAAAGGGTTGTACTACGCAACTACATGGATGCTCATTCTGCCACGTAGGAAGCCAAAGTGTCACTAGATATTCGCGCACCTAAGAAATCCAAACTTGAAGTATATGTTAAAGGAATGATTATTATACTGTATATTACCACTAAATGGTATTAGTATATATTCTTTATTCCACAATACTAGCTTACGTTGTTATCTTAGTACGCATTAACACCATACAGATCGAACATGTCGAAGAAGAACTCAAATGTAGACGCCGCAATAACTTGTGATTGGTTGATGAGAGGGAAGGACTCAAAATGTCCAAAGAAGATTTCGAAGACAACGAAGTTCTGTTCCCAGCATAACTACCAAATCTCAAAAGGCTGTGCCCCATACGTACCATGCTCGAAGTGCGGTAAAGGATGTCGTACTGATTACGAGCTTTGCTCAGGATGTGACCGTCTCACCATCAAGGTGAAGTCTTCCGGTGTCTATATAAGACGCGCTAAGAAGTCCAGCAAGAAGCTAGAGGATCCAAGAAAGGAGGAGCCAAACATGGTGGAACCGGAGGTAGCATTGCCCGCTGAATCAAGAGTGCTGGAACCAGTGGAAGGTCTTGGAGAGTCTCTCAACCATGCGCTCAACGAGGTGTTGGCTGCCTTGAGGAACGAGAAGGACGCTTAGGAATAGCCACGAAAAAAGAAAAAAGGAAGAATGAAGAAGGTCGTTGCGTGGCCCTCTTCATTCCTCTTCTTTTTTTTTTTTTCTATTGAACGTACGACATCTATAGTTGTATCATGGACGAGCTAGTCAGATTGTTTGGTCCTGGAATTTGTAGAAGCCTGAATATCAAACCACAAGTGGAACGTATTAACACCAGTGAAACATGTTCTGATTGTCTCTGTCCCTTGGAAGTACAAGGAACGGAATTCGTGTGTCCCACATGTGGTCTTGTTTCCGAGGTTGAACCATGTACAGAAACTAAGATCGACATTATTACTACTCGACTGCATATAGTAGGTCCGGACGGGTTTCAGTATCAAAGTGATCTAGACCGCGCAAAACCAAAGCAAAGCGATGATGACATAGAACTGAAACGACGAACGCTACTACAAGAACTACGAGCATACGACACTATTTACAAACAAAGTTATGATTTATCGTTCCCTATGAACGCGTTAGAAATCGTAGCCGACGCATTCACCCAAGTAATGAAAGTTTGTCTCAAGCGTAGTGATGCTAAGAAAAATATTTTAGCTGCTCTACTCTACCATGCATGCATACAATGTGGATTCGTCCGATCTAAAGGTGAGGTCGCTCGCTTCATGCAACTAAGAAACGAAGGCATCCATAATGGAGAGGTCTTCATACGTTCTCTGTGTGACGACGATAAGATTGATGTAGACTTGGATGCTGAGCGCATAGTTCCTCACATTGCGACGACTTTCCTACAACTAGATCTTGTAGGAGTACCTAGGGACGTTCAACAAATAGTCCACGAGGTCGTTACTAAGGCAATGGAAAACAATATAGGCCCCAAATCAATGCTTAAGACGAAAGTCGTTGGAGCAAGTTACGAGGTGCTACGTCGCTCCGGATCGTCTATGTCTTTTAAGGATGTCGTTAAGCGATGTGGCATATTTGGAAATGCGGTCAAGCGTTTTGTCAAGGAGTTGTCTTCTTACCATTCCCACTTCGAACCAATCTACACTAGACATAGGCTAACTAGCAGTAGGACTTGGCAAAGTGAAAGTGAGAACCATGTTCGTTCCTTTCATAGGAAACGTTGATTCTTACATTCCAAGTTTTTCTCGCATTTCCTTTTGCACTTCTTGCTTGAGTTCGGCTCGAACCCGATCCGTGCTTTTTTCACCTATGGAAGCCTTGCGACGAATTTCAGATCTCATGATCTCATACTTATTCGCTTCGTTCAGGATGAGACTGTATTCAGAGTCGGATATGTTTTCATCGCGTAAGGCCTTCGATACTAGATCGCGAATCGTATTGATTTTCGCCTTTGCCAACATAGTTGTCCTTTCATGCTTAGAAACCTTCATTCCTAACTTCTTAGCTCCAAGGGTTGTAGATGCTGAAATTAATCCACATAGTCCACCAATGACTCCAAGTGGTAGACCAATCACTATTCCAACCCCAGTCAACGCTGCGCCCAATCCAGATCCAGATAAGATCACAGATAGACCTCCAGTTGCCACTGCGATTCCATGAACTATTCCTTGAGAACGTGCATATTTCTTGCGCACACCTTCGTAGTGCCTTTCTTGAACTTCTATGTCCGAAAGCGTGTCTCGGATCGTTTGCAGTCTAAAGTTCTTTCCAGTGTCACTAGCAATCTGTGGATAGATACTTGGTGCTGATGGAAACGGTTGAATCGAATCGCCTTCCATTGTAACGCGTTATACATATAGCTTACTCAAGCTTCAACACGTATCGTATCGGTCGACCACGGAAGTCTACCACGTTGCCTTTCTCATCACGAATTGTCAGACGAAGACTGCTTTGCATTGTCCCAAGAGCTCGAGTGGTTGTTGGTAGTAGAGAGGCGTATGTCGATTTTGCGAATCTTCCACCACGGATCGTAATGCTAGCGAGAACTGTCGAGTGCTTTCCATCTAGAATTGAAAAGCTGGAATCTACGACATCGCAGTGTACGTATGCTGTGTGGATATCGTCGAACCTCAGATCGTGACTTCTCCTTTTGAGCGTCTTACTATCTTGCCCATAGTCATCTCCGTTAACGCCCAACAGTGTGCAAAGATTTTTACTGAACCGGATTGGTTTAATAACCCTTAGAATGAAAGCCTTACTAGGCTCAAATTTGATAATGCCAGCATCAATTGCGGGTTTTAAATCTTGTTGAATGCTCATTATATCATGGTGCCCTTTAACGATAGCGTGTGGAAACATAACGCCCTCTTCTATAGCCCAATGGAACGAAGCCTTCTTCGCTAGATTCCACCAACTATTCTCAAAAGTGACCTCAACTAGTGAAATGTTGTTGATAAGAATTGGATCGTCGAAGTAGGCAGTATGGTCAGCCGATGTTGTGGTGATATATAAGAGAACCATCTTATATGTTGAAGGTATAACTATATATATGTATAGCTTCAACATGAGGAGGTCTGGAGGTCTTTTCAGTTACCATTACGGAGGGAAAGACGAAGAGGAAGAGGTCCCAACACCGAATGCTAACATAAGGTCAAAGGCTGAGAATCAAGCTAGGAGAGAGAATCAAGCTCGGATAGATAGAAAAGATGTGGAAAGTAGAGAGGTTGCAACCTTGAATGCCAATCTGTTGGTGAAGTTCAAGAAAAGATATCCACATGCAGATCTTCACAAGTTCTATGTCTCTACGGAAGTGAACGGTCCAGGCAAATATTCGACGAGTATTTGGTTTCGAGATGGAGATTCTAGCTATGTCATTTACGGCAATGATGTCTCAAAGTTACCTGCAGTCACTCAAAGACGCATCGATGACGCATTGTGGGATGTGCATAAAGGTTTCCCATCTACGTTGACCCTAGATAGAAGTGCGAAATATCCTATTACAGCAGTTCCTCCTACTGGACCGGCACAAGATATCGATCTCACTAATCTATGGATATATGCCACCTCAAAGAATAGGTTCAAAGCAGGCGTTCGAAACATATTCAAGGAGACCGTCGTAAAGCATATGACAGCAAATGAGTCCTACCATTGGTTACATGGTCCGGATTTCAAATATTGGCCTCAACAATTGAATTTCGCAACGTGGTGTGCGACTTCTGGATGTGGAGTGTCATTGTTTGATCCTATTTTCAAAACGTATCCACCAGTCGTTCAGGGGTTCCTACGATTTCACGTTTATTTCACAATACGAAGAATTCTGCATGAACTTGGTGGTGCCAATGGAGTTCCTTTACCTGGTAACTCTCATTTCAAGCAAATGGATAACCTCTATAACAAAGCAGCTCTTGAGAAATTGTGCATTGAATTTGGTATATCTCGAACACCAGATTTCCCACCAGACTTCCGATGGCACGGAGGTAGGAATCACGGATTAGGAGACGTATTCCTTTTGTATGGTGATGGCTACAAGAACGTCCACGTAATCCGAAGCTACGACAAGGAAGCAGACACATGGCCCAACCACAATAACTTATTTGCAGACGAGAAAGGCAGTGTGGACAAGGGCGATCTAGTATCCTTTATTCGGAACGACGAACACGAAGGAAAGCAATACAATTGGTTTACGCCACCAATCGGAAAGGGTTTGACAGATGCTGGATTGGGTAGGTTGAATAGATCTGTCGAGGCTTTTGGACATTGCATGCTTGGTGCTCAAGCCGACTTGAACGGATCCATCATAGATAGCCATAACGTCAAAGAAAAGTTTAAGAGCTTAGTCGAAGACGCTATTCTCGAAAACGACTTAGTGGTGAGCTACAAAAACTATCTTACCGCTATAAAATCAACGCATAAGAGGCTCGATCTAGCAATAGCTGTAGGCGTGCGATTATTGCCAAGCGATCTAGTGTACTATCTTGGTAAGAAAGATGGCTATAAGAATCCAATCCCGAAAGCTACGAAAGATATGGTGCTAGGCACTAACGACATCAATGCAGAAGGCAAAGGACATTCACCTCTTCCTATGAAAGGCCCACCAGATAAGAAATTGGTGCAGCCTCTCGAGACGCACAAGAAACAAGTTCCTGTACCAAAGGCAAAGGCAAAGGCAAAGGCAAAGGCTGGCTCACAACATGAGATTAATCTCGCAGTGACATCCATTGCCGCAGCTGGAATTGCATGGATGTTGTTTCGTTAACGTCGTTTGTATTGCTCTATCGTGATCACCACTATTGCTACGATGAATAACCAAACGTTCTGTGCTAGTACTCCCAGAGCTTTACCAGCCATAGTAAATATGAAACTCGCAATCGATCCAATCATTCCAGGTAGGATCTGTCCAAGTTTCTTTCCCATTTCTTTCAACAACCCCCCAGTCGTTTGCAATCCCTTCTTTACTGCATCTGCTGCTTTATCAATACCAGTCTTTATTGGTTTCGGTACGGATTTCGACAACAGGGAAACTATCGTACTAACGATAGCGCCAATAGAAGTTACTACTGCAAGAACGGTCATTCCATGCTTTCTGAAAATGTATTTGATCCTTTCACGTAGCGACATACGTTTTAGTATGGCTTCTTCTTGACGTTCGAGTAATTCTATTTCGTTATGGATGTGTATTTTCTCTTCCTTAGCCGCTTCCTTCTGGTCCTCAGTTGACGTTAGATCTTGAAGTATACTATCTTCCATTTCGAGATGTTCAATGGCCTTTTCTTGACCTTGGAGGACTTGTTCTGCTCTTTCTGCATCCGTAGGGCCTAGGGCAAATTTGAGATCCTTACCCATACTTTGGTATCTTTCACCCTTCACTGTGGTCAAAGGTATGGGCTTCTCTTTACTTCCAAGTGCGTGAAGGTAGATTCTACCCCGTTCCTTATCGGCATCCCATACTTTAGTTATCTCAAGGTCTCCACGAATCCCTACATCCGCATAGTGTTCCCATACAGCATCGAATAACATTTGTTTCGTTCTATCCGATATGCCTGTTTCGAAGAATACGTGGCGATCGCTAAATTTAGGCCGTTCGATTCTATCCTCATCCAGCAATTCACTAAGCTCTCCATCTGTCAATGACGTTTCCTGATACTTCGGTCGAGCACCTTCTTCATTATAATTGCGTCTAGTTTTCAGGTTGAGTGATTCACTAGGATCCACATTCGTAGAGTCTGACGCCAATTTCCGTGTTTCTTCATTGACAGTATCATCGTTGTCGTAGTCTCTTCCTCTTTCAGCTTCATCAGTTCTTTCATCATACCTACCCTCAGAGGCCATGTTAAACATAATTATATATATAGTTATATTCAACATGATCTCATCGAAGTTGGATCCCACACAAGTACGAAGAGAGCCTCATGCACTCAAGGCTCCACGAGACTTGTATAGGAAAACTTTCACTCGATCATCTGCCAATCCAGGTGAGACTCTATACGTAGAAGTTCCAAAGCTAGCAGAAGATGTAGTACTAGTACCGGGCAGCTTAGCGCTATTGGGCGACATCGTACTATCTGGTGGACATGCGAATAACAGAGTCGTTTCGAACGTTGGACGCTGTTTGGTCATGCGTAGAATCTGTAGGATGGGAGCTGAAACAGTAGAAGACCTTGTCAGGCCAGACCTCCTACAAACATACTCCGATATATACCTATCTACGCAGGAGAGAGAGTCTAGAATACAACAAGGCATTCAATCAGAGAACTTGAATAAGCTACGCTCGAAAGCTGGTGACGCAAGTACTTCATCTGCTGCAGACAACGCACTCCTAACTGCATGTGGTTCAAAGTATAGGATTCCATTAGATGTTGACATTCTGACACAACATGGAGTTCTATATCCACATGCCTTAGAAAGTACGATTACATTCGAGTTGACTCTAGCGTCTGCCAACGAGGTTGTAATTGGATCGGATACGACGAAGATAGGTACGTACCAACTTACCAACATCCAACTAGAATACGAAGCAATCAGGAACGAAACGCTGGCTAGTAATGCCCTTCACAAATATGAAATAGGTGCTGCATTCCTATACAACTACGCTGTTCACTTCAAGACAGTAGATATCGCTAAAACCTCTGATACTTTGATATCTCAAAACGTTAATGTTCCACGACGATCCTTTGCTGGACTACTTCTACTATTCATAGATCCACCTACCATTGGCACGCGAGATAGTGAAGCATTCTCGAATCCAGATATCTTGAAGGTAGAAGTAGATGTCAATGGGATTCCCAACAGACTCTTTCCAAGCGGCATGCTTCCCCTAGATTTCTGGGAGGCTGCAAGAAGCTGTTCCCAGCATAACTACCAAATCTCAAAAGGCTGTGCCCCATACGTACCATGCTCGAAGTGCGGTAAAGGATGTCGTACTGATTACGAGCTTTGCTCAGGATGTGACCGTCTCACCATCAAGGTGAAGTCTTCCGGTGTCTATATAAGACGCGCTAAGAAGTCCAGCAAGAAGCTAGAGGATCCAAGAAAGGAGGAGCCAAACATGGTGGAACCGGAGGTAGCATTGCCCGCTGAATCAAGAGTGCTGGAACCAGTGGAAGGTCTTGGAGAGTCTCTCAACCATGCGCTCAACGAGGTGTTGGCTGCCTTGAGGAACGAGAAGGACGCTTAGGAATAGCCACGAAAAAAGAAAAAAGGAAGAATGAAGAAGGTCGTTGCGTGGCCCTCTTCATTCCTCTTCTTTTTTTTTTTTCTATTGAACGTACGACATCTATAGTTGTATCATGGACGAGCTAGTCAGATTGTTTGGTCCTGGAATTTGTAGAAGCCTGAATATCAAACCACAAGTGGAACGTATTAACACCAGTGAAACATGTTCTGATTGTCTCTGTCCCTTGGAAGTACAAGGAACGGAATTCGTGTGTCCCACATGTGGTCTTGTTTCCGAGGTTGAACCATGTACAGAAACTAAGATCGACATTATTACTACTCGACTGCATATAGTAGGTCCGGACGGGTTTCAGTATCAAAGTGATCTAGACCGCGCAAAACCAAAGCAAAGCGATGATGACATAGAACTGAAACGACGAACGCTACTACAAGAACTACGAGCATACGACACTATTTACAAACAAAGTTATGATTTATCGTTCCCTATGAACGCGTTAGAAATCGTAGCCGACGCATTCACCCAAGTAATGAAAGTTTGTCTCAAGCGTAGTGATGCTAAGAAAAATATTTTAGCTGCTCTACTCTACCATGCATGCATACAATGTGGATTCGTCCGATCTAAAGGTGAGGTCGCTCGCTTCATGCAACTAAGAAACGAAGGCATCCATAATGGAGAGGTCTTCATACGTTCTCTGTGTGACGACGATAAGATTGATGTAGACTTGGATGCTGAGCGCATAGTTCCTCACATTGCGACGACTTTCCTACAACTAGATCTTGTAGGAGTACCTAGGGACGTTCAACAAATAGTCCACGAGGTCGTTACTAAGGCAATGGAAAACAATATAGGCCCCAAATCAATGCTTAAGACGAAAGTCGTTGGAGCAAGTTACGAGGTGCTACGTCGCTCCGGATCGTCTATGTCTTTTAAGGATGTCGTTAAGCGATGTGGCATATTTGGAAATGCGGTCAAGCGTTTTGTCAAGGAGTTGTCTTCTTACCATTCCCACTTCGAACCAATCTACACTAGACATAGGCTAACTAGCAGTAGGACTTGGCAAAGTGAAAGTGAGAACCATGTTCGTTCCTTTCATAGGAAACGTTGATTCTTACATTCCAAGTTTTTCTCGCATTTCCTTTTGCACTTCTTGCTTGAGTTCGGCTCGAACCCGATCCGTGCTTTTTTCACCTATGGAAGCCTTGCGACGAATTTCAGATCTCATGATCTCATACTTATTCGCTTCGTTCAGGATGAGACTGTATTCAGAGTCGGATATGTTTTCATCGCGTAAGGCCTTCGATACTAGATCGCGAATCGTATTGATTTTCGCCTTTGCCAACATAGTTGTCCTTTCATGCTTAGAAACCTTCATTCCTAACTTCTTAGCTCCAAGGGTTGTAGATGCTGAAATTAATCCACATAGTCCACCAATGACTCCAAGTGGTAGACCAATCACTATTCCAACCCCAGTCAACGCTGCGCCCAATCCAGATCCAGATAAGATCACAGATAGACCTCCAGTTGCCACTGCGATTCCATGAACTATTCCTTGAGAACGTGCATATTTCTTGCGCACACCTTCGTAGTGCCTTTCTTGAACTTCTATGTCCGAAAGCGTGTCTCGGATCGTTTGCAGTCTAAAGTTCTTTCCAGTGTCACTAGCAATCTGTGGATAGATACTTGGTGCTGATGGAAACGGTTGAATCGAATCGCCTTCCATTGTAACGCGTTATACATATAGCTTACTCAAGCTTCAACACGTATCGTATCGGTCGACCACGGAAGTCTACCACGTTGCCTTTCTCATCACGAATTGTCAGACGAAGACTGCTTTGCATTGTCCCAAGAGCTCGAGTGGTTGTTGGTAGTAGAGAGGCGTATGTCGATTTTGCGAATCTTCCACCACGGATCGTAATGCTAGCGAGAACTGTCGAGTGCTTTCCATCTAGAATTGAAAAGCTGGAATCTACGACATCGCAGTGTACGTATGCTGTGTGGATATCGTCGAACCTCAGATCGTGACTTCTCCTTTTGAGCGTCTTACTATCTTGCCCATAGTCATCTCCGTTAACGCCCAACAGTGTGCAAAGATTTTTACTGAACCGGATTGGTTTAATAACCCTTAGAATGAAAGCCTTACTAGGCTCAAATTTGATAATGCCAGCATCAATTGCGGGTTTTAAATCTTGTTGAATGCTCATTATATCATGGTGCCCTTTAACGATAGCGTGTGGAAACATAACGCCCTCTTCTATAGCCCAATGGAACGAAGCCTTCTTCGCTAGATTCCACCAACTATTCTCAAAAGTGACCTCAACTAGTGAAATGTTGTTGATAAGAATTGGATCGTCGAAGTAGGCAGTATGGTCAGCCGATGTTGTGGTGATATATAAGAGAACCATCTTATATGTTGAAGGTATAACTATATATATGTATAGCTTCAACATGAGGAGGTCTGGAGGTCTTTTCAGTTACCATTACGGAGGGAAAGACGAAGAGGAAGAGGTCCCAACACCGAATGCTAACATAAGGTCAAAGGCTGAGAATCAAGCTAGGAGAGAGAATCAAGCTCGGATAGATAGAAAAGATGTGGAAAGTAGAGAGGTTGCAACCTTGAATGCCAATCTGTTGGTGAAGTTCAAGAAAAGATATCCACATGCAGATCTTCACAAGTTCTATGTCTCTACGGAAGTGAACGGTCCAGGCAAATATTCGACGAGTATTTGGTTTCGAGATGGAGATTCTAGCTATGTCATTTACGGCAATGATGTCTCAAAGTTACCTGCAGTCACTCAAAGACGCATCGATGACGCATTGTGGGATGTGCATAAAGGTTTCCCATCTACGTTGACCCTAGATAGAAGTGCGAAATATCCTATTACAGCAGTTCCTCCTACTGGACCGGCACAAGATATCGATCTCACTAATCTATGGATATATGCCACCTCAAAGAATAGGTTCAAAGCAGGCGTTCGAAACATATTCAAGGAGACCGTCGTAAAGCATATGACAGCAAATGAGTCCTACCATTGGTTACATGGTCCGGATTTCAAATATTGGCCTCAACAATTGAATTTCGCAACGTGGTGTGCGACTTCTGGATGTGGAGTGTCATTGTTTGATCCTATTTTCAAAACGTATCCACCAGTCGTTCAGGGGTTCCTACGATTTCACGTTTATTTCACAATACGAAGAATTCTGCATGAACTTGGTGGTGCCAATGGAGTTCCTTTACCTGGTAACTCTCATTTCAAGCAAATGGATAACCTCTATAACAAAGCAGCTCTTGAGAAATTGTGCATTGAATTTGGTATATCTCGAACACCAGATTTCCCACCAGACTTCCGATGGCACGGAGGTAGGAATCACGGATTAGGAGACGTATTCCTTTTGTATGGTGATGGCTACAAGAACGTCCACGTAATCCGAAGCTACGACAAGGAAGCAGACACATGGCCCAACCACAATAACTTATTTGCAGACGAGAAAGGCAGTGTGGACAAGGGCGATCTAGTATCCTTTATTCGGAACGACGAACACGAAGGAAAGCAATACAATTGGTTTACGCCACCAATCGGAAAGGGTTTGACAGATGCTGGATTGGGTAGGTTGAATAGATCTGTCGAGGCTTTTGGACATTGCATGCTTGGTGCTCAAGCCGACTTGAACGGATCCATCATAGATAGCCATAACGTCAAAGAAAAGTTTAAGAGCTTAGTCGAAGACGCTATTCTCGAAAACGACTTAGTGGTGAGCTACAAAAACTATCTTACCGCTATAAAATCAACGCATAAGAGGCTCGATCTAGCAATAGCTGTAGGCGTGCGATTATTGCCAAGCGATCTAGTGTACTATCTTGGTAAGAAAGATGGCTATAAGAATCCAATCCCGAAAGCTACGAAAGATATGGTGCTAGGCACTAACGACATCAATGCAGAAGGCAAAGGACATTCACCTCTTCCTATGAAAGGCCCACCAGATAAGAAATTGGTGCAGCCTCTCGAGACGCACAAGAAACAAGTTCCTGTACCAAAGGCAAAGGCAAAGGCAAAGGCAAAGGCTGGCTCACAACATGAGATTAATCTCGCAGTGACATCCATTGCCGCAGCTGGAATTGCATGGATGTTGTTTCGTTAACGTCGTTTGTATTGCTCTATCGTGATCACCACTATTGCTACGATGAATAACCAAACGTTCTGTGCTAGTACTCCCAGAGCTTTACCAGCCATAGTAAATATGAAACTCGCAATCGATCCAATCATTCCAGGTAGGATCTGTCCAAGTTTCTTTCCCATTTCTTTCAACAACCCCCCAGTCGTTTGCAATCCCTTCTTTACTGCATCTGCTGCTTTATCAATACCAGTCTTTATTGGTTTCGGTACGGATTTCGACAACAGGGAAACTATCGTACTAACGATAGCGCCAATAGAAGTTACTACTGCAAGAACGGTCATTCCATGCTTTCTGAAAATGTATTTGATCCTTTCACGTAGCGACATACGTTTTAGTATGGCTTCTTCTTGACGTTCGAGTAATTCTATTTCGTTATGGATGTGTATTTTCTCTTCCTTAGCCGCTTCCTTCTGGTCCTCAGTTGACGTTAGATCTTGAAGTATACTATCTTCCATTTCGAGATGTTCAATGGCCTTTTCTTGACCTTGGAGGACTTGTTCTGCTCTTTCTGCATCCGTAGGGCCTAGGGCAAATTTGAGATCCTTACCCATACTTTGGTATCTTTCACCCTTCACTGTGGTCAAAGGTATGGGCTTCTCTTTACTTCCAAGTGCGTGAAGGTAGATTCTACCCCGTTCCTTATCGGCATCCCATACTTTAGTTATCTCAAGGTCTCCACGAATCCCTACATCCGCATAGTGTTCCCATACAGCATCGAATAACATTTGTTTCGTTCTATCCGATATGCCTGTTTCGAAGAATACGTGGCGATCGCTAAATTTAGGCCGTTCGATTCTATCCTCATCCAGCAATTCACTAAGCTCTCCATCTGTCAATGACGTTTCCTGATACTTCGGTCGAGCACCTTCTTCATTATAATTGCGTCTAGTTTTCAGGTTGAGTGATTCACTAGGATCCACATTCGTAGAGTCTGACGCCAATTTCCGTGTTTCTTCATTGACAGTATCATCGTTGTCGTAGTCTCTTCCTCTTTCAGCTTCATCAGTTCTTTCATCATACCTACCCTCAGAGGCCATGTTAAACATAATTATATATATAGTTATATTCAACATGATCTCATCGAAGTTGGATCCCACACAAGTACGAAGAGAGCCTCATGCACTCAAGGCTCCACGAGACTTGTATAGGAAAACTTTCACTCGATCATCTGCCAATCCAGGTGAGACTCTATACGTAGAAGTTCCAAAGCTAGCAGAAGATGTAGTACTAGTACCGGGCAGCTTAGCGCTATTGGGCGACATCGTACTATCTGGTGGACATGCGAATAACAGAGTCGTTTCGAACGTTGGACGCTGTTTGGTCATGCGTAGAATCTGTAGGATGGGAGCTGAAACAGTAGAAGACCTTGTCAGGCCAGACCTCCTACAAACATACTCCGATATATACCTATCTACGCAGGAGAGAGAGTCTAGAATACAACAAGGCATTCAATCAGAGAACTTGAATAAGCTACGCTCGAAAGCTGGTGACGCAAGTACTTCATCTGCTGCAGACAACGCACTCCTAACTGCATGTGGTTCAAAGTATAGGATTCCATTAGATGTTGACATTCTGACACAACATGGAGTTCTATATCCACATGCCTTAGAAAGTACGATTACATTCGAGTTGACTCTAGCGTCTGCCAACGAGGTTGTAATTGGATCGGATACGACGAAGATAGGTACGTACCAACTTACCAACATCCAACTAGAATACGAAGCAATCAGGAACGAAACGCTGGCTAGTAATGCCCTTCACAAATATGAAATAGGTGCTGCATTCCTATACAACTACGCTGTTCACTTCAAGACAGTAGATATCGCTAAAACCTCTGATACTTTGATATCTCAAAACGTTAATGTTCCACGACGATCCTTTGCTGGACTACTTCTACTATTCATAGATCCACCTACCATTGGCACGCGAGATAGTGAAGCATTCTCGAATCCAGATATCTTGAAGGTAGAAGGTAGATGTCAATGGGATTCCCAACAGACTCTTTCCAAGCGGCATGCTTCCCCTAGATTTCTGGGAGGCTGCAAGAAGCTGGTTTGGTACACCCAATACTTCTATGACTCCAAAGAAGTTCTTTGAAAATAGATTCTCTATTCTAATCGATTGTCGCACAGCAAAAGATTCCACCGTTCATGGTGATGGCTTGGCACAAACCGGCAGTGGAAAGGACATCGACATTCGCATACATAGAACTGCTAAGGGAAGTGGAAATGTGAAAATGCACATCTATGTCCTTGCGGATGCTCAGGTCACGATATTGAACAGATCTCTGCAGAGTATATTATACTGATGGATTCTCTCGTAGAGCACGTGCCGTTCAATGCACTCATAGTCGGTCCAACGAATTGTGGGAAGACTGCGTTTCTCATAGAACAACTTCGTGGAGCATTTCGTGGTAAGTTCGATTACATAGTACTGATTTGTCCTACGTATGCCCACAACAAAACTTATCGTGGATTTGCAAATCGAGATCCTCGTTTCTTCGTCATATCACCACCGCAGGATGCCATCGATGCTACTTTGAGTATTTGCGCAACATTTTGGTCAGGTACCAATACTCTATTGATTCTTGACGATTGCGCCGCATCGAAGGACGTAAAGAAACGAACTGACAAGCTAGTGGACTTAGCCTTTTCTGCACGACATATAGGGATTTCCGTTTGGGTGCTGTCCCAACAACTAACGAGCATATGTAAACCCTTCCGTGAGAACGTAGCTATCGTAGTAGCGTTCCATACAGCATCGGCCGTAGATGGTAAAAAGATATTTGAGGATTATGGAGGCTCTCAAGAATGTAAAGAGTTACGAATGATACTTGGATCCCATAAGTTTGCTCGCATGTGCTTCTGTCTCCGTCATCCTTTCGAGGTAGTGTTAGAGCTCCCAGCATCTATAACATATTATGACTGATAAGGAAATACTCGAGATATTCGGTGAGGACGTAACAGGTCCACCACCAACCGATCTAGACGTTACGTCAGACAATCGTGAATCACTTTCGATCTTAGCCGCAACAGGCGTAACGAAAGAATACTTAGGTAAGAACTTTTCTCTAGGAGACATCTCTAGACTTCCTGAGAAAGAAGTAGACAAGTTGCATAGGAGGTATCAGGCCGTTCTAGCTAAGCAAGTAACGAAAGGCTTAGTCGACGGTGTGACACGTCTAGCTACCCGCCTAGTTGCCTACCTAGTACCAATAGATTCTCAAGAAGCCCTGATCAAGGACCTACAAGAAGACCCTCTAGTCCGCAACGAAATCAGTGCTGCGACTGGCCTACTATCGCTCAAAGCCGGTCGCCTTGTAGCTCTAGCTAGCGTCCTATTCCACATATCTGGTCACGTAGTCATTCCTGGTACAACTGTTGAACCTTCACATATACCTACTATATCGAAGCAAGATGGAAGGACAGACGGATCAGATAACTGCGAATCCTCCGACGACTGCACCAACTAAGATAAAAAACCCAAAGCGCGTCGCAGCTGGAAAAGCACTAGCGTTAAGCAACAAACTCGCTAAAGAAGCTCAAAAGAGAGAGTTGATGCGCGAAAGCGAATCATGTAAAGAAGTCGACGTAGAGAAAGGTCGGTTCGAAAGCCTGACTATCCTCGCAGTCATTGGTACTGGCGCTACATTGTTTGGCACGTACTTTGCGTACAAGAAGTATGTAGATGGTAATAAGCGTGTTGCCACCGTTAGCACGACACAACCTGCAGCTCCGGCAAAGCCAACGGCACTAGACATGGAGTAACACTTAAAGACTCGAGATCATAGTAGTATATATCTAGATGGAGAAGGAATTGACGAAGACGGCAACCGATGCAGTCAAAATCGTTGGACTCGCTGCTGGTATTGGGTGGATCGTAAAAAAGACTACCAAGGAATCTATGCTTAGCGATCCTTCTTCTTCCCTAGCGAATTACGCAAAGTGGACTGCCGTGATACTTGGTAGCTTATACGCAAAGGAATATCTTGAGAAACAACTTGAGAAAGAAAGAAAAGCCCAAACCTAAATCTTGAGAAACAAAAGATCATACCATAATGGCGGCAGCAATTGGAATGGCCCTCCTCGGGGCTATATTGAATGCAACGGCATTTACTGGTGGTGGCATACTAGCTAGAATGCTTGGAAAAGATGGTGATGTAGATGCAGAACGAGAGAGACACGATAGGGCCACCGAAAAACTAGAACGTGAAATGAAAGCGTATAGAATCAAACGTCAAAGCTTATATGACTATGCACAAGAGCAGGAAGGTCTTGAACGCAAAGCACACAACGATCAAAGAGATACCAACGAAGCCTTAGTGCGATCCGATAAGTTACGTAAGGCGCTTAAACATCTCAAAGAGATGAAAGAACCCCGCTTATCTGACTACTACAAACCCTCAAACAATCAGAAGACTGGTGAGTTGCTCTACGTTGGGGGTGGAATGCTAGGCGTTGGATACACTATTAGTAAATGGATATAGATACTACTAAGCTACTAGTAAGTTACCTAAGCTACTAGTAAGTTACCCTAAGCTACTGGTGAGTTGCCCTAAGCTACTAGTAAGCTACTAGTAAGTTACCTAAGCTACTAGTAAGCTACTTAAGCTACTACTAAGCTACTACTAAAAAAAAAAGGAAGAATGAAGAGGGTCACGCAACGACTTTCTTTATTCTTCCTTTTTTTTCATCTGTTGAAGGTTAGAATGTATAGATGTATGATGGATTCTAAACTTGCGAATATCTTCTATGGGCCTATGGGCTATTGGAAAGGTCACACTGCAATTGGCAAGCTATCGGTAGCAGCGAAAGCATCAGAAGACGTGGCTAGGAGTTGGTTGGAAAAGCAATCTATGTGGCAAATATATCTACCACCACCAAAACACATTCCACGACCACATTGGACTGTATCGAAACCAAATGAAGTCCACCAAGCTGATTTGATATTTCTACCACACGATCGACCTGGGCGTGGACGGAAGCTATACAAGTACGCATTGGTAGTAATCGACGTAGCTTCTCGATACAAAGAAGCCGAACCTTTGGCATCTAAAGATAGTGGTGAAGTTGCTGCGGCATTCGAACGAATCTATAAACGTAGTCCACTAGAATGGCCAAAGACTTTGCAAGTAGATCCTGGTAGAGAATTCATGGGACGTATGTCTGAAACGCTAGAACTACATGGTACGAAAGTTCAACGAGGTGAGGCTGGTAATCATAGAGCGCAAAGTTTTGTTGAAAGAGCAAATAGGACTCTAGCTGAGAGATTGTTTGGATATCAATATGCACAAGAGATGGTGCTTACTTCGGAAGGATCAGATGAGCGTAGTAGAGAATGGGTAATTCGTTTACCAATGGTTATCAAAGCCATGAACAGTGAGGTGACTCGTTTGACTGGTAAAGAGCCTTCTAATTCTGTAATGGCGCAACAAGTAGATCTGAAGACTCCTACGTATTCGCGCACCGTTGGATTGAGAGAAGAGCGTCTACCATTCGACGTTCTAGTTCGATATCTTTATGCACCAGGAGAATTGGAAGGAGGTGAAAAACGTAGAGCTACTGATCCTGTGTGGAGTTTGCAGATATACACCATTTCGCGAAGTGTAGTATCTTCGGGACAGCCTGTGCTTTACTACCTTGCGAAGGAGAAGGACGCACCCAAACGTGGATTCGTTCGTGAAGAGCTACAAGTCGTTCCTAGGGATACAGAACTACCACCAAAAGGAATTCTGTTTGTACCTAGACGCTAAACAGCGTACTCTATTGGCTCGGTGTGGATTCCATCGGGAAGAACGCGTCTTTTGTCGTAGTAAGCCGATAGCCCAAGCTTCCGTTGTTTGTAGGTTGCTATGCCTTCTGGCGATAGTCGGAAGCCTCGGTTATTTGCCATGTCGATACTACCCTGGAGGGCTGCTTTGAATCGTTCCCACGAAATGTCGTTGTGCCGTCTAGACATACCTTTAGCGGAATACTTCTTGCTGCCACCTGTATCGACGTAGTAGGCTTTCGAGCATAGGGCAATGGCGCGCTGTCCTTCGAATTCGAGTTTGAAGAGTCCTGGTGTACGACTGCTCCATTCGTCCCAAGCTAGCCATTCATTCCTTTCGGCTTCGAAATCTTCTCGCAGTTCCGGTCTTACAACCTCATCGAGGCTATTTCCCGAGATGGCAATGTAGGCACTGTCTGTGTCCATCTGTATATATTCGAAATCATTGCGATCAATGTACTTGTCGATGAAGTCATAGTAGAACTCAAGCATACGCAGCTTTGCGAGCTGGTACACAGCGATACCTACTTGGAAAGGGCGTTTGATTTGGATCTGGTCCTTTCGGCTCTCGAGTTCATATGCATCACCAATCTCTTCCAGGTCTTCGAACCAAACACTTCGCAATGCTTTGTCCACAACCTTCTCATCTTTTGTATAGGTGACCTTTGTTTGGCGTCCCAAGTCTTCGAGCAACTTTCCATAGGCGCTGTTTCCTAGCAGCTTGAACACATCTGCCAGCAAAGCCTCACCTTTATCTTCATCTCCCATACGACGTGCCTCAGTGACTTGGTCCACGAACCATCCGAAGATTTCTTTGGGTTCGTAATCTATCGTGCGGTAGACAGCAGTGATCACTGCGCCGTGATCTACATACCAAAGTAGAAGAGGAGCATAGAGTAGCAACTTCTTTCCAGAGAGACTTCCAACTAACTTCTTTTCCTCGCTGAGCTTTCTACCTGTCTTTGTGAGGTAGGCCAACATTTCTGGAGGGATTGCTTCTTTGGGGATTTTCTTGTTGTAGAAGAAGGGTGGCATCTCCTCAAATTCCTTCCACAATTTCTTTGGTATCTCGATGTCTACTTCTGCATATCCAAACCACGTTCCACCAAGTAGACATTCAACGAATCCTTCGGTGGCTGGACCTGGATCGTCATAGTGCACAACCTTTTCTTTTCCACAAGGCATTTCGAATTCCATGGTAGAAAGATATAGGGCGTTGGCATCGTATCCAAGAATCTTACGACAAGTCTTAGTTCCTCCCTGATGACTACGAATCTTAGTCACTCCTGCTTCGTGGAGTCTGGTGAACACTATGCTTGGACCTCCCACGACAGCGTCTTTCAGCATGCGGTAGGCTTCCTTACTTGGAGCGTACATCTCAGCTCCCCTTTCTACACTACCTCGAAGTAGGAACTGTAGTGAGACTCCTGGAATGGACACTGCGTCTTTCAGCATGTCTACTCCTTTCTCGTGATAGAAATCTCGCATCTTTTCGAGTGCCTCTAGGAATGGAACTACATCTAGGTCGTTGTAGTATCGTAGCCAGTCTGCAAAGGTTTCCATTCCTTTGTCGAGAAAGGTGCACTCACAGTCTTCGAACTCTGACATAGATAGTAGATGTTCTCTTTTCAACTTCGAACCCCACTCTGGATAGTCTGGTAATCCAATGTGATCCAACTTGTCTGGAGAATCGAACCACTCATATGGGAAGAAACTCTTTTGCGATTCGCATCCATATGCCTTGATCCAACGTTCATAAGAAGTTCCAGGTCCAAGGTAGTTGATCACATCAAGGAAACGGAAATCTGGGGTCAATAGGAACATAGTGGAATTGGCTTTCTTTGCTACCAGGATCTTTGAACAGGTGTCGGCAATGATTCCTACGAAGTGCTCCCTGATCAGATTAAGATCGTACCTGCCAGAGTTGAATCCCACTACTGGAACTTGGCGGATCCATTCGTCGATCTTCGCTTGTTGTTTCTTTGGTAGGGTGTCAAAAGAGAATTCAGGTGTCTTGGGGCAGAACTGTTCTGCAATGACTTCTTGGATCGCTTTCGCTCTTCGCTGGAGTTCTTCGACGAAGGCTTCGATGAGTTCTTTTGGATTGCGTCGACAGATGTGGGTTGACTTTCGATTGTATTTGTCGGCAATTGATACTGATATTGGGACATGGACGTTTTCGATGGTCAGGTGGTCTGTTGGTTGTCTTCCTTTCGTTGTATCGAGATAGGCTTCGAAATCGTAAACTATGAAGTGTGGGTAGACAGTTTGTGTTGGTGTGGGGACCGGTTTGTTTTTCTTCTTTGTAGAGCAACCCCAAGCTTCCACTACTGTATAACCAGCTCCTTGTAGCTTTGCCGTTCTTTCACAGGTCTTGAGATAGAGCCTCCTTTCCCTAGGGAAGCATTTCGGGCAGCCATGGAAATAGCATCCATGAAATTGAAAGATGGTTTTCGAAATAGGTTCGTAGCCGTCGACCGGCGCTCCTTCGATCCAATGCTCTCCACCATGCCCACAAGCTGCATGATGAATGTGTTGTCCAATCCTTTTGGTTTCGCGTTCCAACCAGCATAAAGCGACTTTGCTGGCTGTGCTCTCTGGCCAGAAGGCTTTTTCGTATGCCGACTGGGGTACTGTGATTACTTTTCCGGGGCAAACGATCTTTGTTTCGCCACGCCTGCAACGATCTGCATGACGGTGAAGGTCTGAGGCTTTCGTGAACCGTTGCTTACAATCGTTACATACGTAGATGTGCCCTAGCTTGTTGATGTTCTTGATGTAGAAGGCATGTCCGTCGTATATCCCAATCGTCATCGTATGCTTGTAGTGAGCTGCATGTCGCGTCAGATGCCAAGCGCCGTCCTCCGTGGGTTCATACACCCGAATACCGATTCCAAAGTGTAACTCGACTTCCTCCAGCTGGTCTAAGGAAGTTCTGGGAACGTCTTGTGTGGGTGCTGTCAGGCGATAGAAGTTCTGGGCAAGTTTTCGAGCTTTGACGCAACACCTATCTACTCTTGCTCCTTCATACATGGCAAGGCAGCGCCAAAGACATAGGTTGTCGCCATATCGATCAAGGGCAAGCATTCCTTTCTTAAGGCGAAGCCATTGGGGCAGTGGACCTGTTCCCAACAAAAGCTGACGATCGATCACGACTTTGACATCTACGTAGATCCAACGAACGAAGGCCCATTGGGTATTTGGTCGAGTGATGTTGTCGGGATTCAATCGAGCTGTCTCCTTGCTATTGATCCACTCTTCTGCATCTTCTAGGATGTTCACCCATGGAGAGCCTGGGACAGTCTTGGAGAATAGAATCACGCGTCCGTCATTGACATTTCGAATGCGATAGGTGTAGCTGTATCGCAGGTAAAAGCTGGTGGTTACCTTTGCAACTAACTTTTCCATGATCCTAGGAGTCAAGTCTCCTGCCACACCTTGGAAGAAGCGCCATCGGATAGTACGGCGACCTATCTCCACTCCCTCGAGCATTCCATCTCTCTCCTCTAGAATAGCACCTGCCTCTCGAGCTAGACTCCGTGGAAGTGGTTCACTACGTGGTCTCACCATTCTCCCTTCGATATAACTATGTGTTAGGATAGCTTTAACAGGTACTCGAATTTGGATTTTATGTGTAAGGATGTTGCGGCGATATAACTATATGTAATTATATCTCTAATAGGATTATCAAGTTGGATTTTACGTACAAGCAATCGATGTCGATATAACTATATGTAATCATATCTCTAATAGGATTATCAAGTTGGATTTTACGTACAAGAATGTCTAGTGACACTTTGAATGACCCTTAGTTACCCCATAGTAGTATAGTCGGCGTCAGTTAAATACAACTTTTTCTTGTGCAACAAAACTCAAAAGGTTGTGAATGTTATGGACGCCTTTTTTCTTGCACAAGGGGCGTTATGAAGTGGATTTCTGAATTCACTTTATGACGCCCCTTGTGCAAGAAAACAAGGCGTCCATAACATTCACAACCTTTTGAGTTTTGTTGTACAAGAAAAAGTGGTATTTAACTGACGCCGACTATACTACTGATTGCTAGACTGGAGTATTTGTCAGAAACATGATCTTGCCTGTACAGTGTAAACGGATACAAATTATTTCTAATTTCTCTATCATTGTCATAAGGGAGGAGTTGTGTTTCTGTAAGAGCTACATGTATGACATCACTATTGAAAATATTTGCATCACATTTGATGTCAATGCTGTGCTTTCTGAGAGATCTTATATTCAAAAGGCATATAGTAAGAACAGATGAATTATTTTGCTGTGTATTTGGTAGGATCATACATGTACGTACTGGCTGCATACTTATCAATGAAATGTTTCTCAATCTTTCATATTCTTCTTGAACTCTAGAATTTGCTTTTATATGTTTGTTCTCAATTTGTCCCAAAATATGAATTCCTGCTAAGGAGGTTGAACGACTCAATGCAACATAAATCTGTCCATAGTTGAATGCTCTTTGCTTATTTAAATTGAAACTGATAACAACATTGTTTAATGTTAGTCCTTGTACTTTGTGTATAGTACATGCCCATGCTAGTGTTAATGGAAATTGTATTCTTTGTATTTCTGGAGATGAGGCTTTCCCTGGTCTTACTTTTATTCTTGCCAACACAGGTTCGATAGGTACAGCTCTGTTTTCTCTGGCAAAAGGGTTGGGACATTTTTCAATAGATTTCCTTCCAGCTTCATCATCATCAAACTTAACATAGACCATAGTTGGCTTTTGGGTATTTTGATTGATTTTAATTTTAACTACAGTTCCCATTTGGCCATTAATGAGTCTATCTGCAATGTCAATGTTAGTAGTCAACATTATCCTGGCACTTTGTTTGACAAGTATTTCAGAATCAAGTCCACCTGTTTCAGATCTTCCTCTTGATAAAACTCTATCAATGTCTTGTCTTGTGACATTTTGTGGGTACTGATCTATTGCCTTAAGAGTGAACTGTGATGAAGGTATTTGCTCTAATTTTGTAAGATTGTACTCATTAACAGGTTTATTCTCAGCCCATATGTGTAACGCATCTGATGGATAATTATCATCTGTTGGTGTTATTGATCTAGATTGAATGCACTGGATATCTTCTTCACTTTGGGAACCTGTCCTGAATCTGTTTAAAAGTTCACTAAATGCCTTGTCATCTTTTTGTCTCATAATTTGAGTGAGCTCTATTAATGTAAAAACTTGCCACGGATGACATAGATTGAAAGTGTCATTTTTGTAGTCCTCAAAAACATGTTTCCTACGTATTGGGGGCAATTGATATAGATCACCTACAACAATGATGCTTATGCCAGCAAACAGTTCAGAGTTAGAGGTACCAAATATTTCTTTTAATCTTTGATGGATGTTAAGTAAGGTAGTATTTGCAACCATGGAAATCTCATCTATTATTATCAGTTTCAGTTCCGCTAATGACAGTCTTAGCTGTGTTTTCTTTTGATCTGACATTGCAGGTACATTATCTCCTGTTTCTTTAGGAATTGCTAAAGCAGTATTTATTGTTGTTCCATTAATGTTAATAGCTGCTACACCCGTTGGAGCCATTAAAAGAACTGTAGGCAATTCAGGGTTGATAGGAGCATGTCTGAAGGTTTTTATTGCAGTGTGGTAAATTGTTTTAATCAAGTGGCTTTTCCCTGCACCGGCTCCACCACTTACAAATAGATAGACTGGTTTCACTTTTTCTGGTTTTTGGCTATTCATACTTTTCATTTTATTTCTACACCAGGAGAGAACATTATCATAGGCATATCGTTGTTCATTGTTTAAGGATCTAACAGAGTCACGAAGTGTGTCATCAGCGATTTCTGCAGGTTGGTTGTGTATTGTTATTCCTGATGACAATTGTTGGTTAGCTTCAAACGTGGAAGCAAGATCTGAAGGTAATTGTTCATTAAATGATTCTTCAGGTACTGAGTCATCTTGTACATCTGCATAAAAATCAGAATTTTCTTGATCATTGATGGCATCATATGAGTGTGTGATATTACCTTGGTTTTGTCTTAGATATTCAAATGCATCTGCAAGAGCCTGTGCATCAGGCTCAAATATTGCTCTATTGTGTTCTACAACTGCTCTAACATCAGCCTCATAAAATTTTGATGCATATGATTGATTTGCACCTGCGAGATTATTCTCTACTCTCCATGGGTAATACAGCATCAGCAAATGGTGAAAAAAAGTGTTCAGGTTCTTTTGTCTTGTTTGGGGTGTGGTATCTTATAACAGCTTTTATTTTTCTACATTTCATGACTTCATTAGTACTCATCAATCTTATTCGATGTGGGAGTAAATTGTCATTTGCAGTAGAATGTTGTAATTCAATGACTTCATCAGTGAGAACCTCTGGCTGGGTATCATTTGTCAGCTCACAGTCTTTTCTATACTCTTTGTAATAGTAGGCAGCAAACTCAGCTAGACAAAGTTTATCAACTACAGGCATAGAGTTTGGTCTATTAGAGTAACGCTCGATTATGTTGGACTTGAATATATCTGTACTATTGTCATCTAATTCATCTAGTTCCTGTTGGGTCTTTGCAACTCGTATTCTTTTCTCTGGTAAATCTGTACTAACAAACACTGTCGCTGGAAAGATTTTTCGTAACCACAATTCAGGCATACATCTGTAAACACATTCTTGTGAACTAACTTCTCTTGTTGAGAGAAAAGCAGCACCTATTTTTTTCAAACCATCTCTGATATTCATATTTGAAGTTTTGGCCTCTTTTGCTGCATTCATGATAGCTTGTGAACATTCAGTTTCATCTTTTGTGAAATATGAGCATACATATGTTATACATTTGTAATGATTAAACACCGGTTGCAAGTCAACATTTGCAGCAAATCCCTTTATACCTGCCACAAAGTAGTTGTTAATAAAACAGCTGTCTAGTGGCCTTTTGAGGTGCAATTCATAGTCAGAATCAGGTGATATTGACAATGCCAAATAATATTGATCTTCTGATATACCTATAGAACTGAAAATATCAGCTTCAGTTAAATTGGGGTCATAATCTGGTTTACTGGGATTCAATACATTGTCAATTTTTTCCTTTACTAAAGTAAGGATTTCCTTTTGTCTGTAAAGGGATCTTTCCTTTATTTCTTCATCTAGATCATCAGAAAGTGGTTCCGCTACAATTGTTCTGTTTGTGAAAAACTGACCAAAGTTAAATCTACATCGAACATTTTTGTATTTTCTACAGGCTTTTGAATGGTTGTGCTTTTGATAAGTTTTAACCAGCTTATACAGTTGAGGATCAATTTCCTCATTTGGTAGATAGGCCTGTACATGCTTATCTATAAAATCTATATAGGTTTGTTTGTTGTCTTGTGTTAGTTTTGGACAGTCTGAAGTCCATATCAATGCATGTAAGTGAGGAGAGCCTCTCATTTGAAATTCAATACGAAGAGCATAATAAACTATTTTACCTATTGGATTTGCATTGCTAAGTAAAACCTGTGTGAAAAATGTTTCAACTCTATACTGAAAATGTTTAGCAACCACAACAGGATTCAGATTTAGCATTGAGCATTTCTCGTTGTAAGATAAAGCATCAACTTGTTCATTAGTCATATGCATGCCTTTTATTCTAGCAATAATCTGAAAGAGCTCAGGCCATCTAAGATCAGCACATGATAAGGTCATGAACCATGTTGGAATACCAAGCTGTTTTACCATGGCAACTATTTCATACATAAACTTTTGCCAGTAAGGTGGGGTGCCTGGAATTTGTCTCAAAAATAAATATGCCTGATCTTGACAAATAAGATTTTGTAAGATTTGGGTATTTGATCTTAATTGAGAAACAGTAAGTGAGTGTCCACTAATTTTTTTTAGAGCAATATTAACACTGTCTGACACTTTCTTTTGTTCAATTATGAACTGTGCAAAGAAAAGATACTCTGGATTGGTTGCAAATCTACCACTATAATGTAACAGTCGTGCATTGAAATATTTTACAGGTGTCAACTTAATTTCTCTTTCTGCATTATAACCAAATCTTCCTTTAGGGAACAATACTGGGAATGCTAACTCTTCACATTGTTTGTCCATCATGAATGATACAGGATGTTTGTTTTCTCCTGGTGCAATATTATATATTTCAGTCCCTCTTGAAACATTTTCCTTTTGGTCTACAGTAACAGGATAATTTGGTAAGACAGATTGTAGACATGTCTCATTAGTTGGTGCTCTGTGTTCATTTAGAGGATCATCATTCTCTTCATGTGCATTATCTATAGTTTTTCAGCGATATCATCTACACGGTTTACCTCATTATTCAAAATAATGTCTGTTGGTACATCTGAAGTAGATTCACTCTGTTGTAAAGATGTAAGAGTTATGTCTATATTGTCAATGTCTATTCTTTTTGAATTGTACAATGCATTGTGTATTCTAAGCCAGTTAATAAGTGCATTGAGTATAAATTGAGGACGCACTGCTTGAAAGTACACATGACCTCTGAATTCCAGTTTTCTTTTCAGTTTTAACATGATAATACCTGATCTTTCAGGAGGACGTGGTAAAATATTACATGTCTGTTCACATTCAACAGGGACATTGCAAATAGCTCCTTTAATTTTTCTTTGTTGGCCTTTTGGCATTACAATTATTTTCTCAAAAACAATTCGCTGTGCTATAAGTATTTGTTCAAGTTTTTCTAAGACTGCAAGTGCTGGAGGTATTTCATCAACAGTCATTTTATTAGATACAGCTTGGCATGGTGTTTTTCCTTTCAGCACCTTTAAATGACAAGTTTTACAAATGTAATGTCTGTCATCAAATGACTTTTTATCAGTGAAAGCATGCTCAATCTTATACTTACTTTTATTCAACTCAATCACCGACTTTCTGTAAAGTATTCTGTGGCACACAGAGCATACATAATATGGACCCTCCTTTATTTTTTTCTGAAAATTTGAAATGTAATGATCTATGCCATAGTTAAAGCTCTTTTTGGTTTGTCTGGCAATTTTTTGTTGTTCTTTCATTTTGGAATCGCATAATCTGTATTTTTCTGTACAGGTTGCAAGTAATTTATCCTTTTTTACTGAGTCCATTGATCTGTATTGTTTTGCATAACTTTCAAGTAATTTATCTTTTTCTGCTGGGTCCATTGATCTGTATTGTTCAGCATAAGTTTCGAGTAATTTATCCTTTTCTGTTGGATCCATTGATCTGTATATCTCTCTTTTATTTTCTAGCATCACCTTTTTCTTTGGAGGTTCCATCTGTGTATAACAGCACTCTTTTTTTTGTAATTATTCCTTTTTTTTGTTTTCTTGACTTATGCTTCCTCATAATCTTAACCCGTTCAGTATTTGTCAACTGACAGAAACATGATAAAAAAGTAATGGTATATGCTTTTTCAGTACAATTAGGTCTGTTGGTTACAATATTGAAAAGAGTTTCAATAAGAGAGTCAGCATCACACACCAAGTCATGCTTGTTAATCTTTTGACTGCCATCATATGCTATGATGAAATACTTAAAGCCATTGTTTTTTTTGCTCAGCACACAACTTATGCAACAGTCTGAGAAGCATAGAAAAAAGCCAGTTATTGTCTCATTGGTATTTTCTACAATTAATCTTTGAAGAAATAAATTAGAAGCAGAATTATGTGACAGTATTCCCTGGTACTTTGACCTATATTCTACACTTATATGAGCATCATATACTTTAAGTGTGCTTGGCAATTCATTTACATCATTATTTACCAATTCATTGTAAAATAGATTGGCATGCTCAAAAATAGCATCTAATGTAACGGAATTCCAGTAACCACATGGCTTGATGATAGCAAAACATATTGAGTAAAATGATATGGCACAACACTGTTGAATCTGTCCAACATGTATGTTCCCATTGTCTATATTAACATTTTGGTCAGTTGATGCAATATGTTGTTCAGTAGCACTTGAAACACATTCATTTGCTATAACTTCAACATGCACACCTTTAAGCTCAAATAAAACACCATTTGTATATAACAATTGGAAATATTCCTTTAAATCATTTAAGGTTTGCACTTCCAACAGTACACATGTTCCTTGGCTATGAATCATGCCAAATGAATCTCTACCATGGGAGTCAAATATTTTAAATTTACCATCTAAAGTACAATAAATACCAACAGCCACAGATCCTATTGTTAAAACAAAGGAATTAAAAGTTTCTTGAATTAAAGAATGCAAAGCACAATCCAATGGCATACAGTATGGAAAGTGTGGGATTGAAGAAGCACCATGTAACCTTCCTGTATAACTTTCACTGTACTGAAGTCGATAGTTAGAGTCAAACATTGTTACCATAGTAGGTAATTCTGTTAGCATTAAATATGACTGATGAGATAATCTCAATAAGTTAGAATATAATTCATTACCAATATTCATAACCTGATCTAAGTCTTTCGACGAGGTGATTGAATATCTATTGTTGTAGATAAGAGCACATAAACTCATTGCAACACACTGTTGTCCTGCATTCAAGCCAAATACTGACACATTACCTTGGCAGTAAGATGCATGAATTGTCTTACTAGGATTAATATGAGGACCTGGGTTTTTTTCTACATCTCTAGAAAGACAGAAGTGACAATAATTCACTCTGTGATTAAGATTCTTGTAAACAGCTACTTGTAAACTGCTATTACTAGAAGCTTCACCCTCTACATTTCTGACCCAATTACCTGCATCAATCTTATAGCCAGTATAATGATCAAACACTGAAACATTCCCTTGACAATAAAGTGCTACAACAGTCATATCTGGGTGTATAAGAACAGGTCTGGGTTCGGTTTCAATGTCATGGCATAATACAATTCTACAATACTTTTTCTTGTGGTTTTTACTTTTGTAAATATAGAGTATTGTATTCCTAGTACAATGATGCATTTCAATGCAAGATTTTAACTTTTGTTTAAACATAACATAACTGACTAGTTTCTGCTTATTCGATTTTGTATGCTTTGTCTTCATAAAAACCTTTGTGCCTTTCAATTTAAACTTATTGTGTTTCGATTGCTTCATTCTCGAAATTCTCTGATGAGAGCTCAAGAAATAATTATTAAAACTCTCCTTCCTATTAAGTTTACAAACCTTGGTGTATTGGTGAATATTCGATGACTTTGGATAGTGTTTTGCTATGTACACGCGAACAGGTTTCCTGAACTTTCTACTTTTGTGAAAAACACGCTTCAGACCTTTCAGTGGCAAACGACTTGGTTCACGTGACCTGACGTGTTTTCTCCTTTTAAATTTCTCAGTACAACTAGTACTAGCAATGAATTTCGCGTAGCGAGATCTACAATCTTCTTTAAGCTGTTTATCCACTTTGTGTTCATATAAATTTATGTTTACCATTTCTTCAGCCTCCGATCCGGATGTTTTGTTGGTATTTAAGATATATACAAGTTGCATTTCCCATAAGATTAAGATTCTTCCCAGGCAAAGCTTCGTCAAATTCAAACAGATAATCGCTGTTAAAAAACACAACGTACAGAATACTAGAATATCTTTGAGCATGTACACCCTGTACAGATTACTCACATTACAATCATACACATTAATCCACAATAAAAGACCAAAGTAGATCTTTAATTTAAACTTAAGTTTACCTTCAGAGTTGAATAGTGCTTGTCTCATCATAATTCTGTGCGGAATGTGTATATTTCTGGCTTCGTGTATACTGTTAACGTTCCTCTCACAGTTCAGGAATTCAGATGTTTTCAGACTTCGATAGAGTACAGCAAGCTATAAGTGCTCAACCACAGTATATATATTTGCTAGTAAATCGCTATATTTCGTTATAAATCAGCTATTCAGTATACTTGTATAGTATAACGTACACAAGTCTTTATACGAGATCGGTAAACCGGCCAAAAACACGGTCAAAATATTTTAGTGTTGGACTACCGACCACGGTGTTTGCGCTGGTATGTACTATGACCGAAAGTAAAATGAAATATGGCATAAAACCTACCAAACGTACCTCAAACTAGCCTATGTACAGCCGTCCGTCAAGTCCGAGGGCCATCTTGATTATACTGTATTAAATTCTGTAAAAAAATTAACCTGGCGAGTGTTACGTGACCAGCACAGTGCGATCTGATTGGTGGTGAACTTGACCTTTAACGCATGCGCAGACATTTTGCGACACCCAACAAAAAAAATAACGGCTTGCATTTTAAGACTCGGTGCTGCCACAGGCAGCCCGAGTAATAGGGAAATCACATAAACTTTATGTGTGAGCGAGCGGTTTGTGTATAAGATCAAAATAGGGAAATCGCATAAACTTTATGTGTGAGCGAGCGGTTTGTGTATCAGATCAAAATAGGGAAATCGCATAAACTTTATGTGTGAGCGAGCGGTTTGTGTATAAGATCAAAATAGGGAAATCGCATAAACTTTATGTGTGAGCGAGCGGTTTGTGTATAAGATCAAAATAGGGAAATCGCATAAACGTTATGTGTGAGCGAGCGGTTTGCGTTTGTGTATAAGATCAAAATAGGGAAATCGCATAAACTTTATGTGTGAGCGAGCGGTTTGTGTATAAGAAATCTGATTCTTTATATAGCTTCAAAGGTCTTGGAAAAAGAATTATAGTTATTTTTATTCATCCAGTTGCAGATATGCTCCTTATAAGAGGTTTTATCGAGCAATACCCTCGAGCTCTACCTCGACGAGCTCCAGGCATGGATACAACATTCGACAGGGCAAATATATTTTTTGAAACTCTCAGGACATGGATTATCGGCAATGCTCTCCACTCTCGACTGACATTTCGGTGAGGAATTCAAGCAAATAACAATCGTTTTTCGGCTTAGTATCCGCCATATCTCTACCTATGTCGCCTCAAATTACTTACGATTTCGTTGACCTCCTACACTATTTATGTTTCCTCCACATCTGGGAGTTGTATGGCGACGTTTTATTTAGCATGCAGACCAGTGTTGCCATAGAAATATAGTTGAGTGACATCCACCAAATTGACGTTTTCCGTTGGAAATTCAATTTCGAACCTGCACGTGTTATTGAGAACGAGTGTAAAGGAGTTGTTAGTACCATATATCCCTAGAAGGACTTTGCGCTCAGCAAATAAGGGACTACTAGTACAGCCTCGATGTAACCTTAAATCGTATGGATATAAGGCTTTTTCGTATATATAGCACCACAACTCTGGAATTCTCTTCCTACTAATGTTAGACACTACAGCTGTCTTAGCACTTTTAAATCTATGGTTAAGACTTATCGTTTTGAGATTGTTTATAATCTTAATTAGAAAACCGTTACTTAGCTTTATAACTAGGATTAGTATTAATATAATATTTATCTTAAATATTGTAAAAATAGATTTTTAATTTACTATTTATATTGTAAATTAGCATGTAATTGGTTAATATCAATGTTTTAAATTCTTATTATTGTAAAGCGCCACTGGATTCTTAGTAGAAGTGGCGCTATAGAAATTCATTATTATTATTATTATTATTATTATCCCATCCTACAACTTTTTTCACACCGAATCACTAACACATGCTGGCGGTGCAGGTATCTACGTGTCTAATAATTTAAAAACTATTTCTAGACCTGATATTAAATTTGATATGGAATTAGTGGAATCATGCTGGTTGCAAATTGATCCTGGTAACAATAAATCACACATTATTGTTGGATGCATATATAGACACCCAACTTCTAACCTCACAGAATTTACTTATCAACTAAAAAAAATATTTAAACCACTAAACCTAATAAGTATCAAGTCTACATCTTAGGTGATATGAACATTAACTTTCTGAAATACAACATACATTCTCAAACTGAAGAGTATTTAGACATGCTCTACACTAATACTTTTCTTCCTATTATCACTAAACCAACAAGATTGACTGATCATACCTCAACATTAATTGACCATATCTATACAAATTCTCCAATTTCCCAAATTACTGCTGGTATTGCAACTATTGGTATATCTGATCACTTGCCAGTATTCTGTATAATTGATACCCAAGTAAAAATAAATGATAATGGTAAACTGTATTTTAGAGACTATTCCAAATTTAATAATGAACTATTCTTACACGATATCAACTTATTTAACTGGGATGACATCCTTCTACCAAATATAAACATAAATGATAAAGCCACAGATGCAATTAACACAATAAAAAAATAGTTAATAAACACGCTCCAATGAAACATGTCTCCTGATCAAAGAAAAAACAACTAACAAAGCCTTGGATTACAAATGGTATCTTAAAATCAATAAAAAGAAACAAAAAATGTACCAAACACATTTCCTTAGTAAAAACCCATGTAAAATTAATGAATACAAGCAATATGCTCATCCACCTAAAAAGTAAAAGCAAAAAAGATTACTACAATATCCATTTTTCAAAATGTAAGGACAACCTAAAATCAACTTGGAAACTTATTGGTACTTTGATTAAACGGAAGACTAAGGGTCAAGCCTACCCTACCAGGCGCGGATCCAGACCGGTTTACACCGGTTTACGGAAACCGGTCAAAATGTCCAGATTTTTTTTAGTAACCTTAACATTCGATTCAATGTGGGGGGGGGGGGGGGGGGGGGGGGGGGGGGGTTCAGTAAAAATTCCAATTTTGGAGTTTGAGTTGGGAAGTCGGAAACCGGTCAAATTTTTTTCTGGATCCGCGCCTGCCTACGAGGTCATACAAGGAAATAATGTTTTTATCAAACAAATAGACATTGCTGAGCAATTTAATATTTTTTTTATTAATGTAGGCCCAACTCTAGCTAACACAATTAATACTAATAATGTTAACCCCATTCAGTATATCACTCACTCACCACCCTCAAGCTTTTTCCTCTTACCTGTTACGGAATCACAAGTTTTTACAATGTTTGCTACCTTGAACGAAAATAAAACATCCATTGATATCCCAAATAAACTTATTAAGCTTGCAAGTGAACCACTATCAATCATATTCACAAAAATATACAATGAGTCATTATCAACAGGAATAGTACCTGATATTTAAAAAATATCTAGGACAACTCCCATATTTAAGAGTGGTATTGTGACAGAGCTAGGCAATTATAGGCCAATAGCCACTATCTCTCCCTTTAGTAAAGTGTTAGAAAGACTTGTGTATAATCAAAAAAAAATTTCTGGAAAAACAAAAAAGATTATATAATTACCAGTTTGGATTCAGAAAAGGACGCTCAACCGAACAAGCAATTTTGGAAATCATAGTAAACCTAAAAACAGCCATAGATGAAAAACAAATAACCTGTGGAATTTTCCTCGACTTTTCTAAAGCTTTTGACACGATCAACCATGACATACTACTTGCAAAAATCAACAAATATGGAATTCGGGGAGTCCCACATGAATGGTTCTCTAGTTACTTAAACAATAGAAAACAGTACGTGAAAATTGGTAATACTGAATCTAGTTTGAAAAACGTAATATGTGGTGTTCCACAAGGGTCTACTCTAGGACCTCTACTTTTCCTCTTATATATAAACGATTTGCCAAACTCATCAAAAAAGCTTTCAATTAGAATCTTTGCTGATGACACCAATTTATTTTATTCATCCAGTAACTTAAGTGAATTGGAAACAGTTATTAATGACGAGCTCACCCATGTACTCAACTACTGTGCAGCCAATAAATTATCAATTAACTTTAAAAAGACAAATTACATGCTAATAACATCTCCAAGGAATAAGCCACATATAAATATAACAACCTGCAAAATAGAACAAAAAACATATATCAAATACTTAGGTGTATATATAGATGGGCACCTAAATTGGGATCCCCAAATAAAACATGTCAACAATAAATTAGCAAAAATATAGGAATTATCCGTAAATTAAGAAATTATGTCAATTTGTATACACTTAAACAACTTTATTATACCCTTGTATATCCTTATTTAAACTATGGATTAATGAGTTGGGGTACCGCTTACCAAGCTAGGTTAAAAACAATTACCTCCAAACAAAATAAATGTATTCGTTATATTTTCTTTGCGAACAAAAGAGAAAGTGTTAACACTTATTATGAAATCTTACAAATCCTAAAACTAAGTAATATTTTTAAGTTTAAAATTTCATCTCTTGTACACAGAATTAAAATTGATAAAATAAATACTCCAGTTGTACTCCTTAACTTTATTACATCTGCCTCTGTATTCCTATAATACAAGATATGCAGCCAATCAAAACCTATACAGACCAGCTGCCAGAACAAATTACGGTCTATTTACATTTAAAGCTATGGCTTCCAAGATATGGGAAAAAATACCTTATTATCTCAAAATGTTTACCTCAAAGTAGTTTTAAGAAAAAATATAAATTATTCTTACTTGATAATCAGACCTGACACATGTATATACACCAATGAGAATGTTATATAGTAATATATATTAAGTCTATTTCTCTCCACTTTTAATTTTAATTATGATTTTTTCCCTCTAGCGTTGTTAATATTTCTTTTATCAAATTTACTGTCTATTTCATATTATGTACATGTAATATGTAAATATATAACTGAAACCTGTATTTTCTTCTTATTTTCCTTACTATATGAAGTTATAATATCATTTCTGGTAAACCTGTCCTCGTATATTTATTCTGATGGTAGTGGCTAACTCGAAAGCTTCAATGCTACTTTGGCCACTACACACCATTCCTGTAAACCACATATAGTACTTTTTGTTAATTTTCTTTTCTCGCAGTAATCCTATGGCAAACTTCAAACCTACATGTACCTGTAAATAGTGTAAAATAAAGAACTTTGAACCTTGAACCGAACAGATCTAAAAACGTGAGCGAAATACAATCTCAGCTTAAGTGTATCCAAACACCTTTAGGTATAAAAGGTATCGAAATATAATCTCAGGTTAGATTCCGTCAGGCGCGCTCAGATAACAAAAGTCAAAGCTCTCAGACAAGGCGAGACAAGGAGATATCGATCGATGAGTCATTCTCAGAAATCTATTCCATCGTGGGAGGGCCGTAAAATTATGCAATTTAACTCTTTATGTCCGAACCTATAAATATCAGTACGTACGTGCTGATGACTTCAAAAAATTCTAGCGCCGTGGCGTTACAAGGAAAACTCCCCAGGATTGATGTACAGCGTGACAGTATATCAATTAATCACTGACCGGATAACTTTCTTACAAGCGCGACGATTGGTTGTATTGTTTGCATTGTATTCCGCTGCTGCGCGAGTGGTCCACAGTAAAAAGGGAAAGTGTTCAAAATCGTACAATTTAGATGAAGTTTTGGTCCTCCTCGAAGAGAATAACAGTGAAGATAATGGTAATAGCGATCCTGGAGGGATGTCCAGCCGTGAAGAGAGCGAAATAGACCGTCGGCTACTAAATTTTAGGGACGAGCCGAGGTCAGTTTGAGTAAGAGCACTCGTCTGGTGGCTTGAAAGGCAATGAAATCATGTTTAGATTTGATTTTTATGTACATTTGAAACCTTGGTAATTGCCGGGAGAAGATGTATAAATAGATCCCTGAGAACATATCTGGACAATACAATTATTATGTGAGGACTGAGAAAGCGAAATCGGGTATGTTTTGTTGGGGATGCGCTGGATGAAATTTGATTCCTTGCTGGCGTTCACTTTGGCGTTGTTGTCAATTTTCTCAAAAAACAATTTTCTCTATAAATAAATGTCATATAAATGAAACTATATGTTCTATCTTATGTTATGTATACCTTTGAGATTTGGTATTTTGCCTTTTGAGTTTTCATATCTAAAAATATGTGATTTTGCTTGTGTAATTATGTCGGGTTTATTACATACATTATTATAATTTGAAACCTTTGTTTACAACAAGAAATAATTTATTCAGCAACCTGAAAAATGGAATTGTGGTAAATAAACACACTACACTAGTAACAGAAAAATTAAATAGCACAATTTATTTATTTCGAATACATCTTGCATAGATATAGAATAGATTTTAGGATTTAGTTCCTCTTTAAAGGTGCGTGCAGCTTCTTCTTACTCTGGCGCTGCTACGTGATGCGACTGTGCGTGCATACTTTAGATACTTTCGCATCTGATTGTCCAGTCCAATTTGACTGATTGTGCGTGTGTACTAGCAGTGATCTGGCTGTGTTCATACTAATAACGATGTGACCACAACTAGCCCGAAAATACAAAGAGAGGGTACCTTACTTAAAACACAAGTAACCCGACACAACTAAGCCAAGCTAGAATAACACAGGTAGCCCGGAAATACAAAAATAGGGTGTCGCACTGATAACACAGGTAACCCGAGACAACTAAGACTATAAAACGATTATAATTATATTTGTTTAATATAATTTTTGTTAATTAAATTATGAACCGCTGTGCACTCGTGTTCACTCATGTCCTGGCTCATGTGGGGATCATCTTAGTATTACTCCGACAACGGTCGACAATGGTCATAACGCAAGGGAGACATCAAGATGGCGGAGAGACGGTTGAATGTCTGTCGCTCCGTTACTTTTTATCTTTTAATTTGCCTGATCGTTAACTGCATACTTCGTGATCCACTGGAAGTAATTCGTGATAAGGATGGTTTAAGTCTTAAAGCGTTTATAGCGGCCAGAAACACTTCTTCTCCAAGAATTAAAACGATTTGTCCTCGTGTGGAGAAAGCTAGCAAGTCGACTGACACTGGTATGGTGCTAAGTAGAAAGCTAATATGACAATCCGGCTGTTAAACTTCACCCTTGCTGCAAATCTGGTATTTCTTTCCAATGACGTGTCCCTGAATCCTGGGCCAGTGAAATTTCAAGCGAGCTACTCGCCATCTGGTACCTGTGATACCGTTGAGCTCATTCACTTAACGATTCTTCAAGTAGCGAGGATGAGACTGGAGGAAAATGGTTTACGTATTGGACACTGGAACATTAATCGCACGACTACAGCGAAATTTGTTCAGATTAAGCTATTCCTTACCGGAAAATTTGGGAGGCCACAAGTTGATTTGTTGTTTCTAAACGAAACCTTTCTAAAACCTGATATCCCTGATTCACTATATTATGTACCTGGCTTTACCATCTACCGTCGTGACAGGTCTCCTAAGTCTGGTGGTGGAGTAATGGCCTTCGTGAACGAAGATCTTATTGTAAAGCGAAGAACTGACTTAGAAACCTCCGATTTGGAGATTATATGGCTAGATGTTTTCCCGTTCAAGTCTAAAAGATCTCTACTATTGTCAGGAATATACCGCCCGCCCTCCTACTCTAAAGCTGACGATCTAAACCTTGAGGCTAACATCGAGAAAGCTTATCTAGTAAATAAGGAGACAATTTTAATTGGAGATTTTAACATCGACTTTAATAATTTACAGAACTTCAGTAAACACCGCCTCTGTAAAGGACTAAAAAACATGAATTTTAAACAGCTTGTAAACGAAACTGCGCGCCCAATTAGCGGAACTTGCTTGGACCACATTTTTGCAAACCATCCTGAGCGAATCAGAGGCATTGGTACACACAACATTGGTCTCTCCGATCACCTGCCTTTGTTTGCAGTACGTAAATATCAACAGCATAAACGATGATCAACAGCATAAACGATGGATCGAGAGTGTGTCACTGAGGATAAAAAACAAATGGCGCACAAGTTCAATGTGCATTTTACGACAGTGGCTGACCGATTAAGGTCGACGTACCGAACTTTGCGTTCAACATCGATAAATTGATAAACTTTGTTAAGTCGAGAAAGGACCCGGGTGTTTCATTCGCTATTCCTCCTATTACTAAGACTCAAGTGATTAGCAGTCTAATGAAAATCAGTCCTCACAAGGCGTCTGGTATTGATAAAATCAGCGCTCGGTTATTGAGGATAGCTGCTCATGTAATAGCTCCTTCTATTACGCGGCTGATTAACCACTCCTTCGAGACAAGTGTGTTTCCACAGCGCTGGAAGACGGCTAAAGTTACAACTCTTTATAAGGCTGGTGATTCGGATGATGTCTTTAATTACCGCCCGATTTCAGTTCTGCCTATACTATCTAAAGTAATTGAGAGGGACACACACGACTCTCTGTACAGCTATCTGACTGAGAATGATCTATTATATCCAAGGCAGTCTGGTTTCCGCAAACGCCATAGCACAGAGACGGCCCTTATCCAGGTCATTGACGAACTACTGTTTAATCTTGACAAGAATCGAGTCAGTGGCTTAGTGCTTATAGACTACTGTAAGGCATTCGATATGGTTGATCACCTTATCCTTTTAGACAAACTCAAGGCGTACGGTGTGAACAACTGCTCTTTGGCATGGCTGAAGTCTTATTTATCAAACAGGCGTCAACTTGTTACCTTAGCTGGGATAGAGTCAGATATGGCCTATGTAAAGCATGGAGTGCCCCAAGGTAGCATCCTTGGCCCTCTCTTGTTTATAATCTTTATAAATGACTTGCCTCTGCACGTGAGTTAATCGCAGATTGATCTGTACGCAGATGATACGACCATTACATCGTTTGCAGATTGAAAGGGAGTCATGAAATTGCAGGAAACGCTTAACAGATCCGTCGCAGAGGTCGTTGATTGGGCGACAACCAACAAGCTTCCTCTTAACGAAAAAAATACCAAGGTCCTGCTAGTCACAGGAAAGCGCCTCTCCTCTAAAATGGACTGTGTACCAGTGTGTATGAGCTGTTACGGTTAATGGAAGCAAGATTCAAGATTCATTTATTTATCCATCTCATAAAATTATAGAATACAAGATAGTAAGAAGGGAAGAAAAGAAGAATGGAAAGGAGCATGAGCTTAAAACCCAGAGGGTTACAAAGCGTGCTCATACACCTAGAATAATTAATTACACTAAATAGTCCCATGTAGGTGGAGATGAATCAATTAAATACTAAAGCTAAATACATGTATACAAGTGATCTACAAAATAAATACAATGGTGTAAGTCAGCGACTAAGTGAAGTATGTTAAATTAAATTTCGAAAGAAGAATCTAGAAGGTGTTTTTTGTAACATTTTCTAAATAAACCAAGAGAAGTCGATTGTTTTATAGTATTTCATTCCAATTTTTTTCATTCCATAGTATTTCATTCCAAATTTGTACTGCACCAAATTTTATTGAGAATTTTCCATAATTAGTATTTTCAGGAGCCCATTACCAGGAGCGTTCCTCTGTTATGGGTTGGGTCCCCAGCACAGGAGTAGATGAGGCTATTTTTAGATTCGAAATTCCCACGAAAAGAGGTTGCCGCCATGTTGATGCCCTTAAACAATAGATTCCTCGTTAGCTTCTTTTGTTGGGGCACCAACATTTGAATCTCTGGGGATTGAGTGAAAACCAGCAATTCAAATTCCCGCGTTGAAAGTGAGAAGAATGATAATGAATAGCTATCTGATTGGCTAAGAATAGCCTACCTTTGTTCTTTTTCGCGCGAAACGCAATGCTAAAAATAGCCTCATCTACCTCTGTGCTGGGGTACAGACACAGTGGGGAAGATGGACGCTCCTGGTAATGGGCTCCTGGTATTTTGTCTTGGTAAAAACAAATTCATATTTGTTCTAGACCGAGTGTTATGAGTGTGGACTTCAGCTGATACTAGTCAATGGGATGTCAAAACTGGTTGGCAAAAGATTATTAGAATGTTTATAAACAAGTTCACCTAGCTGGAGTTTGGTAATAACATAAACGTTAATAAGGTTAAGACGATAGAATAACGGTCGACTATGATCTTGGTATTTTGAGAATGTTATTACTCGAACAGCACGTTTTTGCAAAATGGGCTTTAAGTTTGTTTTATAATTACTACCCCAGATTATGGTACAATAGGATATGTATGAATAGATAAGATTATAATACAGGTTGGGTAAGATCTGGTGATTTAAAAATGAGAGACACTTTTAAATTATACCAACTGATTTTGCTATTTTATTTGTAACTAGATCGATTTGATGACTCCAATTTAAATATTTATCAATTACCACTCCTAAAAAGTTTTTTATTTTTTTTTATTTTAACATTTTTGCCAGTAAGATTAACACAATTATTTGGGTTGTATTTTGTATTTCCAAGTCTTTGTCGAGATCCGAATAAGATACAACAGGTTTTTGAGAAGTTAATAGTTAATCTATTGCTCTCCAATGTGTCCAGTGCCAAGCTTTTAGGCCTTGAAATTGATGAGGAACTTTCCTTTTTACCACATATCGATAAACTTTGTAAGAAACTCTCGCAACGTATAGGTATCTTAAGGAAAATTAGAAGCTGTTTACCTTACAAACAGAGAATCTTATTCTATAATAGTATGATAAGGCCTATAATGAATTATGTAAATGTTAACTGGATAAGTTGTGATAAAGTAAGTTCAGGCAGAGTGCTGAAATTACAAAAGCGAGCCGCGAGGGTGATCCTCAATGCTGATCATCAAGCACCTTCTGTTGCGCTTTTTAACCAGCTGAAGTGGCTACCTTTTGATGAGGATGCTAACTTAACTAAATGTCTTATCGCATTTAAAAGGCTGCAGGGTGAGGTGCCTTTATATCTGACAAATCTACTCAAATTGAACAGTGATTTACATGAGCGACATACAAGATACTGTAATTTTAACTTAGTATGTCCTAGATTTAATAGACAGACTGAGGGAGGAAGGACTTTTAATGTTACAACATGCCAGCTTTGGAGCCGTCTACCATTATCGTTAAGACAGAAAGAATCTATCAGTTCCTTTAAGAGTTCTATGTGGAGTTATGTTTTTTAGGAAGCAACAATCTTTACATCATTTTATTGTATAGTTGGCAGTCTGTCATTTTCTATTTTATTATTATTATTTTTAAGTATTGTACAAAGTATATATATATATATATAGTAATTCTTGAGAAGTCAATCCTTGCGGCAGAGTGCTCGATGCAATAGAATTGCAGAGCGTGTATACATATAGGAAGACGAATCAAACACACATAACTTTCTGTAACACTGTGTTTCACGCTTACGCGATCATCAGACAGGTATGTTTAATGAAGAATATACCGTTCCTAAACACTATATACGGGTAGCTAATTATAATTTCTATAGATTATGTCTTCTATTGTGTTTACATTCCTAAGGGGGCCGGGTTCTATAATTTTTAAAGCGGCTGGCTTTCATTGCAGTTTACATGAATTGTTGAATTACCATTTCTATGGCGATTGGTTTCTATTATTTGCACGATAACAAAGGCTAGTTTCTGTAATTCTAAGTTCTATTTACATGGAATGTTTGCTAAATAATATTTGTTCTCATGTCGGCATTTAGAGATTAGTTCAGTTCTCTTGTTTAAGTTCGTAGTTTTATCGGCTCTAAGAATGTGGAGTTTTTCTGTCAGACAGAGGAGGCATCGTTTTGTTGCGTTGTTATATGCGCTTGCTCGTGCGATGATGGTCCAGTCGATTCTGTTTCCAAAAGCGAAATAGGAAAGATCAGCAAGCAAATACTACAGAAAATTAACACCGATATTCGAGCCAAGACACCACTCAACCAATGGAATAACTCCTACTCCGTCATCGACTGGTTTACTAACATCCCCAACAAGCATCAACACACGTTCACTGTCTTCGACATCGAAAGCTTCTACCCTTCAATCTCCCAAGAACTGCTAACCAAAGCCATTAACTTCGCCAAAAAAAAAAAAAGATCACTAACCAAGACATCGACATCATAATGCACTCCAGAAAATCGCTTCTATTCCACAACGGATCACCCTGGATAAAAAAAGACAACGACGAACTATTCGACGTAGCTATGGGAAGCTTTGACGGCGCAGAAGTATGCGAGCTAGTTGGGCTTTTCATACTTAACGACCTAACATCGAAATACGGAACAGACAACATCGGACTATACAGAGACGACGGACTCGCTGTTTTCAAGAACACCTCAGCATCACAAGCAGACAGAATACGGAAAGACATAACAAGACGCTTCAAAGAACACGACCTCAAAATAACTATACAAACCAATCTGAAATCGGTAGACTACCTCGACGTAACATTCAACCTGACAACCGGATCCTTCCAACCATACCGAAAACCGAACGATGAGCCCATTTACATCAACACAAAATCCAACCACCCACCAAACATCATTAAGCAAATACCACCAGCCATCAATCGCAGAATATTGCACCTATCATCCAACCAAGACTCATTTAACAATGCCAAACCCACCTACGAGAAAGCACTCAAATCCAGCGGATTCACCGAAACACTCAACTACGCCGAGCAAAACACCGCCAAATCTACTAAAAGAAAACGGAAAAGAAACATAATCTGGTTTAACCCTCCATACAGTAAGAACGTCCAAACTAATGTCGCCAAATCATTCCTTAACCTCGTTAAGAAACACTTCCCGCCTAATCACAAGCTGCACCCCGTCTTCAACAAGAACAACGTCAAAGTTAGCTATAGCTGCATGCCTAATATGAGCACCATAATTAGCAACCATAACAAGTCCATCCTCGACACTAACAACACCACGCCCCAAGATGAATGCAACTGCAGAAAGAAAAACGAATGCCCGCTCGACAATAAATGCCTAACCACTAACGTCATCTACAAAGCCACCGTTACTACCGACAACAACCAGACTGCAAAGAACTACATTGGACTGACGGAAGGCACATTCAAGCAACGCTTCACGCAACACAAATCAACATTTCGCAATAGAAAATACACCAACAGCACCGAGCTATCCAAGCACATCTGGAAATTAAAGGACAACAACGCTAACTACAGAATCGACTGGACCATCATCGCACGAGCAAGCGCATATAACAACGCAACAAAACGATGCCTCCTCTGTCTGACAGAAAAACTCCACATTCTTAGAGCCGATAAAACTACGAACTTAAACAAGAGAACTGAACTAATCTCTAAATGCCGACATGAGAACAAATATTATTTAGCAAACATTCCATGTAAATAGAACTTAGAATTACAGAAACTAGCCTTTGTTATCGTGCAAATAATAGAAACCAATCGCCATAGAAATGGTAATTCAACAATTCATGTAAACTGCAATGAAAGCCAGCCGCTTTAAAAATTATAGAACCCGGCCCCCTTAGGAATGTAAACACAATAGAAGACATAATCTATAGAAATTATAATTAGCTACCCGTATATAGTGTTTAGGAACGGTATATTCTTCATTAAACATACCTGTCTGATGATCGCGTAAGCGTGAAACACAGTGTTACAGAAAGTTATGTGTGTTTGATTCGTCTTCCTATATGTATATATATAGTATATATATATATATATAGTTAAGGTTAGAAAACCACAGCAAAAACCGTGTACAATCAATCCTGCCAGACGTTGGATCAAAAAACAGATCTTGATCAGCAAGAAGAAGAAAATATAATAATAAAGTGTCCGAAGATTACTGCAATGCTGATCAAAAACAACGCTTGTCGAGGTTTATACGATATTTCGGCTGGCCAGTACCAGCCTTCTTCAGGTTTATTTTACAGTGGAGGTCACAAATGGATACAAGGCTTATATAAATTGTTAATTACGTAACTATGAGCGGAAATTACGAAATCGATGACATATGTTTTATACGATAGTAACACATAAAAGGAAATTACGAAATAGGTTTGAAAAGATAGTGCAGATACGAGTAACAACCGACAATAAAGGTCAAACGGTGAAATTACATTTCATCACGTCTATTCATTCCGAGTGGTTCGAGGGTTTTAGCTTTATAGATGAGAAATGATTCACGTGCTTTTCTCACGGAATCGCGTTTAGAATAGATGACTTCTAAAGGAATAAGGAGAATGTCAGTACTAGAATGGTTAGGGCTGAGAAAATGTTCAGAAACGGCTGTAGGTTTAGATTTGATATTAGATTTATCTACAGGTCGTCTGTGTTCGTTAAAACGGTCTTTGAGGCATCGTTTTGTTTCTCCGATGTATTGTGAATTACAGTATTGACATTGAACCATGTAAATTACGTTTTTAGTATTACATGTAATGTAAGATTTGATATGGTGAGTTTCGCCAGTGGAGGAAAAAGTGTATTGATTGAGGCCATGTTCGATGTAAGGGCAGGTAATGCAGTTTTTACCGCAGCGATAAGAGCCGGGTGGCAGTGGAGAGGTGTTAGTAGTGTTAGGTAACTGAGCTCTTACTAAAATGTCACTTATGTTATTACAGCGGCGGTGGGCTACTAAGGGAAGATTTTTGAAAATTATTTCGGAACGTTTAGATGAATAGAGAATGTTAGAGTGTTTATGAATTATTGATGAGATGTTAGGTAGTGCTGGATTATATGTAATGATAAAAGGAATACGGTCTGCATCTGGTTTAGGTTTGTTTTGTAAAGCATCAGTGCGAGAAATGTTAGATGCACGTTGTATTTGTGTCTTAAGGAAAGTAAGATTATAGCCGCGTTTGTTAAGGTATGTTATTAATTCATTAGTGCGTTTCTTAAAGCTATCGTCCGAAGAGCAAATGCGGCGAAGGCGAAGTGAAAGGCTATATGGGATAGAGTATTTAGTATGACCGGGGTGACAAGACGTTTTAAGAAGGTACTGGTGTTTGTCAGTGGGTTTGGTGTACAAGTCTGTTTCTATAAGTCCGTTTTTAAGTAAAACGTTAACGTCGAGAAATGGGATGTTAATGGAAGAATGGGAAGAAGTGAACTTGATGGTAGGGTGGAGGTTATTGAGATAATTAATGAATATTTTCAGTCGATCCAGTCCTTCGGTCCAGATCACGAAAATATCATCAATATATCTCAACCACGTGTGTGGCTGGTGGGGTGAATTAGATAGTGCGTCACGTTCGAATTTAGCGAGAAATAAGTTGGCGAAGGAAGGAGCCATTTTAGTATCCATGGCTGTTCCATGTATTTGTAGATAGTGTTGTTGGTTAAACGAGAAATTATTCATAGTAAGAATCATGCGTATAAGGTCGCAGATGGTTTCTGTGGGTACATGTTTATTAACGCTATTTTCTTCGTAACCGCGTTAATAAACATGTACCCACAGAAACCATCAGCCATGGGTACTAAAATGGCTCCTTCCTTCGCCACTTATTTCTCGCTAAATTCGAACGTGACGCACTATCTAATTCACCCCACCAGCCACACACGTGGTTGAGATATATTGATGATATTTTCGTGATCTGGACCGAAGGACTGGATCGACTGAAAATATTCATTAATTATCTCAATAACCTCCACCCTACCATCAAGTTCACTTCTTCCCATTCTTCCATTAACATCCCATTTCTCGACGTTAACGTTTTACTTAAAAACGGACTTATAGAAACAGACTTGTACACCAAACCCACTGACAAACACCAGTACCTCCTTAAAACGTCTTGTCACCCCGGTCATACTAAATACTCTATCCCATATAGCCTTTCACTTCGCCTTCGCCGCATTTGCTCTTCGGACGATAGCTTTAAGAAACGCACTAATGAATTAATAACATACCTTAACAAACGCGGCTATAATCTTACTTTCCTTAAGACACAAATACAACGTGCATCTAACATTTCTCGCACTGATGCTTTACAAAACAAACCTAAACCAGATGCAGACCGTATTCCTTTTATCATTACATATAATCCAGCACTACCTAACATCTCATCAATAATTCATAAACACTCTAACATTCTCTATTCATCTAAACGTTCCGAAATAATTTTCAAAAATCTTCCCTTAGTAGCCCACCGCCGCTGTAATAACATAAGTGACATTTTAGTAAGAGCTCAGTTACCTAACACTACTAACACCTCTCCACTGCCACCCGGCTCTTATCGCTGCGGTAAAAACTGCATTACCTGCCCTTACATCGAACATGGCCTCAATCAATACACTTTTTCCTCCACTGGCGAAACTCACCATATCAAATCTCACATTACATGTAATACTAAAAACGTAATTTACATGGTTCAATGTCAATACTGTAATTCACAATACATCGGAGAAACAAAACGATGCCTCAAAGACCGTTTTAACGAACACAGACGACCTGTAGATAAATCTAATATCAAATCTAAACCTACAGCCGTTTCTGAACATTTTCTCAGCCCTAACCATTCTAGTACTGACATTCTCCTTATTCCTTTAGAAGTCATCTATTCTAAACGCGATTCCGTGAGAAAAGCACGTGAATCATTTCTCATCTATAAAGCTAAAACCCTCGAACCACTCGGAATGAATAGACGTGATGAAATGTAATTTCACCGTTTGACCTTTATTGTCGGTTGTTACTCGTATCTGCACTATCTTTTCAAACCTATTTCGTAATTTCCTTTTATGTGTTACTATCGTATAAAACATATGTCATCGATTTCGTAATTTCCGCTCATAGTTACGTAATTAACAATTTATATAAGCCTTGTATCCATTTGTGACCTCCACTGTAAAATAAACCTGAAGAAGGCTGGTACTGGCCAGCCGAAATATCGTATAAACCTCGACAAGCGTTGTTTTTGATCAGCACTGCAGTAGTCTTCGGACACTTTATTAATATATATATAGTATATTATTATTTTAATGAAGTTGTGTATTTATCTCGTTTTTATCTTATATATAGTTTTGTAATTTAGCTTTTTATATAACTAGTTTGTATTGTCAGTTATTGAGGGCCACAAGTTTGTTAGCTTTGCTATTTAGTGCTGCTCTCTTTAAATAAAGACTATTATTATTATTATTATATGGATCCTAGTATTTTTTGGGCTACCTGTGTTATCCTAGGGTACCCTGGCTTACTTTAAGTCGCTCGTGTTCTACTTTTGTTCACTCGTGTTCTGACTCGTTTTAGAGGAGATCAACTGTGTGTACGTACTTTCGCATCTGATTGGCGTTGCATGTAATTGGCAAACACGCAGGTATCTGAGATAGTCCGCGTTACGAAAAATACGCCGGAGTTCAAGCTGCGTGCAGCTTCTTGTTCTTGTTGGTTTATTAATAGTTGGTAAAAACATGGATGATACCATCTGGTTTACAAAACTATTTGAAACGTTGCACTTGTCATATTTTAGAAGATCCAAATTAAAATCACCCATAAGATAACACGTTTTTGTTTGCTTATCAATTTTGTTTAGGGCTTCATTAAGCCTAATTTCAAAGTCATTAAAATTATCGTTAGGAGGTCTGTATATTACCCCTACAAGAACGTTTGAACTTTTAGTGTTAATTATTTCAATAAAGAGGCTTTCAATGTTTTCATTGTTGCATTTTTCTCCTAAATCGTTTCTCAGTTTCAGTAACATTTAGTTCTTCCCTTACATATAAGCAAATACCACCACCTGGTTTATGTATTCTCTTCCTTATCTGCATTTTATATCCCGGTATATTGTAGGTATCTAGATCATCTTCATCTTTTAGCGAAGTCTCAGTTAGAGCTATGATTGAAAATTTAAAGCTTAGTAGATTTAGGTAGTTAACGAATGTATCGAACTTATTTCGTAGGCTTCTTATGTTTAGATGAAACAGAGATAATTCATCTACATAGGATTGTTTATCTTTTTGTAGTAATGTTTTAGGTCTTTTAAGTCTTCTGATAGAAAATAATGAGATTGAGGTTGTGTATGACCAGGGATGTCGAAGTAAAGATTTAGATACATTTGTGAATCAGTGTCTTTGGTAATCAGATTTCCTGTTTCAAAAGGATTGAATACTAGGTTATCTAGTTTATCTCGATCTTTCTCTGTGAGATATTTGTTTCATCGGTTATTGCTGTTGCGAAATCTTGTTCAATCAAAGAATTAAAAGGAAGGCAATTTTCTAGACACTAGAAACATAAGAAATCAGATTCATTTAGGTGATCAACAGTGTTTCTTTTGACACATTTTGTTCTGAGATGAAAATATTTACGACAGCTAACGCAATGAATACTCTCCTGACCTACACCTATTAAACGATTACATGATGCACACGAATGTTTGTTGTCAACACCCGGGAAATTAATCTGAATAATGGAGCTTTATTGTAATAGATGTAATATTTTCCTTTGAATTCATATTGTGTTAGTGTCTTCCTGAAGTAATGAATACTTGTATTTTGCTTCCTCCCTTCGAAGCACCGGAACCATCAACAGTGTTTGTGATATCTCAAGTTTAAAGTCGGTATTGCCGTCCATTTATGTCGAGTTTATCTTTGTTTAGTACTGCCCTATCACCATCCTGTTTTGCTCTTTTCATTATTGGAAATTGCTTACTGAGGCCTATAACTGTGCCTTTTAGATTGCGTGCAGACTTTCTTATCTTTTCTTTGTCTTGGAATTTTAAGAATTTGGCTATTAAGGAACATCATCATCATCAGAATTGTGAAATTACATAAGTATAAGATGTATTGATGAGGAATCTAATTAAAGCAAGTACATGCTTATCAGGTATAGACCCCTGTAATATGCCTAACATGTGTTATATGAATGGTTTAATTTCCAGGTTCATTAATATTTTGCAACTGATAATAATTGTACAATCTAAATATAATCACGATAATCATGGATTAATGCCTTTTTCACCAAGTAGTTGATACTTTACAACCTTTTTAAAACAGCTTCGTGATTGATGTTCTTTGTATAATTTATAGAACTGATTCCAAACTATTGGTCCTTTTGTAAGATATTGAAAATTGCAACTCATAATAATTGTATAATGCTTGACGTTGATGTATTTAAGTTTTTTGCGGAGCGCTTAGTGTTCATGTCTTTACCTTGATACCTGGTCAGCAAGAGGTATAACAGATATTGGCTTTTTTAAAAATAGGCGACACTTTGTCCAATTTATATTCATGAGGAAAATACCAAGGGAAATTGATTGATTAAATATATGTGTTAAAGACGGCGCAACAATGTCGGCAGCAATTTTCTAAAGTTTACAGGGAATCTCATCCAAACCAGTTGCCTTCTTCCCGTCAATATTGGTTAACAGTTTAAGAACCTTGTCAACACTGGATGCCTGGAAAGAGATTGTTTTATCTCTAGACTTTAAATTGGATTCAGGCTCAATATCTGCAGGAGGTATTACACGTGCTAAATTCGGGCCAACATTAGTGAGAGTTGAAGGTTTCTGCGATGTCAGCTGGTGAGCTGATAGTTTGATCTCCAAGTGAAAATGCACACTGTTAAAGTCTTAGATTTCTTGGTTGTAAACTGAACAAACGTGACACTCCTCGTCCAAGGATGAAATCCTTGCTCTCTTATTCTGCGTCTTCAGCGCCTCCGGATGGAGCTGTCGGCCTGTCCCCAACGGCCAGTCATTCCGATGAGCGTCCTCCTCCTTGACCGTGACTACATCTCCAACGACCAGGTTACGTTGTCGGTCGTTCCACTTAGGTCTTATCTGGAGATTCTGAAGGTATTCACGTCTCCATCGAAGCCAAAATTGATCCGCTAGATACTGAACTCTCCTCCAACGTCGACGTGCGTAGAGATCTTGCGGAACAAAGTTGCCTGGGGGAGGCCCAAGTGGGCGAGTCTTCATTGTGAGCAGCATTGCTGGGTTCAGGGGTAGCGGTTCATCTACGTCAGATGGGAGGATGGCTATTGGGCGGGTATTAATGATTCCGGACAATTCTGCCATGAGAGTTACCAGCAGTTCGTGGGTGAGCTGTGTACTTCCGATCTCCATTAACATTGCATCCAAGACACGGCGGATCGTTCCGATTTGCCGCTCCCACACGCCCCCGAAATGAGACGCGTGCGGAGGGTTGAATAACCACTCGCATCCTTGTTCGGTGACATATCTCTCCACAGTCTTTTCATCCATTTCCATGAGCGCGTCATCCAGCTCAGACTTTCCTCCGATGAAGTTGGTGCCTCGGTCGCACCTGAGCTTGGCGGCCGGACCTCGAATCGCGAAGAAACGCCTCAGTCCGCATATAAAGGCACTGGCGTCCTTTGCTTCCAGGACTTCGATGTGGACGGCCCTACTGCTGAGACATGTGAATACGAGTCCCCAGCGTTTAGAGTTGACTGCGCCTCCTCTCAGCTTCCGCGTCTGGACTGTCCACGGGCCAAATACGTCGAAGACGACATTAGTAAAGGGCGGGCTAGTGTCAATCCTATCTGCTGGAAGGTCGGCCCATGCGCTGTTCCTCTTAGCTTTTTGCAGACTACGCATGAGCTCAACACTTTCGTTACCATCCCGTGACCGCCGACTAGCCAGTACCCGGCCTGACGAATAGCTCCGTGGGTGATCTGGCATCCCTGGTGGTAGACCTTCTCGTGGTAGTGCCGAGTCAACAGCTTCGACAGGTGGTGTCCCTTCGGTAACAGGGCCGGGTGCTTCTCGTTGAAGTTAAAGTCTGGACGGCGCAGGCGACCACCAACACGGAGTACGCCTTCTTCATCAATAAAGGGATCCAGACGGTAAAGGCGGGACTTTCTCAGTACTTTCTTTCTCTCCACGGTTTGTTGACGATCATCCGGTTTGAGGTTGATGATGTCTTTGAGCGTCTCTATTTCGTTGAAGTACGTTTCTCTCTGCACTGCCTTTATCATTCCCGTTGTGGCCTGTCTGAGCTCGGCTGCTGTGGGAGATCGACGAATCTTGTCCGACTGAGTTGCTTTACAGTGTTGCTCTTGTTTACTGGTACGAACGCTCTTTCGTAGCTTGAACTCCCTTATTTTCACTATTAGGTTAGCGACAGCGCGTTGGAGGGAAGACCACCTTGAGAAACGTCCGAATCTTTCTGATCCCAGGTCTTGGCTCTTACTTACGTGGGCACTTGTGTTACGACTTCTCGCCGGACTTCAGGGTCGTCTTCGTCTAGATTAGTCTCCTCGCCGCTTGGCAGGGGAATGGCTGAGGTCTCTCTTAGGACGTCGGGTCCGCTTAACCACTTTGACTCCATTAATCTGTGGGCGGTAACGCCACGTGTTGCTATGTCGGCGGGATTGCTACTGGTGTCAATATATCTCCACTGATGTGGCTTCGAGACGTTACGAATCATCTGAACGCGGTTGGCTACGTATACGTAGAATCTTCTACTCTCATTCTGGATATAGCCAAGGACCACCTTTGAATCTGTGTAGAAGACAACCTCATCTATTTCCATATCGATTTCCTTCAGCAATTTTCTTACAGCCCGAGTCAACAGCACCGCACCGCAAAGTTCCAATCGAGGAATACTTGTTGACTGTACCGGGGCCACCCTAGCTTGTCCATACAACATGGCTACGCTGACCTCGTTCCTCTCATTGAACAGGCGAAGGTAGACGACCGCACCAATGGCATCTTTGCTCGCATCTGAGAACGCATGAACCTCTGCTCTGGTGACTCGTCCAAAGCCTTTCCGATGGTAGCACCGGGGGACAGAGACTTTCTCCAAATCGTTGAGTGAGTCCTTCCACCGCTGCCATTGATGCATCAGATTCTCTGGAAGGGGATCGTCCCATCCGAGGGGAGTGTGGTGGTTTGTCTTTTTTCCCATGACTACTAGCTGCTGCAAAAGTAGTTTGCCTTCTAAGATGACTGGCACGGCGAGCCAAAGGGGGTCGTAAATTGAATTTACAATGGACAGGACTCCTCTGCGCGTGTATGGTTTATCCGGTAAGGAAACTCGGAACGTAAATGTATCGCTTTCTAGATCCCAGTAAACGTCCAGAGACCGTTGGGCCGGGAGGACATCGCGACGAAAGTCCAAGTCGCGTACATCTTTCGCTCGGTCCTCGGCCGAAAATGCCTCCATTACTATAACAGAGTTCGATATCACTTTATGAAGCCGGAGGTTGGCAGTGGCTAAGATAACTTGTGCACCCTTCACTAACATTATAGCTTACTCTGCTGTAGATTGCGACGCCAGCCCATCGTCCACATAGAAGTTCCTATGGATGAATTCTTTAGCTGCCGTACCAAACTCCTCCTCGCCGTCATCTGCAGTCTTTCTCATGCCGAAGGTGGCTACTGCTGGGCTTGGGCCATTTCCAAATAGATGGACAGTCATCCGATACTCCACTATCTGTTTCGTAGGGTCGTTGTCTTTAAACCACAAGAAACATAGGAAGTCGCGGTGTCTCGGTTCGACGTGGAAGGAGCGGAACATCTGTTCCACGTCACACATGACTCCTACTTCTTCGTGGCGAAAACGGACGAGGACCCCAAGCAGTCTATTCATCAAATCTGGACCGGATAGTAGCTCCTTGTTAAGGGACACACCCTTGTATTCGGCAGATGAGTCGAATACTACACGAATCTGCGCTGGCTTTTTTGGATGATAAACACCAAAGTGTGGTAGATACCACACTTGCCCGACTCGCGTAGCGCTCGTACTCGGTAGGTGGAACAGGGACGGCGTGACCTCGATCGAATACCTTCGCCATGAACTGAAAGTAGTCCTTTTCCATCTGTGGTTTCCTCTTTAAGGAACGCAGCAGTCCGTTGAGACGATTAACAGCTTGGCAACGATTGTTAGGCATGATCACGTTATGTGAATGGAAAGGTAGGGGCATTTCCCAGTTACCGCGTTCGTTCTTGTGAATGTCTTTCTTCATAGTTTCTAGGAAGCGACGGTCCTCTCGTGACAAAACGAGAGGCATTCAATATGAATGAGCTCATTCGTCTGACCTTGCTCGGCTGTGGAGACGGTAGTGCGACGCGTATGAATGTGAACCGGCCCTCCAACAAGATCAAGGCATACCTTACCAGACACTGTCCAATCTAAGACTAGCTTCTGAGCCTATGGCGCTCCTTTAGGGCCGTTCTTGAAAGCCCTCACTTTTAACAGTTCAGGGGCATCTCGACCTGGATCTTGGCGTTGTAATCTAAGGGTGGAATCTCATCTGCGGTATCTTGAAGATGTGAGAATTCCCTTGCTATCTCTGGTGCAGTTAAGCATTCAAGTTTATCAGAGCTTAGGTCTTCACGAATTTGAAAATTGAGGTTGCTACGTAAACAAATACATACACCACCACCATTTCTTTCGTTTGTGCTTCGATGTTCCCGGACTATTTCAAAGCCTGGAAAATTTATTTCGTTGTCATGAATTGTAGTGTCTAATTTAGTTTCATTTATCGCAAGAATATCAATCTTTGAACTATATTATATGATATTATATAATATTAATAATAAAATAATAATAATAATGGTTTATTAACAGAATATCCACGGAGTGGTTCTTCACCTGTTAAATCTAAATTAGAATGTGTAATGAAATATATTACAATAATTACACTAAGTGATATGTTATTACTAAAAACTACTTATAAAACTACTCTAATTACTGTAATTGCTACAGAAAATAGGAAATTTAATTTGCTAATAATTAATAAATTTAATTGACTAAGTTCAGTATAAAACTATAATATTATTATTAGTCTTTCTACGTATAAAGACTAATAATAATAAAAATATTTTTCATTTTCGACAACGTTACATTACAGTAATACAATTTTATAGTATTACAGGGAGAAGGAGAATGAGAATGAGAATGTACAATTTATATATAAAGCCGAAGCCAGAGGCTTATATGGCAATGGGTGACAGGCTCAGGTAGAGTTACAAGAGTATAAATATAATTGATTTGTACAAGTTTAGAGATGTTGTGTCATACAAAAACTACAGGATCATTGATTATTATAATAAAGATAATATAATAAGAAACAATGAAGATAATATTTCTAATATAAATTTAATATCCTTGCTGAAGCAAGTAAGACTACTCACTGAGAGAGGAAATACCTTTTTAAGATTTGTTTATAATTCTGAATTTTCATTGAGTCGCTTAGTATTAAAGAAATCTAAACGAAAATGAATATTTATAAAACGGGGTGTGAAGATTAAACTTTTATCTAGTATCCCTCGCTCTCTTCCAATTCTCTCCCTCTTCCCTCCTCTCCCTCTCCCCTCTTCCCTGGGCTTGCTACGCAGGCTAATCAATACTCGAAGATAAAATCCGTATCTCCGCGCGGCCATGTAATATCCTCTATCTCATATAATAATACGCTAAGTGTGTGTGTATGTGTCAGTGTGTGTGTAACACTCTTTCCCAGGGTCCCTCGATCGATTTCCTAATATGGAGGACGCACGCGCCGCCTGCGATGTCTACCGCTGATTTGTGGACTGATCAATCTGCAGATCATATAGCGATAGAAATATTTTGAATTCGGAATTTATTTTCCAAGCCGTTTTCACGTCGTTTGGCCTGAAACGTGGATGAGAAGTGCTTACACATGTCTGGATTTGTGTGCCGAAAGCAGAGGCGAAATCGATTTGAATTTCTTGTCGAATTTTGGTGGCGAGTGAGGTGACATAGATGAAAAGCGCCTCGAAGCTGCATACCTTGTGTATATTTGTAGCTATGAGATAGACACGCGGCCAACCGTCAAAACCTTGAGGCCTAATAAACTGCTTTAGAAGTCCCCAAATCAAACCCCAAAACCACTCACAAAACTTCATTAAGTATCAATCTTTTATTATTGAAGATTTATTTCGTAGGAATCGGAAAAGAGAATTCACAAGGAGCAATCATGTAAACTCTTCCGAAATCGCTTATGAAACATACCACAGGTAACCCAAAACGCGGGAAATATATGTCGAGTCTGGGCTGCCTGTGGTTGAATTTGAGGAAATAATGTTAAAAAGAAATGAGTTTTCTCAAGTTATACACTTTATAGTTGGGCGACCAAGCCATCGAGTTTACGGGAATCTGTTTTAGGGAAAACCTGGGCGAGCAAGCCATCGAGTTTACAGGAATCTGTTTTAGGGAAAACCTAGGCGAGCAAGCCATCGAGCTTACGCGCGCCGAGACGCCGGGAATGTTTTAGGGAAAACCTATCGCCCCGCTCCTATCGCCAGGCGCAGCGGCCGAAGTCAAACGACCGAACGAGTTAAGACCAGGTATTCAAACACAGTTAGAAATGTTGTCCGTGGAAAAGGCTGATTATTTTTTTATCTTACAACTCTGTGGTGTGTCTAAGAGCAATATATTTTGTTCATGTCTGTTCTCTGTAGTTTCTGGATCGTTTTTTTTTGTATGACTGAAAGTTCTGCACGAATTTTTTAGTCACCCCGTTTGCTTGCACGAATTTTTTCCATTTTTTCCTTCAGTTTATTGTGCAGGATTTTTTTTTCCTTTTCAAATCCTGTGTTCGAATTTTTTTTGTTTATCCCCCCCTCCCCCCACTAAAAAATATAATGGTCCATCCCTAAGTTCCGCGGGTCCCTGCTAGTCTTATATAATAATACGCTAAGTGTGTGTGTGTGTGTTAGTCAGTGTGTGTGTAACGCTCTTTCCCAGGGTCCCTCGATCGATATCCTAATATGGAGGACGCACGCGCGCATCCGAAAATGGCGCCAAAAAGTGACGGCCACAGGTATCCCAACGAAGACGACGAATCATGCGAAAAGTTGCTCTCTGTCTTGGTCTTGGTTGCATTTCGGCATCTTGATTTAACGGAATCGACGGAATCAACGGAATCGACGGAATCACCTCTAAACTGTCTAAAAATACATCTCTGAGTATTAATACAATACCTTTGAGTTCCTTCGCTGTCTACTGGATCGCACAACACATTCTGTCGTAGTGTGGTATACTCCTATACAGTAGTCTATACAGTCTGCATAGTATAGCTATAGTTCATCTGCATCTGCATCGCGATTAATTTCCTCCCCATGTCGTGGCATATAAGTAGAATTTTTCCCGCTATTCTGGTCTGTGGTATTCTTCTTTTACCGATAACTAAGTTTATCTCATCTTTCGCGTCGAAAGATCTACCAAAACACTTGAAAAGAGAAAATTCTCCAAACCACAATTTATTGGTCGCCATTTTGAAGTTAACAGAGCAATCTAGCCTGGTTTGAGCCACAGGAAGCCCGTTTGTAACGGTAACTTCTTTGGAATTATATCCAAATAAAGACAAGACATATAAACTATTCCTTCCGTCTTGTCAGGAGACGTCTTGATCGGTCAGAGGCGGATCTAGGGCGTGGGTTCACCCCCCTGTCTCGCTCAAACCCCCTTTCACAAAAGCCTAAAAATAAAATTCCTGTGGCTTGAACATGGCTAGGCTCCTCACAACTCGCTTGGCGTTGCGTGACAAACAACGGTTTTTCCAGCGGCAGACTTGTTCGTGAGTAATCGAGGATTCTTGGTAAACAATCGACCCTATTCCAGAGCCAAACTGAAGGTAAAATATACCCCTATCCCAGACAGAAACAGTGATTTGTATATCCTGTTCCAGACTCAAAGGGCAAAAGTAATACCCTGTTGAGCGGCACATCCCAGTATAGGCCATATATGGGAGAACCCCCCCCCCCTTTTTTTTTTCTGGTACTGCTTACAACCGGGCGTCCTATGGTTTGAACCTGGCCTGTAAAATGTGGTTCTTTTCAAGTATTTTTATAGCAGATCTTTCGACGGGAAAGATAAGATGAACCAGTAATAGAAGAATACTGCAGACCAGAATAGCGGGGGAAATTCTACTTATAGGCGACAACATGGGGGAAAATTAATCGCAAATCCGATCTTTGAAGTGGCAAACAGATGCAGATGACTATATATACAGTATAGTCAGTAAGCTTATACCATACTACGAGTACAACAGAATGTGTTATGCGATCCAGTAGACAGCGAAGGAACTCAAAGGTATTATATTAATACTCAGATGTATTTTTAGACAGTTTAGAGGTGATTCCGTCGATTCCGTTGATTCCGTCGATTCCGTTAAATCAAGATGCCGGTTGCATTTGAGGAAATAATGTTAAAAATAAATGAGTTTTCTCAAGTTGTACACTTAGTTGGGCGAGCAAGCCATCGAGCTTACGGGAATCTGTTTTGGGGAAAACCTGGGCGAGCAAGCCATCGATTTAGGTAAAACCATTGTGTCAGGAGTCAATCAGCCGGCTAGACTATGTTACTAAGCTATATCATATTTGTTGATTTCATGTAAGTTCCGCATGTCCCTGCTGGTAATAATAATAATACAGGTTGAAGCCCAAACAAGGGTATACAGTATTGAAGATATGGTAAAACAAGAGAGAAACAAGTTGGAGTAGAATTCTAGATTTTGATATAATGCCAACCGTTTTAGAGATCTTTGAATGTGGGGAGTTCAAGAAAGATGCTGATGAATAATAACACCTATAATAACCTCATTCAGTCACTGAACTAGTGAACCAATTATCTTGAAAGACAACATATATTATACTCTAAACAATTTGGTTTTCGTTCAAAACATTCAACAACGCATGCAATCCTTTCTATAATTGATAAAATTCAACAAGCTATTGAAAAGGGAACTACTTCTTGTGGGCTTTTTCTTGACTTTAGCAAAGCCTTTGACACAGTTAACCATGACATCTTAATTCATAAGCTGGAACATTATGGAATTAGAGGGATTGTTTTAAATTGGTTTCAATCATATTTACGTAATAGAAAGCAATTTACATCTATTGGTAATACATCATCTGAAGAGAGAATTATTCCTTGCGGTGTCCCACAGAATCAGTGCTTGGACCAACTCTATTTTGGCTATATATCAATGATATCTCTAACAGCTCTAAAATTCTAGACTTTCATATTTTTGCTGATGCAGATACCAATCTATTTTATACCAATAACAGTTTGCAAAATCTGGAAATGATCATTAATGAAAAACTAGAGCTGGTAAACAATTGGATATATTCAAATAAGCTTTCCTTAAATATTACTAAAACAAATTTTGTAATTTTCCATCCTTACCAAAAAAAATAACTATCCTATTAAATTGGTACTAAATGGCAAACCGATAAAGCAGGAGAACACAGTAAAATATCTTGGAATACTTATTGACTGCAATCTAAACTGGAAATCCTTTATACATCAAATAAAAAAATAAAAATAGAAGTATTGGTGTACTCTCTAAATTACGATATTATTTAAAATTACCTATTCTTACTTGTATTATTCACTTATATATCCTTACCTCAGGTTTTGAGTACTTCTGCGAAGAAATTTGTTGCTTACATAGAATACTCTATGTTCTATGCTTGTTTGAAATGGTGAAAATTTGACCTTTCCTGACCATTACCGCGTAAGAAAAGGCCTGGGTCGAGTACAACCACGTGATTGCATTCCTGCAAAAGGACATTTAATCGTACTAATTTATAAACGAAAATCAATATTGAAGGGGGGGAGGGGGAGGGGGTCTTAAAATAACGGAGTAGAAGGTGCTGCCTTTGTGAAACAATTTCGTTCACGAGCTGCAAATGGTTAGACCTTCACGTCTTCTCGGATAAGGGCGTTAAATCGTAGGCTCATCAGTGGATGAAGAACCACCTCGTGGAAATACCACTGATGAATCCGTTTTTATTACTCGGGCCAGGCTTTCGGGTGGCTCGAGTCAGAAATCGCAAGTGTTATTTTTTTTAATATTTTTTATTTGTGTGGAGATTTTGCGCCGTCAACCAATCATATTGCACCTTCTTTGAAGTTCTTTTCACCACCGTACCAATCAGATTGCAGTTCTGAAATCGTGAACAATAGACAACACAGTGCTTGTTTTTCAAGATGGCGTGAATATGGGCACAGTTTTGATTTCAAGTGAAATGCGAGGATTTTGTGTTATTTCTAAAGCCGAGAGGAGTTTCGCGGGTTTTGGCCGGGAATTTATCACATATCCAGATCCACTCAAGGATCTACTCTTGTCAGTCTATACCGTGATAGATGGCTATATAAGATGTGATCAACACTAATAGGACTAAGGGTGAGACAACAGTTTGTAAATGTAAGTAGTTAAACTGAACATGATAACTTTTATGCCAATTGACTGTGGTTGTGTTGTTATTCATTGTTATTAACCTCTCGGAAAGTATAGTAAAAATGACTCGATGTCTCAGTTCTCGATCTGACAGGGTCCTTTTAAAATATTATATGCACATGTTTTTATAAATTCGGGAACGAAAATCTGGCAGGATATGGCGTGAACTCTACCCTGGGTACCAGAGGTTCTCACTTCGAAAAACTTAGGCACGAAGCCTTCGCGGCACGCAGTTTTTTGTTTGCCGACGATTGATACGAACGCACTTCAAACTCCGGCTTTGTCTTCTTCTTATTTTTCTGAACTGCACAGAAGACCTTGAAATTACCGTTCAATAAATCTACGTTATTTATCCTAGAGAAACTTTTGATTTTCTATACCTTCGAAGAAATAATTTATTGCTGCGAGCGATAGCGAGCAGCCAACCTCGTTCCCAGGGGTCTTTACGCGCCTAATCAAAGATGGCGTCGAAAGTACCCCTGGTACAGGCTGGTGGGATTCGGCCACTGATTGGCTAGACGTTTCGCGCGCGCTGATTGGAGAATTTCGAATAGCGCGTGCATTTTTGATTTGAAAAATAAACTGGATGTCGTCTTTCGCATTGCGCGTTCAAAATTCGTTGAAAACAGCTACAAATTCATCAGAACTTAGCGTTTTTGCCTTTTTTAATACACACTTCGCAACTGGGTACAAGTATAACAATGTACGGATGGAATTCATTGGGATCACACTTCAACCGCTAACCGTTCTTCAGCGATGATGAATCCAAGATGGCGGATGCTCTTCAAAATATGCCCATATATTGGGCATATTTTTGGGTCACATGACCAGCCTGTACCAGGGGTACTTTCGACGCCATCTTTGATTAGGCGCGTAAAGACCCCTAGATGCTGGGTCATTATGAGATTCGATCAAGAACTTTTTCCGAACGTTTTAGCCTCGTTATCATGCCATATCATGTCTGAACATGCGCGCGCATGATTTCTCATGAAGTCGCTTACATAAAATCATGTTGGCTCAAACACATGGTTATACGTTGGTGCAACGTTCTAGAGAGGGAGTCTAAGATATTTTTTGCAGTATTTGGTAAGTATCTATCCTTAAAAAAACGAAATGTTACTAAAAGAAGTTATTGGAACATTTTTGCAAAGAATTATAAAACTGCTGAGTTCATGGGGTGCCAAAATAGTGCAGGATTTCCAAGGTAAATCTACGCCGGAGTCAAACTGTTTCAACTAAACTGAGCACAGAACAAGACAGTAGCTTGAAATTGAATTACAAACGAAACTCAGTAGTTTACAGTAATGGTATGAACAACGAACGGAGTGCACACCAAGACTTGCAAAACGAATAAACCGAATGAGCGGCCAACATGCCAAGCTAGCGGCCCAACGCGGTCGCAAACAAAAATAATAAGTGTTTAATTTTGTTTATCTCGTTTCCGCTACTGATTGGCAATGTATCCTGACCTGTTACAGTAGATAACTTGGTTTGCTGATATTTATCTCGTTTCAGTCATCGAGCAATAGCTCTACTGGTAAATCTACGCCTGAGTCAAACTGTTTTAACTGAACTGAGCACAGAACAAGACAGTAGCTTGAATTACAAACGAAACCCAGCAGTTTACCAAGACTTGCAAAACGAACAAACCGAGCGGCCAACGTGCCAAGCTAGCGGCCCAACGCGGTCGCAAACAAAAATATTAAGTGTTTAATTTTGTCTATCTCGTTCCGCTATGATTGCCAATATACATGTGTACTATAACTAGAAGTAATCATAGATTATCAAAGTGCGTTCGACATATTTTTTTGTATGCGAACTTTAAACGCCTCTCAGGTTTCAATTGTTTTCTCAACATTTGTAATACCACTCCAATTAGTGTTTTAAATAGTACATAGAAGTTAGTATAGAATACAATCAACCCTATTCAGATGTGTATAAACTGCATCCCAGTGTTCATGACCAAGGCTGTCTCCATAATACTGACTATAAGTGTCAGTGATTACACTCCAGTGTAAAACATAACTTATATGTGCATGTGTGTAAACTACACCTTCAGACTGATTCAAATTATTCTTCAAGTGAGACCAAGGCTGGCTGCAGAATATCGAATAATTTCTGATCATATTAGGGCTCAACTTGTTTGATATTTAAGTGATGCGTGTTCAGCATTGTTGAAACGATCTTCAATGTGGTCTGCATTTATGTCACACATTTACAGGAAATCCACAAACTCGCAGCACTTCACTTTCTATTAGAAATCGCTAGTTTTACTTTCTTCACTTCGCCTTCTCTTTCCGTTACACTCGTTCTCAATAACACGTGCAGGTTCGAAGCGAACAGTCCTGACTTCGAAGTCGTTTCTGGTGGATGTCAATCAAACGGTTTCCATGGAGCTTGAAGTGAACCGTTGTGTGAGTATGTTTATAAAATGCTAGTTTCCCGAATCAGTGGCAAAGTCTTTCCCAAAGTCGCTTAGATGGAGAGTAATCATACTTAGAGCCAAGGGTTTGCAAAATAGGGAAATCACATAAACTTTGTGTGAGCGAGCGGTTTGTGTATAAGATCAAAATAGGGAAATCGCATAAACTTTGTGTGATCATGAGCGAGCGGTTTGTGTATAAGAAATCTGATTGTTTATATAGCTTCAAAGGTCTTGGAAAAAGAATTATAGTTATTTTTATTCATCCAGTTGCAGATATGCTCCTAATAAGAGGTTTTATCGAGCAATACCCTCGAGCAATACCCTCGAGCTCTACCTCGACGAGCTCCAGGCATGGATACAACATTCGACAGGGCAAATTTTTTTTTTGAAACTCTCAGGACATGGATTATCGGCAATACTCTCCACTCTCGACTGACATTTCGGTGAGGTATTCAAGCAAATAACAATCGTTTTTCGGCTTAGTATCCGCCATATCTCTACCTATGTCGCCTCAAGTTATTTACGATTTCGTCGACCTCCTACACTATTTATGTTTCCTCCACATCTGGGAGCAACCTCGTGACCAGGGTCTTCTCGGTCAGATCGATGATGGCGGCTACTCCGATTGTATGGCGACGTTTTATTTAGCATGCAGACCAGTGTTGCCATAGAAATATAGTTGAGTGACATCCACCAAATTGACGTTTTCCGTTAGAAATTCAATTTCGAACCTGCACGTGTTATTGAGAACGAATGTAACAATAGGAAATGGACAATATGAAATCTACAATGAACCTAAAATGTTGACCGTCTCGTTTTACTCGGGTGGAACTTCTCGAAACGAGTGATGTATTGGACTACCCAACAATAGAAAACAGCCTAGTGTTACCCTCTTTAAATAGTTATTTTCCAAGTGATGTACATGCATGAAATCAACACACAATATTTTATTAAACGTTAGGGACTAGTCAAAACTTAGCAGGGGAGATGCAGCAAAAAAAAGCCTCACAAACTCTGTTAAAGTAAGCTAAATTATAGAGTTTTCAAAAAATTGCCATTCCTTCAGTTTTAAAGATATGAACCTAAACCTTGGGCTTTTTACTAATTTTGGCTTGCTCTTTCCATTTCTGGCATTCATGTTCTAGCACCATTTTTTTTTATTGACAGGCTGAAAGGTCACTTGACCAGCTCCTGCAAAGGGCCTATTATCAGTAAAACTTTGTAATTAGAAGCTCCCGTAAGGGACCATGACCACCTTTGGGGGTTAAGAATTGGAAGAAGGTGGAAAATAGCATTTACAAACAGGTTTTGTTAATAACACTACCGATCGCATACAAGTGCCTTTAAATATATGAATTAAGATTTGTTTGCCATCTAGTACGTATACAACCATGTGATTGCATTTCTGTAAAAGGTCCATCCATTATATGTAAATTATCATGAGCATGAGTAGTGAATCAATTATCCAGTTCCCCTAGCACAAACCATGTTATGGCACAAAAATATGCTAGAACTCCATGTATTATAAATTAACCTATTTCTAGGTGGCCCGAGTTAAGGCCACTCAGGGCCTCTTGTTATTGTTAAAAGAATCTTAAAATTCTAATTCTGAACCCTTAAAAGGTACGCCTCGAGTAACCAACTCGTGCGAACAGAACACCCAAAAAGGTACGGTTACGAGAATGTTTACTGCTAAAAGGAGCTCCGAGCACGCCCGTCAGTTCCATATAGGGTGAAATATCAAAATGGTCTGGTTCTAACGAGATGCTAACAAGCTACACACCAGCCACTGTTTGTTCCTTTTTTTTGTGTAAAGGATTTGAACAGCTCAGTAATTCCAGGCCCCAAAGGTCCTCCCGGCAAGCTTGGTCACCCAGGACCACCAGGCATCCCTGGTACATGTAACAAGTGTAAAGGTTCTCTGGGCCCTCCTGGGCCACAAGGACCTCCAGGTAACGATGGAAATAAAGGCCCTCCTGGATCCATAGGTGCATCTGGGTCAATGGGGCCTCCGGGTCATAATGGATCTAGAGGGCCTCCGGGTCACAACGGAGTAATGGGACCTCCAGGGCCCCCCGGTGCCATACGGCTCAATAACTCACGGGGTCCCCCAGGGCTACCTGGACCCAGAGGTAATCCTGGATCTGGGAATCTAACCAGGTGTCAATATAGAGAAAAGAGGGATGCGACACAGACGGCTGGAGCCACAGCTGACCGACTGGCAATAGTTCGTGCTGACAAGCATCCGGTGGGTATCAGTACTGGGCGTGTCATCAATATTCACTTACAGACAGGATAACCGATTACCACAGAGCGGATTCCGTATGAGTGGGTACGTTACGGCAATGACTAACGGCACGCTTACTGTATGACGCGACATTGAAATGACTGTTTCCCATCCAATTACAGAGTTACGGTACAGTTAATAAAAGTACGGTTACGGACAGGCCGTATTTTTGTCCCACTCATACGAAATCCGCTCTAATCCTATTGATTTTCATGAACTTGCTCCTTTTTAGTCCTCTTTGTACTCGTCGATTGCTTCAACTCTTTATGAAAAACGATATGTATCGATAGGATTATATTTATTGATCCAAAATAATTCGAAAAGCGATGCACAGAGCTTAACCTAGGCTTGGATGTTTGGTATTCTGGAGTAATTCGTTAGAGTAATTCTAGATGTACAACTTCAGAGATCATGATAGAATGTTGTTCTCGAGTGAACAGGTGGGTAATACACCATTCGACACCCTTCGTTCTTGGCATATATATGAAGACTTTTCCAACCTAAGAGTTTTCAGGTAGCGGTCTTGATTTGAAATCTTTCCAGTTGATACTGAACACTTTTTTCTGCTTGAAATAATTATGACGAGGAACTGTGATCCACATGCTGCTAGTCAACAACTGATAACCGACAGCTGTAATGTTATGTTGACAGGGCTGGATAATAACAGGAGCAACATGTACGACGCGATATGGGAAAGAGGCGCAGTTCTACAGCACTGTTGATCCCAACGGAGGAGTCAGAGTATATTACTGTCACTGTTTGGGCTCGTCTACGTTATCCAACTCTGGAGGGGTACATGGTATCACATGCAGTATTCACTACTGGATATGCCCGGTTATTACCTGACTACGTTCTGGCATCAAACCAGAAACATTGGTATTTTACAAGGCTTCCATGTGAATGTTTTCTGTGAAGAACACTCTTCTAAACTTGATCTTTACTCAGCTAAACAGAAAGCATCCTTTGTCCTGGACAATATCAAGTCATTACAACCCGACAGATTTTAGGGACCTTAAAGCAACCACGACGACAGCTTCTAGGATGACGGCATAAAACAAACATCTTAATTACAAAATTACATGCACGTGAAAATGTTTATCGTTCAGTCTGAATGGAACTCTATACTGATCGAAAGTTTGGTTGTGAAACTGAAGTCACATAGTAAACACCACATTTCGGGAGGAAACCATTTGCAAGTTCCGCCTTCACTGTCGTCCATTTCAGATGGTGAACTTTCCATGCACCCAATTCAATGCTAATGAGCCATAAGAATAGATTTATTTACTAGCATTGGTTTCGGCTAATGAGCCATAGAATAGATTTATCTCATTAGCATTGGATTCAGCTAATGAGCCATAATAGATTGATTTAATCAGCACTGGATTCGGCTAATAAGCCGTAACAATAGATTGATCTCATTAGCATTGGATTCGGTTAATGAGCCATAACAATAGATTTAGCTCATTAGCATTGGATTCGGCTAATGACCCATAACAATAGATTAACTCATTAGCATTGGATTGGGCACATCAAAAGTTTGCCGTCTGAAACAGGTCTAAGGTCTCTGGTGTACATACATATATGGTGTATTAATAAATCAACAAATACAGAAATAAATGGCATAGACATGTCAAATCCATTATCAAAAGCTAACAGATTGTAAACATTCCAACTGTAATAGTTCCTCTTGATTTCCTAAGATAAATCCACTGACTGAGGCTTGTCTCTTCACAACAAAATCTCGACTGATATTCAGTTCTGAAAAACAATGAAAACGGTGACATTAGTATTTTAATGGCCTCTGATGTATTTTGTTTTGTTTATTGCCTAAAAGTAACAAGAATAACATAAAAAACAATGACAACGACAACAACACATCACATTAAAAGTTCTTACAGTGATGTGGTCAAACAGGCTCAGGCAGCAACATGGAAATAGGACTCATGATCTGCATGTACATATGCCAAAATAGGGTCAATCGAACGCACCCTTCGTATGTTACATCGGTATCAGTATAGATTGTGTAGTAACAGTCTTTATTACTATATTGTGGACTTCAACTACAGTATTTCTCACCTGGTAACAAGACGACCCACGCTGCAGTCTCCACACCAGTCTCCTCACCTGACTCCACACCAGTCTTCTCAACAACAGGTTTGCTGCTGCGGAACACCAGCAACCGTCCGAGTGTCCCACAATAACCATCACTGGACTGGGCACAACTTCCCAGCCTCGGAAAGGACACTGGGATGCTTTGGATAGTAACGTGGTCTCTACCTTAAAGTGTATATAAGGTCAAATACATTTATCATTAATATCGATTCTACATCAAGTGAATAGTTGAATAGTGTATTATTCTGCCCTGGGTATTCTTATTAATGAGGTATGGGGATCTGCTCTGGCCTGGGACAAGCCCGAGCCAGGTGCTAGAGATAAAGTGTATAGAATCGTCGGGTGGGATGGGTGGGATCGCTGCCTTTCCGTTTCGAGGAATAGTGTGAAGTCGGTAATATCGTCGTGTACCGTTTAACCAACTGCGTCATAAAATTCCCTTTGTTACCCACGTTCGCTATGAATAATTTGAGACTCAGAAATTTTATACCAACATCCGAATCGACACTTAGAAATTTTAGAACGATTATACGTTATCCTCACTATAAAAAAAATACCGCCTGAACCGGGATTCGAACTCGGGCCGGCCGGTTAAGAATCAATACAATGGCTTACCCACCACCAACCCAAACCCTAACCATTAGACCACGAGAGAATTCGCTGATTGCAATCGTTTCTTTTACCAGATTTATATCAACTTCATTAGCATGTTCATAAAAATTCTATTATAGTATAATATATAAGCGGTACGACAACCCTCCGAGCGCGCGAGGTGTGATTCCCCACGGATCTCAACGGTACACGACGATACTACCGTGAAGTCACGAGTTTTTCCTTTTATATGCTAATCTGCATCTCATTAATGAAATCCCCAGGGCATAAATTACCAACTATTGATTACACCTTTCCCGTGAGACGCTGAACAGGAGCATTCTCTTCATTCGGCTGAGCATTTAGAACCGGAGGATTCATGGTTGCTTGAGGGTTTTGAGTGGGCTGCTCAATCAATTGCACATCTTGAACCACTTGTCGTATCAATGAAGGAGCAGGGAGATGCGGCTGTTGGTCACTATTTGCCATGAAATCCACAGTGCGAGCAAACGGGTTTGAGACCGAACTATTGCTGCCTTTCCGTTTCGCGGTATAGTGTGAAGTAATGAGTAATAACACGTGTTTTCCTTTTATATGCTAATCTGCATCTCATTAATGAAATCCCCAGGGCATAAATTACCAATTCAAATTGACTTCGAATAGTAGAATATTTCTCGATTTGAGTGTTGCATCCATGAGTTGTAGAGGTCTATATTTATAATATATTCAAGCCGGTGACGTAAATTCGGTCATTTATTATACAAAAACATACTGGCAGAGATCAATGACCTTTTGTAAACATCTATGTTATATTTGAAGGTTATATCATTGATTCTACCACATACTTTGCCAAAATCAGTAAACGGTTTCATTCACAAGGAAAAAGAATTAAAGTAAATTCCCGAATTTACGTCAAATTTACATTTTACAACAACATCCAATTTTCTCGCTTTCTGATTGGCTCTCCGCTATATGCAAAATAAATACATACAATGAAAATGACGTCACTCGCAAGCCGTGGTAGCTTTGCAAACTGGAAGTGCTTTCACGGCGAGGTTTGTGAATTCAAATGGGTGTTAACTTCGCTTCCAAAAACAAGAAAGTGAGGATTTCACAAGCATTTTATTAATAGGAGAAGTCAATCGGTGAGTCAAACTTCTTTGTAGTGTGCCATTTGGCAAAATGAGAGTTTTCTCTTGAGTGGAGAAAGTTTCGGCGAATCAGACTTTGTGACTAGACTAGTTCTCTCAGAGCTCAGAAGTTTTGAATTATATAACAATAACTTTTCTGATCCAGAAAAAACAACTGAAAGGATTTCACATGCATTCCGTCAATTACAATTGCCATTTGTCAAAGAAAGCTTTCTCTCGGCACCGGTAATAGGCCCTTTGCAGCTAACAGTCACGTGCTGATATAGTACTTCATTAACGAATGAATTGGGCTCGTGATTCCCATGGGAAAGGCGTTGCCATGGATGTTGGAGAGCAAGCTATCTTTTAAAACGCAGGTTTAGAAAGATCGACAATCGATTGGAGGTGAAAAATAGCATTTACAAACAGGTTTTGCTAATAGCAATACCGATCTCGTTCAAGGCCTTAAAATAAATGAAGTCGGATATTTTTTGCTCTCCAGTACAACCACGTGATGTGCTAGCTGCAAAGGGCCTATTAGAAGTGTTTACGTTTTGACTTTCAATGGCCTTTTTCGACTCGAAAGCAGTTTATTACGCACTCATTTGAAGCTATAAGTGCTTCGTCGTTGTAAAAAACAAATCGCACACATTTTGTCATTGTCTGTACTCGTATTGATCATAGAAATGACGCTCGTTTCTATGCTCAATACGAGTACAGACAATGGCAAAATGTGTGCGATTTGTTAATCACATCATTAGCATATAGGAAATAGAAACCTCTATAACTCAAAGACGCAACACTCAAATCAAGAAATATTTTACTATTCAACTATTCACTTGATGTAGAATCGATATTAATGATAAAAAATATTTGACCTTATATACACTTTAAAACAAACATCATATCCATGGTTTAAATGTTGATTTACACAGCGGCAAAAGACAAATCAATACAATAACATGATACAATTACAAAACGACAATCACACCATCGTATTTGACCCACATACCAACAAGAGTCACGTAAAGGATATCTCCAGCTCCATGGCAATCGACATCGAACACGCGGACAACAGGCTGTGATAAAGCACCGACTAGAAATATGCTGCATGGGACAACAGAATGATAACCAGTGTCAGAGCGCCATGCAGGGATAGCAGGTGAGAACATGGTCAAGGTTACATTGGGTTGTTACAAGTGCACGTCGGCATATGGGCTGTCACAGAGCATCCGGCAGTCAAGAGAATACGTTTGGAATTCTGAAACGATGAGATGTGTTTATGTTTGCAATGTGTTATTCTATGTTTGTAATGACAAGATGTATGATGAGATGTCTGTAATGACAAAATGTGTGATGATGCTATGTTTGTAATGACGAGGTGTGTGATGGTATGCTTGTAATGACGAGGTGTGTGATGGTATGCTTGTAATGACGAGGTGTATGATGGTATGTTTGTAATAAAGAGGTCTGTTTCTATTTTCCCGATGACGAGGTGTGTGATTGTATGTTTGTAATAACGAGGTGTGTGTTTCTATTTTCCCGATAGTGAGGTGTTGTGATTGTGTTTGTAATGAAGAGGTTTGTGTTTGTATGTTCCCCATGACGAGGTGTGTGATTTTACGTTCCCGATCACGAGGTGTGTTTCTATGTTCCCGATGATTAGGTGTATGAGGGTATATTTGTTGGGTTGTTGCTGGGTGAGGCCTTACATGTTACTTGCTGTTTTGTGTTGCTGGGTATAATCACTTATAATGTTCATTAATAATTCAAAAGGGTGCTAACCAGTCTAAACGCAGCATCCAGGTTAAATGGATACCCTTTAAACCCATACAAAAATGGCTCACCATTGTAAATCCCATACAATTCGGTCGCCCATAGTGTAAATAGTACATGTCACTTGCTGTCTTGTCGGTTGTGCTGCTGGGTGTGTCATTATGTGTCACTTGCTGTCTTGTCGGTTGTGTTGCTGGATGTGTCATTACGTGTTACATGCTGTCTTGTCGGTTCTGTTGCTGGGTGTGTCATCACGTGTTACTTAGTTTTGTCGGTTGTGTTGCTGGGTGTCATCACGTGTTACTTGCTGTTTTGTCAGTACTGCTGTCATTACATGCCACTTACTGATTTAAAGCTAAACGTAAAAGCTACGTAAGTTATGTATAGGTAAGACGTGAAAGGTACAAACCATTTATTGGACGAGCTCTTGATGTCAATGGCGGAGCTACAAGCTACATTCAAGGTTTCCAAGGACCAGAATTGTAATAGCCCGTCACAGGAAAGTGACACTAGAAACTTTCCTGTAAAGAAGATTGTTAACATGTCAAAATACTAGGCGCAAAATTATTTTCATTAGAACTTTTAGGTTGTTATTAATACCAAACTTTTAAGGTGATTTGATCAATATTTCCCTATTTTGGATGTGCACTATATAAAGACCGTGATATTACCCATGATGTAACAGTTTCATTAGGGTACTGTAGGTAAACCATAATCTGTATGATGTGTATACAATATAAAGACCGTGATATCAGCCATGATGTAACAGTTTCATTAGGATACTGTAGGTAAACCATCATCTGTATAATGTGTATACGATATAAAGACCGTGATATCACCCATGATGTAACAGTTTCATTAGGGTACGTAAACCATCACACGTATGCTGTGTATACCATATAAAGACCGTAATATCACCCATGATGTAACAGTTTCATTAGGGTACGTAAACCATCACACGTATGCTGTGTACACGATATAAAGACCGTAATATCACCCATGATGTAACAGTTTCATTAGGGTACGTAAACCATCACACGTATGCTGTGTATACCATATAAAGATCGTAATATCACCCATGATGTAACAGTTTCATTAGGGTACGTAAACCATCACATGTATGCTATGTATACGATATAAAGACCGTGATATCACCAATGATGTAACAGTTTCATTAGGGTACGTAAACCATCACATGTATGCTGTGTATACCATATAAAGACCGTGATATCACCCATGATGTAACAGTTTCATTAGGGTACGTAAACCATCACATGTATGCTGTGTATACGATATAAAGACCGTGATATCACCCATGATGTAACAGTTTCATTAGGGTACGTAAACCATCACATGTATGCTGTGTATACCATATAAAGACCGTGATATCACCCATGATGTAACAGTTTCATTAGGGTACGTAACCATCACATGTATGCTGTGTATACGATATAAAGACCGTGATATCACCCATGATGTAACAGTTTCATTAGGGTACGTAAACCATCACATGTATGCTGTGTATACCATATAAAGACCGTGATATCACCCATGATGTAACAGTTGCATTAGGGTACGTAAACCATCACATGTATGCTGTGTATACGATATAAAGACCGTGATATCACCCATGATGTAACAGTTTCATTAGGGTACGTAAACCATCACATGTATGCTGTGTATACCATATAAAGACCGTGATATCACCCATGATGTAACAGTTTCATTAGGGTAAGTAAACCATCACCTGTATGATGTGTATACGATATAAAGACCGTGATATCACCCATGATGTACATGTAACAGTTTCATTAGGGTAAGTAAATTCAGACCACCCCCTAAAAGTATTTGGATATGTATTTTTTTCTCCTGGCTTAGGATTCTGGTAATAAATTAACTTTGACGCCTTGTTATGTTAAAAAGGATACGAAAATGACAATTTGAGATATTTACCTTGGGTTAGGCAGCATTTGGTGACGCCGTAATTGAACAGTAATGTCCTCCAGGAGTCGGTGTAACAGCAGTACGTGTAGGCAAGTAACGGCAGCTTCACGATCACCACGTGACCTATACTAACCAGTACAAACACATCCCTGGAAGGTGGTAAGGATGGCATGTGACCATGTGTACCAATCAGTACGCATGGATCGATGAATGGCACCTTAACATGGTCTGCTATTGATGAGCTAGTTTGAGGTCCATTGTTAAGAGTGGTGCAGCCACCTTTCATTGCTTTTTTACTTGACATAAAATCTAACAGAGGGCGAAAGCTTGTCATGGTCGCTACTTTATCATTGTCTTTATCTTTGTACACACAATGTTCCTCTGTTTGTCTCAGTTCTTTAGTGTAATCACAGTCGTTTATATCTTCCACCTCTTTTACTCCTGTCGACTTAGTTATCTGCTTGGCACCTTGTTCATGAAGTCTCACTGCCCAGCTGAGGGCATCTAATCTATTGATCTCTTCCATTGTCTCCTTAACAGGTTGTACCAGCCTTAGGGTAACTCCTTCAGCCCCTTGTGACTGAGGTAGGAGCCACAAGGACCCTAACACATCTTCACATATAAGTAGGTCTTCGGTTTGGGTCTCATTACTCTCCATATCTATTAACAAATACAACAGAATGAACACCAACCAGCTGAATAAAATAGATGCACACTAACGAATACTACAGAATGAGTACCAACCAGCTGAATAAACTGAGCGCATAGTATAGTATATGAGCGTAGAGTATAAGTACAAGAGAAACAGTACGTTCATAGGGTGTAACGGCCAGTCATAATGGTCATTATCACTGGTTAATAATCATAGCTAATAATACGATTAGTTGAAGTTCTACCTGTCTTTGAAGCTGACCACCTTTGAAGTAAGAGTTTCTTTGAACTGAGTAAGCTGAGAGAGAAGACACCACCGTCTTCACATCTGAAGATTAAAGAGTAATGAATGCGTCACTTCCTGACACTACTCAACTTTTTAACATATCGTACCTGGGAAACGTGTACTTTATGATCCAACTGACCAGGGTTGGTCGACTATTGGCCAACACTTTACCATGTCAAGGGCGACACTTTAAACATTTATCCCACCAGCCGACTGTCAGAATAAATGTTTGAAGTGTTGCCATTGACGCTGTTGACCGACATTCATCCAACAGTTAAAGCATTAGTAAAGTGTCGGTAAAGTCGAATGACACATTTCAGTTGGATCATAAAGTATACTTTTCCCATCGTACCTAACACTGGCAATGCCTTTAATAGCATCGCCTCTTGATGACGTCTTTTGAATGCAGGTCTTGCCAGATTGCAGATCTAGTGTACTGACCCATGATCCATCCTCATTAGTGAATGCAAGTCTGAAATAGTGTAATGATAGTTATCATGATTAATAGCGTGGTACGTACATGTATTGATCCATGTTTGGCAAATTTATCAAGCCATAGCTCACAACATAAAGGTACAACTTTAGCAAACATATGAGGGTCATGTAGTAATCTGAAATAACTGGAAGTTTCCTCGCACATTTAGCGTTGTGAGGACATCTACACGATTTCTATCACGCTATTTTACAGTGCAGTGCAATCTGACTGATTACATGAGAATGGTTTAGTGAGGGGGGAGGGTTTGGGTGTATGGATTTTTTTGTAACCACACAATGCAATGCACTATTGCTTGTATTCACGAGTTCTCCACTGGGAGGCTATGTTGGACTTCGTGATGGTAAACTTTATATACACTTAACCTGTAGACAATTAAAAGGAAGGATTCCAAGTGAACAAGACTCTGATGTTGTCTTTCCCACTTCACGTTTGCTTTCCATGGGCTTCGCACATCCATGACTCACGAGTTAAAATGAAAACAGTGGGTGATTTTACAACGTGTAATTGGGTCTACTTGTTTTAGTTTAGGCATACATGTGTATTTCACTGGTTTAGGGCAATCACTCTGACTAACAGAGTAAATAATCGTATCCACCAACATAATCAAAGGCATTCAGACTCAAAGCCTTTTCATACCCAGACCAAATAGCAAGCCTCGGAAAATAGTTTCATATAGAGGTACAGTGCTTTGGAACTCACTTTCCTTGAAGAGCCATGTTACCCAGACTCTACCCTTGCTATGTCTCCACTGCGTCTTCTCCTCCCACCCACCGTTTACCACCACCAGTGGATATTCTTTCCCTCCTCCTTCCCGGCTTCCCCTCCCACCCCAGTCAACTGAGTCTGAATATTTGATATGCTTAGCACGGTTCTCTGGAAGAGCATGTTTTATGAAGAGATACCGTGGATAAAAGGTTTACTGCCATATTGGCACAACAGTTTCAGAAATGGCAATTATTATGAAATATTTTGGGCCATATGGCGCACACTTCTACCACAAACAGGTCCCTTATGAACAAAGGGGTTACCTCAAAATTCCTAGCCAGAACACTGAAGGTAACTAACCTTATGCAATCAACACCAGGTTCCCAACACACAAAAGCACCTGGTAAAACACCTGTAAATCTCTCCACTGGTGAACTCACATCAAGCTTGCACCGAATCCACTTAAAATCCTTTGTTTCTTTGTCTGATGCCTACATATATGCATAGCAGAAAAATGGTTTAACAAATACATAGTGGTAAATAGGCTATTTATTTCATTGTTGACTTAGTGTAAACTAACCTTGGTATACAAATAGTATGATACATCCCAACAAGCAACAGCAACCCAGCAGCTGTTACATGAAAAGGCTATGTCTGTAATTCTTACTGTGTTAAGGTGAACATACCAGAAATCTACAACCAAAACATCATGCAAAAGGTTAACAACAACAACTACTACTACTATTTTATACCAGAAAATGAAACATAAATAAATTTAAAATTGGAATAACTAATTTTACAACTATAAGGTAATAGCCACCCAGAATAACTTAAAAGTTAATGGAGCTGGATGGCTTCATATATAAATTGACAATGTAAATACGGTTGTACGTAGCTAGCAAATTACTATGAAAAAGCTTACAAAATGAGGTGTATATCTGTTAAGTTACAAATATAATGAATTTAATAAGTAGAAAATATAGAACATACTGACAAAAACGTACATGACAAACAACAAAGAACTGTGTACATGTAGGTATCATAAGTATTATCAATTAAAAGTCGTAGAGCAAAACTTTAGTACTCAGAAGTCTGGAGAAGGTTGTTATTAATATTACTCTTACAAAACTTAATACTCTTGTGTTTGGCTGCCATCTTGGATTTTGTCTGCTTGAACAGATCTCTGGGTTTGTTTACTTCGACCTAGTGTATTTCACACTGGCCGACACTGTGCTATACTATTAAGCCTGGTCCTCATTAGCAACATAAGCATAAGCATAAGAACATACGCATGCATATTAAACATCTCTGGCTAATATCTTTCACCACTGCGAAATAAGTCTAGACACGAGCTGACTCGAAGGTGTTTACTACATTTACGCATGTGTATGTTATTATGTGTATGTTATTATGTGTATGTTATTATGTGTATGTTATTATGCTTATGTCGAAGCTGTCTAGCCTCCGATGCAGACATCGTGTGTGGTTCGTTTCCCTCCCTCCCACACCAACGTCTGCGAACTCGTGCCCACTTTTTTGTTCAGCCAATCAGAGAGGAGCTCTTATTTTCCGAGAGCTCAATAAAATGCACAGCTCGTCGATGTGAATAGATTCCCTACACACCTTCAGTTGCTGAACTGAGTATTCTCGCCACCAAAGCTGAGAGTTCTTTTAGAGGTATTCGAAAGCTTCAAAATCCATAGCCAAAGTCCAAATTTTATGCACTGAAATATCGTTTTTTTGACTACTTGTCAACCTCTGAGCGTTTTGAAGTTATTTTCTGTTGTCAAGGTGACTGAGATGAGACGAAGACTTGCATGTGCAGGCTAGCACGTGCTGCACGCACAAAATAATCAGCCAATCAAGTGTTCGCGTTCCCACAGTCCACGAAGTAATTAACTAGCAATTTGATTGGTCAAAATAAACAATCCGTAAGTCACGGAACACGAAATGTGACTCGAGTTCGCAGACGTTGGTGTGGGAGGGAGGGAAACGAACCACACAAGACGTCTGCATCGGAGGCTAGCGGCTGTCCTCACTAGGAAAAACAGCGACACAAGCATAAGCACATACAAGCATAGGAAGAACACAACGTTTTGATTTTCTTATGCTTATGTTAATGCTTATCTCGCGGCTGTCTTTACAAAGACTTCGATGCAAAGCTACAGCAACCAAATAGCATAGCTCTTGTCAAGTCATGTACAAAGAAATTCAAATCCTGCACACTGCCCATCATGCCTATAAAGATAACCAAGACACAAATCACAAATGCTTTGTGTTGTTTCTATCTGATCATATGTTTTGTTTCACGGGTTAAGTAAAACTACTCTAATAATAAAGTTGTCAATATAACTGAACAAAAGGATTGAAAACATTGCGCTTGATTGATTTTCTGCTTTAACGATCTTACACCTGATTCGCTTATGAATGACGAACTGCAGAGGAAACAGGTAAATTAGCAGTATAAAAGCATAAGCAAACGATATATAAGTCACTTGCTAAAAGTTAACTAAGCGCAAATGTCTTCCAGAGTGATCAAGTGTACCGTCTGCTTCGAAAAGGGACACACGCTACTCCATTGCATGAACGTTTGCTCGGTTTGTAATGGAGACAAGCTAGACTGCCAATGCTCTTTACCCAAAAAATGCAAGATGCCAGGAAAAAAAGTTCCATCCCAGCGACCACCAGCCGATTCATCAGAGAGCGGCAGTGAGCCAGAGCTGCATGGATTACAAGAAGAAATACACCCAACTGATGACTCGCTATAAGTCAGTCACAAAAGGCTATCAAGAAACCAAAAAGCAGAACGCCTGATTCACTGTAGACATTGACAACCTGCGCAGTGCTTCCAACAGCATTCCTGCCCTCCAACAACAGAAAGATGTTGACGAGTTGACAGCGTCAAACGAAAGAAAACAGGGAAGGTCGAGATCCATACAGAGCAAGCTGATAGAGGAAAGACGGAAAACCGAAGAACTCCAGAAATTGATTGAAGCAAAGGATAGAGAGATCGCCCAGCTGAAAGAGCCCCAAGAACCAGCCCCATGCAGATACCGACAGCCAAGAAACTGTGCTTCCACCGACAATACTAACAAGGCATGACCTCTCACTGATCCATCAGCGCTATGAGTGTCCTGAAGATTATTCAGCAGGACCGGTGCAGCATGCGAAATGCCTTTTTAGAATCGCGAGAGTGTCCCGGAGCACTGTGCGGGACTTTCTTGGTATAGCACAGCTGGCACTGATAGATGACGACTGCTTTCGTCGCACCACGAGGCAGGTATGCAGAGACAAGACCGCCAGTGTAAAGATGATAGAGATGGCATGCAGAGAGATGCTCGTTTTGTACAAAGAAGAGATGGCTTCATTCCGGATGGACCATCGTCTACTGCCAATGACCTTCGATGGCCACTTTTACGAAAGGCATTAATTGGTCGTCGTTGGGAGGCATTACAAACAACGGCTCCTTTAGGAGCCACCACATGCAACTAAAGTTAATGATCGTATGCTTCTAAGTAAACATAAATTCATCTTTATAATAAAGTGCCATTTTCGAACCGGACAAGTAGTTATAATTACTGTATTCTCATGATTAAGTAGTTATTATCGCTGTATTCTCATTGACTATTTGTTTGGCAACTCGCAACTGTGACACTGAATCCGTTTATCGTTGGTTTATGCGAACGTTGTGGACTGATGGCTTGATGACTTGATAGCTCGGTGAGTTTCGCAGTACAGTCATTATATTCTCATCGACCGTTGTGTTGGCGACTCGCAACTGTGACACTGAATCCGTTTATCGTCGTTTTACGCGAACATGTTCATTGTAAGTGACAACCTCTGCTAAGTGATCACCTCTTATCCATTGTAAGTAACATCCTCTCATAAGTTATCGAGAACCTCTTGCTCATCGTAAGTGACATCCTCTCATAAGTGATAACCACTTGTACATTGTAAGCTAAATTGACATCTTCTCATAAGCAACTACAATGTACCTCTTGTACATTGTAAGTGGCAACCTCTCATAAGTGATAACTTCTTGTACATTGTAAATGACATCCTCTCATAAGTGATCACCTCTTGTGACAACATAGTGACAACATCTTGAGCATAAGCGACAACCTCTTGTAAGTGATCACCTCTTGTGACAACATAGTGACAACATCTTGAGCATAAGCGACAACCTCTTGTAAGTGATCACCTCTTGTGACAACATAGTGACAACATCTTGAGCATAAGCGACAACCTCTTGTAAGTGATCACCTCTTGTGACAACATAGTGACAACATCTTGAGCATAAGCGACAACCTCTTGTAAGTGATCACCTCTTGTGACAACATAGTGACAACATCTTGAGCATAAGCGACAACCTCTTGTAAGTGATCACCTCTTGTGACAACATAGTGACAACATCTTGAGCATAAGCGACAACCTCTTGTAAGTGATCACCTCTTGTGACAACATAGTGACAACATCTTGAGCATAAGCGACAATCTGTTGTAAGTGATCACCTCTTGTGACAACATAGTGACAACATCTTGAGCATAAGCGACAACCTCTTGTAAGTGATCACCTCTTGTGACAACATAGTGACAACATCTTGAGCATAAGCGACAACCTCTTGTAAGTGACAATAGCGACTTTAAGAATCCAGGACGGTGACAGCTATTTCCTTTATTCTCCTTTAATTACTTTCCACACCCACACATACAAAAAAAATAATTAATAAGCATATAGTTCCCTCCACGCCTAATGAAAGACAGAGTGATTTACTTTTCGACGTTCACGTCCTCTGTGAAACGCGGTCGAAATGTAGGGGACTGCATGCATTTTCACGTGGTTATTTTATATTGTAATTAAGGCTATTGTAATTAAGGCTATTGTAATTAAGGCTATTGTATTATGATGTCGTCCTTGACGTTTCCGTCATGTTTTCTTAAACTCCCTAATCTCGCTAGTGACCATGTTTCTGAAAAGAACTCCCTCATTTGTATTACTTCCAAAGTACTTGAACGTTGTGTATTTCAGCACACCATTAAACACTTCACCCAAGAAAAGAGTTTTTCAGAGATTACGAGTTTGTCTAAACTGGAATTCCTACCACTATCCTCCTGGCATGAAATAAAGGATCTTATGTTTTACTATAAATGTCAAAACGGTTATTATAATTTTCCAATTGGTTATTTTGTTAAACCTATATATACCGTCACCCAGACTTACTCGTATAACAGTTGTACTCTTGATAAGAAAGTTCCTCTGCAAAACTAAACTTTTTCAAAACCTTTTTTTAACCGCATCCCTAAATTATGGACACTTTTGTAACTGGCCCTTTGTAACATTAGATTTTTACCTACAATGTAGCTTCAAGTCGGCTCTCTATAAACGTTACTTTTACTGCCCTTAGTAAATCTTTCCGTACTGAAAACTTATGCTCCTGGAAAACAGTCTGCCCAAAGTGCTGTGTCGCGCACGACATTGAAAAACCACCAACTTGCTGCTATTGAGCCTCGTTTGAACTTAAATGGTACAGAAGGTATATTCTATGTAAGAGTGACATCTATAAGTACACATGTATGTACATGTATATCATTGTATCGATATACTTCGTCTAATTAGTTATTTGTTTTTAAATTAGTACTCGCTTAGTTTTCTCTTTCTCTTATGTACATAATTCTAGTCCATAATATATATTTGCAACTTTTTCCGGAACATACATGTACTTAATTTGGAGCCTATATGTATCCCTACCACGTTTTATGTCCTTGTTATCCTTCCCGTTTTTTTTATGTTGTTACTAACGTTGTAGAAGCATTGTAAATAAATTTGCACCTTAGTCAAATCACTACATTTGGAACATTTCATAGTCAAATGCCTCTCTTTTAAAAGCATGCAACCACCTTCGTTTGACCTTCAAGGTGGTTGTTTACGAGAGCTTCAACTGTAAGGCACCAAACACTTTTCAACCAAGAGTGTAACTAACAAATTAGATTGACAGACACGAAATTTGTATTAATATTACACTTACATGTACCTAGTCTTCACTTATCTTGATATTTAGCTAATTCTATGAGTTTATAACTAGTGGTTCCACATTGGAAGTGACGTGATGATGTGTGTTGACATTGATGTTATAAATTCCAAGTGAGATTGTGAGCTTATGCCAATGGACATCAATTTGGGTTCCCTGTGGTTGTGGTGTTGATCAAAATAGGAATAATATTATATTGAGAGCATGCAGTGAAACATATCTTAACAAATAGCACTAGATAATGCTAATTAAACAAAAAACAACAAAACCTAAGGATTTAGTGTTTTTACCACTATTTCATTAAAAAAACTTGTTTCATGGATCTAACGACTGCTTGATATGTTTGATGTGCCCTAAAAATCCAGAGCTAAATGGCTACTGGAGTTTTCTACATGTAAGTAGTAGAAAAATGTATTATTTTTTGTATTAATGGTACATATTGGTCATACCACTCTATAGATATATATATCTTCAGGGTGCAACGAAAGTGCTGTCCGATAGTCCGGGTCTAGTGGATTTCCCTGTCGGGCTAGTAGGTTTGACGACTTGTTCGATGGGCAAGGAACAAATATAGGCTTCTCAAAAAATTTAGTTAAATAAATTAAAATTCGGGCAAGCTTGACAGACCCATGGGCTAGTGGAATAAGGCTTCAGGCAAGCTTTCATTTCTTTTTTCTTCTAACCCTTCTATTTGCAAGTCCTCATTCGAGAGTACGGTAAATTTAACACAAAATGTTTTGAAAGATTACCATGTTAATTAAGTGTAAATTTAACCCGTTCAGGAAGTATTCATCAGGATCACAAGTGTTTTAGTGACAAATCGAAGGGAAGACAATGTGCTTTCATGAGTTTAACATCGCTGTTGTTCGACCAGTGACAACCAGTTCAGCTGTGGAGTACGAACACAGTCAATGAAATCTTTTAAAACATTTTGCGCTAAAACTTACTGTACTCCTGAGCAAGGACATGCAAAGAGATACAGGGCTCCACACTAACAGTTACCCTGTCACCAGTGGAAAGTTAAATTTTCATGTGGAAAGTTCTGTTTGGAAAGTACATGTATATTTTAGATATAATTTATTTTCAATATTTACTCAGTTTACCTTGCCATAGTGGCAACAAGTCTTAAAAGTTAGTGTTAAGACCTGAGATAGTACATATAGTACATGTACATTGTACCATGCAGTGTAAGTCGCCTGGCTTCCCCACAGAAAACCCCTGCACCAATGGCTTGCTGCAGTTCCCCAAAACATTGCTTGCATGGAATGCCTGAATAATCCCCGACTAATTTTTGCCAACAAACGGACATCGAGAAAACTGACTGATTGAGTAATTGGCAGCAATAATGATCTGTCTGGCTTTTACACATTGTATAATTATTAGTTTTAGGTTATATTTTTAGCATCAATTGAATGTTTAGATATTTTTGGATTTTTCTTAGATCTTTAGTTAGCTTAGTAGTACATGTACATGAATAGCCACGTTGTGGATACACTACTAATGAACTGTTATTATCATTATTAGTACAATGCAAGTTTGTCATCAAAGCATTTGCTGAGATCATGTGATTGAAAGTGCTTTCAATTGATATTTGCTTCGGCTGTATGCATGTGTGGATGTTGACAAGATGTACCTCATGCATATTGAGTTAATTACCTTTCTGGTCTCCCTTCACATTAGACATGTCCCATATCCCAAAATGACAATCTAATGCAGCCTATACATAATAGAAATCTAGTCAGTTTCTGTACATGAAAAAGGGTAAAAATAAATTCCTTATTTATAGCACAGCTCCTGCACGGGCCTTGAGCGGAGCACCATACATATAGCATGAGAGTGAAATTTTAGTGACATGTTTTGCCGTAATGCATAAAACATTCAATTTCCAACTTCAATTTCCATTACATCTTCGCGTGCATGCATACGCATCATGTGCTTTCTGTTGTATGCCATAACCTTTGCTATTACATATGCACATGCAACTCATCTGCACATGCAGAATTGATTTTCATAATTACGTCTGCACACACGCATTACATTTTCTGTACATCTCAACTGCATATGCACTATTTATTTTCGTAAATTAATTCCCATTACATATATGGGCATGCATCTCTTCGTGTTTGATTATTGGGAGCTCCACTCATAGGTTTCCTAGTATATACATATTAGTATGGGCTCTAATACTACATTAGTTTGTATATGTACATTAATTTTTAGTTCCAAGGGTTATGTTTGAGAAGGGTGTTTGGGATGCCAGTTTTGGGATGTTTTGGATTAATGGCTAGTTTAAGGTGGATGTTTGTGATTTATAATAATATAATATCTGATTTATATAGTGCTTATTCGTGAAACTGCCCTAAACGCTTTACAATACATTTTCCAATAACTGAACAGTGATAATAGTTAAAAATTGATAAAATAGCGAATATACAAATTGATAATTTATGCAATGTAAAAATATAAAAATGTAAAAAATCAATTGTACACTAATATAAAAATATACGTTTTTAACTTAAAGCAGCAACGTTGGATTTACATGTATAAAGGAGTTGTTTCAGGGAGGATGCACAGGGTAGTTTGTTTAATTAAAGTACCACTTACAACAGCAAGATACTGGCCATCTGGAGAAAATTCCACCAATACAATAGCAAGATCAGGATGAAGGGGAGTAATGTCAGTCTGTGGGAAACAAACATTTGTTTTTGTTAAAGCATAATTTCATATTGCCTTGTCAATTTGGCTTTAGATGGAACCATTCCTGTGAAACTGCAATGATAACTAGTAATTGGGATTCAGTCTTGGATGCTAACCACCTCCCGGGGTTAGCTCAGTGGTCAAGCTCTGGTCTGTCAAGCGGGAGGTTGTGGGTTCAAACCCCAACCGGACCAACACTCAAGGTCTTAAAATAACTATTAAAGTAGAAGGTGCTGCCTTTGTGAAACAACTGCGAATGGTTAGACCTTCAAGTCTTCTTGGATAAGGACGTAAAATCGTAGGTCCACTGACGGAGGCAGGCCTAGTTTAGGGACCTTGAGTGCTATTGTTTGTACTCCTGTGATCAGGCTCTGATCAGGCTCTGATCCAAATGTCTCAAATCAAATCAAATGTATGGTTAAAGGTGAAATAACTGGATTATTACAATTGGATTTCACTAAAGCCTTTGATTTAGTACATGTAGATCATGGAATACTTTTTGAAAAATTAAAGTTGTATGGTGTGAGCCAGAACACATTCTTCTGGTTCCACTCATATTTAACTGATAGAACACAAAGAGTGAAATTTAAGGAGGCTCTTTCTGAGTCGCATGTGGTTACCAGTGGAGAGTCCCAGGCTCTACCTTAGGGCCACTTTTTAAAATCTCGATTAATGACCTACCCAGAATCTGTCTTCCATGTTGAAAATAGTAAGACTATTATGTTTGCAGATGATACTACCTTATATGCTAGCAGCAATTACAATTTTAGTATTGATCATGATTTGAGTATTATTGATTTAACCCTTTCACTCCTGGACGCATTTGGGCTCAATTGGTGAAATGCAGAGTGCTAAATGTAACTCAACCCTCCCCCCTCAGTTCCAGTTTGGCTAGCCCGGGCTAGTTAAATACTGCTGACTTTTTAAACCAAGGGCTCAAACTTTCCCCATGATGCCATTCGGCAGAATTCTACAGACTCGGCGGCGGTGAGTATGGTTTCTTCTGTAGGGTTTCCAATGAAATGTGCTCTAATTTTGGAGAAAAATGCCACTGTCAGAGAGCTTGAAGACATCATTAAGTCTGAGGATGGCTGAAAAGTACTTGGTTTGCTTTTAGTAGGCCTTGTGAGGGGATTTCACAGGGTTTTTCCGTTGTGTTTGTGATTTCAGACACAGGAAAAAATTCTTCACTGAAAGCCTTGAAATCCTGCAGTTGGCATTCTTTTACCCCTGCTCAACCTATTAGGATGTGTTTTTGTCACTTTAAAGCAACGGCTTGAGTCCAAATCACCGCTCTTGGCTGTAGGGGTAAAAGACTTATAAAAAAAACCTACAGGAGTCCCAGAGGGGGGTCCCCTTGTGAATTTTTTTGTTGATTACCCAGCATGCAATTGGAGGTGGGAGCAGGAAAACATGGTGGAGAGAAGTGCAGCTTTAAGAATAGCACGCTTCACAGTCGCAATGTGTGTTTTGTGCAAACAAACCTGGTGGTTCGAAAGATTAAAGAAGGTACTGTAACGACTGAGTGCTGATTTTGTGTTTGCTTTTGATTTCAAGGGCGAATGGGAAGGATTTTGGAGGGCAATTTTCAGCTCCTCAAAATTGGTGAAAATCGGAGAAACGAAAAACGATCACCAAAACAAATGAGTTTTTCTCCAAAGTGGGAGAGTCAAGCGATCCCAGTTATAGCTGTGGCTTTGAAGTCATTCATCCCTTGAAATAATATCGCAACATCGTATTTCCAGCGTGTCTAGGTTTGATGCAATATTTTTTCCCAGGTACATGCTTCATATTGGCCGCTTTTGGCCGCTCTAGTAGTGAAAGGGTTAAAGCTTGTATGTGATTGCGCTCAGCAAAATGGTATGGCGGTTAATTTTAAGAAGTCAAATTTCATGTGTAAAAATGTTGACAAATTCAAACAATTATATACAAATGGAATATAATGGCAATATTATTAACCCAGTTAACCAAAGTAAATTATTAGGAGTATATTTAGACACTACCTTGTCATGGGAAAGTCATATCAACTATCTTTATTTAGTAAATTAATTAGCTCTCGCATTTTCTTGTTTAATAGAATTAAGAAGTTACTTCCTTTAAATGTATGTTTGATGTTTTATAATGCCCTAATTTATCCTTATTTAGTTTACTGTAATACTCTTTGGGGAAACTGTTCTAGCATAAATTGTTATACTCTTCTTAAACTACAGAAGAGGGCGGCCAGATCGATAATGGATGCACAATTTCGTTTTTCAATAAATTACACTGGCTTTCTCTTTATGATTTGATTAAGATACATTAATTAATGTTGATTTATAACGTCATCAATGATCAAGCACATGAAATTTTAAACATTGTTTTGTTCGAACCAATGTTCGAAATACAAGATCTTCAAAGGTAAATTTTGCCCTTCCAAGAGCCTATATGATTGTGCTAATAGTGGACAGAAAAGGTTTTGTTTTAGCTACTAGTGCAGTTAATCTATTAAATTATCTTCCAGTCGATATTATAAATGTTGTTTCTAATGTACATGTAAGCAGCCAAACTTTCAGAAAAATGTTAAAGAATTTTTTGATGAAATGTAAGATTAATCACTGTCTTAGTAGAAGAAAACAATGTAATTTTTGCAAATACCAGCTCTTTATGAGTTGTACATGTAGATGTATCTCTCAGTAAGCATTTTAGCCATTGTCCTATTTCTATTTTTATTGATTTCTATTTTTGTCGATCCAATATGGATGTGATGCAGCAAAGACGTTTGCATTGGTACGGTCATGTCGAAAGAAGTGAGGATTAAGCAGCTGGCTGAAGAAAGTTCGAAACCTGGAAGTTAATGGTGAAAGGGGTCACGGCAGGCCCCGTAAAACCTGGGAGCAGGTAATCAAGGAGGACCTCCATGCAAAAGGACTTAGATGTGAGGTTGCGCAGAATCGTGCAAAGTGGCGATCTGCAATTACATGAACATTACATGGATTAATTATGGACTTTAAAATGATGATGATGATGATGATGATGCTCGTAATTTGTAAATTAGTAAATTGTAAATAAATATTTGTATTTTATGCAAACTGATTGTAAACTTAATATTGTTAAAGGGATACCCGAGTGAAAAACACATTGGGGCTCAAAAGAATCTTCAACATGTTCTTTGTTCAGAAAATGTATTAAAATTTGATCAAAGGTTTTTAGTATTAAGAACGAGCACCTCAAAGTTGGCCCCACGAAGACATGGGCGCCGCCATCTTTGTTTGCATTTACGGAAGTGACGTCACTTCGTCCCACCAGCGTTCTACTCTCTCACTTATTAGGTGTTTTTAGTATGATAAAAGCCTTAACTGTACCTCACATACATTGTAGTTCTTATACTTATTCAGAAGTCACTCGAGTCTTTTAAGCCATGTTGTTTTGCTGTTATTAAATGGCAGTTACGAGACCTTGTTGTTCGTCTGATAATTTCTCGCCTTCCCAATGCTTTTCTTCCTCCTCCCAGTCTTCTGAACTTTTCTCATAATGTCGTCTTCATCATAATTCCGGTTTCTGTAAGAATTCCTCTGCAATCTCGATGAAAATATATCCACTTTAATTCCGAGCGTGTGAAAATCATACAAAGACAAGTAGCCGCGATACGCTGGTGGGACGAAGTGACGTCACTTCCGTAAATGCAAACAAAGATGGCGGCGCCCATGTCTTCGCGGGGCCAACTTTGAGGTGCTTGTTCTTAATACTAAAAACGTTTGATCAAATATTAATACATTTTCTGAACAAAGAACATGTTGAAGATTCTTTTGAGCCCCAATGTGTTTTTCACTCGGGTATCCCTTTAACATATTTGAGGACCATGCCTTAAATCACTCTCTTGGGTAAGCGTGACATCTTCACTAAATAAAATACTCCTACTTCTACTACTGACCACTTGTATACTTAAAGAAGTTCCTTGTACTGTGATGGCACTGATCTCCACTCCATTTGGTCCTGCAATGGCTGCTTGGAACTGCGATAACAAACAATGCAACGCTCAACTCTTATCCACAATTTCCTAACATCATTCCTTTTATCCAGTTGAAAATGTCATTTGAGTTTTGTTTAAATTTTGCCTGGAGTCATCTTTGTCATTTTGATGTAAGCTACACTATACCTAAATTTTCTCTGGTATATTCTACAATATATGTAAATTAGAGTTGGCAACACAATGATTATTCTTTTGAAGCCAAATATGTTACAACATTGCAGCCTTATCAACAGTAAGTTACTGTATAGAATAATACCTTTATAGCTGGTGTTTTGTGTTCATCTATTTTTAACATAGTTTCTAGGGAGATATCTTTAGGTATGTAGTACAAGTCAAGGCTATGAAGGGCACAAAAATTCTTAGACACCTGGTAAAAAAAAAAAACAATTATTTTAATATACATGTACTTTGCATCAATATAATTATATATATAGTAATGTACATATACATGTAAAGTAGCAACTTATTACGTACACCATAGATGGTGTGAACATGATAAAATAAAATCCTTACTAAATTAATAATAATTATTGGTATAAATATTAATTATTGCTAATGCTATTCCTGGCATACTTAGTCAATGAAATTGATCCCAATCAATGGATAACAATTATTAATGGATTGATATTGGATCCCAATCAATGGCAATTGATAACAATTATTAATGGATTGATAATGGATCCCAATCAATGGCAATTGATAACAATTATTAATGGCTCGATACTGGATCCCAATCAATGGCAATTGATAACAATTATTAATGGATCGATACTGGATCCCAATCAATGGCATGACTATAGTTGTTATTATTATCATGATGATTACAGTCAATTACGGTTGTCTTCAGATTGCCATCCTCAGCCAAATAGTTGGAACCACAGAAATATGGCTGTTCAGTCACTTACGGATGGTCAATAGACCTGCCATTGAACTATGGTTAACCATGGTCAATAGATCTGCCAACTATTGATTAGTAGATACCAATTGACATCAATTAACTCATACAGAGTATATCAATTAATTGCTATCAATTGATCGATTGGATATCTGGATTTATAGGCACTGAGTGATATTTTGAAAGTTCTAATAACTGCACAGTCAAGCCTTTAGGTGAGTGTAATTAATTAAGGACTTTCAAAATATCACTCAGTGCCTACAAATCAAGTATAGCACGAGCAGTTCATGCAATTTTTTGTTTATAATAATTATACTTAGCAAACGTTTGCTGAGAGCATGCGACTGTGCACTCAATAACCTTTAGATGCACTTGTCATTGACCAATCAGAATCCAGCTTCATTTTCAGGAGACAATTATATGGCCACCTGTCATTCTTGTTCCCATGTTTGTTTTGGTCTGATCCCCCTCACTAAACATCCCAACTGGACCCACTTCTCTCTAAACATCCATTGGTCATAATAAGCAGCATGCTAAGAATATGTCAATAGTCCTGTCTCATGTTGTCATTCACCAAATGATAAAAAGAAAGCATCTGTTGACATATTCAGGGTTTGCATTATTTTTTAATTAATTAATTAATGCATAAATGGGGTCGGGGGTGAGTGAGTGAGTCTGACATATTCTGTGGAGATGCAGAAATGTTATTGTTGGCATCCCATGTAGGATACAGGGAAAACTTTAAAGAACACAAAGAGCTTTGAGAGAAAGCAGTAATCAAATAAGTTATACAGTCTGACCTTTTATATGCAACAGTTATTCATACACTATTTCACATTAATTTTTTTGTTTCAATCTTTTTCACTTTTAAACACAATCATGATCTTGTTTCACCAGAAATGCATTGTTTAACATAATTGTGGAGCAAGTGGAAGTACAATGTTTGGACCCTTATAATAATAAAATATTGTGAAGGGACACTTAACGTAAAGTTTATTTTAAAGGATCCCTTAATTGACACTACTTTTCAAATTGTTGTGCATTACCCCTGATATTAATAATGGCAATTTACCAGATAAAAATAAATGTTACGTCCACAAACTGCAAATATTTCATCATCTGGCGACCAGGCATGACCTTCAAGCATCTCGTCCCTTCTGTGCATGAGCCTCTTTGTGAGAAAGCATACACTTCCTGCACACACAAACATAAAAAGGTAAAACAGTTAGTTTAAAACTAACTCCATCATATATTGGCCATTGCATGTATAAACATGAGACTTGAATTAGGTGTTACATGTATATAAATGTACACCTACATGTAAGTTATATTAGTATGGTAATCGAGGAAAGGTTGTTGGGTAAAAGGTAATATTAGCCATAAATGATATGACTCCATGGTTTTCTGGGAAGACAGTGCTGGTAAGCTTGTTATTATTCAAATTGTTGATATTCTTTTGCAACAAAAATGTACATGCTTTCAAATAAATTATTTGTATGTTGCAGTGCAACAATTTGCATGTTCACTCAGCAAAATACCTCACCTGTGCATACATATTTGCCCAAAACCTCTACAGAGCATCAACATTGTCAGCAAACATGCAGTCTCTTCATTATCATAACCAATGAAATAATGAAGCCATTCAGATGCATGCATGTGTAGGAACAAGTTATTGGGGTTAGGTGGTTTTCATTTCCGAGTGTGCTGTATCCTTAAATCTGAATGCCAAATCCTTTTTATGTTCGGAAGACGTTTGGGATATTGCCCATGGTGTTGAGACAGTAGATTTAAAAGCATGGAACTTTTCAGAAGGAGTATACAGAGCAGATTTGTGTTCTTGGATGTGAATGATGAATTCTCGATCTACGCAACTATAGTGTTCAAGTTTCAGAAGCAGTGCATGGACGGGATGGACATGTGTAAACGTAGGAAACACAAGCGAAAAGCAATCTTGAAATTGATGGCTGTTTGTGGTTGATGTATTATGTGACTGTGAGGAACAAACTTTTATTGAAGAAGATGAGTAGAAGCTTTCAAAAGGATTTGGTCATGATGTAGATATGCTGCTTTCTAAGGTAAATATTCAGAAACAACTTATAATTTACTGCTGTGAAATTTCTCTGTGTCTATCTTACTACAATAAGTCAAACCACTCAACATTATAAAAGTTATGTTTTAGATTGGGATATACTCGAACAATGTTCAGGATAAGCCATTAATAGTGAACTTTTGGTGGTAGCTAATATTTATTTATCCATGCTGGTGAAGCATTGATGTCTTTGGGTTCACAAAATAGTGCACTTTTGGGATAATAAATTATCTAGTACATATAATTTTTGTAGCTTATTACAAAACAAAGTTAATAATAGCTTAAGAAGAGCTATAAGCGAACTTATTACAGTGAAGAAATAGAAAAAAATAAAGATGATCCCAAAGGCACATGGAAAATAATAAATAGCCTAGTGGGGCGGCAAATGGAATATCGAGTTATCAATGAAATCAAATACAACAATGAATCGTTTAAGACTCCTGCTGAAATCGCCGAACTCTTTAACAACCACTTTGTTGAAATTGGGTCCAAACTCGCTGAAAATATTGAGCCAAGCGAATCACGGTTTAAAGACTACATTGTATGTTAAGCAAGCAACATCTACATTTGAGTTTAGCTTAACAAATGAACCAAAAGTATTTAAGCTAATTGAAAAGCTATCATCTGCAAAGGCAATGGGCTTAGATGGAATATCTGAAAAAATTTTAAAGACAGCTGGACCAGTCATTTCCAGCTCCCTTGCCTTTCTGATAAATGTAGTTATCGAAACCGGAAAAAATATCGTCTGAGTGGAAGAAAGCATGAGTTTAAGCCCACGTACTAAACAAAAAAAACGGATCAAAAAGCGATATGGATAACTACACACCAATTTCAATCCTTCCAGTTGTTAGCAAAATATTTGAGCAAATACTTTACAATCAACTATATAACTATCTTTCTAAAGAAAATTTATTAACAAACAAGCAGTTTGGCTTCAGGCGATTGCACTCAACAATGACTGCTTTGTTAAATTCCACTAATTCGTGGCTGGTAAACATGGATCAGGGTCTCTTTAATATTGTTATTTTACTTGACTTAAAGAAGGCCTTTGATATGGTTGACCATGGTTTATTACTAGACAAATTAAAACTCTATGGAATAAACCAATTATAGCTCAATAAACCTATTAGAATCCTATTTATCTGAAAGAATGCAGTCATGTTCAGTGCAAAATGCTAAATCAAGTGAACGATTAATCACATGTGGAATTCCACAGGGTACTATATTAGGCCCTTTGTTATTCCTCATATATATACATGATTTGCCAAATTGCTTGGAATCCATGCCTATTCGCTGATGACACAAATTTGACAGTTTAATAAGTGGCTCAAATCTAGTTGATGTTGAATCAAGAGCAAACCGTGAACTCAGAAACTTCAGCCATTGGCTCAGAGCAAATAAGTTACATATAAATGTTGCAAAAACTGAGTTTATCATGATTGGCTCGAGCCAACGCATATCTAATTTAGGCAAAACACCTACATTAAGAATTGGAAATGAGTTAGTAAAAAGGGTGCAACAAAGCAAAACAATTGGTATCATTTCAGATGAAAATCTAAAATGGAATGAACATACAAGTTACATCACAAAAAAAGATAGTTTAGAACTGGTCTAGGGGCTCTAAAAAGGGCTAGACAATTTGTATCCCAAACCATACTTATGAAAATTTACGACTCTCTAATTCAAACACACTTTGATTATTGTTGTGAAGTTTGGGATACACTTGGTAAAGTGCAATCAGACAAATTACAAATTCTCCAAAACAGAGCCACTAGAATAATACTCGGCACAGATTATAATACCAGTTCTAGTAAAGTGTTACCAGTTCTAGGCTGAGATAAACTCTATGAGTGAAGGGCAAAAAGGAAAGCGATAATTATGCATAAAATAATAAATAATCTAGCACCTGTTACCCTTTCTGAGCTGTATCCCAGGTTGAGAATCTTGTCAAGATCTTGTAAGATCTTGTAAGATCTTGTAAGATCTTGTAAGATCTTACAAAGATCTTACCTGGAAAGAATCTTGCCAAGATCTTACTAAATCTTGGTAAGATCTTACTAAATCTTGCAAAGATCTTGCCAAGATCTTGCATAATCTTACAAAAACATTTTTTCCTAAAACAAATTAATCTTGACAAGATCTTACAAAGATCTTATAAGAACTTATAAGATCTTACAAGATCTTGAAAAGATCCTCTAAAGATCTTATAAGATCTTGAAATATTTTCTTGTAAGATCTTATCAAGATCTTACAAGATCATGGAAAGATCTTATAAAGATCTTACAAGATCTTGGAAAGATCCTCTAAAGATCTTATAAGATCTTGACATGATCTTGAAATCATGTTTTGTAAGATCTTACCAATATCTTATCAAGATCTTACCAAGATCTTACAAGATCTTGGAAAGATTCTCTAAAGATCTTGTAAGATCTAAGATCTTCTCAAGATTTGGAAAGATCCTCTAAAGATCTTACAAGATCTTGAAATATTTTCTTGCACGATCTTATCAAGATCTTACAGAATCTTGGAAAGATTCTCTAAAGATCTTGCAAGATTTTATCAAGATCTTACAAGATCTTGGAAAGATTCTCTAAAGATGTTACAAGATCTTGAAATATTTTATTGTAAGATCTTATCAAGATCTTGGAAAGATCTTATAAACAATCTTACAAGATCTTGAAATCATGTTTTGTAATATCTTAGCAAGATCTTATCAAGATCTTACAGGATCTTGGAAAGATCCTCTAAAGATCTTGAAATATTTTCTTGTAAGATCTTAATTATCAAGATCTAACAAGATCTTGGAAAGATTGTATAAGATCTTGAAATCATGTTTTGTAAGATCTTACATGTACATGTACCAAGATCTTATCAAGATCTTACAATATCTTGAAACCTTTTTTGTAAGATGTTATTAAGATCTTAAATGATCTTGCTGATATCTTGATGCGATTATGTTAAAATCTAACAAGATCCACACCTACCATTTGCCATTGTTTAATTAAGCAAAATATTGCCATCCAGCCCTTTAAAAATGTCTGCTTTTGTTGAGAAATTCAAATAACATGGAAGACACAAGGTCCACTTTAACCACTGCACTAAAATGGTAAATAAAGTCATAAAATCTTACATGTGTGTTGAGAAGTTGTTCCTGTTCATCACTGATGTGTTTTTTTTCGGGTTTGAGGCAATTTTACAATTGTTTTAGTTTGGGCTGCCTGTGCTTTAACCGAGTGGCCTAGAACCAAGTCTATCCATATATGGTAGCACTTGCACTTTTCAAATTATATAGGCGCCATCTTTGGTTCGTTGTGCGTGCTTGGAGTTTTAACAGCCCGCTTAGAAGGTCATTTAAACAGCATTTCAATGCCAATATTCATCAGATGAAAGATAAAAATAACTGCTCCAAGTGAGAGGCAGTTTCAGTTCTGGAAAGAGATGAATTCCTGAAGATATCCGTGAAGTAGGTGAACAGAAAATTCGAAGTTGATGTTCGGTTCGTTAATTTGTTCATATTGCTCACGTCACACTAAAAGGAACACCACTAAAAGTTCCAAATAATACAGCCTAATTAGTGTAGTTGGAGTCCTGTGATCAGTGCATGTACTTGAATATATTCCAAGATATATTTGAAGAAACTATTTATGAAAGCTCATATGTGTGTGTAATAATTGTAATGTGGTCAAATGAAACCGGTCAAATACTTGCAATAATTTGCTCTCCCTCCCAAGAAGGCAATAGATCAAACAAAGCTCACATGATCTTGTCCTGGGTCTTGTTAATCCAGGGCTCGACACTAACTTTTAAGACTGTGGAAAGGTAAACTGAGTAAATATAGAAGATATATTAAAAATATACTTCCAAACCAAACTTTACTTGCCACATGAAAATTCTACTTTCCACTGGTTATGGGGTATTAAACTGTTAGTGTGGAGCCCTGTAATCCTCTTTCGAATTTTATCATTCTAAAAATTTAAAATGTAAATTATCGAACTCTGATCAACACAATCAGCCACAAAACCGAAGTCATTTTGGTAGAAACGGAATTGGGATGTAGAAAAATATTTGTCGCTCTCCAGTTTCTGGTTGGCAAACTGCACAAGACCTAGCTTATACAGCACAGTACTTGTCTAACATTGCAATTCTTATTTTGGTTTTAAAATTGTTTTTTACAGGTTTGAATGAAAGATGCAGGACCAAAGTTTTTAACCCTTTCAGCCCCACAAGTCATCCAAATTCTCTATACATTTGGATAAATTTTGATCAACTCCAAGTACACTGTATGTTTATACATGTACATGTATAATTAACAAATCGCACACATTTTGCCATTGTCTGTACTCGTATTGATCATAGAAATGACGCCATAAAATGTTTAAAACTCAAGTGGAACAACAAGCATAGCGAGTTTTGGACATTTTATGGCGTCATTTCTATGATCAATACGAGTACAGACAATGGCAAAATGTGTGCGATTTGTTTTTTACAACGACGAAGCACTTATAGCTTCAAATGAGTGCGTAATAAACTGCTTTCGAGTCGAAAAAGGCCATTGAAAGTCAAAACGTAAACACTTCTAATTACCGTTGTCGAGAGAAAGCTTTCTTAGACAAATGGCAATTTGGGTCACCGATTAACTTTTGTAATTGATGGAATGCATGTGAAATCCTTTCTTTTCTTTTTTTTCTGGATCAGAAAAGTTATTATTATATAATTCAAAACTTTTGAGCTCTGACTGTCTGAGAGAACTAGTCTTGTCACAAAGTCTGACTACAAATTCGCCGAACTTTCTCCACTCAAGAGAAAACTCAAATGGCACACTACGAAGAAGTTTGACTCACCAATTAACTTCTCCTAGTAATAAAATGCTTGTGAAATCCTCACTTTCTTGTTTTTGGAAGCGAAGTTAACAGCCATTTGAATTCACAAACCTCGCCGTGATTGTGAAAAGCACTTTGCAAAGCTACCACGGCTTGCGAGTGACGTCATTTTCATCGTATGTACTTATTTTGCATATAGCGGAGAGCCAATCTTATGTTATGCTGCTTCCCTTTGATCACCCTTGGGGCTAAAGGGTGAATTCTTGAAATCGATAAGTTAAAATTTCCATAAATGTCTCTTGATAGTTTATTGTGAAAATATTTTTTTAAAAGAATTAAGGACAATGTATATGATTGCTTAAATCCAATCTAAGTAAATGAGTAAAATAATCAAATGTAATTTTATCCATTATTTTAATAGTAATACTTTTAAATAAATTGTTATCATAATGAATCTGTTCTGACATTTTTCTCTTTATGAAATTCATATCATTCTTTACAAGACTTTATGATTAGGCATGTCTGATGTCAATGCAATATATCTTGTAGGATCTTAAGATTTGGCAGGATAATGTAAGATCTTGGCAAGATCCTACAAGATTTGGCAGGATAATGTAAGATCTTGCCAAGATCCTACAAGATTTGGCAGGATAATGTAAGATCTTGCCAAGATCCTACAAGATTTGGCAGGATAATGTAAGATCTTGGCAAGATCCTACAAGATTTGGCAGGATAATGTAAGATCTTGGCAAGATCCTACAAGATTTGGCAGGATAATGTAAGATCTTGGCAAGATCCTACAAGATTTGGCAGGATAATGTAAGATCTTGGCAAGATCCTACAAGATTTGGCAGGATAATGTAAGATCTTGGCAAGATTCTACAAGATTTGGCAGGATAATGTAAGATCTTGGCAAGATCCTACAAGATTTGGCAGGATAATGTAAGATCTTGGCAAGATCCTACAAGATTTGGCAGGATAATGTAAGATCTTGCCAAGATCCTACAAGATTTGGCAGGATAATGTAAGATCTTGCCAAGATTTGGTAGGATTGCATAAGATCTTGGCAAGATCTTATAGGATCTAGTTGCTAAGATCCTATAAAATCATGTAGGATCTTGCCAAGATTTCTAGAAAGATATTGTAAGATCTTACAGGATCTTGAAAGTTCTTTGCAAGTTCTTGCAAGTTTTGTGATAAGATCTTGCCAAGATCTTTCCAGGATCTTAGTAAGATCTTGGCAAGTTCTTGTAAGATCTTTCCAAGATCTTTCCAAGATCCTCAACCTGGGATACAATGGTTGGAAGTTCAACATGATTGTTATAATCTAAGAGGCGCCGATACCAAACTTCGTCTCCCACAGCCCCAAAACGAATACTTAAAGAAAAGCATTTCATACGATGGCACGAAGCTGTGGAATGAATTGCCACCACAGCTTCACGGAATGAAGTCTCTTGTTTCATTTAAGAAACAAATTGCACAAACCACCATGCTTGGTGACCGCTGAATTAATGATAATCAAAATATTTTAATTGGATTTTATTATAAATTTTAGCATTTAGTATCACACAATTGTATTTATATTTATATTAGCATTAGATTAGATTAGCATATTTTAATTAGGCATGGCTCTTATTGAAATCAGTTTTATTAATGTTACTGTTAAGATTCCGTGGATAAATAATAAAGATTGATTGATTGATTGATAGCTCCTCCACAGGCAACTATTAATATTTTTTAGATCCGGCAACCTGTTTTTGCCGGAATTAAGGTCCAACGAGCGGCCTCCGCAGGCAATCAGACCCTTCCTCGTCCCTCTTACCACAGGAAGCCTGGTTTCACATCTTTTTCTCTCGATTTGCATGAGGAGGAGGCTACAACCTACATGTATCAATTGGCATTCAGTACAATCAATGTATAGACCAGAGCTTTTGGCCTCAACATCGATATATCTCACTCCCTGGTTGATTCCATTTGTGAATTTATTTCGAAAGTAAAGCACTGTTTTCAGATGATTTCAAATTCATTTAGATGCTGAAAATTGTTTAGGTGTTGCATGTAAAATAATCTTTCGTGACCCCCAGAACTATCCTGTGAATGTGTTGCGTGACTGCTGCATTATTTATCCTTTACAATGCTAGAAATAAGGCAATTACGATTACAATTTATTTCAGTCTTCAGATGAATTAAAAAATCGGCCCCATGAAAGCCAAACAGGGAATTGCTCTGGAGAAAAGGTGAAACTTGTATATAATTATTATAAAGCTAAAGGTTTCAAAGGTTTTATTTTTTTCCACACACACACACAGCACAATATACAATACATTAATTTCCTTGCACCCCTATGTAAAAAAGAAGAAGAAAAAAAAGATTTTATGTCAAAGATAGCAGAAGATAAAGAGTTAATATTTAATTAATTTAATTATAATTGAACCCTGGTGAAAATCCTGGGCAGGATCCTACAGGATCCTATATAGGATCCTATTCAGGATCCTGTACAAGATCTTGAATAGGATCCTGTAGGATCCTGTACAGGATCCTGTGTAGGATCCTGTAGGATCCTGTGTAGGATCCTGTAGGATCCTGTTAGGATCCTACAGGATCCTGCACAGGATCCTACACAGGATCTTGAACCATTCCTACAGGATCCTGGACCATTCCTACAGGATCCTGGACCATTCCTACAGGATCCTGGGCTATTCGTGTAGGATCCTGGGCTATTCGTGTAGGATCCTGGGCTATTCCTGTAGGATCCTGGGCTATTCGTGTAGGATCCTGGGCTACTCCTGTAGGATCCTGGGCTATTCCTGTAGGATCCTGGGCTATTCCTGTAGGATCCTGGGCTACTCCTGTATGATCCTGGGCTACTCCTGTAGGATCCTGGGCTATTCCCTGTAGGATCCTGGGCTATTCCCTGTAGGATCCTGGGCTATTCCCTGTAGGATCCTGGGCTATTCCCTGTAGGATCCTGGGCTATTCCCTGTAGGATCCTGGGCTATTCCTGTAGGATCCTGGGCTTATTCCCTGTAGGATCCTGGGCTTATTCCCTGTAGGATCCTGGGCTTATTCCCTGTAGGATCCTTACACCCAAATTATACCGTACATATAGTTGTCATTAAACATGAAAATAACACAGTAATTGTTTTAATATAGTTTAATAGAAACATGCATGTAAGTGAGTTACATGTATCATTACAATCACCAGACAGTAAAATACTCCTATTTCTATAAATATAAAGTTAAACTATTCATTTACAAACTGTACATGTATGTGTAGTTCAAGTTACATGCATATACAATAGATGGTTTGCACATGACGTCACAGCAGCCATGTTGGTGTACCTTTAACAATAGACTCTTTGTTAGGCACACCAACATGGCTGCCATGCCCTTTGTCATTTGAATCTCTGGGGATTGAGTGAAAACCATCTATACACATGTGTAGTCCAATTCAAAAATGTCATATTCTACTACTAAGCTAAGAGTCTTGATGGTCTGACTATTTACTAATCAAAGTTAATGTCACCTAAATTAGAGGATAAGACCTCATCTCTAAAAACCTTACATTTTATTGGACTCCCTTAAGAAGTTATTGCTTAGTGAATCAAAAATTAATTACAGAGTTGAGACTAATATGTAAAAAAAACTGCATATCATGGAAAATGTAGGAATTCCATCAACTTATAGCTGGACTTACATGTAAGTGACTTCTGAGATGAAATTTGAGCTTTTGAATCTGACTAGATAGATTCTTAAAACAACTGCTCAAATTGCTGTCAAAAATAAATTAAAACTGATCGATTTATAATACCTGCATAAGTACAGACTTCTAATGGTTTTATGTGAAAAATAATATTTATACTAAAGGTTAGAGTTTAAAGGGGTTGTGTCATGGTGGTCATGAGAGGCATTTGTAATGATCTCCTTAATCTCTTTTTTTTGTGTGAAAAATATTAGATTTTGGAGAAAATCTGAAAACCATGTACTTGGAATGCAGTTATTTTCAGCGATTTTGAAATGAACTGAGGAACCTTGCACATAGATATGTGGAGTGGTTAAAATGAAAGCAAAAATGACAAGCAAATTGTATGTAAAGAGAATGACAATATACAGGTGTAAACCTTAACATAGCCCCTTTAAAACCTAGCTTACATGTACATGTAGGTTTAGGCAAAAAGTAACAGAGTTAATAATGAATGTTCCATGCCATTCTAACTTTTAGTTTATTACGTCATATAAATATAGCATATAGTATATAGGTTTCACAAACTATACAGACTGTTTTAATAACAAATGATTCTGATCTTCACTCACTACTTGGCAGTCAACTTTTCCCTGATTAGCATTCATTGTTGGTGATGATTTCAAGAATTAACCCCTTAGCCCCAAGGGTGATCAAAGGGAAGCAGGCAGATCTATCATGAGTATTAATGTATCCAAATGTATAGAGAAAAGAATTTGGATGTCACTTTTGGGGCTGAAAGGGTTAAAAACTTTGGTCCTTCATCTTTAATCCAAAGCCTGTAAAAACAATTAACCACAATAAGAATTACGATTTTAGAATGGTACTGTAGTGTATAAAGTCCCATGCGGTTTACCAACCGGAAACTGACAAATATTTTTCTACATCCCACTTCCGTTTCTACCAAAATGACTTCGGTTTTGTGGGTGATTGTGTTGAATAGGGTATTGAGAAGCACTCCAACATCAAACATTTCAGAATGATAAAATTCGAAAAGGGATTAACAAGACCCGGGACATGATCATGTGAGTTTTGTCATTCCAAAAAGGCAAAACGTTTGAATTATTACTAGACTAGTGCTAGGAAACCAGTACTAGTAGTATAGTGAATCTCAATGAAGTCCATCTCAACTCTAGAAGAAATTTCGATTGCAATCATAAACTACACTTGAGCTCTTGGAAGCTTTCATAAATAGTTTCTTCAAATATATCTTGGAATATATTCAAGTACACTAACTACAGGGCTCTAACTATTATAGGCTATAGATAGCAACTTTTAGTGTGTTCGGTTCGTTAATTTGTTCATGTTGCTCATAAACTAACGCTCACCTAGTACTGCACAGATTTCTTCAGGAATTCATCTCCTTCCAGAACTGAAACTGCCTCTCACTTGGATCAGTTATTATTATCTTTCAGCTGATGAATATTGGCATTGAAATGCTGTTGAAATGACCTTCTAAGCGAGTTTAAAACTCCAGCAACAAAATGGCCTCTTGGTGAGTCTTGCATTTGAAATGTGCTGTTACCAAATATGGGTATAGACTTGGTTCTAGGCCACTCGGTTGAAGCACAGGCAGCCCAAGCCAAAACGTTTATAGAATTGCCTCAAACCAAAATTAAACACAACAGTGATGAACAGGAACAACTTCTTAACACACAGGTAATATTTCATGACTTTATTTCTTGTTTTACTACAGTTTCAAATATTTTCTAAAAAAATCCCATACATTACTAAATCATTAGCTTGGACTCCCTGTGGTTAAAATGGAACTTTGTGTCTTCCAAGTTTATATTCGAATTTCTCAATGAAAGCACACTTTTAAGGGGCTGGATGAAAATATTTTGCTTAATTAAACAATGAGAATTTTCTTTTTGGACAAGCTAGCCAAATTGGTGAGTAATATCAAATATTTAGTCAAAAACAACTAGGAGAAGATCGTTAATGTTAGAGTTTTTTTTATTCTCTCAACAACAATTAACATCAGGAACCAGTCATTAATTACAGGGGGAGGGGCGCTGGCGGGCTGGCTGGTGGAAAAAGGAGGTGGGTCCCCAATGTTCATGCCATAGTAAGCTAGAGGGGAAATTATTGGGGAGGGGGGGGGGGGGGGGGGGGGGTCATCAAAAATTGAGCATGACATTTTTCAGTTAATTCTTATAAGGATTCTGTTCCTAGAAAGAATATATAATTTTTCAAGAATTTCCTATGTCATAGGATTCAATTCCTATAGGATGCTACTTGGATTATTATTCATGCATATGTATATGTTGGATCCTATTCAATTAAGAGCTGCATTTTCCTACATGTATATGTAGGATCCTGATATAGGATCCTATTCAAGATGCTGTTCCTATGTAGGATCCTATTCAGGATCCTGTATAAGATCCTATGTAGGATCCTTTTCAGGATCATTTTCAAGATGCTGCTCCTATGTAGGATCCTACTCAGGATCCTACGTAGGATCCTTTTCAGGATCATATTCAAGATGCTGTTTCTATGTAGGATCCTACTCAGGATCCTGTGTAGGATCATATGTAGGATCCTTTTCAGGATCCTATTCAAGATGAGGTTCCTATCTAGGATCCTACTCAGGATCCTGTATAGGATCCTACATAGGATCCTTTTCAGGATCATATTTATTCAAGATCCTGTTCCTACATAAGATCCTATTCAGGATCCTGTTCCTACATAGGATCCTATTTAGGATTATGTTCCTATGTAGGATCCTATTCAGGATCCTATTCCTACATAGGATCCTATTTGGGATTATGTTCCTATGTAGGATCCTATTCAGGATCCTATTCCTACCTAGGATCCTATTCAGGATCCTGTTCCTGTTCAGGATCCTGCTCAGGATCCTGTCCCTGTGTAGGATCCTACAGGATCCTACAGGATCCTACAGGATCCTGTCCAGGATTTGCACCAGGGAAGAATAAAAAAAATCAGGCACTATGGTAAGTAGAGAAAAAGAGCTATACTTAGGAGGAAAACAGATATTTCTTTATATCTTGTGGGAGATCATTCCAAACTTTTACAGAAGCGAATTTAACATTAAATTTACCATAGTTCAATTTTGGTTTTGGGAGGGACAGACTGTTATTAGTTTTTGAACGGGTATCATATCTACATGACTGTATGAGTGATTGGAAGAAAATATATAATAAATATATCAGGGATTAGATGATTAACATGTTTGTAGACTAATTCTCCTAACTGAAAACGTACAACCTCATAAACATTTAATACACCCAGTCTATCGAATAAAGGCTTACAACATGTACTTGGTGTTCTTGGATCAGCAAATGAAGGCTCTATAATTGCACGCTTTTGGAGAATATGAATAGGTTTCAGTTTTGATTGGTAGTTACTGCCCCATGTCAATGTACAGTATGAAATATAAGGATAAATTAGGCTGTAATAAAGATCTCTCAAGGAATTGATGTCTAAATAGTGTCTTGCTTTATAGAGTACTTCAATAGATTTTGCAATTTTTCTCGAAATATCATCAAAATGTAAATCCCACATCAAGTGCTCATCTATTTTTATACCAAGAAATTTTGTACTAGTCGATTTGTTAATAACGTTGCTTGAAAATAATAATTGATGGGGCACATTGTGTAGATGTCTTGATTTTTGTTTTGAGGTGAAAATCAAAAAAATTGTTTTGTCTAAATTAATACTCAGTCTGTTTGCAAGTACATGTAGCTAAGGTAACAACTACAACTAACTTGTCCTTTCATTAATTATAAAAATTATGGACTTAATAAAAATAACAAAACTAATAGATTAACTGTATTAAAGCCTGGTTTTTATATGTCAGGTTGTTTTATCCCAGATGGTCAGATTTATCAGTAGAAGCTAGCTGCCAACTGGCAGAATTCTGCCGGTTGTCAGGTTAAAAGTAGCTGCCTGCATGTTTTACCCAAATTTTCCTTCATTTATGACATTTTAACCTGTACTCTATTGATCTTGTAACCACCGTCCTGTGAAACACTATGTAGCCTCTTGTTTCAATTTCTACAGCCAACCCTGGATGTTCCTGACTTATGAAAACATGATAACGTGGCTGTCTCTGATCAACAGGGACAATTGCATTCAAACAAAATCGGGAAAATCAGTAACAATTCTATTTTACAGATGTGTCCCAGATTTCTGGTATGGTCTGTGATCCTTCCCTACATTTATATCTATCTATCTATCTATCTATGAAAGCATAAATGTCTGGGACTGTCTGGGATGGTCTGGCATGGGACAGTTGATGGTGTTCTGCTCGGTCCAGGTTCCAAAGGACTTCTCCAAATCAATTTGGTGCACATTATTATTTCCTGTGTCTTTTATTTATTGTTGCCAATGGTTTGCAATTCTGCAAAATATCAGAAACATCTGGCCGGATGGTCGGAAAATGTTGAAATCCCTGATCATCTGGGATTTCCCAGACATGAAATTAAACCAGAAAATAAAAGTGATAAATATTGCCAATAAAATTACATACATGTAGCTGTCATTTATCGACTGGGCAGTCTGTATAATTATATCGACTGGGTGGTCTGTATAGAGAAAAACTGTGCCTCAGCTGGTCTTGAATGGTTTTCTCTATACCGACTGACCCTTATAAAGCCAGACTAATTAAATAACATAATTTTTATTTTTTCCTAGTGGAGTTTTATTTTATTTAATTAAGTCACATGCTCATACACAAGGGATACATTTGTCAATCTAGAGCACACACACTTTGTTCGAAAATGGTGTGTATTGGTGGCTGGTGTAAGCATCGCATGTGAGCTAAAATAGAAAACTTTTCACTCAAATCACAGGCATTTTTCGGCTGTTTTCCCCCTTTTCCCTAGGCATTCATTATCAAATAATTTATGTGACATAAATACAAGGTGTTCAATGCTATGGGATATTTATGTCAGAATCTTGGCAAAAACTTTGTAAAAACACTTTGCAAAATCTAAAACTTGTTTTGAAGTGACACCGACAATGAAGCTGTTTAAATACTGGTGAATCTCATACTACATGTATATATATTAAGCTGTGCAGTGCAATTCTGAACTGTAATTTTTAATTAAGTACATTGTGTAACTAGGGTGGCATTTGAACATGTGAAAGTCCCACACAGTGGGGAATTTGACCGTAAATTTTCAAAAAAGACAAATGGCCAGGGAACTGGGGGGGGGGGGGGGGGGGGTTGATTGCTTTTGGATTTGACTCATACATCTCATCAGTGGTCAAAATTCATTGTGGGTTCACTCGGTGAGTGCCTTGTGAAATCCACAACAATTTTGACCATGCAATGATGCAAAACGTACAGTAAATAAGAGGGCATATACCAAGGTAATTAAACTAGCAAAAATTCGTTAAATTTACCAGACAACATGAATTTTATAAGGTAACACAACCTATTATCAGACAGTTTAATTTTAATGCTTCCAGTCGTCTAACGAAGAGGGCTGCCAATATTTTTCTTCCTTCATGATCTTTAATAGTTGACTACCGGTATATGTTTGCATAACCGATTTCCTTTTGAATTTCAATATTCTCCCTGAAAATCGACTTTAGATATACGTTGTTGACAAACCTACATGTACTATGGGACAAGCATTACCTATCATCGGACACTTGATGTTTCTGTGCTTTTAAACTATGGGAAAACCTTTAAAACATGTTTGGATTGAGCTAGAGTTATTCAGTGACTATTTAGGCCTGTACATGTATTTCATTTCGGGCAAGCATTGCAGTGCTGCCTCTTGCATTTAGTTGTTTTATGCTATAAAGTGTGCCTCGAGCTTTAACATTCTTATAATAAACCATTTCTTTGCGATAACTTCCCTTTCCTTTTTCACCATAAATTTATTTGTTTACACTGGACAAAAAGGAATTCCACGCCATCATCACAGGGTGTCCGATAGTAGGTATGCAGATCGAGTTACGTTGAGAATTTACTCTCTCTGCAGTGGAAAATCGCCACAGGACGCGATAAGAACAATGTATATTTACGAGATAAAGGATGGCCATTAAAGTTTTCTGGTGGAGTTGTGCTGCTTTCGGATTTGATTTTATTCAAGTTTTTTGGAAATCGTGTGGTCGCTGCAATGAAGTACAGCACGAGGAAGCCTGAAGGAGTGCCATTTCTGCAAGAGGTCTTTTTTTTTTAACGTGAAAACGTTTTGTGTGCCTCCTCTAGGGAGAGATTTATTTATTTACATGCGTGCCTGAGAATTCGTTCTGTCCGATAATAGGTTGTGTTTATACCTTAGAGCGGTTTTCAGTTGAGACTTGAGTGTAGTAAAACCAAACGCAAACTACCCACAGCCAGCCAATCACCGGAGCGAGTAATCACGAGTAACTCATAATTTAAATGGCTTCCCTGTGAACCAATGACAAACCAAAGCAAAACTAAAACCAATTTGTGTTTGGTTTTATTTTGTAATCTGATTGGCTGAGAAAGTAAACCAGCCAATAATAGGAGAGCTATGAAAACGCAAAACCAAAACACTTCCGACACTCAATTGAAATCCGCTCTAATTATTATCTATATCTTAGTTATGACCATATAATTATGATCGACTTTTGCATGTTGTTACAAACCTTTCATTTCCAAGATCATTGCAACTCCAAAGTCACATAGAATACTCAAGTACTGTCGTTTATGAGAGAACTTTAAACAGTTTTGAAGAGAGGTGCTTGCTGGCTCGAGCAAATCCACCACATCCATCACAAGACCCGGCATCCCCGCCATTTTGAAAATTACCGCTAATCGGTGAGGAGGCTGGGATCGAAATATAGCATCCACAGGGTACCCAAAGATAGCTGGTTTGAAAACGAGAAAATAAAAAAGTCAGGAGTAACTGGAAAGAATGCAGGAAATAATAGTTTGCATTGGGTGGGGTAGTGGGTGTACTCCCATATATGGACTATACGGGGATAATCTGCTGGACAGGGTATGGTTTTTCGAGTTTCTGATCTTAGACAGGGTATCCATTTTCACATCGACAGATCTTGAACAGGGTATGGTATTTATCTAGTGCCGTTATTTAGTCTAGTGCTTGCTGAAGACTTATGCACTTGTCAATGTAAACCCCCGCCCCCCCAACCCCGGGACTATGCGGGGATTAGCGAGGCATTTGGTACTTCACTCGTGCCCCGGTGAGCGTAGTCTCCTTTGTAGACTTTCTCAAAGTCCTTCTTAGACCCCCTTTTCTCGCGCTCGATTTTTGACTCAGCGAGTTCGACTTGGAGCAAGTCTATCTCCTTTGCAGCCGTTCTTATTTGGCCATGGAAGCCGCTGACCATTTTGTCTCATTTCTTTTTAATCACCTCGTGGTGCGGAAACTCACGTATGTTTGCCATTGTTTATTGTTCAGCTGGAACGCTTCATGGATGACCTTGAAGCTTCTTTGCGGGTATTGACAATTTTAAATCAATTTTGCCTAAGGTGCTTTTAAGAATGTGTTTTCATATAAAGTAATATGGGAGAGAGTTGGCGCTTTAGACTTTAGTTATTTTTGCCACAAGTGTAACGAGGTACATTGTCAATTCGTGAATGCACGCATGTGCAGGAACGAGTTATTTGGGTAGATTTCGATTCCAAATGTGCGGTATCCGCGTATCCTTTTCCGAATGCCGTATCCTTTGACGAAGATGGTCGCTGTGACTGAGGAACAAACTTTTATCTGAAAAGACGCATTGTCTCGGGTTATCAGTGCGGTACCCTATTTTTGTATTTACTGGCTAACTCGCTTACTGGCAGGTGGCTCAAACCTGGACATACATGGTAGTGGGTCCCTATCCATCACTTAGTGGTGATGACGTAACGATGACATCATCGGTCACGTGATTTTAAGTACATGCACATATCTCCCTCATTTTTAATGCCAGACGGCTCAAACTTTGACAGGTATGGTATTGGGTCACCCCTATCCATCACTTAGTGGTGATGACGTAACGATGACATCATCGGTCACGTGATTTTAAGTACATGCACATATCTCCCTCATTTTTAATGCCAGACGGCTCAAACTTTGACAGGTATGGTATTGGGTCACCACGATTCACTTAGTGGTGATGACGTAACGATGACGTCATCGGTCCGTGATTTTTAGTATATGCCAAAATAGCTCACTGACCATCCGCGAGTTGCCCTTAGGGGCGCTATGTTTAACCTCATTATCCAGGAGCCCATTACCAGGAGCGTCCATCTTCCCCACTGTGTCTGTACCCCAGCACAGAGGTAGATGAGGCTATTTTTAGCATTGCGTTTCGCGCGAAAAAGAACAAAGGTAGGCTATTCTTAGCCAATCAGATAGCTAATGTCACTTCTCATTATTATTCATTATCATTCTTCTCACTTTCAACGCGGGAATTTGAATTGCTGGTTTTCACTCAATCCCCAGAGATTCAAATGTTGGTGCCCCAACAAAAGAAGCTAACGAGGAATCTATTGTTTAAGGGCACCAACATGGCGGCAACCTCTTTTCGCGGGAATTTCGAATCTAAAAATAGCCTCATCTACCTCTGTGCTGGGGACCCAACCCATAACAGAGGAACGCTCCTGGTAATGGGCTCCTGCATTATCTTATCTTTTTAGTAAATAATTTTGAGAAGAAGGCAACATAATTCACAATATTTAAAGTGTCATTCGTAAAGCGGGAAGTTGTGAAGGGATGTTGTATTTTGGACATTATAAATCCGAGTTTGTTCAGGCAGCCAGCAAGACAGTGTATTAAAAGAACCTCGCTTGCCTCGGCTGAAAAAAAAACATGGACTCTATGATACCTGTCTTAGGTGACATTGTGCGGAGATCGCTAACGAGCGGAGTATTTCCATCTTCCCTTAAGGAATCGAAGTTAAAGAAAGCTAATTTGGACAGCGACCCGTTCACAAGCTATAGGCCTGTTGCCAATATTCCTTTCTTAGGTAAAGTAACTGAGAAGTCCGTTGCTATTCAGACGTATAACTACTTGGGCCAACATGGGCTGTTTCCGTGCCTTCAATCTGCTTACAGGCAGAACCACTCGACGGAAACTGCTTTACTAAGGGTAACCAACGACATCTTGAGAACCCTTGACCGTCACGAAGAAGTCAGTGGTTCTAGTACTCAGATCTCTCGGCAGCGTTTGATACGCTAGATCACAATATCTTACTCAGGAGACTCAGCTCGTATTTCAATTTTACTGGTACAGTTATTCAGTGGTTTACGTCCTATTTACAAGGCCGGTCACAAAGAGTAACAATAGGTGATTGTACATCTACACCAAGGTGCCTTGAATATGGTGTCCCGCAGATCCCTACTTGGTAACGCCAGAATAGAAGTAAAGGAGAAGGCTAGGAACTTAGGTGTAATTATGGATAAGAATTTGTGTTTTAATAATCAAGTAAATGAAACCTGTAACAAAGCCATTTTTGCTATAAGGTCCATTGGACGAATAAGAAAGTATCTCTCTTGTGATGGACTTAAGACGCTTGTAAATTCTCTTGCAATTTCATGACTAGATTACTGTAATAGCCTTTTATATGGCATACCTAAATATCAGAAGGATAAACTTCAGAGGATCCAGAACACTGCAGCGCGTCTTGTAACCGGATCGAGATGTTCAGATCACATAACATCGATTCTTATGGAGCTACATTGGCTAACGGGTGAGGAAAGGATTAACTTCAAGATTCTTCTTATTACTTATAAGATCTTACATGGGCAATCACCCAAGTACCTAATACTGCTTATTTAAGAATACTCTGCTTCACGGACATTACGATCCTCTAACCGCTCTTTACTGATCACTCCATCTGTTAAATCCACTACTTAAATACACTAATCCGCCTTCTTCTCCTCAATACCTAAACTCTGGAACACTATTCCTGAAGAAATCAAATCAACTAAGACTGTACAGGCATTTAAATAAGATCAAGTTAAAGACATTTTTATTTAAGAAACATTTCTGTTAGCTGCCGTTTGTTTGTAAATAAGTTTGTATGAATTAACTTCGTAAATAGGTTTTTATATTTTTACTTTTTACCAATGTAAGGCGCATTGGGTTTTAGAAATGCGCCATATAAGAATGTACTATTATTATTATTATTATTATTAAAACAATATTTGCTCTCAAATGTTCCTCTTGGACGCCTAAGTCTATTGCCATGTTTGTCACTTCCAAATTGTACACTAGATATCATTTATGGGCCGATTTTCCATGTCCATAAAACTCATTTGAATTTCCTGCGTGTCGCCATCTCGGATTTTATGACGTCACAGTGTTGCCCCTATTGTTACACAACAAACGAGCTATATTGTTTTCTGACAATAGAGGCAACACTGTGACGTCATAAGATCCAATATGGCTGCGTGCAGGAAGTTCAAATGAGTTTATCGACAGGAAAATCGGTGCATATATGACATCTAGTCTACAATTTAGAAGTGACAAACACAGCAACAGACTTAGACATCGATCAGGAACATTTGAGAGCAAACATTCTGTTTTAGCCGGGGTTTCCTTTAAACGATATGCCGAACTGTTTTTTTCTAATTATCGCTCAGCTGTTGTTTGTATAGGTATATATTACATATCAAGAATGAGGCCATTTAAAATCTGGAACTGTTGTAGAACAGTAAGCTAAGGAAGACAGTTGTTGCATGCATGTACATATAAAATAATTAACATGTAATATAATTTCGATGTTTATCAACTTGACTGTTTCGTTTTCTCTAGTCTCGATAACTAGGAAAACAAAACGAAAAACAAAAACATAAAGAAAAAGATGGTATACACGTCATTTTGAACTATGGTCCAACCATTTAGGGCGGGGTATTTGACCAACTTAAACGCCCCGTATAGCGGGGCATTAGCTCTCATTAGAAACACAAATGCCTAATCCCCGCCTAATCCGGCCCCGGGGTTGGGGGGGGGGGGGGGGGGGGGGGGGGGGGCGGGGTTTACATTGACTGGTGCATTATTTAGTCATGACACTCATTATACAAGATCACAATAAACACTGACATTGAAGTATAGATAATTTGGCAATCCCTTTATGTAGGACGACACAAATTTTTACCAAAAATACAATAGAATACAACACAATACAATTCAATACAACAATAGAACGCAACACAATACAATACAATACAATTTGGTAGCAATTCATGTCGTCCTACATGAAAGGATGGCCGATAATTTGTTATTTGTCTTATAGAGGGAAAATTTTAACACTTTGTCTTTAACAGGGTATGGAAATTTGAGTTTTTTTGTCTTAAACAGGGTAAGGGTTTCAGAGCCCCAGCGGCACACCCCTACCCAACTTTGGGTAGAGTACCCCCCGGGAGTATGACTGTGCCACTTCTTGTTTGATATTAGTCTATAATGGCTTTTCTTTGAATTATTCTTAGAGGTTCAATATAGGAATTGAAAGTGTTTCCCCAAAGTAGGATTCCATAATTTAAATGAGGAAGTAACAAAGAATCATAAATTTGCTTGAGGATTTTAGGTGGGGCATATTATGCTTGCTTTATAGAGTATCCCAAGGGACTTGGAAGTTTTAATTTTAATATGCACAATATGTTCATTCCAACTGAGGTGTTTGTCTATGATCATACCAAGATATTTTGTTGATATTTTTTCTTCAATTTTTTCATCATTAATTTTAAACAGGTGCCTTTTGGTTTTCTGTCTTCTAGGAGTACAATTGACAAAATTAGATTTATTTGTATTTAGTGTTAGTTATTTAATTGTTACATGATAGCCACTCTTGAATTTCATGCAATTCTTTATTTACTGTGGTCTCCAAGTTATTAAAATAATTATCGCTTGAGTAGAATAGACTAGTATCATCTGCAAATAAGAGAAATTTTAAGTATTTGGATGAATTTGGAAGGTCATTAATATATAGCAGGAAAAGCAGTGGCCCTAGAACAGAGCCTTCAGGAACACCAAAGTTTACAGTACGTTTGTTGGAGAGTGTACCATTTATAGATACTAATTGTTGTCTATTGGTAAGAAAAGACTTAAACCAATTTAAAGCTAATACCTCTTATGCCATAAGATTTGATTTGTGTTTTTGAAAACCATACTGATGTTCAAATAGAATCAGGTTCTTTTCCAAGAAATTTTGAAACCTAATAAGCATAATCTGTTCAATTAATTTCGAAAAAATCGGTAAAGGAGAAATTGGCCTATAATTAGTGACCTTTAGTTTAGATCCACTTTTATGAAGCAGAATAATTTTTCAGGGAAACAACCATTTACAAAGGAATCATTTATTATATGTTCTAGAGGAGAGGCAATTAAATGACTAACTAGTTTAATAAGTTTGACTGGAATATCATAAATACCTGAGCTTTTATTAGGGTTTAATTTATCAATGAGACGCTTTACTTCAGTGGTGGATATGTAGATTAATAAAGAATGAATCAGGAATACAGGATTGAAGATAGTCTTTGTGAGATTTCTTAGACGGCTTCATTTTTTAAACTAAATTTGTTGCTATATTATTAAAATAAGAATTAAATTTATTTGAAACTTGGAGAGGATCTGTAATAAGCTCATTGTTTTCTTCAAGACAAAAATATTTATCTTTTTAGCGTGGTAATGTGGATAAGGTTTTTGATACCTTTAATTGCCAAGTTTTTTTCATATTTCCTTTACAAATATTAAAATATTCTAGTGAAAGATAATAATTACGTTTAGATAACCTAATTAAATTGTTTATCTTATCCCTATATCTTTGATAAACATGTAAATAAGTCACACTACTTTCGAGTTCATAAATTTCTTATAATATTATTTTTTATAGACTTGCGGATGCCCTTTGATATCCAGGGTTTGCTGGCTTGTTTTAATTTTCTTTTTGAAATAGCTTTTAATGGCACATGTTTGTTTATAATCTTCTATTATTGTATAGTTAGTCATTAACACATTTTTTGATTTTTACTTGTATTGTAAAGCGCTAAGAACAGAAATGTATAAGCGCTATATAAATATTATTATTACCAAGAATGATCCAAGTTAGATTTTCACCCCTGGAATGAAACTTTAGCGATACTGTGCTCTAAATCTACTCAAGAAATAAAGATTAGTAGTTATTGGAGTGCTGTGTGGTGTTTTTTAGGGGAAAAGTACTAATCTTTATTTCTTGAGTAGATTTAGAGCACAGTATCGCTAAAGTTTCATTCCAGGAGCGAAAATCTTAATCTAACTCTGTATCATTTCTCGGTAATCTTTCAATTTGTAGCCACAGGGAACCCAAAACCAATTTTGAGGTACAAACCTAGAGGATGGTAAGCCTGTGGCTAGGGCTACCGAATGGTCTGTCAAATTTGGAAGTGCTCGTCGTTTTAGGCTTTTGCTTGAATGCTAGCAAAAAAGATTGTGTGCTCGAATTGCTTTTTCCCAAGGTGCTTGTTGGCTCTTTTTTCTGTATAGAACATTGTTTGCAGCTGTAATGAAATTACTCGTCCTTGCCCTAAAACCAAGATGCTCTGCTTGAATCCAAGGGATTTTCTCCAGGTTCCCTAGTTTTCCTAAAAAAAAAACCTAAATTCCAATTCCACTGAGAAATTCATGTCCCCAATTAGTATACCCCTTGTAGAGTCAGCTAGAAGACTTGACACGTAAATACAATAAGTAGAGGGCAGGGTGGGACCCACCGGTGAGTTGTAAAAAAAATATTTTGCAGGGTAAGGTGGAGAAATTTCTTTTTCTTTTTAATATTGCCATTATTATTCCCCAAAATAAAAAGCCCTCTCTTAGAATCTCGAAAATGAACTAGTTTAAAAATAGAATTGAACCAAGTGGTAACATTGAACCACAACATGCATACACATCTGAAAGTCATACATGTACAATTGTTCAATATACACTGAACATTTACTGTGTCAGTGGTACTAAAATGCTGACTTCAGACACACTGACCCACTGGCTCTCCTGACAAATCCATAAATACACTAAATGACAAATCACATCAAGGCATTTAGGAACTGCTTCACAAATTTTCACATCCTTTTCTACTGTTTATACGCTCTTTTTCCACTGTTTATATTAGCTCATTTTCTTATGCTTGTAAGCTCTTTTTCTACTGTTTATAAGCTCTTTTACAAATGTACATGTATGTACAAGCCCACTCATCTGACCACAGAAAAACTTTTGTTGTTTATAAAAGTTCAAGTTACCATGATTATAATTAAGTTGTACCATCCTGTTCTACATACTTAGAAATGTATCATTGAAGGGCTCTTACAAGAACAGTGTGACTGCTGATCACATTCATGTATCATTGAAGGGCTCTTACAAGAACAGTGTGACTGCTGATCACATTCATGTATCATTGAAGGGCTCTTACAAGAACAGTGTGACTGCTGATCACATTCATGTATCATTGAAGGGCTCTTACAAGAACAGTGTGACTGCTGATCACATTCATGTATCATTGAAGGGCTCTTACAAGAACAGTGTGACTGCTGATCACATTCTAAATTCTTCATTGTGTTCTTTGTTTCCTAAGGGAGAAGTTGGACCTTTATAAATAAACCTTTAGACAATTTGATTTGAAGATGAAAATTCTAAAATTGCCATAAACACATATTATACACATGCATGTCAAATGACAAATAAATAACTACATTTTAACACCAGAATGTTTGAAGTGTAAGCCCTCTCCTTCCAGTGAAAGACTACCCAAAAATTACTCCAGCTGGGCCAAACATGTATATTTTGGATTTATAATACATGTCCAGTATGTACATGTAATAGTTGTCAGGTTTTAATTGCCATCACTCCATTATGTCAGATTTCCTGGTACAATGAATGTTGATGCTGTTCAGACACAAAAACTGTTACAATATTAACCTACATTGTAACTACTGTAGCTTATATAACCCCAGAAATCTTGTCAGTGGGAGATATCAATATTATTAGAAGTCAGCATCCAAGCTAAATTTGAAGTGCTCCCATTTTTCACTCATGACTCCATTTTTCTGGTATTCAGATACTCTCTTCTCGAAGAAATTAGCTTTTCCTTCTAAAGAAATGTTTTCCATGAAGAAGAAAGGGTTATTGGCTTTGTAGAACTTACAGAACCCTAAAGCAACAAATAGTCTGTCAGCAACAAACTCAATATACTGTCCCATGAGATGACAATTCATGCCAAGCAAATGACAAGGGACGGTGCTAATCCAGAACTCCTTTTCAATATCAACTGCATTACATAATATCTTTTGCACTCTCTCCTCTGTAGGCTTGTTCTTAATGTAAGAGAACAGCAGACATGCAAAGTCACAATGAAGCCCCTCATCCCGGCTGATCATTTCATTGGAGTGAGTCAAACCTGGCAACAAACCTCTCTTTTTGAACCAAAAAACTGCTGCAAATGCCCCTGAGAAAAATATCCCTTCTACTGCAGCAAAAGCTACCAGTCTCTCAGCAAAACTAGCAGTGGTTGACTGGATCCACTGAATAGACCAATCTGCTTTCTTCTTCACACAAGGAAATGTCTCCATAGCGTTGAATAACCTAGTCTTCTTTTGTGCGTCTTTTATGTACGTATCTATTAGGAGGCTGTACATCTCTGAATGAACATTTTCCATAGCTATTTGAAATCCATAGAAGCATCGAGCTTCGGGTATTTGTACTTCTTGATAAAATCGCTCAACCAAGTTCTCTCCAACTATACCATCACTCGCTGCAAAAAAAGCCAGTACGCTGGACAGAAATTCTCTTTCATCGTCTGTCAGCTTGATCCAGTCAGGCCAGTCCTTGCCGAGATCAACTTCCTCTACTGTCCAGAACGAAGCAATAGCCTTTTTATAGAATTTCCACACCTCTGGGTACTGTATAGGAAACAGCACAAACCGGTGAGGGTTATCTCTCAGGATTGGCTCGTCTTTTTCGACCTGGCGATGGCCTTGGACGTTGTTCTTCTCTCCCATCCTTTAGTAATACCAGTATTTTATTACCTGCCTCTCAGAAGTCATTGCAGCACTGATCGACTGGCTTTTAATTGTCACCCAAGTAACCAGGCCCTCTGTTACGGGCGGTGGCTAAGCACCTCTAATCCAACATGGCGGATGAGTGGTCTTCGCACAGGTCAACTGAAGTTCGTAGCATTTCAGCGTCTCAGTTTTCTTCTTTTCGCGGTCCTGATTTTGTCTTTGTTGACGCTGTACTTATAGTTACAGAAAACGAGCAAGAAAATCAGCGTCGAATTGTGATGAGCTGCACATCTAAGCCAAAATTATTCTCTCCTGACTTTGGGACACAGTGTGAAGGAGAGCTTGTTTTGGATGTGGTTTGCAAAGCGGTGGATCTTAATCAGTTAAACAGTTTACTAGGTCAGGTTGATCAGTTACTATTTTCTACTGACTGTACAGTCAACGAGCTATCACCGATTTTGCTTGTTTCTCAAGATTTTCTCCTTCGCCATGATCTTGTGTCAGGACAAGTCGTCTGGGTGAGAAAGTTAACACCACAGCCACTTTCCAGGATTGTTCTAAGTCTCCACATTGCTGATACTGACATAGTCACGCGCCTTTCTCGTTATCTGTATGACAACAGAATAGTTGTACGGGAGACTGATGTTCTGACAGTACCTGTGGACTGTGATGCTATTGATGCGTGTCAGGAGAATGTTTCTATCTCAAATAGTTGCATTAATGTCGAGGTTTTACAATGCGAACCAGTCTTGCAAGGTGTTCTAGATGCTCATACTTCCATTGTAATAGATACATGTAAGTGCAGTTTAGAAGGAGACCAAGAAAATGAGGACAATACAGTAGATGACGAAGAAAGCTTTGACATTCCATCTTTACTTGTTGTAGATCTCACCTTGCTAATGCAAGAAATAGATCAGAAAACAACAATTCCAGTTGTTTGCAGAAATCAGAGTTACACAGAATTTAGGCTCAAGGTGAATATTGACGACTGGGTAGATTGCCATCATTCCATGGTAAGAAGTGAAACATGCAGCTCTCACCTTATTGCTGATGATACAAACAGAGTTTATGTGTCAGTGGATACACTCATGGATATGAATGTGTTGAATGGAAGCTGGGTTAATATTTTGATTCAGGATCCAAATCTGAATGTTGATTGCAAGGATAGTGACCTGGAGATGAGTGATAACTGTCAGGGACCAGTATATTTCCAGAATGAGACCAGAATGAGATGCCACATAGCTCAGATATTTGCTGTTGATCCTCTAAATGCCAAGAAGAGCTATTCCACCTCTAAAAAGCACAGGAATTCTTTCAACACATCAAATTTCATATATATTTCACCTTTGCTATACTTCAACTTACTTAATGATCCAATGTCTGAAATAGACCGTCATCATTTGTGCGTATCAACTCTTTATGGAAGGAAAGAGTATGAAGATGTTTCACAATTATATAAAGTAGGTCTGGCATGTGCTACAGTTTCCACCCCATCATTTGCACAAGAGGTTCACATTTCTATGATCCTCACGCCTTCTGCAAGGCAAGAAGATTCATTCATTAAGCTTCTGACTCAACATTTCAGTATACCAAGGCTACTGACTGTAGGTGATGTCATCTGTGTAAAATGTGAATGGCAGCAAAGTGAAATGAGTGGCTTACAGGAAAACCTGAAACTTGGAAGAAGTATTGTATACAATTTTAAAGTCGTAAAACTTATTTGTTCAACAGTGGAAGGGGGAACTTGTTTTGTGGACACAAAACACACTTCTCTTTATCAGGTACATGTACATATATACCATCTGGGCATTGTACATTGTACTCTACAAACATTTGTCCAAAGATTACTGTAACCTAGGTCACTTAGACAACAAGAACCAATCACATCGCAGAACGAAAACAAAGCCTTTCAACTCAGGGTTACTTGAGCCAATCAGTGTCAAGTACAAGACAATGTCATTTCAACTTACATGAGTATTGATCTGGTACATGTACATGTAAAAGGCTAATTTAGTGAACTTAGTTTTGAAGTCAGAATCTTTCTAATGAAAATAGCATGGATAATGTAAGTTATGATTTGTAAGCTGGAATTCTTTGTTTTCATTTTGCAGTGAGATTTGTTCTCCATTGTCTAAGTGGTTACAGTACATGTTGCACAGTAATAAACATTGTTTAAAATGAATCCATAAATGCAAAGATACTTTTTATCTTGTATTCAAATTTTGTTCATGTTGTCAAACTGATCAACCAAATGACTGCAATCTTTTACCTGGTAATTTTTTTCATTTTGATTTTCTTGAATTATAACACAGGAACAGGTTTAAGGTACATGTATGACATTTGACTCTTACTCTTTATAGAAAGGTGCTGTTCACAGCTATGTGCCAGTACTGATGGAACCCTTCACACTACAAGGAAGCCACTGCTGGAAAAGCATTTCAAATCCTCCTGGATTGACTTCTCCTTTGGAAGAACTAGAGAGCATCATCAAGCCATACTTGAGCAAAAGGTTGACAGTAATAGCTTGTACTACTAAGTTGATTACCAGGAGTAAGATAATTACATGTGTAGTAAATTACTGTAGTGAATGATACAACCTGTATTTCAGTTTGATTTGCCCAGTTCATGCAGAGCTCTACATACAATGTACATGTACATGTAAGCATGTTACTGAACATTACCTCACAGAACTCTACACTGTCCTTTCCCTAGATGATGATGATAATAATGGTTTCTTACAATAAGAATAAAAAAACTCTAAAAGTTCTACAATTCAATAGATAGGGGACTGGGTTACATTATATAATAGTAATAACTAAAGTATAACAATATTAGTTGAAATACATATTGAAATCTAACCTACAATGATAGAATATACATGTAGCTAAGAGTTACATAAATGTAGCATGGCAAGTTTTTCTGAATATTTTGAGCTTGAGGAAACTATTTTCAATCTCCTAAAATATTTTAGACCACTGGCAGTGGCGGGCACTGGTCCGTGTTTTAGGGAAGTCATAACTCGATCTCGAGCAGACTGTCTTTGGCTTGTTGCATTTCTTTCTTTCGATAAATAATCATTTGCCTTGTGTTTACTTGCATTTACTTTGGGATTAGAGCAAATTTGACACAAGTTTCGAAAGACCAAATGCAAATTACCCACAGCCAGCCAATCACAGGAGCGAGTAATCACAAGTAACTCATAAATGGCTTCCCTGTGAGCCAATGACAAGCCAAATCAAAACCAAACCCATTTTGCCTTTGGGTTTACTTTGGAATCTGATTGGTTGGTTTATTTTCTCAGCCAATAGGAGAGCTTTATAGTAAGCCAAAACACTTCCGACAGTCATGTGCATTTACTTTTTTGTTTGTGTGTACTTGCATGCATGCAAGTAAACCCTGCATTTACTTTGCGTGTGTTTACTAGTAAACACAAAGTAAACCCAAGTGCACACAAAGGGGACTTTAGTTTCGATTGGTACTGTAGGGGCTCAATCTTGCATGCATGCAAGTAAACCCTGCATTTACTTTGCGTGTGTTTACTAGTAAACACAAAGTAAACCCAAGTGCACACAAAGGGGACTTTAGTTTCGATTGGTACTGTAGGGGCTCAATCGGATATAATATCATTAAGTTTAACCACTTGATAACGATAAGGAAAATGTGTACTGATACAATGAAATATTTATGTTGTGCCAGTCAGTGTGATGCCGTACTTATTGACAAAATGTATATGTTGTAGTTGAAATTGACCATTCAGTTCAATTTGACCATGGGTCAAAACAAACTAGTTCAATTTGATCCAGTCAATTCAAACTATACATGTAGGTCAATTTGTCCCGGTCAAAACAAACTAGTTTAATTTGACTCAAACAAATTAGTGAGCAGACATTGTTGACGGTTAGGTTTTTTTTTATGTAGGGGTAGGATTTGGATTAGTTCACATGATTATTGATTGTTTGAAGCAAACTAAAGCAAAAACAAAATTTGGAGTTTCATGACAGATTCCATGTGGGTTACTACTTCATGTAAGTGTTGACTTGTTGACCCGAGAGGATCTGGGTTTTGGTTTAAGTTACTTATATAATAAATGTTGCTTCCAAATCAACAAGTGCTTATGTGGCACAGTGTGTTAAGTCAGTGGAAAACTGGTTGTGTCAAGGCAGAGCTGCTGAGTTCAAATCCCTCTGAGTTCAGTACATGGTATTACATCTGAATGAAAGGTAAGTGTAAGTATATGGGAGGGGAGAGAGAGGAGGGAAGGGATGGAAGGAAGGGAGGGGAGGGTGAATTTTTTTAGAATCATTGATAGCGAAACCTGGGTCAATTTGACCTAGGTTGAATTGACCTGGGTCAATTTGACCTAGGTTGGTTTGACCAGGTCAAATTGAACTAGTTGAATATGACCAATGGTCAAATTGAACTACCGGTAGTTTGTTTTGACTCATGGTCAAATTGAACTGAATGGTCAATTCCAACTGCAACATATACTTGTAGGAAGCATCACACACCTTCCATTCAAGTGCTTCTCACTGGTTCTGCTGGCACAGGAAAGATGACAACCACGACAGCATTAAGTAGACGACTCCACCTTCCAACCTTAGGTATCAGCTGCTATGATCTGATTGGTGATTCAGTGTCAGCTACAGAGACCAGGATTAGGACTGTCTTCTGCAGAGGTGAGTTACAGCACTCTGTTTCCATCACCGTTTTACTGAGGCAATGGAGCTACATCACTCTGTTTCCATCACCTGTGTAGTGAGGTGAGTTACATCACTCTGTTCCCATTACCTGTGTACTGATGTGAGTTACACCACTCTGTTTCCATCACCTGTGTACTGAGATGAGTTACATCACTCTGTTCCCATCACCTGTGTACTGAGGTGAGTTACATCACTCTGTTTCCATCACCTGTGTACTGAGGTGGGTTACATCACTCTGTTTCCATCATCTGTGTACTGAGGTGAGTTACATCACTCTGTTCCCATCACCTGTGTAGTGAGGTGAGTTACATCACTCTGTTTCCATCACTTGTGTACTGAGGTGAGTTACATCGCTCTGTTTCCATCACCTGTGCAGTGAGGTGAGTTACATCGCTCTGTTTCCATCACCTGCGTAGTGAGGTGAGTTACATCACTCTGTTTCCATCACTTGTGTACTGAGGTGAGTTACATCACTCTGTTCCCATCATCTGTGTACTGAGGTGAGTTACATCACTCTGTTTCCATCATCTGTGTACTGAGGTGAGTTACATCACTCTTTTTCCATCACCTGTGTACTGAGGTGAGTTACATCACTCTGTTCCCATCACCTGTGTACTGAGGTGAGTTATATCACTCTGTTCCCATCACCTGTGTACTGAGGTGAGTTACATCACTCTGTTTTCATCACCTGTGTAGTGAGGTGAGTTACATCGCTCTGTTCCCATCACCTGTGTACTGAGGTGAGTTACATCGCTCTGTTTCCATCACCTGCGTAGTGAGGTGAGTTACATCACTCTGTTTCCATCACCTGTGTACTGAGGTGAGTTACATCACTCTGTTTCCATCACCTGTGTACTGAGGTGGGTTACATCACTCTGTTTCCATCACCTGTGTACTGAGGTGAGTTACATCACTCTGTTCCCATCACCTGTGTAGTGAGGTGAGTTACATCACTCTGTTTCCATCACTTGTGTGATATCACTCCTTCCAACGCTGTCAAAAATACTTGAAAAAAATGTTTGGGAAATGTTAATACACCACCTAGAACAGAACCATCCGTTGTTCGATTATCAGTTTGGATTTAGAAAACAAAGAAATACACACTTGGCAATCCTCGATTTCGTAAATAGAATTATAGACTCGATTGATAAAGGGAATCTTTCAATAGGTATCTTTTTAGATTTATCAAAGGCTTTTGACTGTGTTAACCACGATATTTTATTAGATAAACTTTCCTATTATGGCATTAACAATGAGACAAACAGATGGTTTCGAAGCTACTTGGAAAACAGAAAACAATATGTTTGTATTGATGGAGTTAAATCTGATCTTCTTCCAATAACTTGTGGCGTCCCCCAAGGATCTATCCTTGGACCAATTTTGTTTCTTATTTTCAACAATGATGTTCAGTTTTGTACGAAATTCATTCATTTAGTATTATATGCCGACGACATGAATTTATTTTTTAATCATAAATGTTTAAGAACTCTGGCATCAGTCTTAAATAAGGATCTCAATTCTCTCCAAGAATGGCTCGTTGCCAATAAGCTCACCATCAATTTATCAAAGACTAAGTTTATTTTATTTGGTTCCAAACAAAAACTTAATAATACCGTGGTTAACGAGTCGGACCTAATATTTAGATTAGCAGGTCAGCCTATTAACAGAGTAGTACAAACTAAATTTCTAGGTTTAATCCTGGATGAACATATTACCTGGAATTTCCAAATAGACTCTATATCACGAAAAAATGCAAAAAACAATTGGAGTCTTATGTAGAGTCAGGCATTATCTTAGCTTGGATATTCTTAAAAATATTTACTACAACCTTATATATTCATATATATCATATGGTACATTAATATGGGGCAGTAATTATCAATCCAAGCTTAAACCTATCCACATTTTACAAAAGCGAGCGCTTCGATTTCAAAACCCCAAGCAAACCTTTATTCAACAAGCTTAATATTTTAAATATAATTCAAATAGTGGACTTCCAACTCGGTGATTTAGTGCATAGGCATTCTATCAATCAACTTCCAGATATATTTTCGAGTTACTTCAACGACGTGTCCCTTATTCATAATTATAACACTCGTTCTAAATCAAATAAGAACCTTTTTGTGCCACGACAAAATCTAAACTATGGCAAATTCGGCGTTAAATATGCAGCCGTCAAAATTTGGAACGACATTCCAATAGAGATTAAAAACAGTTCTTCAAATAAACATTTTAAGAAACACTTCAAAAAACATCTAATTTCCACAGCGTGATTCATATTTGTGTACAAAGCTAATTCTCTCGTACTCAGTATCGTATTTCAACTATAAAATTATCTAATTATAAATACAGTAATTGTGTGCCTATCCAGCCATCTTAGATTAATCATAAATAACAAATAGGGTGCAAGAGTTTGTAATTAACCCCTCTGGGTTGTATCTCTTGTATCCTTCACAAACTTTTCTTTATGTATGTATATTTCCTATTGTGTGTTTTTGTGTGAAATAAACGAACCAACCATTGAACCAACCATTGAACCAACCATTGAACCAACCATTGAACCAACCATTGAGGTGAGTTACATCACTCTGTTCCCATCATCTGTGTACTGAGGTGAGTTACATCACTCTGTTTCCATCATCTGTGTACTGAGGTGAGTTACATCACTCTGTTCCCATCACCTGTGTACTGAGGTGGGTTACATCACTCTGTTTCCATCACCTGTGTACTGAGGTGAGTTATATCACTCTGTTTCCATCACCTGTGTACTGAGGTGAGTTACATCACTCTGTTCCCATCACCTGTGTACTGAGGTGAGTTACATCACTCTGTTTCCATCACCTGTGTACTGAGGTGAGTTACATCACTCTGTTCCCATCACCTGTGTACTGAGGTGAGTTACATCACTCTGTTTCCATCATCTGTGTACTGAGGTGAGTTACATCACTCTGTTTCCATCACCTGTGTACTGAGGTGAGTTACATCACTCTGTTCCCATCACCTGTGTACTGAGGTGAGTTACATCACTCTGTTTCCATCACCTGTGTACTGAGGTGAGTTACATCACTCTGTTTCCATCATCTGTGTACTGAGGTGAGTTACATCACTCTGTTCCCATCACCTGTGTACTGAGGTGAGTTACATCACTCTGTTCCCATCACCTGTGTACTGAGGTGAGTTATATCAACCTGTTTCCATCACCTGTGTACTATCAGCTGAATGTCAACTTGGTTACACACAAGCACACTTACAGTAACATGTAGGATGTTGTGCATTTTTCACAAATTTTCTTAAAATTTGTCACTGGCTAAATTTTAATGAACTGTGGCTTGTTTAGGATATGATACATATAATGTATCGAGAAAATAATAATTATGCATTTAAGGTATCAGGAGCCCTTTATGCGATCATTTTTGTGAAAAAAAATATTGATTTTTTAGAATGTTGAAAGTGAATTCTACAGTTTAGTGAAAATAAAATTCAAAAATATTTTATTTTCAACGAGAAATTACGGCGAAAAGAAATATGGACGGGAAAGCAGGCTGTCAACGGCTTATTACCACTTGTGAAGCGTTCTCATGGAAATCGCGAAAAAACACGTGAACTTTAATTTATAAATAAACACGAAACATGCTCACTCGTCTAGCTCGTCTTGAAGCCGTTGAGTTGCAAATATTCATTTACGCTTCTCACAGAAATCTCTCGGGAGGAACGAACCAGAGGAGACGGCTGAAATTCAGGCTAAGAAATCATATCTAAAATATAGTTTTATAATATATATATAGCTCAATTCGTAATTTGAAGCTACAGTAGCTGCCTAGGGAGGGTTATGTTCGTTTTCTTCCGTGAAGAAACGAAAGTCGACGCTGACGGAAAGCGATCTTGGCTCATATTATAACCAAGATAATCAGTGGGCAGAAGTTGGAGATTCTGCAAAGTCAATTCCAAGTTGAAAGAGTGCAAGTGCCCATAAACTTCGCTCCGAAGTTTCGACTGTAACTTCGCCTTCGATAGCCGAAGACGAAGAACAACAGAAACCTAACACGATCTTCCGTAAGGCCATCCCTTTTTTATTTTCCGTTTCTCATCGTCCGACCGACCCATTTTTGTGGCTTTTTGTAGAAATAAAAAAAAAATTGGGGGGAGGGGTGGGGGTGAAGAAACCCTAGAGCAGCTCCTGGAAGCTCATGCTCGAGGGTAGGTTACACAATAGTTTCGGCGGTGCATTTGTAATTCCATGTTTGTAGCGTATACGGACGACGACATCGATGGTTTCGTCGTCCATGTTGGTTTGTAACCTCGCCTGTGCAACCGCGCCTTATTAGTTCCAGTCTATCCGCGTATTTTTTATTACAATTATTTTTTTTTCACCCGACCGACCCAATTTTTGAAAACCCCACCGATGAGAAACGGAAAAAAAAAATAGGGATGGCCTAACAGTTATTGTACTGGTTTGGCTGTTTCTCTACGCTTTCTTCTAACTTCTTTGCCTTCTCTGTGCACTCATGATTTCTGTGAAATACCATGACAATGGTAACGCTAAAATTGAACTTGTCTACTGCGATATTCAAACCGAAGATATCGCACCGAAGAGCTACTAACTTATCGTGGTCTGCGTAGTCCTTCACAGAAGCGCGCAAAATCGCATGCGTTCCCCTATACCTACTGCTCAACATCAAATACTGGGAAAATGACATTCTTAATGACAGATAAGTTAATTGTGTCAACAAACCTCAGTGGGATGCCAGGAAACTTTCAAACCATTTTTTACGGCGTTATAAATGCAAGTTTTGTAGCATGTATTCGAAGCTCCTGTCCCTCTAGATTTTAATAGATCGGATTGAAAATTGGCGTATGGCGAGATCAATATGTTGACAAAAAAAGGTGTCTCAGTTTTTTTATGCGTTGTTTTGTTCTTGAGATACTTTCATGTTTCGTTCTTCAACCCCTAAAAAAGGTGCTCCGGATCTTTGCAGTTGATTATTTTCGCGACGGAAACTGAGACACCCTTTTTTAGATCAATATCTCTACTTTATGAAGGTCGTTTCAGCGCGGATTTCCGTCAAATTCCCGAGGGACATGAGCTCCAGGTATAAGGTATGGTCAAATTGGATTAAAATCACAATAAATAAAAGAGTATTTACTAATGAGGAAAATCAAGATGTTTTCTAGAATCTATGTTTATTAAGCTTTCAGAAAATATATACTTTGTAGGGGTTTTCTTGAATTTAACGCGCGCAATTGAAAGTTTTCGGGAAGCGCTCTTGAGGGGCTCCTGATACCTTAAATCTCATGTAATTTAATGAAATTTACCGTTTATCTATTTTCATTCATTTTTATGCTTTTTTTGTTGTCTTTCATCTTCATTGGAGTGGGAAGTGTGTTTTAAGAAAGGAAGTTACATGTAAGTGACATTTGGAACTGTCTTTGTTGTATTACAGCCAATGCATGCCGCCCATGTATGCTGCTATTGCATAATATCCATGCTCTTGGTAAGGATCGCGAGGGACACGAAGAAGAACCACGCATTGCTGCTACCATGATGGAGTCCATTTCGAACATTCATGACCAATCCAACTTGCCTATGGTTATCATAGCAACATCATCAGCGCCTGATGAGATAGCTTGTGAAGTTCATTCATGTTTTCTCCACGTGGTCAGGATGGGGATTCCTGCAGAGACTGACAGGGTGCAAATAATGCGAGGACTAGCATCGACATGCCTGGTATCAACTGATGTTTCATTTGGACAGCTATCCAAAAGGACTGCTGGGTTTGTACTTGCTGATTTTGTAGCCCTTTTCAGTTGTGCTTCCTCAGTGGCTTCCAGACGTGTGCTGCGCTATTACAATAAACTGAGATCCCAGGAAAGAGCATCAGCAAAGATAGAATGTACCTTCATCACATCACCTAACGAGCAACAGCTCCTTGAGTCAGATATTTGCAGTTCAGGGGTGAGAATTACCATGCAGGATTTCCAGGAAGCCCTGGGTGGGCTTCAAGCAGCTCACTCAGATGCAATAGGTGCGCCAAAGATTCCAGATGTCTCTTGGCAAGATGTTGGAGGTCTGTCTGACATTAAGGCTGAGATCTTGGACACCATCCAACTGCCACTGGAACACCCAGAGCTCTTTGCTGCAGGGTTAAGACGTTCAGGTATGACGTGGTTTCATAGTCTGCCCATGTTCGTAGGAATAGATTGAAAGACCCTGTGTCCGAGCCCATGAATCATTGCGCACAATGTTTTGATCAGTTTGTTTATCAACGGCCGCCTTGCTAGAATGCTAGCTTTTCTAACTCAAATGCTCTTGATTGTTTATTACTTTCATAATGGAAGTACACATACACTTAGGATAGTGAATTTCATAATTTCTAGCAGATTAAAGGCCCGATCGAGCTCATGAATTATCGCCGGATCACTTCGAATATAATTTGAACAGTACTCAGTATATGAGTGCGACTTTTCACAATCGACCAGCAAACAAATACTCTTGATAGCTTGTTAACATGTCTCCAGCATTGTTTAGCAGTATTTGAAGATCTCTACTTTCCTTGTTGTCGTACTCGCACTCGAGTTGCAGTGAATAGACAGTTGGACTTGGTGGACTTCGATACCGTGGTCGTATTTTTCGAAGCAGGACTTTCTGGACTAACTGGAGATAAAAACGGTGAAGGGCATGGCTTCCTTTCTACCCTGGTCCCAGAGGTTTTTCCGTTGATATGGAGTTTCACACATACATGTAAGTGGATAACACTTCTGGAGCCATGCGAAACTAGAAACCTTAAGCGCTGCTTTGGTTGCTTCAGTGTCTTTCCAACAAAGCCGGCCGGTCAGCCTTTAGTTAGTGCAGCAAATCCCCGGGGAACTCAGAGTAGTCCTTTCGAACCGCAAGTGTTCTCTAATTTTGTAGACCTACAGAAAGCAAAAGGTGGACTGCTGAAGGTTTATTTGTCGAGTCGCTTCGCCTCTCTCTCTAGTGTTACTTCGGCTTTCCTCTACTCGCCGCTCTAGATGGAGATTTCGAAGATGTGTTCGACGAAAGTTACATTTGAAACAGTATATATACAAAATTAAGATAAAAGAAAGTTAGTTAAACATATATGTGGAAATAGATACACAATGGCCCAAAATAAAGATGGATTTCGAAAGATTCGAGATTCACACAACAACATTGTCGATCTTTCCGAGTTTTGCATGCTGCGAAAATACTTTCGCGCACAATAATTCGTGGGCTCGAACACAGGGTGTTTTTTTAACAAGTCAACAAGGTCAACCATCTTAGACTTGATTTACTACAAATCCACACCTAACGTTAATTTGTTGTGTGGACAGCAAGTCCACTTGTATGATGAATATTAGGTTTTGAGAAAATGACCGGTTTGAAAGTTTGACTAATCAATTATAAAAACATTGTAAACTAATGAATTTCTGACGTTTTTACCTAAGTGGTCCCTTGTCTATTCTTACTTGTTTTGGGGCGAAGTTTGTCAAGTTTATGTGAGAGAAAAATAGTTGTTAATTGTTCTGTCCTAAACCGTTTTTGAGTGCTCAAGATATTCGATATGGTGTGTCTTATGTTCAGGTGTGCTATTGTATGGTCCTCCTGGAACAGGCAAGACACTATTGGCAAAGGCAGTCGCCACGGAATGCTCCCTGAATTTCCTGAGGTACTGTTGACACAACTAAAGAAAGAGAATGTGTATTACCGTACTTTATTGAATAGGACGCAAAGTTATTTTATTTGTCATACATCCGTTTCGTTATTACATGTAGCTGGCATTTATGCGTTATGTTACAAGAGGACTAACGGCGTTACAAGAGGGCCAACGAAGTCACGTCATGGTCACACTGCGGGCTGTGTAGCGTGACTAGGTATCACACATCCCTCAAAAGAAAAGGATTTATATTTACACAACTTGATCACTGTAAAGATCCCACTGCAGAATTCTGTTTTACGTTCATATTAAAGTGTTCCGCTGTGTTGCAGTGTGAAGGGTTAGGGTTACGTTCATATTAAAGTGTAATGAGTGTTCCGCTGTGTTGCAGTGTGAAGGGTTAGGGTTGTTACGTTCATATTAAAGTGTTCCGCTGTGTTGCAGTGTGAAGGGTTAGGGTTACGTTCATATTAAAGTGTAATGAGTGTTACGCTGTGTTGCAGTGTGAAGGGTCCCGAGCTGATTAACATGTACGTTGGTCAAAGTGAACACAATGTACGCGAGGTGTTTTCTCGTGCCCAGACTGCTAGTCCTTGTGTGATCTTCTTTGACGAACTCGATTCCTTGGCTCCCAACAGGGGGAGGAGTGGGGACTCTGGAGGAGTAATGGACAGGTTAGACGTCAGATAATGTATTTGGACGTGTTACTATACCGGGTATTACATTTGTTTACTCACTGGTCCCAAAAACCTAGATTGGGTTCACTTTCTTTCGTTACAGGGTTGTGTCCCAGTTGCTGGCCGAGCTCGATGGCCTTCACAACGCTACTGACGTATTTGTAATAGGTGCAACGAATCGGCCCGATCTGCTTGATCCTGCACTTCTGAGGCCGGGTCGCTTTGACAAGTTATTGTACCTTGGAGTCAGTGAGGACCGTCAAACTCAGCTGTGCATCATGAAGGCACTTACAAGGAAGTATGAACCAGCTGCGTTCTTAATAGTAGTATCGTGTGGGGCGCCTAGTGAGCCTGAATTTCAGCCGTCTCCTCTGGTTCGGTTAGCTGCGTTCTTGATAGTAGTGTCGTATGGGCTGCCTAGTTAGCTGCGTTCTTAATAGTAATGTCGTGTGGGCTGCCTAGTTAGCTGCGTTCTTAATAGTAGTGTCGTGTGGGCTGCCTAGTCAGCTGTGCGTCATGAAGGCACTTACAAGGAAGTATGAACCAGCTGCGTTCTTAATAGTAGTATCGTGTGGGGCGCCTAGTGAGCCTGAATTTCAGCCTTCTCCTCTGGTTCGGTTAGCTGCGTTCTTGATAGTAGTGTCGTATGGGCTGCCTAGTTAGCTGCGTTCTTAATAGTAATGTCGTGTGGGCTGCCTAGTTAGCTGCGTTCTTAATAGTAGTGTCGTGTGGGCTGCCTAGTCAGCTGTGCATCATGAAGGCACTTACAAGGAAGTATGAACCAGCTGCGTTCTTAATAGTAGTATCGTGTGGGGCGCCTAGTGAGCCTGAATTTCAGCCTTCTCCTCTGGTTCGGTTAGCTGCGTTCTTGATAGTAGTGTCGTATGGGCTGCCTAGTTAGCTGCGTTCTTAATTGTAGTGTCGTGTGGGCTGCCTAGTTAGCTGCGTTCTTAATAGTAGTGTCGTGTGGGCTGCCTAGTTAGCTGCGTTCTTAATAGTAATGTCGTGTGGGCTGCCTAGTTAGCTGCGTTCTTAATAGTAGTGTCGTGTGGGCTGCCTAGTTAGCTGCGTTCTTAATAGTAATGTCGTGTGGGCTGCCTAGTTAGCTGCGTTCTTAATAGTAGTGTCGTGTGGGCTGCCTAGTTAGCTGCGTTCTTAATAGTAGTGTCGTGTGGGCTGCCTAGTTAGCTGCGTTCTTAATAGTAGTGTCGTGTGGGCTGCCTAGTTAGCTGCGTTCTTAATAGTAGTGTCGTGTGGGCTGCCTAGTTAGCTGCGTTCTTAATAGTAGTGTCGTGTGGGCTGCCTAGTTAGCTGCGTTCTTAATAGTAGTGTCGTGTGGGCTGCCTAGTTAGCTGCGTTCTTAATAGTAGTGTCGTATGGGCTGCCTAGTTAGCTGCGTTCTTAATAGTAGTGTCGTGTGGGCTGCCTAGTTAGCTGCGTTCTTAATAGTAGTTTCGTGTGGGCTGCCTAGTTAGCTGCGTTCTTAATAGTAGTGTCGTGTGGGCTGCCTAGTTAGCTGCGTTCTTAATAGTAGTGTCGTGTGGGCTGCCTAGTTAGCTGCGTTCTTAAAGGGACTATGTCACCAGGATTTTACTGATTTTCTGTCAAGTAATAATTTAGAATGTTTTGATTATAAGAAAAATACTCGCTATACACTAAGTGACACGAAACGATGCTAATTTTGGAAGAGACAGCAAGTTGGAGTAGAAACATTAGCTAATATCAAAGATAATAGTTTAAAACTTGAAAACGTTAGCCTAATTTTTTCAAGTTTTTCATAATCGTAATCCATTTCCATCCTCGCCATCCGTTGTTCGATTAGCTTCTCTGTAGCTTAACTTTACTAAGGAAAACGCTTTTACTAAATCTACACCATTATTTCTTGGTTTCTTTTAGTTTGAATGTAATGTTCAACGTTTCAGATGTGCTAAAATAGCTGGCATAGTCCCTTCAATACTAAAACTCGTCCCCAACAAAGTTCATGTGTTAGTTGATCTATAACAGCTTTTTTTTAAATATCTATCTTGTCGTTTTGAAGATTTTCGCATTTTACGTAAAAACAAGTGGTCGAAAGAGGCACTAATATCTTCGCAAATATTACGTATCTTAGACTTCAGTTTTGTGCTTACTATTCTTCAAAATCAGAAAGTACATGGTTCAAAAAATCTCAATGATCGGCCTTAAAGTGCCACTACGACGAAAATTTACTATTTCGATTTGCCACAGTAATTCAGTGTCAATAGGTCAATCAGTATTAGAAATATCTGAAATGGTAAAAAATATTCCCAAATGGGCATTTTAAACTTTTTTAGGAGAGTTTACTGGTAAAATCCTGTCCGCCATTACTGGAAGCCGTTCTCAGTATTCAGCGGAAGTGATGTCGTACACTTAACACGACAACCTCGTGGCGCGAAATAATGTGCATAAAAGAAGTAGCCAACCTCTCAAAGATAAATATAACTTTCTTATGTACGTGAAGACGTTTTTAGTAGAAATATGCCTCCAGGCGTTGTGTTCTGCAGGCGAGCATTAAGTGTATGACATCATTTCCGCTGAATAAACCGTTGTTTAAAGTTGAACAAAGGGAACGGCCTCCAGTAATAGCGGACGTTTAGATTCAATATTCGGAGCTAAAAAAATAAGACTTCCTGTCGTTGTATCGAAAAACAATTTGAACTGGTAATAATATATCAACTCTACTTTATGAATATGCAAAAACATTGATATGTCCAAATTTGATTGTAGTGGCACTTTAAACGTCCCGCTCAAAAGTACCGGAATCTTATGCCAATTCGGCTGTCACAATACCTGCGAGCTACCTTAAAACTTCAATCTTTCAAATGTATGGTTTTCTAGGTTCCTTTTTGCTCCTGGTTTCCGGCTGGATGATTTTGTCAACGAATGTCCAATGAACCTGACTGGTGCAGACTTGTACGCTCTGTGTAGTGACGCTATGCTACATGCTATGAAGAGGATGGTGCAAACAGGTATCTACCGAACAGCCCATAATAATAATAATAACAACAACAACAATAAGTAATAAAAATTATAATGATAATAATAATGCTAATAATAATAATTCATTTTTTATTGAGGGGACTAGTCAACAATTATTCCCCTCAGTGGAGTTGACTAGTGGGGTATATTTACGAGCCACGAATTAAGTATCGACCTCACCGACTCTGAGTGGACTAATTGTTTTAGTATATGCCACACAAGTAAAATAGGCAGCCTCAAATTAGTTCAAAAATCATTAACAAGTGAATTCTTCGCGCATGCAAGACAGAAAATAATGAATAGCGCTTTGTTTGCCACGGCTGACTAACGGAATATGCATTCATAAGTCGACATTGACAAAGTTAGTAAGGTGAGAAATAAACAGCCCAAATGTTTCGCTAACTTCCGCCCAAGGGATTGTGATAACATGTGCACTGGTGTACGTGTGTTATAAGTTTGAACAGTGTTTGGCAAAAATCGTTGTACTAGATTTCGAGTAATGGATAAAAATGTAAAAAATATGAGGTTTGACTCACGTCACAATTACGTCATTAGTATGTGTGATCGGGTCAATATTTTGGCATTATCAGTTGTATCAATAAATGGTATACTGTGTGTAAAAATTTGAGCAGAATCCGGCAAAAATCTTACAAGTTATGACATTTTGTTTAAATTGTGGCTTAGGAGTTTCTATCGAGACACTTAAGTGGAAAGTAAGAAATATCCTAAGCCTGCATAACGTGATTGGTAAGATTATTCCATAGGTACGCGGCACTAAAGTAAAAGTTTTGTTACTAAACGACATGTTGACTTTAGGTAATAGAAAATTGCAAGAAGAGTTTTGATGGAGTGTATTTTATTTAGTAAGGTAAACTAAGGGCCTTGAAAACTAGCCTAAGCTTAAGATGGTTTACACGAGTAATATTCAGATGTTCATAGCAAGCCCTCTGCACTTATGTATACTAGTTGTGTAAACGAAGCAACGACTTCTCCTCTACCTATTTCATTTTGCTTCTGTTATCCCTTAGATCAAGACCACGAATGTGAAAATGATGTCCAAGTCAATGGAGATGACTTTCTGGCCGCTTTAGAGATGCTTACACCATCTGTATCAGTTCAAGAACTAGAGAGATACGCACAGATACGTAGACAGTTTGTATTATAGCATGCATTGTGACTGAATCGCAAATTGCTTTTGTCGCCTAGACAGTGACAGAAACTTAGCCTGCAATCATGAGGACAATGTTTCGAGCCACACTTCTTATGCCGATTTTTATTTCCATCTTTTCCTTCAGTTCTCTTCATGTAAAATCATACTTATGATGTCATCATTGCAGCTTAATTATCACGTGCATGAATCTTGATGCGCAATAGAAAGCCAGAGAAAGATCACTACTGATTTGGACATTGCATCAAACACTAGGATTTCACCGGGTATCAAGCCCCTGCAGCCCTCCATTGGACGAATATCTCATTAATTATTCATAAATTTGAGAAGTACTATTTCCAAAACGAGAGAATACAATTTGGTAGCAATTCATGTGTGCCTACATGAAGGGAGAGCCGAGTTTTGGCGTTATCAGGGGACTCCAAACACCTCGAAACAATAAAAGCACGTCTCAGCTGAAACGGCCTTGTGCTTTAATTTTTCTCGGTGATGAAAAACTCGCTCTCGTTTTGGAAATAGTACATAAAAACACTCCAGTCATATGAGAACACTCGAGAAATGTTAAACTGAGCACGCGTCTTCGGATTGTGCTTTCAACATTTCTTTCATGTTCTCAAATGCCCATCGTGTTTTATGACAATTACGGTAGCATCGTAAGAATACGCGCAGTTTTCCAGAGCGTGCATCATTTTGTTTTAAATGATACTAACGAGCACTCTGATTGGCCAATAACCATGTGTTTGTGAGATGCATAGAAAGTATGAACAAACCAATCAGAGTGCGCGTTACTTTGAAATCCGGATGAAATGACGTCATGTTCCATCAGTGCTATCTGTAATAATTGAAAATCAAAATGGAGGAAGTGACACATTTGCAGGCTGCAGCTGAACTTTGACGGTTTAATTGAAAGAACTAAAGCAACATTTCTGAAAAGGATAACCTAGTCAGCTAGTTAGCTAGTCAGGGCTCCTCGTGATAACAGCTACATATGTATACTGAATGGACTACCCTGAATAAATAAAGGCATCTATCGAGACAATTTTTGCCTCAAATCTAAGCCAAAGGATAAGGCATTCAAGGAACAGTGGACATAGAATGAATGGTTTTTGCGGCATATCTATTTTACGGAACCAACGGCACTGGCTCTAAATTGTTCAAAATACATTGAAATGACCTTCTCTACCCTTCAGTAAGTTATTAGCACCACGTACCTTCCTTTTTGCTGCATTTCGTCGAGATTAATGAGATTTCAAAAGTTTGTTCGGACTCGGAGTTATGACATCAAATGACTGATTCGAGTGATCATAGCCTCCTGAAGCAGATTCCCGCGGCGACTTCCGTTTCACTTCCCCGGCCCCGGGGGTCTGCTTTAGGAGGCTATTGGACGGACCATTAGAAAAGTTATGGTGGGGGGGATTATAAATAAAAATATTCATGCACAGCCAGCAACACAGAAAAAAATATTTCATGGAGAGGGGGAGAGGTAAGGCAGAGGCCAGGGACTGCACACATTTACAGGGAGGCCATCAACTCCAAATGGTTTCCTTCTATCACACTGTTTTTGTTGCATCAACTCTTTTGCGAGAGGTACACATATGTATCCTTTGCTTTGTCCACTATTAAAAGGCAGGAGAAATTTACACAAGAAATTTACATAACTTTTCGTCTCTCAAAAAGATTTGTTTGAATGGGATTTTCACTGGTCTTGCTATGAGCTTGAATCATAAACAATCATTTGCCGTGCAAAGTGATGCAGCTGTACACTTTTATAGGTATCGATATTAAAGTATAACTTTTAATATGGGCACGCTAGCCCTGATGCCCTGTTAAAAATAAAAGATTTTCACAGGGGCATGGCTCTTAAAGTTTACTTAGGACAAGAATTATTAAGTACAAAGGTATAGCTAATTTTGGAACAACTTAATATTCCAAATTGAATATTTTCAAAAACAAAAAACGTGCATGAGATCTTAGCCTAAAAAAAATTGCTGCACATCAAACTGGAGTTAAAAAAAATTATGCAGCTTGAGAATCCCCCCCCCCCCCTCCCCCATAACTTTTCTAATGGTCCGTTCCTAAGTGATCATGACCAAAGTAAATTAAATCGGATTTGTGATGCTTGAATGGCTTTTCTTATTCTTCCTTGCGGTTAAGTAAAATATGTTTTACCTTATAAAACGAACAACTAACGAAATATAACCATTTCGCATGACAGCTCAGAGTTTGGTACCCTGGTTCCCAGAGGTTTCCTCCGTTCTTAGAGAGCAGCGAAGCGGTGATCAGCGATGCACGGAGCGGAGAGGAGAGAAGAGAAAGAATACCTGGTGGCGGGCGGCACGAATCTCACTATCATGATAACAATAGGTGTCAATTAACCAATCACAACATACCTCCCACGTGGTGTTTTGGTCTCGAGCAAGAGACCATCGGTGATGGTCTCTTGTCTCGAGGTATAGTTGTAAAATAATACTTAGCCAGGGAGTAGAAAGGACGTATTTTGAATACGTGCATCGCAGAACGAAAGCTTCAGAAAGCTACAGAATCGCGCTGCTCGAGTGTTAACTTTTTCAACCTTTGATGCCGATGCCGACAGAATAATGCAGGATCTGGGTTGGAAAAGCCTACAAACACAGCGTCAAATGCAAGAAGCAATTATGGTTTTTAAATCATTACATGGTCTCACCCCGGAATACCTTAGCTCCAAGTTCACTAAACGCGATGATGTTGCCTCATACGCTTTGAGAGACTCCGCAAATAAACTTAAGATTCCCTTGCCGCGTACTGATTATCGCAAAAACAGCTTCAGCTATAGCGGTGCTGTTCTCTGGAACGGTTTACCAGGAAACTTAAGGCAAGCTGAATATCTGAGCAAATTTAAGAAATTACTAAATGAGCACTTTTCTCAGTAAAGTAAGAAACACGGCATTCATGGAAAGCAGGTTTTTTATTTATTTTTTATATTTAACATATAATCGTAGTTTTAAATAGCTAAGTACATTAGTACATATAGGTTAGTTAAATCATAATATTATCTTATTATTCTTATTACACATATTATTGTAAACAGCCTGATGATTTTTTTACCGTGTATAAATAAAGATCTATCTATCTTCAAAATGTTTCATTTCTATGGTAGTGATCAATCGAAAGCCTAGCGGCTACGCACATCTAGCTCATTCAATTTAATAGCTTATACTATCATTCTTTCTTTTTTCGTACACATTTGTAAATTTTATTAAAATAAAATAAAAGTAGTACAAAATAAATGAATCTGAATCTGCTCTTTGACCCAAAGATATTCACGGACGATCTTCTGCAGGCTTTTATACGGACCCTACTTATTCTGTTTTCGATTCCACTTTACGGGCTTTATCTAGATGAGATGTTAGACGAGCCTTCACAGTTACACATTCCTGCCTGCAAAATTATTAAGCTTTTGACTCATGCCATATGAGTGCGTACCCTTGCGAATGTGTCCAATAACTTATGCCTTAGTCCATAAAGTTTGAAATGCATTTTGAGACGGAGAAGCAGCATTCTTGATTTCGACGGCTTATGAAAAGTCCGTTCAATTTCACCTAGGAGAATGTAAAGGTGGACGACAAGAGACTAATTAAGTTAGTCGTAAATAACGGGTAAACATTCAAGGCCGGCCCGGTCCCAGAGCTGAGGTTATCTGCGGTTGCTCAGTGAACAGAACATTTTTCCTGCTTTTGATTTGCTGCAGGTTTATTCATGATAAACTTTTCTAATATGTCCTTCACTGCCTTCAAATGTATTGTTGTTCCTCTTCAAAGCGTACTGTACATTTTGGTGTTCCACAGGCTCTGTTTTAGGTCCTTTACTCATATATAAATGACATTCCAAAATCATCTAAATATTTAAAATTTCTTTTATTTGCAGATGACATATAGAGAATATTACATGGCCGCGCGAAGATACTCATCGACACGAGAAGATAAAATCCGTATCTCCAAGCGGCCATGTAATGTTCTGTTTAATATATAATTATTGATGAAATACCAGTTTCAATCTCTTACTAAAAAGGCTAGAAATCTTTGAAATCGAATCATATTTTCAAAAGTGATATCTTCACGTGTGAAGATATCATTTATATCTTCACATGTAAAGATATCACTTATTAGAAAGAAATATACACTGGTATTTCATCGAAAATTATATATTAAAAGTTAATTTTATTCAAGTAACAATATTAAGGAATTATAGTCAACAGTAAATAGAGAATTGGTTGAAATTCAGGAATGGGTATCATGCAATAAGCTTTCTCTAAATACAAATAAATCTAATTACATCAACTTCTCCCCTAGAAAACAGAAAACTGAAAGGCATATCCAGTTAAAAATCAATGATGACAAAATTGAAGAGAAAAACTCCACAAAATATCTTGGTTTGATTATAGATAAACATCTTACTTGGAAAGAACATATTTCTCATATTAAGATTAAAATTGCAAAATCCCTTGGGATATTATATAAAGCAAAGCATTATGCTCCACCTAAAATACTCAAGCAAATCTACGATTCCTTGTTTCTTTCACATTTAAATTATGGAATTCTACTTTGGGGAAATACTTTTGACACTCACCTTGAACCCTTAAGAATACTTCAACGGAAAGCTATTAGAGTAATATCAAATGAGAACTGGTACAGCCATACAACACCTCTATTTCATAAATTAAACTTACTTAAAATTGATGATATCTATAAATTAAATTCAGCATTATTTATGCATGAGATACATGATAAACAATAGTAGTACTTTTATTAATATGTTTACTCCCCTATCAAGCATCCATAGTTACAATACTAGACAGCTAAAGAGACAGGTGTATGATTACTCCCCTATCAAACATCCATAGTTACAATACTAGACAGCTAAAGAGACAGGTGTATGTTTACTCCCCTATCAAACATCCATAGATACAATACTAGACAGCTAAAGAGACAGGTGTATGTTTACATCCCTATCAAACATCCATAGTTACAATACTAGACAGCTAAACTTTTAAAAGACCTTGTCTTTTTATTAGGAAGGAGAGCAGAGGAAATGAAAAATCGCTAAAATCGCTTCATATCAACCCTGTTACCACACAGACAGCAAGTTATATACTATGGAAGCAAGGTAAGGCATTTTATTCATTAATTCTTTCGTATTTCTAGCTCGTTGAAATTCCCATACAAACGCTGTAAGTATTAGCTAGATATTTAGAGCTTGGGCTGCCTGTGGAACAACGTAATACATTCGATCTGCGCTGTCTGGACAGATCCAATGCACATTTGAAAAGGTAAGCGAAATACAATATCCAAACACGTTTGGATATAAACGGGTATCGAATTATAATCAAAGGTTAGATTTCGTCAGGCGCGCTCAGATAAGAAAGTTCAAAGCTCTCAGACAAGACGATCGAGACAAGGAGATATTGATCGATGAGTCATTGTCAGAAATCTATTCCCGGCCGTAAAATTAGGCAATCACTGTTGACAGTTTGGGTCAGGTCAACTACACAGCTAAGGCATGTTTTACGACAGAACAAGAGCCCATCTGGGCTTTCACTCGGGCCACATGAGATTGAAGATGAAATACACTTTCATTTGAAATCCTCTTAGTAATAACCAAAGGGAAGAATTATTAGCAGTCTTTAGGAGTGGCCGGTAGCGCGGTGACTTTCATTCTCTGCTCCCCTAGTATATATATACATGTATGTAATTTAATATTTTTGTTTTCTGGTATGTAAATTAAAGTAGTTGATCTTTTATTGAAAACACTACTTATTCATGTGTGTATGTATGTTCAGACTACTATCGTGCAGCTAGCTAGAGTCTTGAGATATCTGTCAGCAACTCGCAGCTAGTTAATAAATTAGTACTGTTCAGACCTAGTAACTTAGTAGGTTTTACTTTTTGTTTTTCCCTCTTCTGGTTTGTTTCTATCTCTAAAGAGGGCATGAATGGGGTTAACTGACTACTGACAAACAGCCTTAAAAATAACTGACAACTGACAAATGACGATTTTTTTACTGACAACTGACAACCGAAAAATAACTGACAACTGACAAATTTGGTTTTTGTGGGTCAAACATTGTAAATTTTCTCTAGTAATGATTAACTAGGGCTAACTGACAACTGACAAATGGCCAAAATTTTAACTGACAACTGACATGTAGACCCCCCATTCAGACCCTCTCTAAAAGATAGAAATTTGGTCTATAACTGCCCTTGGCGCAAGTGTTTCGTAATCGCAAATAATTGACCGCCAAAGTGCTCAATTGAAATTTCAACCAAAATATTAAAACTGTGCGAAAAACTGCTACTGACTGGTGTTTGGCGATCCTCGTTATCCATGATGGCTCAATTGACGTACAATACACCCGGTAGTTGTCGTGGTAAGAGAAATTACCTTGGAGCGAGTAGTGAACGTGGTCGTAGCGAGAGCTAGAAGTCGGCTAGATCGGATGATAACACTGACTTGACATTTGTGTACATTTCAAAACCTTAAAATAACTAAAATCTGTCATCGATGGGCTTTTAGCGCGCTAGATTCTATTCAAGCTACCTCGCTAGGTAGCTTGGAACTTCAAAGTATTCCACCGACCACTAGCTAGCTAATCACCAGAGCAGAAAAACTGTTCAGACTAAAGAAGCTCGCTACCTCCTGTGGTTAGCTAGCTAGATTTACTAGCCTGAACACGGCCACACGTTTACAATTTAGTCTGCAGGTCCGATAAAACTGCAGGTTCCAGTCGTAAACAGTCCGAGTTTGACCAAAGTGAAACGATCGAGCTGCTCGCGTCCGTAGATATATATTTCTTCGTTTGCACTTTTGACATGATATAATTCTTCAAATGGCACCATTGTTTTATTTCTTATGTTTAATAATACAGTTCTCAGCTGTAAAAAAAAATAGAACATTCTATGGAAGATTTCTTGTCCTAAAGTTTGGAAACGTAACACATGCATTTGACGCTAGAAAGTTCAGTACTCGCGGAAGTACGCAAGGTCAATTTACTAGTGGCAGTTTACTAGTTTGCACTATCGGCTGTTATGGAATGGAAACATACTTTCACAGCTTAATATGTATGTCGATTGGTCAGAAGGATATCTTGTTTAAATGCTACGGTCCTTTCGGCATCAGGAAATTTTTAAACGGGAGTTTTCGTATAGTATTTCAAGCTATGCTGTAGTGCGAGTTCAGTTACGCCACAAATGTCGGTGAAACTAATACCGTGTTCATTATTATCGGTTTTCTCTATGGGTTCTCATGTATTCAATAATTACTTCTGGAGCTTCATATTTATGTCGATTGGTCACAATGATTTCCTCTTTCAGTTTTTCCCTTTAGTTTGGACATTAGGGATATATCCTTGGAGATTTCGTACAGTTTAGCGACCGTTGTGTCGAAAGTAGAAACGTTCGTTTGTCATGAAAGTGCGTAAACAAACTGTCACAAGCGGTTTCATAGCAGCTCGATGTTTGACTCCCATATAGTCGATGATAACTTATATAGCTTCATATGTACGTCGATTTCTCACAAGGATTTCCTCTTTCAGTTTTTCCCGTTAGTTTGGACATTAGGGATTTATTGTTGGAGATTTCGTACAGTTTAGCGACTGTGTGTTGAAAGTAGAAAAGAGCCCATCTGGCCTTTCACTCGGGCCACATGAGATACTGAATTTGAAGATGAAATACACTTTCATTTGAATTTGATTGAAAATAGATCAAAAACTCGGGGAAATGTCCGGCTAAAACTGTATGAATAAATGTGAAATGAAACATAAATTTCATAGCAAGAAAAACATGTAATTCCTAATTAGAAAGCTCTTCTAAGTCCGCTTCTCAAATTCACAGACTGTTTTACAAAAACATTTGGGCTTATCGACACAAGAGTTCAGTTGACCTTTCAAATAATTTATTCTGAGGTACGCATACTCTAAATCACAGAGATGTTAAATAAAGCGATAATTAGAAGAAAAGTACATTAACAGACAAACTGAGAGGAAATGTATTCAAATCTAAAAGAGTTTACTTACAGTACTTACGTAACTGAATCTTTCGTTTTGGTTCTTTTGTTAGTGTTGTTGAAAGCATTCCACCTTCGTGCACATATGCACTGAATCGGAATGAAAGTCGAAGCCTACCTCGAACTTAACTTTCAGCTAACCTGTTTCCTTTCATTCCACAATGAATAATAATCTCATAAAGTAAGCCCGTAGCTTTCAATAAATTTGCCAGTGTCTGAATGAAACAGCTAGATCTTTTCCAATTTCTCTCACGAGTCACGGCAGAAGACAGTCTCAAAGAACTTGAATTTTGATCCTCTTCACAGTAACGTAATTTAACGTCTCCGATCAATTCCTGTCTCTTTGCTGGCAGTTCATGCTTCTTGTTCGTGTAGTTGCCCCACTGAGCCGTAACCAGAAAACGAGCACAGCATTTCAGTTGGCATACACTGCGTACATCTGCTTAACTAATTAGATTTGTAAAAATCTTAGCGGATCATGTAAATATTCCGCTTGGCTCAAATATGAGGGTTTCTGCCGTCAAAGTTCATTTTTTGTTTCAGTTTTCCCCATATTAGCAGACTTGTATAATGTCTCGAGCTCTCCGAATCCAGTAGAAAGACTCTGGTTATTCTGTCGTAAAACATGGACCTGACCCAAATTTAGGTTGTATTGCATAATTGCCCACGATGGAATAGATTTCTGACAATGACTATTTGAAATTGATATCTCCTTGTCTCGCCTAGTCTGAGCTTTGAACTTTCTTATCTGAGCGCGCCTGAGGAAATCTAACCTTTGTTTGCGTGACCAGCACAGTGCAATCTGATTGGTTCGAATTTGACTTTTAACGCATGCGCAGAAGCCGTCTGACATGAAATAAAAAATTAATAAATAATAATAACGACTTGCATTTTAAGACTCGGTGCTGCCACAGGCAACCCGAGTAATAACCTAGCTAGCTAGAGAGTCTCTCTACTGATTAAGACACTGTTACATGTCTGTTAATATGGAGAAAACTGAAGAAACCCTCATTGAGCTTGATAACCACGTACAAGAATAATTCTGCCGGTAAGATGTTTTTAGTGTATACCCGAATGCTGTAATCGTTTTCTGGCTGAATAAATAAACTAAAGGGGACCTTTTTAAAGAAGTTTATCGACTCGTAATAATTAATTTACATTGTATTGAACGGAACTGCGTCGAACAAACAGGAATTTTAGCTTTATATTGTACTGCATCAGCTAAGTTTTCCCTTATCCGAGTCTGAGATGTAGTTTGAGTCTTGTCATATGACTATATCGTATATTTAGTTTAGTTTAGGTGTTGTTCTAGTGGAAATTGTGAGCGCAATAAGTTGGAAGATTGGAAAACATACGATAAATAGTACTCGGCGTTAACAGAGCGGACATGGAGGAGTTTGTGCCGTGTGCTAGCTGTCTAGATCTAGTGTGCGAAAACTGCACACAGTACCGTCGAGCTAAACTTGCCAGTAAAACTACTTCGGTCCGACATGTAGTTTGAGACTTGCCATCTAACTATATCGTATATTGAGTTCAATAGTTTAGGTGTTCAAGTGGAAACTGAGTGTGAGCGAATTAAGTTGGAAGACAAATTGCAAAACACATAAAATATGGACTCCGGAATTTTTTGGTATCTGCTTCTATTTTATGGAACTCGTTACTACTGGAAATTAGGTCTATTGTTTCTCTTAGTTCTTTTAATTCTAGTGTTAAAATTATTATTATTATTCAATTTTCCTTTTGGTATAGAATAGGGAATTACTTGTAAAACGATACGTTACAGTATCTGTATTATTGCATAACATTTTAAATACTTGTTGTATTGTAAAGCGCTATGGGACTTTAGGGCATGCATAGCGCTACATAAATCGATTATTATTATTATATATGAGCTTATCAGTTTATGCGGCCGTTGATAAACAAACTCATAACGGTTAAGCAAACTCGTAAGGTTTTCTCAACTGGCAATGTGCTGTTTTTAATTGCCATGTTGTGGCACTCTATCTCTTCAGCGCTCAACAGTTTAGTTCGAAGCTATGCTTCAAATAAGGTACCCTAGCATAGTTGTTTTGTTAGCACAAGTATAACACAGGTAGCCCGAAAATAACAGAGGGCATATATTTTGCACTTATTGTTACTTAAGTCTTAACTTAACTTTAAGCCTTCATCATTTATCTATTTAATATTTTTATATGACTTGTATATTCTCTGTATGTGTACTATGTGTTAATATATTTATATGAATATATTTATTATATTTATTATACTTATTATATTTTATTCCAATAATTTTATTTAAGTCTTTTTTCTTTTCTTGTATATTCACTTTGTAACTCTGTAATCATAAGTCTACATACTGTTTTTGTTCTATTAGATTTCGTAGAAACCAGGCTCTATTGTTCTTAAGTTCTATACATGTATGTAACCAAATCAAATTGCTATCCAACCATTTACGGCAGTCAACTCGAAAGCTTGTGCTCCTTTGACTGCCGTTGCTTGTTCAATAGCTTTTATTTTTCTTGTAACTAAACTGTTCTACTATAACTATTGCTTAATTAGACACTTAATTTGTAATTCTTTGTTAAACAGTGTGAAATAAAAACTGAGTTGAGTTGTAAAACAAAAATAGGTAATCTCAAAAAATTTTGGTTGAAAATAAATCCTACCAGCAGACATTAGCTGTGTGCGTACTACCAAATAGCGATGTGACTGTACGAGGGAACTTCTACAAACAAATATTTTTAATGACCACAATATCAGACTAATCAAAACATTAATATTGCTCACCTGCAACGATTCATGGCCGCACACGGGGTCACAGGCAGTAACGCAATCGGCTGCTTTTGCAGCTTCACGCGGCATTTACACAGGTAACCCGAAACAACTAAGACGATAACAGAATTTGTTTTTAATTGTAAATGTTAGTTAATTAAATGATGAAATGCTTGCTAGTGTACTCGTGGTCGCTCGTGTTGAGTTCTAAATCAGATCCTCGTAGTAATTTCATGCAATTTGTTTTCGGCTGGTACCGCACTACTACACAGGTAACCCGAAACAACTAAGACGATAAAACAATTTTTCCATTTTTTTATTATATTTTTTTGTTATTTAAATTATGAACCGCTGTGCACTCGTGTTGACTCGTGTCTTGATTCATGTGGAGTTTTAGATCAGATGATCATAGTATTTGGATCGAAGTATTTTTGGGTTACCTGTGTTATCCTAGGGTAGCCTGGCTTACTCGAAGTCGCTCGTGTTCTACTTGTGTTCACTCGTGTACTGACTCGTGTGGAGTTTTATATGAGATCGACTGTGTGTGCGTACTTTCGCATCTGAGTGTGAGTTGTAATGTGCCAAACTTCTTAGGTATATGAGATCATCCGCGTTACCAAAGATACGCCGGAGTTCAAGCTGCATGCAGCTTTTTTTTTTTTATTATTATTGTTCTATCGGCGACAGAAGGTGATCAGTTCAGACCTTTGCCGCTAACAATGTGGGTCGGAGACGCTGTGATCGAGCAATAAAGCAGTAGGCATGCGCATTAAACGTTATAGATCTATTTAACACTGTTTACATTACATAAAATCATCACCGAATAATTACCACGACGGGAATGTGGAATGAGCAAACGTGCGAGACTTCGAGGCGCTATCGGTAATTTTAACTACTTTCTAACCTTATAATTCTTGTAAAGGAACTGTTATTGACCATAAAAATACATGAACAACATAATACATTCGATCTGCGCTGTCTGGACAGATCCAATGTACATTTAGAAACGTAAGCGAAATACAATACCCAAACACGTTTGGATATCAACGGGTATCGAATTATAATCAAAGGTTAGATTTCGTCAGGCGCGCTCAGATAAGAAAGTTCAAAGCTCTCAGACTAGGCGAGACAAGGAGATATCAATTTCAATGAGTCATTGTCAGAAATCTATTCCATCGTGGGCAATTATGCAATACAACCTAAATTTGGGTCAGGTCTTGTACAGCTAAGGCATGTTTTACGACAGAATAACCAGAGTCTTTCTACTGGATTGAGAGCTCGAGACATTATACATGTCTGCTAATATGGGGAAAACTGAAACAAAAAATTAACTTTGACGGCAGAAACCCTCATTGAGCCAAGCGGAATATTTACATGATCCGCTAAGATTTTTACAAATCTTAGTTAAGCAGATGTTTTCAGTGTATGCCAACTGAAATGCTGTGCTCGTTTTCTGGTTGAAGAAATAAACTAAAGGGGACCTAAAGGGGACTATTAAAAAGCTAGCTTTGTTCGACGCTCTTTAGTACGGTTAGTAGCACCGCCATAAACTGGAACGAGACTAGTGAAAGGTCATCCGCTCGCATAGTGAAAGCCTAATAGAAAACTTATTAATTTGCCAGGTCACGCAAGGTAACTGGAAATCAGAAGGCAGTCTCGCCTTGTATTCACACATTTTGTCGTTAGTTCACGTTGGTTGGTACAAATAGATAAAAAAACAATGATTCAGCTTTCGAACAATGTCAACGTCTATACAAAGATGTATTCAAAAGACATAATTATGTTCTGCTATTATATTTTTCTGTGTTGCGCGTCTTTGAAGAGAAAATTAGTTTTCATGTTCGAGTTAGCCCGGAAATACATATTGATAACAATAGGACAACACAGGTAACCCGAAAATACAAAGACGGCACGCACTGATGCCACAGGTAACCCGGAACAACTAAGCCGATAACACAATTTTTATTATTTTATTATTATCATGATAATTGCGTACCCTGGGATAACACAGATAGCCCGACAATACATAGAGTATAGTAATGTACCGCATTGATAACAATAGGACAACACAGGTAACCACGGCACACACTGATACCACAGATATCCCGAAACAACTAAGCCGATAACACCATTTTATTATTTTATTCTGATTATGATTTTGTGTTAATTAAATCATGAAGCGCTAGTGCACTCATGTTCACTCGTGTCCTGAATCGTGGAGTTATATTTCAGATCCTACTAGTATTTGGATCCTAGTATTTTTGGCTACCTGTGTAATCCTAGGTACCCTGCCTTACGTGAAGTTGCTCGTGTTGATTCGTGTTTTACTTGCGTGCACTCGTATTCACTCGTGTTCTACTTGTGTTCACAACATCTGAACAAACATGTATTCTAAATATATAAGTTTTGCTATTATATTTGTCTGTGTTGCGCGTCTTTGAAGTGAAAATTAGTTTTCAAGTTAGTTTTCAAGTTCGATTCTCCGCTGATAAATTTAGATTGTGTGGTGGCTCAATTCAAAGCAAATTTTTCCATATTGAAGAAAACAGACTTGAGCCGTCTGAGCGGAGGCTGCAATGAAGGTTTCAGCTTTTCTCTTCATAGACGCGTAACATAGAAAAATTAAATAGCACAATTAATTTATTTCGAATACATCTTTGCATAGATATTGAATTGATTTTAGGCTTTAGTTCCTCTTTAAAGGTTCGTGCAGCTTCTTGTTACTCTGGCGCTGCTACGTGATGCGACTGTGCATGTATACTTTCGCATATGATTGTGCAATCCAATTTGACTGATTGCTCGTGTGTACTAACAGTGATAATAATAATAATAATAATAATTCCTAACGATAATCATAGAAATAATACGATCATTAAATAAATAATTAATTAATTAATTAATTAATTAAATAATTAATGTTCGGTATCTAGCGCATAGATAATGGAATGAAAACCAGCCTATCTTATGTAATTTCACCCAACTAGATGAAATTTTGGGTGTGATATTCGCGCAAATTAAGTTCAGGGGGGGTTAAGCCATTTCTAAATTTTGTTTTCTCTCTCATTTCTTCTCCTAAACTTTGATTTCAACCAAACTAAGAAGACCCCCTGCAGTTTTCCATGGGTAACATTTTGGTGAAAACCCCATGTCTCTACCATGTTCCTTTCTACCCGTAAAAATCCATCGCCCTTTCCGTTTTGGCCGCAAAGCATGCTGGGACAGTTTCATTTGCTATTTCCGAGTCCAGAACTGGATTAAATAACGTTGCAGCGTTAAAATCATAGTTTTGGTAGTAAATACGACGAACACAACATATTGCTTGCAAATGTGGGGTAAGAAATGCGAACCTTGCAAAACTGAGGGGGGAGGGGTGGAAAATCCTATGCCTTTCCTGTTAATAATGGAACCCTCCCCATTAGAAATGGCTTGAATGAAGTTGCAGCGCTAAAACCATAGTGTTGGTAGTAAACACGACGAACACAACTTATTGGTTGCAAATGTGGGGTAAGAAATGCGAACCCTGCAAAACTGAGGGGGGAGGGGTGGAAAATGCTATGCCCTTCCTGTTCATAATGGAACCCTCCCCCATTCAGAAATGGCTTGAATGAGGTTGCAGCTTCAAATCACAATGCATGGAGTGATGTGGCAGAGTTAAAACCTTGGTTTCTCTACTCGACGCGACAACTGCCATGCGGCATGAACTGCGGATGACTGTCAGTTCGCGAGCTTGTGATGACATTCCATGCACTTGGATGCAAAATAACAATCGTTTCAAGGAGAAACTTTTTCGACTGATGTTTACGCCACTTATTTCCACGGGAAGTGCTCCAAAATTCCACTTGAGCCTTAGTAGGTGGAAAATAACCAGACACCCATGATCACTACCATGCAAGTTGCATGGCACTACCCAAAACGCACTATGACCTAGCTAGCGTCTAACACACGTGTTGGATTATCGTTAGCGGTATCCACTAGTGTAATATAATAGATATAATAAAATGAATAATAACAGGAGATAATGAGCCATAATTGATGTTATCCAAAGTAGTTTTTGATGTAGAACATGATTTTTTATATTATTTTGTTGAAAAATGAAATCCAGGGGGGTGCGGCGTCATATTTTCTAGCCCTATTTTCATGAAATTGTGTTACATTTTCTGATCAGAACACGTTTGAACTTGTGTTTTTGTCTTAAAAATCAAGCAGCTACTGTATTTTACGTGTTGGATTATCGTTAGCGGTACCCACTTGTGTAATATAATAAATATAATAACATGAATAATAACAGGATATGAAGAACCACAATTGACCTTATCTGAAGTAGTTTTTGATGTATAGCTCGAATTTTGATATAATTTTGTTGAAAATTTAAATCCAAGGGGGTGCAGCGACATATTTTCTATCCCATTTTCATTAAATCACATTAAATTTTGAGTATCATTTGATTATCGTTAGCGATTCCCACTTGTTCCTAACGATAAACATAGAAATAATACAATCATTAAATAATTAATTAATTAATTAATGTTTGCTATGTAGCGAATAGCTAAAGACACAAAAACCAGCCTATCTAATGTATTTTTGCCCAACTAGATTAATTTTTTGCTTAATTACTCGCGCAAATGAAGTTCAGTGGTTGGGGGTTAAGCCGGTTTTTATCGCTTTTTGCTTGGCCGAGCGGGGCCTGGGCAACTGGTTAACGTCAATTCTGTGTTTCGGTGTTGAACGTGAAAACTTAGAAACCGATCAGTTTTGTCATGAATAGCATTCCCAACACATTTTGCTAACACTAATGGGTATACCATTTCCAGGGGGGGTGGGGTAGGGAATAATTGTAATTGATAGCTTATGTTTCATATGTAACAAATAGCTAAAGGATTCAAAACTAGCCTATCGTATGTAATATAGACCACCTACCTGAAATCTTTGCGTTATTACTCGCGCAAATGAAGTTCAGGGGGGGTTAAGCCGTTTTGACTTTTTGTTTTGGCTAGCATTTCTCCCCCTGAAATTTAATGTCAACCACATTACGAGGAACCCCTGCAGTTTTCTATGGGTAACATTTTGGTGAAAACCCCATGTCTCTACGACGTTGTTTTCTGTCCGTAAAAATCCATCGCCCTTTTCATTTTGCCCGCAAAGCATGTTGGGACGGTTTCATTTTCTTTTTCGTAGTCTACGACTGGAATGAATGAAGCTTCAGCGTTAAAATCTTAGTTTTGGTACTAAATACGACAAACACAACTTATTGGTTCCAAGTTAAGGGTAAGTTCATCGATTCTTGCCAAACTGAGGGGGGAGGGGTGGAAAATCATATTGCATTTCCCATTAAAAAGGTACCCTCCCCGTTACAAATGGTTTGAATGAGGTTGCAGCGTTAAAATCATAGTTTTGGTGCTAAACACGATGAATACAATATTTTGTTTCCAAATTTGGGGTAAAAAATGCGAACCTTGCAAAACTGAGGGGGGAGGGGTAGAAAATAGTATGCCTTTCCTGTTAATAATGGTACCCTCCCCATTTAGAAGTGGGTTGAATGAAGTTGAAGCTTACAAATCATAGTTTTGGTACTAAACACGACGAACACAACATATTGTTTGCGAATTTTGAGTAAGATCTGCAAACCTTTCAAAACTGAGGGGGGGGGGGAAGAGGGGTGGAAACCATTGTCTGATTATCGTTAGCGGTATCCACTTGTAATAATAATAATAATAATAATAATAATAATAATAATAATAATACGTATTAGGAGCATCATACATAAGTCTCGATGCTCTTACAATAGTAGAATAACTATTTCTACAAAAGACTAATTAAGAGTCATTGTCTGAGAAAACCGGGCAAAACCGAAATATGGGGGTCGGCCGATTCCCATAATTTTTTCAGCATTTAGTAGGTACCTGATAAGATTACGAACGGTGGTATTTAAAGTTCCACTCGTCTTTTTGTTTCTGAGATTGACCACCCCCTCCATTTTTGGCCTAGACAGACCGTAAAAACAGTAAAATCTGGGCTAACTTTGAAAGGCTATCAAAGTCACTACGCACAACTGACGGCTTTGTTACATTTTGTGTGTATTATCTACCATTTAAATAGCATGTTCACGTTTGCAAAACTCTAGTCGGTGAAATTCTTTCTTTTTAATATTCGGATAAAATTCGGTATTTTAGCTTATCACGAAAATCACCAGAATGGAGTCATTCTTAAGGGGCTGTTTCTCAAAAGTGCGGTAGTTTATTTTATTACTAAAATCATTTTTCAGTAGCCTATACAATTGTCATCAAAAATCTGCAAAGTATTGATTGGCACTACTCAATGATTTAGCGTGAGGCCTGTGAGAAATAGCTGAAAATGTGCATGTTTTAACTTTTTCCCCGCCAAATTTTCAGCCTTAATATCAATCCGGCGTGTAAATTTGTCAAAGTATTATAGCATAACCTAATGAAAATGGCTCAGAAGACTATTACTTTACATCGAAACATTTTAGGAAGAGGTAAAAGTGTAAATATTTGATATTTACAAAAGTAAAACTCGCTGGCCTTCGAAAGACCCAGGTCAATTTCCCGCGAAATTAAGTTATTGTTGTCTCGCTAGGGCAGTTGTGCTTTCCGTTCCGCTTAATAGTGAAATAAGGAATCTACGATTAGCAGATCTATTGAGTTTGATGATAGTGGGCTATGATTATACATCCTTATAACCAGTAAAAATACATGTAGCATTGGATCATTCTCAGAGAGGGTAACGTGACGTGTCACGCAAGACCGGCTGAACAATTTCTTCAAGGCGAATAAACAATAAATCCGAGATACATATTATATGTATTGCAGATGCTTTTCCTCAGAGACATGTCTTCATTTACATGCAGGGTATAAAATGTATATAGTTCCTGTAATGATATTTTATTTATTTTGTTTTTCTATTTAGCGCATTAAAAGTATTTGTGATGCGGTATGTAATATTTCGCTGAAAAGGGGTTTGCATTTTAACTGTTGTCTTTTCAAAGTCATTTCTTGTGATTGTTTAAAAAAAGGGTATACGCCACCCTAAAGGGTAAGGTTTCGAGCTGTCTTAATGTAAAATAGGGTAATACATTTCGCATTTTTAGTTTGGAATAGGGTATGATCTTCACAGGGAAGTATGAGACTGCACATTTTTAAATATTTCACTTGTTGTAAAATAGAGTACAGGTCTGAAAAATGGTATGGAAAATCGTATATTTTGGTCTGAAATAGCGTCAGGGTTTTGAGAACCGGGCGGAACACTCCCACCCAAAAACGTTATTTGGTATACTGATACTATTCATTCAGGTTATTGGAAAATGTACAGCTACACAACTCACGCATGGCATAAGTTACCTCAAAATCGATCACTACGAAGCGAGCCAAACATATATAAACCAGCACATTTTGTTTAATTCGTTGTCAAATTTAACGAAATTTTTGTATGTTGATATTAAAATGAAATAACGTCTTTAGGATCAAACATGTTTGTATATTGACGTTATTGTGACGTCATAAAGAACGAGTCCTTTTAAGGTTAAATTTGGCGTTAGGTTTGAAATATAGCATGCTATCACAACAACATAAATATGTGTTTTTGATTGCCGCAAATTTAAAGTCTCTACGATAAATATATGCTGAGTTATTAAGAACTGAAGATTCCTGTGACGTCAGATTTTCTGACGTCATAGGTCTGACATCAGTCATGCTTTCTAAATTGAAGAAACATAAAAAAGACCATATTGCGGCTATTCAGTGTACAGTAAGTATACCTGAAAAATACTCGAATAGTTATTTTTAAAAGACGTTTCGAAACATATATGACGTCATACTGACGTATCCTCTTTTTCACTGTGAATTTTAAAGTATTTCCTTTCAAAAATTGAAAATTCTAAAAACATACGGTTGTGAGTACCGATTTACCCTTTTGATTGCTAGATAGTCGTAAACAAATATTTTAAACTCTAAAAGATGAATGAAGAAGTTATTTTGTAAATGGTTCTGTATTGAATATTTCCCGCGGGAAAATTACCAAAATTCAAAATTTAATAACTTTTCTCCCTCCGTAACCAATCGAACTCGGGTTTTCGGTTTCTTTGTTGTCAACATGATTGGAAATCGAAAATATAAAATTTACTGATGTTAAAGGTAATTGAATACATCGAGAAACCTATTCTAAATGGATACGTGACGTAACTGTGACGTCATAAAGATGTCTACGGTAGTTAAAATCATCGAATTTTGTTTTGGTCATAAAAAATCAGTCTTCTACGTTGGAAACTTTTGAAAATATAGCAAAGTGATCGATTTTAGGGTCATTTGTGCCAAGCGTGACTATCGGGTTTATTTAACAGCAAGATAACTTTATTGTCCATTTTTGAGACGTGAATTACAGTTTTAGAAGTCGTCACAAGCAATGATACTTCGATAAATTCGCAACCAGGTCGCGCGGCAAAGGTCCACAGTGTTCCATTATCTTAGCATTTATTTCAGTAGTATTTTAGTCTTCCAGTATTTTAGCATCGGTTATAGCTACAGGCCTTATTAATTGTAAAAAGTATATCCTGATACCTTCACTGATTTGATTTATAGCTGTAGGCAAATACTTCATACATGTACGTTTCACGGCGTACCTTGTTTCACTTTTGTCTATATCGTCCCTATAGTACTACTTATACACCAGGAGCCGGTTGTTCGAAGCAAGAGTAAGCTCTACCCCGGGATTAAATCACTAACCCGAGGGTAAACTGTACAGAATACAATTATAGATTTAGCGCTATCCTAGGGATAAAGTTACCCTTGCTTCGAACAACCGAACCCAGGACAATAATATATACATGAAATCATGTCATCAGACCAAAAAGTGAGCATTCTGTTTGGAAAACCTGGAATCTAACCAGGATAAGGCGAATTTTGTCGTGATAGCTGAATAGAATGTCAAGCAAAACATAAACGACCACTAAGAAACCAAATAACGATCGGCAGTTTTTTAGCGTCTCGCTTTTTGACAGTTACCATCCATTCTTTCGAGCATTTTACTCTTGAATGCTAGATAATACTGCGAACTCAGTGCTCGTTTTTCAAATAGAAAAAAAAACAAGGATTGCTAAATGCTTGAGTTGTAGCAGGTTTTGAATTACAATTTCTTCATATTATCAATAATGTTACAATCAACTGATTCCAAACCCGTGCATGCCTCCTTCCCCGGGCAACCCCCAGGCATATGAATTATTCGGATTTTGCCATCAAATGCCCCACTACCCAGGCAGAAAAGCTGGTCAAATGCCCCACCATTGTTTCTTACCGGTTGGTCAAATGCCGTAGTTTAGGGGACGTGGTCGAAAAATTTCAGAAACTGACGTCATCAATGACTTTTGACAATATTAATCAATTCATTGCTTTAACTGATAATCATTCTACAATCATACTAAACGACAATTAACATTCCCGAATGTTAAAGATGTTATGAACTTTTAATGCAGCCAGGGGCGTAGTAAGGTCCTGAAAATTGGGAGGGGGGCAAAATTATGAATTATGAACATTTCTATTCTGGGGGGGGGGGGTTGGGGGGAGACAAAATGATGAATTCTGGACATTTCCATTCTGGGGGGGGGGGGGGCAAACTCATGAATTCTGGGACATTTTTATTGAAAACTACTGTCAATCTCCTGGGACTGGGCAGAGGGAGGGGGGCAACTGCTCCACCCCCCCCCCCCCCCCCCCTTACCTCCCTCTTCCCCTCCCTACGCCACTGAATGCAGCTACAGGTAAGTCTAACTCGGCTTTGCAATCGAACTAATCCCTTTCCACTGAAAAGAGGCATGCACTCTTCCCGATGTTCGTAGTAAACTGATGCGGATACTACGAAGGGCCGCTAACTGTGGGGCGCTTACAATAAAGACATTTAAGGAAAAGGAAATATCTAGAAATATTAATTGCGTTCGACGAAGGAGAACGCATACTAATCTTGCAGTGGACTCCCTGTGGTCATGTGGTGGGCTACCTGTGCTTCCCCAGGCGAAAGAAATCGAGATTTGTGTATGTCCTCATGTTTGTACTTTTTGGAATAAATTATCTCGGCCGGGGAACTGGTAACCACACGTACACGATGCGAGCGGCCATTTTTGGTGAATGCCAGCATGGCTTCTGTTTTGTTTCGCGATCGGTTAGTTACTTGCCTTATTTTCCGACATTCCAATGCAATGATGTTTCAAAGGTTCGCAAGTACAATTGAGGAAAGTGTGTAGTACATCTGGAGGAGAAGAGGACCTTGAACATTCAACTCGGCCATAATTATTTATTTATTTATGCTGAACCCGAGTTGGCTTGCTCGCTTCAATTTGAATTGTGCTGTTCGGTTTGCCGACACCAAAACTGCAAATGGTCAAGATGCTATAAATCATACCTGAAGGCTGAAGAGAAATACATGGATATGAATATTTCAGTGTGAGTTGTGAATTTGTAAACAACCGAGTGAATTATGTTGGCTTGCTCGCTGTACTGGATTCTGCTTTTCGCTGACAGTACATACAGATACCGAAACTACAAACAGTAAAACTAAAAGATGACCTGGCTTAAGAGAAACAAGATCTGAGTTTTCTAGATACCCGTAATCGCCGTATCTTGTGTGAGTTGCGACACTGTGTACTACTGTACATCTTGGTTATACAAATTAACGGATTCAAATTATAAACACTACATTCAGACAGAGTTAATCTATACCGACACTTTGATATGCCAAGGAACTGGAATATCAACACAGTAGAAGGTGAGGAAAATTTAAAGTACTGACTTTATTGCTGTGTTCAATTAATCTACACTGAATTTCTAACGGACCTGAAACGAGGCTGATCAAAGCCAGGACCCGACAAACAATGGCGCTCAATATTTGTTCTCACTTGAAAAATACCCGGGAAACATAATGTGAATGATCTGAATCGAAGGAACTGCATGGGCTGCATGTACTTTATACACATGCATATATAGTTTATGTTCTAAGAACTGGAATTCAGTTTATACACATCTGAATAGTAATATTTAATACGTACTTTATATGAAACCCTTTATATATCCTGTAATATACTGTATTTTATATATCCTGTAATATAGTGTCCCCAATTAGCTTTACAGCTAAATACTATTGACACTCAAATAAAGTTCATGTTTGCATGTATGTATGTAAATGTATGTAGCTATAGCCTTGGTTGATTTGTGTTCTACACTAACTTCAATTATCGCTTTACACTGTATACCACACAGCAAAATGTGCTGCGAATTCTCAAATAAATGCCATAACCATATAAAACACACATGTATACATATAGCCCCATAAGCATCGCATCCAATGATTTAATGTTACACAAAGATAATTACAGTTTTATACCCAGATGCATCCCCTTGTATATTAACATATAAGTCAAGACATCAAAATTTTCACATTAGTTAAAAAACAAGCACTTTTGATCAGGATTACGTACACTGTCCACATCATTGCAGCAATTTTTCAGCTTTTCAGACTATTACCACAGTGCTTTCTCTTTCAAAAAATATGTCGAACGCACTTTGATAATCTATGATTACTTCTAGTTATAACTAATCGTTAATAATAATTTCCTCAATATCCAATAATAATTTGCAACATGTATGCTTGTTCGACATGCTTTTAAAACATATCATCCACTACAATTATACTTCCTGGCCATAAATTTAAAAAAAGTATAAATAAATTTATTATTGTTGGTGGCCTAGCTCGTTTAACTTTTTTAGTTATTCTAGGTTAGTCACCCTGTACCTTATATTTGTAATCGTAACAAAACAAAACAAAACACCTTGTGATATATTAAAGGGGGTGTATCAAGGTGAGAGGATTTTACATTCGCAGTCCGGGCAAAAAAAACTCTGAATTTCTAACGATACAACCATACAAGGAAAGAATATTCTCTCCCTGGAAATCTATCAACTATTAAACTCGCCATTGCAGTGCATTTACATTATTTTTATAACGGTTTCCCGCTATTCTTGGGTTGCAATCATTCCCAAGGGAATAAAATCACTAATTGTCAAATCACTAATTGGCGGGAAAAATGATCTAAAAAGAGCCCAACCTGTGAAAACGCTGTGACAGCTGTATAGGAGATAAGGACGCTCCTGGTTTAATATGGGCTCCTGCATTTTGTGATTAAATTTTACAGCGAGGTTTTTCAGTTGTAATAGCATTTTTCTGGTGTATTAACTCGAACATCCCAACAATTCCCTGCATTATTTCTCATCCTCCTCCCTCAAGCTACATGTAAATGAGGCATGTCTCTGAGGAAAAACATCTGCAATGTATATAATATGTAGCTCGGATTTATTGTTTATTCGCCTTGAAGAAATTGTTCAGCCGGTCTTGCGTGACACGTCACGTTACCCTATCTGAGAATGATCCAATGCTACATGTATTTTTACTGGTTATAAGGATGTATAATCATAGCCCGGCCTGCTATCATCAAACTCAATAGATCTGCTAATCGTAGATTCCTTATTTCACTGTTAAGCGGAACGGAAAGCACAACTGCCCTAGCGAGACAACAATAACTTAATTTCGCGGGAAATTGACCTGGGTCTTTCGAAGGTCAGCGAGTTTTACTTGTGTAAACATCAAATATTTACACTTTTACCTCTTCCTAAAATGTTTCGATGTAAAGTAATAGTCTTCTGAGCCATTTTCATTAGGTTATGCTATAATACTTTGACAAATTTACACGCCGGATTGATATTAAGGCTGAAAATTTGGCGGGAAAAAAGTTAAAACATGCACATTTTCAGCTATTTCTCACAGGCCTCACGCTAAATCATTGAGTAGTGCCAATCAATACTTTGCAGATTTTTGATGACAATTGTATAGGCTACTGAAAAATGATTTTAGTAATAAAATAAACTACCGCACTTTTGAGAAACAGCCCCTTAAAAATGACTCCATTCTGGTGATTTTCGTGATAAGCTAAAATACCGAATTTTATCCGAATATTAAAAAGAAAGAATTTCACCGACTAGAGTTTTGCAAACGTGAACATGCTATTTAAATGGTAGATAATACACACAAAGCCGTCAGTTGTGCGTAGATAATACACACAAATGTAGCAAAGCCGTCAGTTGTGCGTAGTGACTGATAGCCTTTCAAAGTTAGCCCAGATTTTACTGTTTTTACGGCCTGTCTAGGCCAAAAATGGAGGGGGTGGTCAATCTCAGAAACAAAAAGACGAGTGGAACTTTAAATACCACCGTTCGTAATCTTATCAGGTACCTACTAAATGCTGAAAAAATTATGGGAATCGGCCGACCCCCATCTTTCGGTTCTGCCCGATTTTCTCAGACAATGACTCTTAATCTAATTACAATATATATAAAAAACTAACTACTACTGAAAATAAAGGTCTTAAAGGGATACCCGAGTGAAAAACACATTAGGGCTCAAAAGCATCTTTCAGATGTACTTTGTTCAGAAAATGTATTAAAATTTGATAAAACGTTTTCAGAGTTGAGAACGAGCCCCTCAAAGTTGGCCCCGCGAAGACCTGGGCGCCGCCATTTTGTTCACATTAATTCCTGTGACGATTTTTACGTCACTTCGTCCCACCGGAGTCTTGCGGCTAACTTGTAGCGACTTGTTTTCTTTGTAGAATTTTCACACGCTCGGAATTAGAGTAGATTTTCATCGATATGGCAGAGCAATTTCGTACTAGAACAAAAATATCATGAAGACGATATTGTGAGAGAAGTTCAGAAGACTGGGAAGACGAAGAAAAGCATGTGGAAGGCGAGAATATCAGACGAACAACAAAAGGCAACTACCGAGCTAGTGGAGTAGTGCTATACTGGTGTTGTGCTATGATGTAAAGATTCGCTGTGTGTTTTTGTATGGAACTTGTCAGCCTTAAACGCAAGGTACATTATGACAATATTGATATTGGCATTGGTTTCAAAACTTATGTATTATTGGAGCTATATAATTTGCGAGTTATCCGGTTCGATCTGACTGACTGCATGGCTTTGTGCAACTGAAACGAAACACCTGAAAAGTTAAAACCTCCCTGTAAAAACCGATCATAACTAGCCCAACATAGCAGAATATATGCAATGACACAAGAACGAGACACTGGGAACAATTTTATTGCAAATATAATTCCATTCCCTTATTAAATTGTGTGAAAGCATTGGCGCGATCAAGCCCGGCATGTTTGTGGTGGAACTTGGCGCGCGCGCTGATTCACAGCACATCAGTTAGGTAAACGAAATTAAAATTATGTGGCTTGCTACACTCTGATTATCTCTCTGGGTCAAATTAAACAAGTTTCGATTGCTATGCCGATACCAATATTGTAATAATCTACCTTTAGTCTTGTGTTTAAGGCTGACAAGTTCCATACAAGAACACACAGCGAATCTTTATAGCACTAGCTCGGTGGTCGCCTTTTGTTGTTCGTCTAATATTCTCGCCTTCCACATGCTTGTCTTCGTCCTCCCAGTCTTCTGAACTTCTCTCACAATATCGTCTTCATGATATTTTTGTTCTAGTACGAAATTGCTCTGCCGTATCGATGAAAATCTACTCTAATTCCGAGCGTGTGAAAATTCTACAAAGAAAACAAGTTGCTACAAGTTAGCCACAAGACTCCGGTGGGACGAAGTGACGTAAAAATCGTGACAGGAATTAATGTGAACAAAATGGCGGCGCCCAGGTATTCGCGGGGCCAACTTTGAGGGGCTCGTTCTCAACTCTGAAAACTTTTTATCAAATTTTAATACATTTTCTGAACAAAGTACATCTGAAAGATGCTTTTGAGCCCAAATGTGTTTTTCACTCGGGTATCCCTTTAAGTAATAATTTAAAACGCTAGAATAACACAGGTAGCCCGGAAATACAAAAATAGGGTACCGCACTGATAACACAGGTAACCCGATAAAACTATAAATTATAATTATTATAATTATATTTGTTTATTATATTTTTTTGTTAATTAAATTATCAACCGCTGTGCACTGGTGTTCACTCATGTCCTGACTCGTGGAGTTTTAGAACAGATCATCTTAGTATTTGGATCCTACTATTTTTGGGCTTCCTGTGTTATCCTAGGGTACCCTGGCTTACTTTAAGTCGCTCGTGTTCTACTTTTGTTCACTCGTTCTGACTCGTTTTATATGAGATCAACTGTGTGTATGTACTTTCGCATCTGATTGTGCGTTGTAATTGGCAAACACGCAGTATCTGAGATAGTCCGCGTTACAAAAAATACGCCGGAGTTCAAGCTGCGTGCAGCTTCTTGTTGTAAAATAAGTTCCACCCAGAGTAAAATAAACTTCTTGTTCTTGTGGTGTGATTAGTCAACTGCCGCCCGCTCGGCGTGACGTTTCTTTCTCTAGATCTCTAACCTTTCTCTGAAATGAACGAAGAAAACCTGTGACCAGGGTACAAGTCACCAGTGATAACATTATCAAGCCGAGCTATTCGACAGTCATAAAATTCCGTTGATTGCAATTTCTAAATCGACCCCTCTCCCCTGTCAGTAAACAACAGCCAATCGGAGAACGCTATAAGGTAATTAGATATTCCTTCAATCAGGAAGGAGGGCCTTCGTTCAAATCTATTGGTGCGGTACGATCAGTCAACTGACGCCCGCTATCAGAAGTTTTCTCTATCTTCCCTTCACGACTGGCTGATTGCGGTTCGCTGATCGCCTCTTCGCGGCTCTCTCTAATCAACGGAGAAAACCTCATCATAATGGCTGTTAATTAATGCTTCCAAGTGATCTTATATAACTAGTCTTTTCCAGAAGAGAACATCATCCTATAATTTACGTGGTCAGTCTACCTTGACTATACCTAGAGTTAACAGTACTAAATATGGTCTTCACTCCTTTAGATATTCTGGTGCTAAGTTATGGCACTCACTTCCCGATTATATTCGTAATCTACCTTTAAACCAGTTTAAATCCACTATCAGGTATCTTAACTTTTCTAATGAATGTTGCTCCTTTTGTAGCACTTCGTGACTTTATTTAATCTGTCCATTTCTCTCCTTCCCACCGACGTCACAACCACTATTATATTAGCAATTGTACATAATTTATTAATTAGCTTATATTTTAATATTAATTTAGTTGTCTTATTTAATTTGTCTTTACTTATAATTGTTATTCTGTTTTCGGAGATATTAGCATGTATTTGCTATCTTAAATTCGAAGCAAAATAAACGTTATTGTATTGTATTGTAGGGGACCAAGATAAGATTTTGGCGACATTTTGAAAACACAGAAAACACAACACTTAACACAGAAATAATAACAATACTTTTATTTCACACTTTTTTAAGATTTTTACATTTTCATTACAGTCATTCCATAATATAATAGAAATGTGCCTAGAGGCTAAATTAACCCTAAGGTTTTCTAGTTAGCCAGCAATCTAGGACTAGTACAAAATAAAGGGGGGAAGACGAGTTTATACATTATGCCAGAATTCCTTGCAATGCGTGAGCAAACTTGAGTAACACCATGATCTTCTCACTTTCTTTTGTTTGTTCAGGGACATTTCATTTCGAATATCCCTCATCAGCATGCATACTTTCACTAAATCTGCCTCATTCACCATGCAAGTGGGAAACTTAGGAGAGCATGTGGCATCGGGTTGCAGTGAGTACTATGTCGTCTAACCCTGAGCCCTTTGGCACCTCACGGTATTAATGAACGCCTTTCGTTCATTTCAGCATGTTTCCTTAGTTTACTCATCAACACTTCCTGTTACAACTATTAGCATTTCTATTGTTGGCGCAATTTTCTTTGATCCCAATTGATCCGAGCACATGTTTCCTCAGCGGTAATCATGCATTGGCGCAATTTTCTTTGATCCCAATTGATCCGAGTACATGTTTCCTCAGCGGTAATCATGCACTCAACACTGTATAAACCGTTTCCCCACCCACAATTCCCTCTTTTGCTCTGACGAAGTGCACCGGTCGAGACCTGTACTCTGATTGCACCATTATATTGTAGCTCTATTGTTTTCGTACTACACGTTCTAAAGGTTAAGGTGTTTTGTATTGTTTGGTAAGCCCTGTGGCTCGTTTCGAGCGGAATAGGATGGCCCTGACGAAGGGCTAGCGCTCGAAACGTCAGCTGCTACTCGCTTTCCACGGCGGTTAGCATACTTCAATCGACTTTAGTTGATTATATACCACTTTGAATATTTCGTCAAGGGAGCAATTATAGAATACCCCGCAACTTTTGAAGCTCCTACCTAGGAAACCTTGGCACCGTGATTCTTCTAATTGGTAAGTAAGGCAGCTAACTGAGTGGCACCGTGGTCCGCAGTCCCATAGTGGTGTGATTGAATTGGTAATAAGGCAGCTAACTGAGAGGCACCGTGGTCCGCAGTCCCGTAGTGGTGTGATTGAATTGATAATAAGGCAGCTAACTTAGTGGCACCGTGGTCCGCAGTCCCGTAGTGGTACATACATACATACTTTATTTGAGACTCCCTTAACAGGGCTTTTCAGTCACAATACAATATAAAAATATATATAATCTAATTTACAGTAAAAATATAATATAATTTACAATTATAGGTTAATTTAATAAACCTTATCTTTATTAAATAAACTATTAAAAACACTTCTCTTAAAATTCTGAATATTTTTGATATTTTGTAGATCTTTTGTAAGACTATTCCATGCACTGACACCCCGGAAATAAAAAGCTCTTTGTCCCGTTGACAATCTGTAGCGTGGAATATTCAAATTTCCAGATCCCCTAGTATTTCAACCATGAATGGCAGAACGCTTAACAAAGTATTTAGATAAATATTCTGGAGCTAATCCATTCATGCATTTAAATGCTAAAACTAAATCATTAAATATAATCTTTTCTGAGACATTTAGCCATTTAAGCGATCTTCGGCCCTCAGAAATATGATCAAACTTTCTTAATCCTAAGACTATTCTGGGTGCAAAATTCTGCACTAACTGCAGCTTATGTAAATTAGATTTAGTAGTATTCCCCCATACCGAGGAGCAGTAAAACAATTTAGTAAATACAAAACTATTTATGAGCAATAAAAGTGTTTTCTTATCTAAAAGGTGCTTGATTCTATTTATCTGTACTAACTGATTCATACACCCAGAAGCTGTTTTAGTAATATGTACATTATACGTAAGGCCTTGGTCTATAAAGATGCCAAGATCCTTAACAACTGGAACAGGTGAAATAGTCTTACCTAGTAATGAAAGAGAAATGGCAGGTAACTGCTTAGTAAGTTGCGGCAAACCAACAACTAGTAATTTTGTCTTATCAGGATTTATGAGTAAAGAGTTTTTTGCACACCAATTACTGATATTCATGAGGTCATTATTTACAGCTGAAATAGCATTTAATGAATTCGATACTGGAAATTTGAAATATAGTTGACAATCGTCAACATACGCAGTAACTTGGCTATGACTAACCTTGTTAATTAGATTATTAACATATATTGTAAAAAGTACTGGACCTAATATCGATCTTTGAGGACACCATGTTTTAATGGTAGCACTTCCGAAACAGAATCTTCATAACGTGCCCTTTGATATCTATCTGATAAGTAGCTACGAAACCACGAAATTGCAGATGGCTTAAGGCCAAGATTATGTAACTTATTTAACAATAAATTATGATTAAGACTATCGAATGCTTTAGACATATCTAATAATACAAGTAATGAGACTGTTTTTTCATCGATTGCCTTCAGGAGTTCATCAGTGACATATGTGAGGGCAGTTTCTGTTGAGTGTTGTTTCCTGTTGCCACTTTGATGTATTGATAGTTTATTGTTCGTAGTTAAGAAATCCACGAATTGCCTGTGTGCAAGTCTCTCATTTACCTTAGATAGGATAGGTAACAATGAGATGGGCCTATTATTGGCCGGTTCTTCTGGATCTCCTTCCTTAGGGACGGGAACAACTTCTGCAATCTTCCATGCTCTAGGAAAGATGGACATTTGGAAAGAGTTGTTGATCAGTCTGGTAATCACTGGTACTGTAGTTGAACAACTGTCTTTCAAAACGTTTGTTAAAATTTTATCGAAACCCGGTGCTTTATTGCTAGATAAGCTTTTAATAACAGACTCAACATCTTTCTCCTTGGCATTCTGGAAACCAAATCGTTCTGTTTCAGTAGGTAAACTGAGTTCTACTTCTTCGCTCGAAGTCCATTCTGTATCCAGTTCTGTATCCAGTCCATTCTGTATCCAGTTCATGGTGTGATTGAATTGATAATAAGGCAGCTAACTTAGTGGCACCGTGGTCCGCAGTCCCGTAGTGGTGTGATTGAATTGATAATAAGGCAGCTAACTTAGTGGCACCGTGGTCCGCAGTCCCGTAGTGGTGTGATTGAATTGATAATAAGGCAGCTAACTGAGTGGCACCGTGGTCCGCAGTCCCGTAGTGAAGCAATTGAATTGTACGAGATGGGAACTGTCTTAATATGAAGTTATTAAAGTTACCCGTCGTAGTTGATGAATAAAATACGTGTGAATCAGTATATGTGAACTTTTTGAGAACTTTTTGAGTCCTTCGTCAGACCGAGGTTGTCTCCTAACCGGAAGGACTTGGAAATGGGCGGCAAAATGTTCGATTTCTCCAGAATGTGGTATCGCTGGATCTTAAAATTCGGGTTGGGATGAGTTCATTTATCATTCTATGTCCTACCGTAGTTTCGAGTTATTTGGAGTGAGCGAAGTGTGATTTTTGTGGCAAAGATGACAGGTTATGCAGCGTATATTTGTCGGTTATCCAGCTAAAGCTTCGCCAGACCGAGGCTATTTGACGGTTGGTCCTAATCGGCACTTCCGGCGTCCAACTTCGTTGGCTGCCAACCTCGAAGGACTTGAAAATGGGCGACAAATTGTTTGATTTCTCCAGACTGTGGTATCGCTGGATCTTAAAATTGGGGTAGGGATGAGTTCATTTATCATTCTATGGCCTGCCGTAGTTTGGAGTTATTTGGAGTGAGCGAAGTGTGATTTTCGTGGCAAAGATTACAGGTTATGCAGCGTATATTTGTCGGTTGTTTCCAGCCTTTTCCTTATATTAGGAGGTGAGGGAAAGAGGTTCGAAAAAAACAGCGGAAACGACCCTAGAAGATTTCAGAGGTATGAATAACCACAACTGAAACATTGTAGGGTGAAGTCGTGTATTTATTTGTCTAACATACATGTTTTGGAAGGATTTATAATATGAACTATTCAAGCGATATTTGTAAGCGTATAAATACGCAAATCTTGAGATTGGGCTGCCTGTGGTATAATTGTGTCGTTCTCAAAAAGTTCACATATAGTGATTCACATGTATTTTATTCATCAACTACGACGGGTAACTTTAATAACTTCATATTAAGACAGTTCCCATCTCGTACAATTCAATTGCTTCACTACGGGACTGCGGACCACGGTGCCACTCAGTTAGCTGCCTTATTATCAATTCAATCACACCACTACGGGACTGTGGACCACGGTGCCACTAAGTTAGCTGCCTTATTATCAATTCAATCACACCACTACGGGACTGCGGACCACGGTGCCACTAAGTTAGCTGCCTTATTATCAATTCAATCACACCACTACGGGACTGCGGACCACGGTGCCACTAAGTTAGCTGCCTTATTATCAATTCAATCACACCACTACGGGACTGCGGACCACGGTGCCACTCAGTTAGCTGCCTTATTACCAATTCAATCACACCACTATGTGACTGCGGACCACGGTGCCACTCAGTTAGCTGCCTTACTTATCAATTCGAAGAATCACGGTGCCAAGGTTTCCTAGGTAGGAGCTTCAAATGTTGCGGGGTATTCTATAACTGCTCCTTGCGGGGTATTCTATAATCTAGCCCCAGGCTCACTCAATCATCGTACCATTCTAGAATAGATCGTCTCTTCTACTGTGTACACGAAGCGGCTCGGTAAATATCCACCACTATTTACCTCCACTTCATAATTATTTAAGTAATGATCCATGTAAAAAGTACGATAAAATCCATTGTTCTGCGGCATTGAGCCTCCCTCACATGGGATTTGTCTGTGTTTAGCTAGACTATACATGCATTCTGGGTAGGTGGGCTCAGAAAAGTGGGCATCAACTTCTAGATCGGCCATATTGGATTTGAGTGCAGTCAATTTTTGCTCCTTTGCAAGTTCAAAAACTTACTACCTAGTACACGGAATATCTTACCTTTACAGATTCTTCAGTTGGGAGTTCTAAGTCGATGTTTAAGCTTTAGAACGGGATTAATAAAGTTTCCAAGTTGACTGCGCTCAAATCCAATATGGCCGCTCTGGAAGTTGATGCCCACTTTTCTGAGCCCACCTACCCAGAATGCAGTGTGATCCAACCGGAAGTCCGGAACTCCTGATGCATGTATGAAAACACTGGATGATGATTATGATTAGTATATACCACACCAGTGAATATCACTTTTCGCGCGCACTGATTGGCTACTCAAACAGTGAATATGATATGAATTTTTTCGCGTTTTGAATAATAAGAGAAAAAATGAGCTCTCGTTGGTATGTGCCTATCTAGGGAATTGGGGAAGGTATTTATAAGGTTGCCGTTGAGGTTTTTACGTTTTCTTGGTGCTACAACTGGAAGGCCTCGCATCAACCAGCTAAAGTTTAGATAAGTGCTACGTTTTCTATTGGATATAAATAAAAAATAAAATAAATAAATAATTAGTTATCCGGTTAGTGTGTTATGGCAAAACAAGGACCATCTTCGGCTCCTCTTGACTTGAGCGCAATTTTGGAAGCTCAAAAAGATTCTATTTTGAATGCAGTTCACAATCAAATTACGGGTCTTCAGTCCAATATCCTGAAAGCACAGTCGGACTTTGCCTCTGCTTTCATATCCGAAGCCGTTCAGTCAGACAAATTTACATTAAAAAAGAAAGGCAACGAGGAGCAATTTAAATTCAATACGAAACTTTCAAGGTGTAGCCGAGCAGCATTATCAGCGCTTGATAACGAAGATATCGCCAAAGCTCAGGAAGAATTAAGTCGAGGTATTTCTCTTATTAATACTCGCCAGAAGATTATCAAATTAGCCGATAAGTCTGCTTACCGGTGGGCTACTGTTCAAGAGTATGTTACTGAAGAACTCGCCGATAACGAGGAGGTGCAAAGAAAATCAATAAAGCGGAGAAACGGACTGCCTCTAGAATTAAAGAGCTCCAAGATAAAAACGGAAAACTTCATTGTTGTGTATTGGCTCTCAACCCAACACGGTCACGACCTCTATTTTATAGTAATGTAGAAAGCGGCTCTAATAGCTTAAAATAGAGGAAAAGATTAAATAAAACTGAGAAAGGAGAAAAAGAAGTAAAAATATAAATATTTTAGTGCATGATGTACTCCGGTCGTTCGGATCAAAAGCGCGTGATCTAAACCACCATAGAACCGTTAATTGAAATACCGTTTTCAAATTAAGGTATATATGTATGAGCTCTGAGCCTGTGAACTTTGGGTAACAAGCCGTTTTTACAGATATAAACATAAAAGGCTCATATTTCAAAAGTAAGAACTACGGGATTTTTATGCGAATTCGAGGCGATTTTCTGCATCTGATCGGCGTACAGTTTGCCGACCTTCCCAATAATTATAGGCAAATTACTGTAACTCCCTCAATAAGACAATATTGAACGGACTGGCTTGAAGCTTCACAGAAACTGAAAGAAATACACAAGAGACAGGTAAGAATATTTTGACGATTTATCGAATTTCATTTTAGAGCAAACGGGCATTCGAACTAAAACGCCATTAACTGTATAAATTTCAAATATCGTTTGGATTCATACAAGGGTACCCTGGCCAGTAAGTAGTTTTGATGATCGAAATCTGACCTCCCCCACCCGTGAAGGGTTACCTTTGCTGCGAAGGCTAGGCTGCTCAGCCAGCTTTTCAACGAACTTTTATTTATCAGTGGTACTTTGGTGGTGTTGGCGCTACGATCGCAAAGCACGTTGGTCCATTTCACAAAATCGGCTCATTTCGCACAAGCTGCCGAAAAATCGGTTCGATCGGCGAAGAGCGTTTTGTTCGGGTATTAAAAAGCAAGTTGTTCCCTTACTGGGATGAATATTCATCTACATGAAGGACGTACTCGACTATGACCTGTAGCATCTCTAAAATGCATCGGACGACAAGAAGACACACAGAACTGGTAAATATAATAAGTAAAGTTTATTTTGATACAAGTTTAAAGATTTCAACTTTAGAATTAACGCTATATTCATCCTGCAAATTTGAGGTAAACAAGGCAAAATCAGGGGGAAAATCCGTTTGACAACTGACGAATCCGGCCACAGGAAGCCCAAAACCAATTTTGAGGATGGTAAGCCTGTGATATTGCTTATCAATTTATTATAACATTTTATATTTCGAAAGATAAGCCAACACTTCATCTTTGACTAGGAGATGAGACCCAGTTAATGCTCAGACTTCCCCTGCTAACTGATTTGATATTTCAAGGATAATCACACAAGTTTCGATTTCATCGGTACATAAGCAGTACCCTGGTGCCAGAGGTTCTAGGTTTTGGTTTTAGGTTTTGTCTAGGTTAGGTTAAGGCGCGAAGCGCCGTCATCGAGGAGCGAAGCGACGATAGGGAGAGAAGAGAACCTCTGGTCAAATCCGTTGAGAATCTCACTTCCATGCGTTTAGTTTGAAATCGAGGCGAGTCAAACCGCTTTTGCGGCCTATAACCCGTCAAACTATGACGACCAATGTTTTGATTTCACACACGAACAATTGCACGTGGCGCTGTGAAGCATGAAATGACAACTGTAGTGTGGTTCTTTATATGGCTACCCTGGACAGTGAAAAAAGTGCCTCGTGCTAGAATTTGCTGTCGTGCTGTAGACCGTTTCTTCACGGGGACGACTTGAAATATCGTCGACTTGCCGGCAACCTGTCGGAAGCACAGTGAAGACGTCTTTACGTTTTATAAACTCGTACAGTGCCTCTTCTTGTTTTGTCTTCAATTTAGTAATCTCCGGAAACTTTGAAGCCAACGTAAACTTCACAGCGTCCCCAAAAATACTCAAAAACTCTTGATTTTCACTTCGTGCATCTCCTTCGCCAGTCGCGGTTGGAAGTAAAACCACATACAGTTGTCGTAAAACCGGTTTGAAGTGGTAGGCCAATGTCAATTGCTGTTGTATCAAGCACTCACGGTCGCACTTGGTAATGAGTAGATAAGCCAATCGGAGACGAGGTTCAAAATCTGAACCTAGCCGTTCTGCATGGAAGTGAGATTCTCAACGGATTTGACCAGAGGTTCTCTTCTCTCCCTCTCATAGCTTCGCTCCTCGATGACGGCGCTTCGCGCCTTAACCTAGAACCTCTGGCAACCAGGGTACATAAGCAGTGGCCTGGTACAAAATGTACTACAAGTACAATGGTTTCTGATGAGCCAAGCTAAGCTTATATATGTTGTACTACATTGTAGGTTGTGTAAAACAAACAGATCATACTACACAACCTAATTTTATTTCGTCTTGTTTTTGCAAAAATATATATATATACTGGTATATTGTTTCTGCTTTTTGTCAAGATTTTTTGCTATCATGTCTAATTTCTAAGCAACCAAGTCCAGAATTGCTTTAAACATGATAGTCAATGCAACAAGTTTCCTACCCTTTATAACATTTGGCTTTTGTTTCTTTTGATACAGGAACAGAAGAGAGAGACATTCCAGCTGCTTGTGCATAATTATATAGATGGGATACTAAACCAGCATATAATTCTACAGAGACAAATAATTATTACAGAACAATATATATATAGCCTGTGTAGCAGTGCAAGGGAGGGAGAGGGGGACAGTGGAGCTCCTTGTGCTGCTATGTTGGCTAAGAACAAGATTCACATTCTCTATAGTCCTGTTCAATAATACATTTAAGCAGTGGTGTCAGGAGGGAGATGGGCAGTTGCCCCCCCCCCCTCCCCCCCTCTGCCCAGTTTCAGAAGAGAGACATACATACATAGTCTTTATTTAAACACAGTCTCCTCATGTTACATGCTCTCCCAGGGAGCCGTGTATAAAGGTAAAAATTACGATAATGAGAAAATATAAAAGCTAAAACTAAGATATTAAAATGTTCTAATCACTAATTAATATAATCATTAAATTTATTTACAGTTGACCTAAGTACCTCTTAAAATTGTATAGGTCTGGCTGGTTTTTGGCTGCACCTGGTAAGCTATTCCAGAGAACGGCCCCCTGATACTGAAAGCTGTGTTTGCCAGCTTCAGTCTGTGGACGTTTTATGAAAATATTATGTGCTGGATTTCTTAAACTATGGGAGTGTACAGTGTTTGAATTTGCAAATAGTTTATGCAAATAGTCTGGTGAAGTCCCGTTTAATGTTTTAAACAATAAAGTTGCAAGTTGTTTGCATATTCTGTTCTCAACATTGTTCCATTTAAGCTCATCCAGTAGCCCAGATGACGGTTCACCATAATTAGAAAAGGTAATCACTCTGGCAGCTCTATTTTGGAGCTTTTGAAGGAAATTGATCGTTTGCATTGACGTCACAAAAACCAATGGCCTCAAGAAAAAACTTATATTAGTGAAATATTGTTAATGCTGTGTATAGAGCAGGTAAAAATATAGAAATGACCGAAATTTTGGAGCAATAGAGTACTTCGTAACCGAGCTGTCGGCCAAATAATATTCGAACAATTTAGTGTAATTAGTATGCGGCGGCCATGTTGGTGTACAGCTTTAGTACACCAAGATGGCGGCCAAAAACGTACTCTACAAATAAAGCTGTTTTCCCCATCACTATGATCAGCATTCACTTCAAAGCACTTTAGATATCACTTTTAAAGGTTTATCAAGTCTAAAATTTGAAATTGGCAGAAATATATGGATTTCCTTGACATTTAGGAAACACGCTGACCTAGGCTGTCACAAAATTCAAAGTACTGTAACTCAAAAACAAATCACCGTATCGACGTCAATTTTTCGAAGAATACTGAGAATACCGATATCTAAATCATATTAAAAGAACAGCTTCATTTATCTCTTAGTTTAGATTTTAGAATTTTGATGACGTCACATGCAAAGGATCTATAGCCCTTGTGTGGTAACATTTTTGAGCTGGCTTTCCAGGAGTATCCCCTGTAGCACCACCGTGACCTCTCTTGCTGGGCTGGTAATTATTCTGTCATCTGTTAAAATAATTAAATCAATAAAAATTGAGGTAATAGCTGACATGTAGTGACAATTGAATTAACAGTACAGCCCTTCCAAAATGTGCATGCATGCGGCATGCATGCATGTAGGCATATATGCATGCATGTGGCATGCCTGCATTCATGCATGCATGCATGAAAATTGGCCCCTGTGCATGCATTGCATGCATCATGCATGCACTGGCTGCATGCATGTGCATGCACGCAGGAGGTCATGCATGTGCATACATGCAGGAGGTTGCGTGCACGAAAATTGGCCCCTGTGCATGCATTGTATGCATCATGCATTTACTGGCTGCATGCATGTGCATACATGCAGCAGGGTGCATGTATGAGAATTATGGCACATCTGCACTGATGCATGGCATCAGCAGGGTGCATGCATGCACAAAATAGATTCATTAATCACAAGATTTCGCTTCAAAATATTGCTTGAAGAAAAATAATTTAGGTAGGAACCAACTCACACTCGTTTAGTGGTTACAATAACAGACACGTTTAATTAAATTCTAGTTAATACACAAACAAATACTACCTACAAATTATTTTGGAAGCTATTTTAACTAACATATTTGAAGTAATTTTGGTTGATAAATTAATTTTAAATCGCTGAGAATGTATCAACACAGTTTCGAAAATGAAACACAAAAAAATGGAGACAAAATGTTTGAACGATATAAAAAATGTATAAATATTTATAGAGCGGCTTTCTCTTAACTGTCCAAAGTTTGAAGAGATCGTATACAGTCACTGTCTGGACATTATCGGTATAACCGAAACATGGCTGACTCCCGACGTGTCTGATGGAGAGATTCTGCCTTATGGCTACCAGATTTTCAGAAATGACCGGTTCCAAAGGATTGGAGGTGGTACCCTTTTGGCCATCAAGGACTGCATAACAGCTTGCCGATTTGATAGCTCTTCTAATACCAACTTGGAGCTGGAATACGTAGCTGCCGAAGTGCAGCTCAAAGACCGTCGCAAATTGTTGATTGCAGTAATCTACAGACCTCCCTCCTCCCCGCCTTCCTGGTTCAAGTCATTTGAGGATCTGGTCCTTAGCTTTCAGTCCTCTGGCAACAAAGATATATTGCTACTCGGTGACTTTAACATGCCTAATATCAACTGGCTAGAGGGATCGGGGTTCTCAAACTCAAGTGATCAATCAGACTTTTGTGATTTCCTAAGTGACTTGAACTTATTCTAACTGGTTGACGAGCCAACTAGGTCTCAGAACATTCTTGATCTCGTAATCACAAACATGGTAGAAAAAATATCAGGCCTAGAAGTCTCGAAAGAAGTATCAATTTCATCTGATCACAAAGCAATATTATTTGACTTGCAAATCCATCCATACAGAAAACCCTCAACACCCAGGGTTGTTTACAATTTCAAGAATGGTGACTTCGACTCCCTGAGGACCACCCTGACCCAAAAACCCATTGATGATGTTTTCTCTGTTAATGACATTGACATCTGCTGGCTCCGTTGGAAGGCGTGGTTTCTTGAAGCCGTGAACAATTGCATTCCAAAAACAAAACTAAAGCGTGCAGACTCGCCGCCATGGATCGACGGCGAAGTAGTTCACTCTATAAATAAGAGAAACACTTTGAGAAGAAGAGCTATAAGGGAAAATAATAGAGAATTATGGGAGCGTGTGAAACTTTTACGAAAGGATACAAAGTACTTGATTAGAGCCAAATTCAACTCTTACATCGAAAAGCTAACTAAGACTTCAACCGTTTCCAATAATAACAACAAGATTTGGTCTTTCTTCAAGGCAAAGTCTAACAAAGGATCAATTCCCGATACTGTCGAACTTGGAGATACTAAATATGATACTCCACTCGGGAAGGCTGAAGCGTTCAACATCTTTTTCGCCTCCACATTCAGACAGCCCAATCTGGCCACCGCTATCCCAGCCGTCGAGCCCTTCACTACAGCTACTTTATCCAATGTTGTGCTATCCTTATCTGATGTGTTGAGAAATCTGGTCACCTTAGACGTATCCAAGGCCGTTGGCCCAGACGGTATCCCTTCACGTCTGCTCAGGGAATGTGCAATTCAGATCGCTCCATCACTTACAAGGCTATTCAATCTGTCCTTGTTCTGTGGAAAGTTTCCAGCTGACTGGAAGGAAGCAAATGTAACACCGATCTTCAAGAAAGACTCAAAAAAACTTGTTAGTAATTATAGACCTATATCTTTACTTCCCATCATAAGTAAGGTCTTTGAAAAATGCGTTCTAAAAAACACGCTACCGTACTTCTTGCAGGTTATCTCGGATTCCCAGTTTGGGTTCTTAGAGGGGAGGTCTTGTATTTCTCAACTACTTACCGTCTTTCACGAAATAGGTGCCTTATTAGACAAAAATATTGAGACGGATATTCTATATCTAGATTTCGCTAAGGCTTTTGATTCGATCAATCACATAAAGCTATTAACTAAGTTGAGGTTATACGGGGTAGCTGGTGCACTGTGGGATTGGTTCGCTGATTACCTCAGCAATCGCAGGCAACGTGTTGTCATCGAAGGGTCCAGTTCCAGCTGGACGCCTGTGGTTTCTGGGGTCCCACAGGGCAGCATCCTGGGTCCGATACTTTTCCTTTTATATGTAAATGATCTTCCCAGTGTAACCTCGGCTAGTACTAGGTCAGTCATGTTCGCTGACGATACCAAATGTTATCGCTCTCAGAAATCTCAGCAAGACCATTTAGCTCTCCAGTATGACCTAAACGGTTTGGTCAGCTGGAGTGTCAAATGGGACTTAGCTTTCAATTCCAGTAAATGCGAGGTTCTTAAAATGTCTAGAAGACGCAATCCACTGGTGCGTCTCTATAACATCGACCACGATGCCTTAAAAGAGAGTAGCTCTCAAAAAGATCTAGGTATTATCATTTCAAATGATCTGCGCTGGCACAACCAAGTAGTGTCGGTGGTAGCTAAGTCAAATAAGGTTTTGGGTTTCCTGAGACGTAATACCCCTAACTCTTTAGGGGTAACGCTGCGTCGTACCCTTTATCTTACGCTAGTGCGTTCCATTCTGTGTTACGGTAGTCAGGTTTGGGCCCCGCAGTCAAGCTCTAGAGATATCCAACTTCTCGAACGTATTCAGCGCCGCGCAACCAAATTCATGTTAAAAGTAGACTTACCCTATAAAGATAGGCTACTTAAACGTAATCTACTGCCACTTTCATACTGGCTAGAATATCTAGACCTCATATATTTGTTTAAGTGTCGCCTTAAGCTTAACAATACTGATCTATCTAGTTATGTAACTCCATGTTCGCTTTCATCAAGATCTACAAGAAGCACTACTGGTTCAGATTACAAGCTTAACCCATGCAAAACATCTACTTATAGGGATTCTTTCTTTAATCGCATAGTTATTCTATGGAACTCGCTGCCTTTAAATATTAAGTCCTGTAGTTCAATTTCGTCTTTCAAAACATTGCTACGAGCTCACTATCTTGCGCTTTTGCTTTCCACTTTTGACCCTGATCGCATTAGAACCTATAAAACTCTCTATTCTAAATGCCGATCTACTAACATATCTACTATTTGTTGCCGCTAACTTTTTTCTGCGCTTATTTACTTGTACTTGGCCGGCCGACCAAATGTACACTATTATTACATATTTTTTTGCATCATATATTTTACATTTCATGCTTAATACATTATTCATAGTTCTATCTGTAATGTATTGTCAGTGTATTTGTATTTGTCTCAGGCTGAGCTTGTTTGGACCTAGAGTCTGTTTCTCAGCCTGAGTTAAGCTATTAAATAAAAAAAATAAAAAATAAAAAGTAATCGACGATTACTTTGCTTATAACTTGCATACATTCTAAGCAGAATTGATGTGATTACTTTGCGTTTGGTTATAGGATAGTCAAGTGAAAACTGCTCTGCTAAAGGTTGCTAAAATTAAGAAAGACTAGTTGTAGCTGTCACAAGCTATTCTTACTGTTAAAACACTTGCCACACTACTGACATTGATATGGCTTCTCACCAGAACGTGTTTGAGCAAATTTATCAACTTTGAAGACACAAGTGGAATTAATCATTAAGTTTACGAGGACCCATGCGATTAGTTGTTAATAATATAGACTCTGAGGGCAAACATGTTTGACAAAAGAGTGGAATACATTGTAATGTGCATTCTACATGTATCTCATGGGAAAACCGGATTAGTGTCAAATATCAAACAACACGAACAGAAGTAACTTGTTTGACTTAAGTTATTACATGTGCAAGGCCTTTGGCCTCCTGAGTAACAAAGTTCTGCAAGTGTTTATCAAGCAATCAAAAGGTCACAAGTTTGCCCCCAATTAAGAAAAATACCTTCTTCATCAGCTAATCGGATTTTCAGTAAGTAATGCTTTTGTATTGATGTGTCCAGTTATGCAAACATAAAATAACCATTAACGATGTAAACAAATCTCTAGCGGCATAATATTCTGGGGCTAACTAGTGAATGAGACCTCAACTTCTATAAATGCAGAGAGGGGGTCACGTATTCCCGTGCAAGCATCCAAGGGTGGGCCACTTATAACCATGCAACAGCTAGTTAGTTGATAGAATGCGACCAAGTGCTGAAAAATCGGTAGAATGGAACAGTCTAAATTAAACTAGTGTACCAAGTACTTGTAAATTGGGACATGTATTGACACAATCACTTCCAGGCCAGGTCTTCAATAAAAAGCAGGGTCTCAAATAAATGTCCCTGGCGTTTATTTAAAATCACCCTGCTCATACATTGTACATATACCTAGCATTAATATTCCAGAAAATGTTGTTAGCATATATTATTGTAAGAAATTATACCTTTCAATTATCTGCACAATTACTTTTTTTAATGATCGCATGTGTACTCAGCCAACCAGCAAACTTGTTGCATACTATACATGTATACCTGACAGTCATGTGCTATCTTTGCTTTTCTGGCATACATGTATTCTGAAAACGAAAGAGTACAACAGTACTGTTAGCAGTGTTCTATTACTTAATTTAAATTATATTTGGAAATAATGAAATTGTATTTGATTTTCAAGGTGTTTGTGTGCTCATTGGAAGCACCCACTATAGCAAAGAAATGTTATCTAAAAAAGAAAGTATCTAATGTTATTTTGTTAATTAAGAAATTAAAACAAAAGTCTAAATTCTAAGGATTACTCTCTGTTTTTTTAGTCATGAAATGGCCTGAAGATAAATCTTACCCTAAATAAATAAATAATTACTGGCAAACAACCTATAGACAAATGTAGCAATCAGGCAATATTAAGCATGTCTATTTAGTAGCTTACCAGAAGATAGACTTCTAACAGTTATCACATAATTAGCATATTGGTGCCTGCGAGGACTTCTGGGTAGAGCTGAGACACGAGGTTCACTACTAGTAGTAGTCTATGCCTAAGGTTTATAGTTATTTACTCGCTTAGAAACGACCTTGTTAACTTCGAAATATACTCAAAGTTCAAGTTTCAAGTTTGTTCAATTTAACTCAATGTATCAGATTAATTACAAGGTATTACAAATAGAAAGAAAAAAAGGAGAAATAGTTACAATAATACAACTATTTGTTAGACTAAACCAAGATAAGATACAAAGAGTACGGGACATCCTAATAGCCTAGAACTAATCGAGAGGATGCCCCTACAAATTCTAATATATATAAATGAATTAAATTAAAAAGTACACATCATTGTGTAAATTATGGTGTTGCCATGGAAACTCTCATGGCCCCACGCACCTTTCACCTTGAACATAAAATTCCAATTTCTTTCCTTATTACAAAAAATACGTTCCTTAAACTATTCACATACAATGCTACATTGTTCCAATTCTTATTTTGGACCCACACCAAAAAAAATGTGTTTGACAAAGGAGAAATTAGGGAAGTTTGTGATATTTGTAGTGGAAGCCTGGGGCCAGACTGTTTCCATGGCAACATCATAATTTGCACAATGATGTGTATTTGCCATAGTAGCACATATGTGCAAAGTTTCAATAGTTTTTATCCAATATTTGTAGAGATATTTGTGATTTGTCTCCAAGCTGTGCAAACAATATGCCGTCGTAGGTCATCTCATTTGCATATTACAAAAACCTGAATATCTCTGAAACGAGACGAGATGTTGACAAACGGAAAATGTCATTATTCCTCATTTCGAAAGCATTTTAACATTAGCTCAACTTAATTTTCACTTCATATGCACTTAAAGATATTTGAAAATAGACCAATCCAAGGTAATTTCCACCATCTTGTAGGGGGTGGAAACATGGCGCGAAATACATTGTTTGTAAGGGAATCCGATGCCAAATAATTTCCGTAAAATCGGATTGATGAAATATTCTTCAGATACAAACTTAAGATACCAGGTAAAATATTAACTGATCGAAATTTGAGGGATGTAGCTATTCTGGGAAACGAGCAATCTAGTTTTTAGTTTCCCGTACATTTGTCTATAAAGTTTCCCGCTTTGTTACAGAAAAATGTATGGCAAACTAAAAACACGATTGCACGCTTACCAACACAGCTATATCCCTCAAATTTCGATCAGTTAATCTTTTTTCTGGTATCTTAAGTTTGTATCTGAAGAATATTTCATAAATCCGATTTTACGGAAATTATTTGGCATCGGATTCCCATACAAACACTGTATTTCACGTCATGTTTGCACCCCCTACAAGATGGTGGAAATTACCTTGGATTGGTCTATTGGTTCAGCATATTTTACCAAGATATTTTACAAAATTAACTTGTTCAATGAACAAACACAACGCAATATCATAAGATTGTAACTAGATGGTTAATTAGAGTCGCTGATGTGTATTTAAGTTGTAATGAGACTTCAAGTTTTCACTTTGCTAGGTCGTAGTTAGAACCTGGGCCACGTGCATATACATTGTTTTTGCATAGTTAGTTCGTCCGTGAAATAGTCATTTACTTTTTGTAAGTATTATTAAGGGACCTACTGATCAACATATCTACTTGAAGGTAAATTAGGAATTACTTTGAACCACTCCCGGGGAACCATTACTTTAAACTGTGCAAGGCTTACCGTCATCTTCGAACTGTGTTTAGTGTTTCGTTTTCCTCCAAATATACCAGCCCAGAAATATCCATTTAGGGTCCAAACGAAGTCTTGGTGAGTTCTTAGCTTGGTTCCAAAACTCTTAAACTAGCTAACCTGCTGTAAATCCATTAAATTGTAGGAAATTAAGACCGCTCAGAAACTGCTTCGCCGGGGAACCGTTGAACTTGAAGTTCGTCCAACAGCCGAAACCTGATATACACGTACTTATGAGCATGCGTCATAGCGTTGCCGCTGACCGATTTACAGTACTGTAGTTACCAGTCTCTAGTCGTGTATCAGGAGAACAACTGCGGAATGGATCGATTGATCTTTTCAGTATTTTGTACTATAGTATTATTTTTGATTTATTAATGCTTAAGCAATTTACATGCATTTGGGATTTAAACGAACAAAATGGGCTCCTGAGTAAATATAACTCCAAAAAAGTTATTCCACTCTCTAGATTTATTTTAGTGAAAATAACTCCCTGAAAATAACAGTGTATGTACTAATCCAATATTGAAATGGTAGTTTCACACAACCAATGTAAAGATAAATTTAACCAAAAACTTTATAATGTAATTTTAACCATTTTTAATGATAACATTTTCTCGACCATTCTATAATTGGTAGGTTATGGATATAACCATTTTAGTTGGTTGCTACAACAAGGTTCTATATTGCCATTTTTATCAATTTCATTTTTTACCATTTTTAAATTGGTTAGTATGACCAATATGAAATGGTTATAACCATTTAAATTAGTTATTCCAACCAGTTAGTTTTCACAGTGTATATCAAAGTTAGTTAGCCTAAATGTTCCTTGCCTATTTCTTATTCAGTCGGATCATTACTTAGCAGAGAAGAGGCGCTTATTAGGTGCTGGGCGGTTAATATAGCATTTACAGTAGAGTAAATAATATAATGATTGTAATTAATTTAAGTCTCTCGGATTGTGAGAACTTAGGAATGAAGGCTTCATGCATGCACTGGTTGCCCGCATGCATGTACTGTAAAAGTGCATGCATGCACATGTGATGCATGCATGCACTTTGTGATTGCATGTATGCAGGGTATATGCATGCATGCACAATACATGCAAACGCGTGCATGCAAATGACGTGCATGTATGCGTGCATACATGCAAATGTGGGTACATGCATGCCACATACATGCAGCATCGGCATGCATGCACATTTTGGAAGGGCTGAATGCCACTTTGCTCAGTATAATTCCTTTTCTCAAATTTTCATACAAACCTAAACTGAGCCCCCCAAAATTAAAACTTAAAATCTTTTTTCAACCCAAAATCATTCACAGAACGAGTCTAAATACACCTGAATAATAATGAAGAATTTAGCGAAGTTTTCAAGTATCTTTTTAAGTGGCACTGCAGCGGCGTTGTATTATGGCTTTATGCAGTTTAGCCTAATCACCTAAAATTAAGATCGAAGATAGGTGGCGCTTAGAGGCGCTTTTACACAGTTTTAATCATACACATTTGGGGAATGATTTCTCAACTTTAGAGGAAGATTCGTCGATGAGTTTTGTCAAAGTTTCCAAGTCTCTAATGCGTGCTTTTAAGAATCTCATTCACATTGAGAAGTAATAATTTCCACCGTAAAATATAGGGCTAAAAGTACTATAAACACCACCAAAATGACTCGATGATCAAGATAAATCGAAAAACCGATACTTCTAATTTCTATTCATGTTAAAATATTTATTCAAATATTTTACAGTATTTCTGGCTAGTAAACGGAGTTCGCTACGTTCCCATACAAACCCTTATATTTTCGTAACTTGAGCTTGGGCTGCCTGTGACCAGAGGCGGTTATTTTCGTCCGCAAGGGAAATTCGTCGGAAACAATAGTCGATCAAGCGATATGTGTTTCAGGTGTGGAAGTAAGGGCCATACCATTGAGTTTGACTAATGGTCGCGTGTCGCGGGTAGACGGTGCGGGTGCGGGTAAAAAGGTGCGGGTGCGGGTAAAAAGGTGCGGGTGCGAGTAAAAAGGTGCGGGTGCGGGTAAAAAGGTGCGGGTGCAAGTAAAAAGGTGCGGGTGCGAGTAAAAAGGTGCGGTGCGGGTAAAAAGGTGCGGGTCCAAGTAAAAAGGTGCGGGTCCAGGTAAAATGGTGCGGGTGCGGGTAAAAAGGTGCGGGTAAAGATATGCAATGTATTCGAGAGAAAAAAAGAAAAAATTGCGAATTTGAATTTTTTTATGTAGTCGTTCAAATTAAATCTGGTTCATGTTCACACCCTGTCAGTTTGCCATACCGACATCAAACTGTGGGTGAACAGATACAAGGTAATCGGATTATCAAAAAGCAAAAATAACGAATTTGCCGGTGCGGGTGAAAAGATGGAAGGTATTCGATTATCAGGGGGAAAGGGAAAGGTGGCTGTCTTTACCTAGCATGGCAGCCCTAAGGCTAAGGCGAATTTGAAATTTCTTATGTAGTCGTTCTATTTTTGGCAATTAAATCTGGTTCATGTTCACACCTTGTCAGTTTGCCATACCGACATCAAGGCACCGAAGCCAAAAGAATCAATGGTTACTACTACTACTACTACTAATAATAATAATGTCTTTATTCGCCTAATAAAGTATATATGAGATGTTACAATATTTAAGAATAAAAATCTCAAAAATTTAACGCACGTAGCTCACAATTAAGGACATACTAATTTATACTTAAAAAATTGCCTATTAATAAAGCTATTTTTGAAATGCTCGGTGTTACTTTCGGCATGAAACAACTTTTTCACCTAAGACGAATAGAAGTGTAAAAAGTGGGTGTGTCGAGTTATTGCTGATCTTATGAAATAGTTGTTTTCTATCGGCTTTCTCTAACAGTTGGTGAATAAGATACAAGTAAGTTAGACGTATACCGCCTCTTGTAGCATCTCTTGAGAAAACATTGCACAGTCGATAAGTCCGCTTCACTCGCTCCATATACTGGTAGACAATACATTATTTTCGGTAGCACGATGGATTTATAAAGATGATCTACCTCTGCCTGTGTATATCCTTCCTTTCTTAGGGTTCTTATAACATACAAACATTTGTTGGCTTCTTGGAGTTTTTCTTTTACGTGGTAATTAAACTTACAATCTGACTGAAGCGTGACCCCGAGCACAGTGAGCTTTTCGTGTTGGCGAATATCATGCACAGCAGGATAATAAATTATATGTATTCCCTTCAGTTCTTACTTAAAATTAATTCCTTGCACTTTGATGTGTTGCAACTCATTTTGTTTTCTTTAGTCCAATCCATAAATGCTTGCAAAGCTAATTCTGATTTATCTGGAGAGTCCTTAAGTACTGGAACTATAATAGTAGAATCGTCTGCATGCTTGATTAAACTGGTGTCTATAAGCTCATTAATTTCTAAATCATTTAAAAATAAATTAAACAAGTAAGGTCCACTTACACTACCCTGTGTAGTTCCCTAATTTACGTTTCTCCAACTGCATGCAATTCCGTTGCTAATAACTCTTTATTTTCTACCCTCTAAAAAGCTAATATACCAATTTATAATATATGGATTGAGAGGACTATTTTTCAGCTTTTCTACTAGCAGATTGTGGTTAACATTTCCAGCGCTCGGAGATCCCAGGGCATCGTCAGATGAGAAAGCTGTATTTAAGGTGAAATACCTATTAGTCTATAACGATAAAGTGTGCGAAGACTAATGCAATGCTGATCAAATACAACGCTTGTCGAGGTTCAAACGATATTTCGGCTGGCCAGTACCCGCCTTCTTCAGGTCTGTCAGTAAAATAAACCTGAAGAAGGCGGTACTAGCCAGCCGAAATATCGTATAAACCTCGCCAAGCGTTGTATTTGATCAGTCTTCGGACACTTTATCGTTATATTTTCTTCTTCTTGCTGATCAAGATCTGTTTTTTGATCCAACGTCTGGCAGGATTGATTGTACACGGTTTTTGCTGTGGTTTTCTAACCTTAACTATACATATCATCTACTTAAGTAATGATCCGCGTAAGAAGTACGGCAAATCAATAGGGGCTGCGGCAATTCAGCTTTCCGATAATATGATGTTTATTCACCTTATCTCTTGGTTGAGACATAAGTATACAACAATGATTACAACAATGTCACTAAAAAAAACTAACTAGAGAATAAAAAAACAAAAAACATATATGTAGATGTAGATATATTAGGTTACTATACTACTAATTTCTTCATATAACTCCATTATTTGTCTGATGTAATTACAACTTGTAGTTAATATAGTTCTATCATTCATGGAGACGATATAATAATAAAGACTAGTAGGATCAAATGAAGAGAAAGATGGATTTATGAGAAATAAATTATTCAAAAATAGAGATCTAGCTTGGGCCAATTTAGGATGGCTACACTGAAATAGGTAATGGCATTCATCTCCAACTTCATTAGCACTGCAGATGTTGCATAGTCTTTGTTCTCTTGGGATGTTGCTGTACCGACCATATTCAATTGAAAATGTGTGTGCCGATAATCTTAATTTAGTAACAGATTTGCGCGTTTTAAAGTCGTTAATTTGGTTTAGATAATCCTCATAGTTGTAAATGTACTTAATTCTTGAATATAATTCTAATTTTGATTTTTTATTGCCCTTAATTATTTCATCTCTCTCTTCATTCCATTTGCTTATATATAATTGTTTTAGCTTAATTGCTAGGGCTTTAACGGTTTCCTTGGGATCTAGAGATGAGGGAGTAGTAAACGTAAAATCTAGCAACTTTAGTAAGTAAGATACGGTAGTAAACCAAGAAGATACACCATTATTACTTAAATTACTAGAAACTTCCAACGCTTTGATAAGAAAAGGATTGTCATCGTGTTCAAGTAGGTGGAAGAGATATTTAAGTAATGTTACGTACATAGGAATATGTAAGGGAAGAATGCCAAGTTCAGATCTTACTGCAGAAGTAGTTGATTTTGAATTAACTCCAAGTATCATTTTACACATTTTAAGATGTAACTTTTCACATATTAATTCAGCATAAAATAGTTTCTCTTTGAACTTTATAAATGACGAATAACGTTTCGTATATGCTCCCCAAATTTCACAATTATATGTCAAAATAGGGCGTATCAAAGTGTTAAAAAGTTTAAGAAAAGTTTTTAAGGGTGTTCTATGATGTGGATGAAAATCTTTCAATAAGCTGAATAGAACTCTTAAGCCCTTATTATATAAATTTACCTCATTTACTTTAAAAGAACCAGATGGTGTTAAAACTGTACCTAGGTATGTATAGGACTGAGCCACTGGAACATTATTTCCACCAAAAATACAGTTGATATTCAGTTTGCGTCCAGATTTGTTAAAAACCATGACCTTTGTTTTCTTCAAGATTATCTAGACAGTTTTGTAAACCACTCTCACTTTCTGATAATAGTAGAAGATCGTCAGCATATAAGAGACAATTTAACTTTAACTTCTCTAAAGACACCATGTGTAAAAATGTCAGGTATGTCATTGATAAAAATGTTAAAAAGCTTTGGGCTTAAATTGCAACCTTGTTTCACTCCGACAAACGACTGGAAGTAATCGGTTAAACCAGCGTTTGTCTTAACACAAGCTCTTATATGGTCGTACATATTAATGATAATAGCTAAAAAAGACTTGCTCATTCCAATTTTAATTAATTTGTAAAAAAGACCGTTTCTCCAGACAGAGTCGTATATACGCTTTACTGAAGTCAACGAAACAACCGTAAACTTTCTTTCCCTGTCTGAAGTAAGAGTCCAAAATAGTTTTTAGAACAAAAATGTGATCTGCTGTTCTATAGGATTTGCGAAAACCAATCTGATTTGGTTTTATGATACCATTTCCCTCTAAGAAGCTAGATCTTTCTGTGTTTTAGACTATAAAAACACTGAGTGATAATTATGAATATTTTGAAATAAAAGTAGTAGAACTTTATTCGTACGCGCGCCGCTTTTATAAAACCATAGAAACCCATATATCAATGGAAAGCTTATGAAGTATAGAATACGCTGAAATCATCGATTCTCTTAAAAGTTTTATTGTTAAGCAATGAGAAGCAAAGAAACGCGAAAACACTTGGTGGTGTAAAGAAATGAATTATGTGCAGCGGCATTTACACTAGCCTGATTTTCAGACGGTCGAGGTCGTCCGCTCACTTCCTCCCACCTCTCACGGCCTCGACCTATGACTGGCCCTGAAATTCGCGGGAAATGGTAAGGCCGTATTTAATTTCGTAAACAACATACTCGTGTGTTCTCGCGCTGCCGTTTGTCAACTAAGGGACGGACCATTAGAAAAGTTATTGGGCGTGGGGGGATTCTCAAGCTGCATGATATCTTTTTACTCCAGCCTGTTTGCTGTGCAGCAATTTTTTTTCCGGCTAAGATCTCATGAAAACAGTAGCAAAGCTGATACGGTGTGATACTCTAAAAATGGCACTACGGTTAGCTAGACCTGACACAAAAAGGTGCTCACACCAGAATGCAGTCATGGAAAAAAATTATGTACTAATCTATTCAATTTCGAATATTAAGTTATTCCAAAATTAGCTACCTTTGTACTTAATAATTCTTGTCCTAAGTAAACTTTAAGAGCCATGCCCCTGTGACTTAAATCTTTTTCTTATCAGGGCATCAAGGCTAGCGTGCCCATATTAAAAGTTATACTTTAATAGTGATACCTATAAAAGTGTACAGCTGCATCACCTTGCACGGCAAATGATTGTTTATGATTCAAGCTCATAGCGAGACCAGTGAAAATCCCATTCAAACAAATCTTTTTGAGAGACGAAAAGTTATGTACATTTCTTGTGTAAATTTCTCCTGCCTTTTAATAGTGGATAAATCAAAGGATACATATGTGTACCTCTCACAAAAGAGTTGCTGCAACAAAAACACAGTGTGATAGAAGGAAACCATTTGCAGTTGATGGCATCCCTGTACATTTGTGCAGTCCCTGGCCTCTGCCTCGCCTCCCCCTCTCCATGTAGGATTTTTGTTCTGTGTTGCTGGCTGTGCATGAATATATTTTTTGATAATTTTCCCTTGTATGTACATTTGTGCAGTCCATGGCGAAAACCAGGGGCAAAAGCCGCTCAGAGAAAAACGCGAGGTCAAAAGAAACCGACGGAGAAAGTACAGGACCTTTCCTGTACTCGAAAGACAAAGAACGCGTAGAAAGCCGACAAAGGAAATGGCAGCGGTACTGATTCTGAGTTTGTGTTAAAGCTCGCATTTTAATTTTTTTCTTTAGAACTGAACGTTTTATTTAAACGAACTTCGTTTCAGATACGATGGAAAGTTTTTTGCCGAGCATAAAAGGATTAAAAGAGGCGATATATTAACTTTTAAAAAAACTGTTTTTTCCCCAATATCTCGCAAAATATTTAACTTTTTGGATTTTGTATGCGCGAACTTAACTTCAGTGCTTAGGGCTTTCATGAAAATCAAAAAAATCCTAAAAACTAATGCCACGAAGGTATACCTTAACCTTAACTTTTGGGCGATTTTCATTTTCGTACCACCTCCCTTTTTGTTGCATTAAATCCTTGTTATTGTTCCAGGTTCCGTTTTTTTTTTTTAAAGCGCCCTTCCCGAATAAGCGACCCACGAAAATTAACCCTTTCCCTACTGGACATGTTTGGCTCAGTTGGTGAAATCCTGTGTGCTAACTCAACCCTCCCCCCTCGGTTCAAGTTTGGCTAGCCCGGGGCAGTTAAAGGGGCTCTGTCAAGGGTACTGAAGTCATGCTACAATCACCAACTGCACATGTAAACAAACGTGATCGGCTAAGTTCAGATCAGTTCGCGCGGTTCATTTTTACGATCCATGGTTTAATTTACAGAACTTAACATGAATTATGGAACTCTCCTCAATTTCTGATGAAGAATCCGATCAGGAGTCAACAGCTTTTGAAGTGGCAGGATTTCGGACTTCTGTTGTAAGGAAATCAAACTTTAAATTTGACGTTAAATGCGTTCTAATTTTCATGCAAATTTTTGACCACTTTTGACTTTCTTACACTACCAACATAAGACTGTGATTCAGCAGCATCACTTTCAGAGTCGGTATAGTCGGATTTCGCAACAATAACGCTATCATCAAGGACATAATGCAGCGATACGCCAGTGATATCGACTTCCGATTCTCTCCTGTTTCCAGACGACGAAGGAGACACAAGTGTAGCAGTTTTCTTGATCGGAGTAGAAGCTGCCAGTAGAGCTGCAAGAAAATCAAAACTTACACAAAATTGAAAAGAATGGCACAGCAAGATCCCACTTGATTTTCACGCCAGAACAAAAATGCCTTACGTCGATGACAAACGGGATACAAATGATCGATTACCAATATCTCCCCTCGCTAACACTAACAGTACAAAGGTCAAAGCATATATAGTGGCGACTTGTGGCTTACCATTCACAGCAGGGCGATATCTTTTTCCTTTTCCCTTGCTACCAATGTCATCTCGAACTCTCATCTTGTTAGCATGGGCATACGAACTATGAAGACCAAGTAGAAATACATAACAAACTCAGATTTGGGATCTCAGATTTGTAGTACAAGTGCTACGATCGATCAATTTCGCTTCATACCGAGGGAAAGTAGATACGCGTCGAAGCTGGAGTCACTCGCAAACGTCCCAGAAGCTTTAACAGACCTCCATGTTTCAAATACTGGCTTGCGGAGATAAATACTGGGATGTTCAAGACCCCAAATCTTTCTGTTCTTGTACCGATTGACCTTTGTCGAAACCAAAGATGGCCGACCTCTCTTCTTGAAACCAGAGGATGGTGGAGCGCCAATGATCTATTATTCTAAAATATTCTGACTTCAATTTAAACACTGATATTCAAACTAACTATCTATTTTGAAAAAACAATGTATAACGCTAAGGAAAACTTCGATGGAAATGGATTTAAATCATACACTTTCAGCTTGTTTTAACGCGAGATCGAATTTCAGAACACGGTGGACTTTTATTCTGAAATGATTTTAGACACCAGGTCACTCTCGGCCAAAATTCCCTTGACATAGCCCCTTTAAATACTGCTGACTTTTTAAGCCGAGGGCTCAAACTTTTCCCACAATGCCATTTGGGAGAATTCTGTGCACTTGTTAGCGGTAGGTATGGCTGCTTCGGTAGGGTTTCCAATGAAATGTGCTCTAATTTGGGAGACAAAAGCCACTGCAAGAGAGCTAGAGGACATCATTAAGTCTGAGGATGGCTGAAAAGTACTTGGTTTGCTTTTAGTAGGCCTTGTGAGGGGTTTCACAGGATTTTTCTGTTGTGTTTCTGCTTTGAGACACATGAAATAATTCTTCACTGAAATCCTTGAAATTTTGCAGTTGGTTGTCTTTTCCCCCTGCTCAACCTATTAGGATGTGTTTTTGTCACTTTAAAGCAACGGCTTGAGTCCAAATCACCGCTCTTGGTTGTAGGGGTAAAAGACTTATAAAGAAAACCCTACCTGAGTCCCAGAGGGGGAGACTCCTTGTGATTTTTTTGTTGATTACCCAGCATGCAGTTGGAGGTGGGAGTAGGTAAATGTGGTCGAGTGAAATGCAGTGTAAACATCGGCGTGGTTCACAGTCGTTTGGTGGATTTTATGCAAACAAACCTGCTGGTTGGAAAGATTAAACAAGGTACTGTAACGACTGAGTGGTGATTTTTTGTATTTGCTTTTGATTTCAAGTGTGAATGGGAAGGGTTTTTTGAGCCGATTTTCAGCTCCTCGAAATTCGTGAAAAGCGAAGAAATGAACAACAATCTCCAAAACAAATACGTTTTTCTCCAAAGTGGGAGAGTCAAGCGATCCCCGTTACAGCTGTGGCTTCGAAGTCATTCATCCCTTGAAATAATATCACAACATCGTATTTTCAGCATGTCTAGGTTTGATGCAATAATTTTCTCCAGGTACATGCTTCATGTTGGGCGGTTACGGGCGGTGCAGGAGGGAAAGGGTTAAATAAGCGGCAATTTTTTATTTATTCCAATCATTACGGTAAGTCCGCGTTTATAGAACTTCTTTGCAGGATTTTGTATATTCTTATTTGTTGCCAGATTAATATTAGCGATTCCGAAGAGGACTTTCCTAACTGTTTGCTTTATTGGACGTCTGGGTCCTTGAATTTCAAGAGTAATACTTGGTTTCAACAGAACAATACATTAATAATTAATTAACATTAATAGATGTTAAATGTAAAAATGATTGTCGAGTATTTTACAATACTAGCCGTATTTATATACTTGCACCCGCACCTTTTTACCCGCACCTTTTTAGCCGCACCCGCACCCGCACCGTCTACCCGCGACACGCGACCCGCGACCATTAGTCAAACTCCATACCATTGGGCCAATTTCTGCAGTTCCTATCAGTACCGACACCTTGACAAAGAACAACATCCCGCCTCCAAGTCTTAATGAGGCGGACAATTTGAATATGAAGAACAGTCTACCGGAACCTTTGTCCAAGGAAAATTGCGTAACCATTTTCTTTTTGGCGCGACGTAGTCGAGGCGTCTCAATTTGTTCTCGACATTATCGTTAACGGCTTTAAAATTACTTTTCAAGATTCTCCCATTCCATATTCCTTCGAGAACAGATCCTCTTCGACTCGCCATCACAATTTCGTTGACCAGGCAGTTCAGGAGCTATTGGACCGTAGTTGCATCAGGGAGGTCTTTTGTTACTGCTCAACATTGTAATCCGTTACACGTGGCCCAACAGTCCTCAGGGAAATTACGTCTCATTTTGGATTTATCATTCCTGAACAAAATGATCGTTAAGAAATCTATTAAATACGAAGACCTTAGGACAGTTCTTCAAATCTTTTCTCCCGGTTCATTCGTATTTTCCTTCAGTGATCTGAAATCAAGCCTATCACCACATTGATATTTGCGAAATGCATTGGAAGGTTTTGGCTTTCAAATGGAGGTCTTCAGAGGGACGCCTTCGATTTTATGAGTTTAAAGTTTTGACGTTTGGGCTCACGTCCGCCCCCTATGTATTTACTAAAGTCATGAGCAGTTGGTTAAGCATTGGAGCAGTTCCGGTCATAACTCATAAGATTGTAGTCTATTTAGACGACGGGATTGGCGGTGGCGCTGTCTGTTTCTTAGCAGAACCATTAAGCAGGATATTGTATTCTCCGGCTTTACGATTAACAATGAAAAATCGGTGTGGCGGCCTACTCCCCGGGGGGGGGGGGGGGGTACTCCTGTTTGTGACGTATTATGTATGTGCCGCCCGGGTGGGTCAGGGTTTTGAGCTCAGTTTGGGCAGGTAGGGTCAGGGTTTTGACCTGATTTGGGCAGATGAGGGTCAGGATTTGAGTATAATTTGGGTGCAGTCAGGGTCGGGGTTCAGTATTTTTTAGGCAGTTAGGGTTCAGTTTTTTTAGCTACTATGTCAAAAAAAGACATTCTGTTGCCGAATTTTGATCGCCTGCCCACATGCAAGCACTGAGGTTCCCATACATCTCGTACTTCAGTACCTATCTATGTACTTCATCTGCTGATTTGTTTACCCAATGACACGTCCCGACTTGAAACGTTCCGTATTTTGCATGCAATCCCGATACGCGGTATACCGGCCGGGGTATATATCCGACCGTGTTTTGAAAACAATTTAAAGAAGGGGCAATCAGGTTTTTTTTCCCAAAAAGGGGGCAATCAGGGTTTTGGAGCTCGGATTGGCTCAAACAGGGTCAGGGTCTGAGTCTCTTGGCCTCACATACATACCCATTTTTCACGTAAGTACCCCCCCCCCCCCCCCCCCCCCGGGTCTACTCAGATTTTAACCTTTTTGGGAACTACTCTGGACTAGGGTTGTCCACATTATGCTGGCATATTTTCGAGCATAATAGTGAGGCAAAAGCATCGAGCATTATGCCGGCATAATGTGAGGTAAATTCCCGGAAATAGGTAAAAAACAAAAATCGAAATTGGGATTCCTGTGGAGAAAAGTCGGAGAGAAATGGACTAGACCCTAGTCACTAGAGCATGACATCAGAGGTTATTCATTATTAGAAAATGTCTTTCGTGACAATCAGGCTCGTGAAATGCAAGACTATATTGAAAGCTCCATCATGCTCCAATATAACAAGAGACATATATTCTGGAAACCGTCAGAATTATTCAGGTAATGAATACATCAAATAATTAGTTAATTTTAATTAATTAATTAATCTGAAATTTTGTTTGAGCATAATAGTGAGACGTTTTGAGCATAATAGTAAGCTTTTTAGCATAAATAATTAGCATAATAGTGAAAATTTCGAGCATAATGTGGACAACCCTACTCTGGCTTCTGTTACTGGCCAGATTATTTCTATGTCTTGTGCGGTAGGGAATGTTACCAGGGAATGCTATGTTGCGATTGAACAGAGATCGTCTTGGGATCAACGTGTTTTCCTAACTTCGGGGATCTTGAACGAGCTTTTGTTTTGGTCTGTCGGTATCGTTTATTCTGACGCGAGTGACACGGGTTTTGGAGGATACATGGTCCAGTGTGGTCAGGAGTATGTTTCCGGAACGTGGTCAGATAAAGAAAGCATTTTGGCTGTTAAATACGTTCTCCTCTCTCTCCTCCATAAATTGTCCGGCTGTACCGTTAAATGGTTTACTAACAACCAAAATGTTCCTAAAATAATCTCGTGTGGTAGTGGTGAGCATCATTTACACCATTTACAGTCCGAGGATATGCAGATTTACAGGATCTGCTGTTCCAGCAAGCCTTCAATTGAAATGGTATGGATTCCCCGATCGGAGAACGAGAAAGCCGATTTTTTTAGCCGAATTTATGATTCTGATGATTGGGGTTTAGCTTGCAGTTCGTTCCACGAGATTGATCGCGTTTGGGGGCCGCATCCATTGATCGGTTTGCTAACTATTTAAATGCCAAACTGCCAAGATTTAATTCTAGATTTTGGAAACCGGGATCCGAAGACATTGATTGTTTTGTTCTTGACTGGGCCGGTGAAAATAATTACATTTGTCCTCCAATTTCTCCCATCCCTCCAGTTTTTCTTCACATCCAGAACTGTAAAGCTTCAGGAACTTTGGTTATCCCCTGTAGGTTTCTGCTCCTTTCTGGCCCATGATTAGCTATGACGGAGAACACTTTTACGATTTCATTATTGATTGGATGGATATCCCACCGGTGAAAGACTCCTTCACTCCGGGTAGTTGGAAAAGCATTTTTGGTCACCAAGATTTAAGCTTTCGTTTGCTGCCTTAAGACTCCAGCCTTGAGGTAATTTCTTAATTTTTACCGGGTTATACTTCGGCCTTTTATAGTCATGCGTGTACGTGTTGTATATTTATTTATGCTTTTAGGTCCACCTTGTCTTCCTTCTTTGGTCTCTTGTGCCGTGCGGCCTTCAGTCAGCACACAACACACAAGGATGCGTATGTGTTTTTGTTGCCGCACGGGGTTTTTTAGGCAATAGAGTGATTTTTTTTCGCGTTTTGAATAATAAGAGAAAAAATGAGCTCTCGTTGGCATGTGCCTATCTAGGGAATTGGGGAAGGTATTTATAAAGTTGTTAAGGTTTTTTCGTTCTCTTGGTGCTACAACTGGAAGGCCTCGCATCAACCAGCTAAAGTTTATATTTATATATATAGATATGTAATATATAGATACTAGTCCGTAATATTTTATATATATATATATTTGTTTATATTTTCTCGCTTTTCAGGTTATGCCTTTTACTTCTTTTTATTTATTTATTTATTTATTTATTGACAGAGGGAACCTATCTGTGCCCCGATGAAATTTAGGGACTATCTGTGCCCCGATGAAGTTAGTTACCTTTAAGATTTAGTTATTTATTAAATTGAAGTTTATTTTTTATTTTTCGACGTTTAATATTTTTAATTGATTCTTTTTTTCATTATAGTTAAAATGTGTTGTTATCTTAATACCCTCTTGGATTATGGGTATTTTTGTGTACAAGGCAGCGTTCAGATACTCTTATGTTCATGAATGTTTTCTACTTTTGGTTTCTTTCTCAGATGTTTTCAAGTCGGACATGTGGTTAGACTTCGATAGGATGCTCCCGCATCACTTACGCTCCGTTGGTAGTTCGGTTAAACAATCGGTTCTTTCATCTAAAGCAGATTGTACTATACGCACGTATATGGGGGGTTACAAACGCTGGAAATCTTGGGCTTCTTCAAACCGGGTGTGCCACCTTCCGGCCAGTCCTTTCTTAGTGGCTGTTTATTTACAGAGCCTCGTCAACTCTGCGAGTACTCCAGCCCCTATCAAAAACGCAGTATCGACTGGGCTCATCATATGGCGGGCTTGCAGAAGATGTCAGACCACCCTCTGGTGACGGCCATGCTTGCTGCAGCACAAAGACTTCTGGGAAGGCCGAGTTTGAAGAAAGATCCAGTGACAGCGGATATGTTGAAAGCTTTAGTTCAGGCTAAGATTACAGATCATTCCTCCTTATCAGATTTGAGAACAGTCGCTATTTCTCTCATTGGCTATGCTGGATTCCTCAGATCTAACGATTTGTGTCAGATTAAAGCATGTGGTTTTCTCTTCTTATTTATCTATTTTTATAGAATCTTCAAAAACAGACCAGTTGCGCGATGAGGCTTGGATCGCCATCTCAAGGACCTATCGAGATACCTGCCCGGTCAAAGCTCTAGAGAGGTACATCGCTGCTGCTGGGTTAGATTTGCTTGAAGAGAAGCCTCTATTCAGAGCACTCTACTCTCCAAGTTGTTCATCCAGGTTACGGGATGAAGGCCTTAGCTATACGAGAATGAGGGAACTTATCAAGGATGCCTTTAGAGGAATTACAGACGTTACTAACATCAGTATCCACAGTCTTGCTCTTAGAGCAGGAGGTGCTACGGCTGCCGCCAATGCTGGGATTCAAGATAGACTTTTTAAAAGATATGGACGATGGTCCAGTGAGAAAGCGAAAGACAGTTATGTTAAGGACAATTTTGACTCTCTTCTTTCTGTTTCCCAGACCTTGGGAATTTAGCAAGCCAAATTTTCCCCCTTTAATATCTACAAAAAGCGTATTTTAAGTGGGGTTTTTTCATCCTATGGATGCTCTATACACAGTTTCCCTTCAAAATTGTTTGGAATGACAACTATATTTTACAACTATATTGATTATCTATCCCTTTATTGTTTTGCATGTTCTGTTAAATAAACGGTGCCGTGCGGCCTTCAGTCAGCACACAACACACAAGGATGCGTATGTGTTTTGTTGCCGCACTGGGTTTTTAGGCAATAGAAACGAGAGTTCATATTCGCCTCCGAGCAAAGCAGCGATCACCTCGTGCATGCGAGTTTTTGTCCATTTGACAGAAAATAAAATAACAATTTGCCGAAGCGGCTCGGTAAATATCCACCACTATTCATCTCCGCTACGGTAAATAATTGTTAAATATTCTGAAATAAAAGTATTAAAAAGTCTTAGTTTTATTCCATTTTTATGAACAAATTCTCTTCCAACCAATTGGCACAGCCAAAAACAATAGCTACGAAACAGGCACGATTGATAACTGTTCCGAACTAACGATTTGCTTTATAAACGACATTTGGAACCGCAGTGTAAATCGTAGTTTTAATATTTAAAAAAATTGGAGGATATTAAACGTCTTCCTAACCTTTAGGGCGATTTTCATGTTAAAAGTTCCATATTTGGGGGCGTTGGTAACGAAGCGAGTAAGTATATATATTTACTATTCAGTAGCCCACCCCATTGTTCTCTCTCTGCACTATATCGCTGATTGCTGTGTGACACCCTTTGAAAGCAAACATTCTTAGAAACACGGGAGCGGTCTTTTTTGTCAGAAGGGAAATTAACAGGGTTAAACATATACGCACTAAATTGACCACACAGCAATATTAAAAATATTGCAGCCTGCGAACTGCAATATTAAAAATATTGCAGCCTGCGAACTGCAATATTAAAAATATTGCTGTGTCCAATACAGTGCGTGTAAGTTTACCCCTGCTAATTTCCCTTCTGACAAAAAAATCTGCCGCTACCGTTTTTCTAAGAGCCTTTGCTTTCAAATGTATCATTTGAAAGAAAGACAATCAGACAAATACACTTCTAGCTGTCTTTACCACATAGCTAAATTAATTGTACGTTTCGTAAGTACGCTATTGTACCTATCGCTAAAAAACCCGACGAATTTGCTGCTAAACAGGATTCTGAGAGGTTTCTCCGTCGCGTTCAACTTAAGGCTTCTTTTCACGACCAGCAAGACAGTACTAGCCTACCTGACAGAGACGAATTCGAATCGCTCAATACTCGTAAATCTAATTGGATACCTCCAGAAGGCCAATTCGCTTCAGTAGACCGCCTTTTCGTTAGAAAATCAGGCCATTAAGTTTTCTAACTTGACTACAGAGGAACGCCTATTACTTAAAACTCTTCGCAATCGTAAAGATGTGGTAATCACACCAGCCGACAAAGGCGGTGCCGTAGTTGTTTGGCGCACCGATCTTTACAAGCAGGAAGCTTTTCGGCAACTCGCTGACACTAATTTTTACACTAAGGTCAAAAAAGATCTCACTCCGGCTAATGAAAAGCTCGTCAAGGAGACCATTAATGGTTTAATTTCTAAACAGGAACTCCCGCATACTGCTAGTAACCTTATCGTTACTACTCCTAGAACTTCACACATGTACTTTTTGCCTAAGATCCACAAAGCTAACAATCCCGGCCGCCCTATTGTTTCTGCTTGTAGTTGTCCTACTGAATTAATTTCTAGCTACCTGGATAAGCAGATGGCTCCTTTCGTACAGTCTTTACCTTCCTACATTAAGGACACTAACCATGCACTCCAGATTTTTGACCAGTTTACATTTCATACCGACAATAAGCTCCTAGTCACAATGGACGTTAAGTCTCTGTACACTGTCATACCAACGCATTCTCCCCGTTGAATTAACAAATATCCTGAGATGGCACACGCTTGGAACAATGATGATCGTTAATTCTACGACAAATCCTAACCCGAACCACAAACCAAACCCTAACCATCGGACGAGTTCACGGGTAAACGACGGGTTCTCACTCACCTAGAGCTAGGGTTCACAGGTAAACAAGAAGAGAAGGTAAAGAGAGGAAAAAAATGTTTTGAGCGCTCCTACTCGGACTCGAACTCGTAGCCCTTTGCGTGTACTGCAGCGTAGTGCAGACGTCATCACTACTACACTAAGCCGGCCTACCGCCGTTCGGAATGTAACAAATGTTTATCTTTATCCTTGACTGGTTTTCAGAATGTCATTAGAATTACGATTATCGTTATTTCAAGCGTGTTTTCCATTTAAGGATAGTTGTGAATTCAACGGGGAGGATGTGTTGGTCATACACTGTCATACACTGTCACATGATCTGTATTTAGACAACATCGATGGAAGCCTACGCTGTCCTTTTTTTTTTTTTTATACTAGCTCGAGGAGGCCTCCTCGCTACAAGCCTGATGGTTTCCTGAGGCCTCCTCGCCACTATATCAATTGTATCGTGTATTCTCGAACTTCAATTCTTTACATATATATATATATATATATTATTAATGTATGTATTCTATGTGTGGCAAAGCGCAAATAAAAAAAATAAAAAAAATAAGGTGGAGAGCTGTCACATGATCTGTATTGAGACAACATCGAGGGAAGCTGGAGAGCTGTCACATGATCTGTATTGAGACAACATCGAGGGAAGCTGGAGAGCTGTCGCATGATCTGTATTGAGACAACATCGAGGGAAGCTGAAGAACTGTCGCATGATCTGTATTGAGACAACATCGAGGGAAGCTGGAGAGCTGTCACATGATCTGTATTGAGACAACATCGAGGGAAGCTGGAGAGCTGTCACATGATCTGTATTGAGACAACATCGAGGGAAGCTGGAGAGCTGTCACATGATCTGTATTGAGACAACATCGAGGGAAGCTGGAGAGCTGTCACATGACTGATCTGTATTGGTGATCACTCTGGCAGCTCTATTTAGGAGAGTTTGGAGTTATGTCAGATATCCGGCTTTTCCAGTTGCCCCATACTGCACTACAGTAATTGAAATACGGTAGTACAAGGGAATTATACATTGTAATTAGCGTTTCATGAGGTACAAGATGCTTCACTCGTCTCAGCGCCCCTGTCCCCCCTGAAGCTTTCTTAGAAATTGTGTCTACTTGATCTTTCCATGTTAAAGATTGATCGATCTTAACTCCAAGATATGTATATGTCTCTAATCTTTTCAAGGGTTTGTCGGATGTACTTCAATATGAAACGGATACTCAATATGTTTTACTTTATGTTGACTAGCTATTATCATGTATTTTGTTTTGACCACATTTAGACTGAGTTTATCAGCTTTTAACCATGTATGTATTTCACAAAGGTCGTGGTTCTCATCATTATTTGCAATAGTTAGACTAGTATCATCTGCATACATCCATACTTTAGAGTAGAGATCAGAAGATGGAAGATCGTTTATATAACCTTTCTCAAACTCATTAATAATTCATGAGATTTTTGAGTCAATCAGAGGACTGCATTTGGTCAGGTGGATGAGTTTGGATACCCAGTGAAACACTAGATGAACATCACTAGTGATTTGGATATCCAAATCACTAGTGATGTTCATCTGTGCTCTCATAATCATTGGGTATCAAGATTCATGCATGTGATGGACCTAATTAAGCTACAAGGATTACAGAATAAGTATGACTTACTTCTGTAAAGTGAGCGTTACGTGTTCTGATTCCTTCCGAAGTAGTATGATTTTTATTGTTATATGTAATGTTTTTAATAGATGTTGCATTTAGGTTTTTGCCCAGCAAGTTATTAATCCCTTTCCATGTCTGTTTTATGTTCTTAGTATTTTCTCTGAAGTACCAACTATAATATTCTGTTTTTGCAGACTTAATACTATAGTTAACTTATTTTTTTTATGTGTGAGTTAGGAGGTCCATACTAGGAAAGGTTTGGCTTTTTTACTTTAATACAAAGCCATTCACTGAAGGTTTAACTCATTTAAAACTAGAATGACGAGAATGGCTATCGACCGGCTTAGCGAGAATTGTTTTCTAAAAATAGATGATACAGTAAACTGATGGGCCAAGCAAGACCTAGTATTATTGTAGACTTCTGTTATGATATAACACTTCTAAACAATCGGCGGCGAAACTCAGCTGGATGGCGGCGCCAGTGCCGCGTGGCCCCTGCATAGCCAATGGGCATGTCGCTATTTTCCGTGAAATGATTTCTACTGCACCAACAAAGCCGGAAAACCTGCTGTTGTGTGAGCGACTTTGCGAAGTCATAGCCGACGCGAAATACTTCACGACCATTGAGAACTCTTTCTTTATAAAGATTCAAAAGAAAGTAGATCAAGTAAGCAAATCGTTTGTTGTGATTCGTAACGCAAACTACACAAATAAAAGCCAAGTAGTCCAGCTGGTGCTGTGTTATTTATTGTCTTGGAAGATTCTAGAAGCCACTGTGTGTTGGCAGGCCAGAGGCGACGTGTCATGCCTCCTCGGTTTTTCAACGTATTCATTTCATGAGGAGGTTTTGTAGGAAATTATTCTGTTGATCGAAGGATCAAAAACAATTCTAGAAAGTTCTCCAGACGCGCGAGGAAAGCTAAAGCAAACAACATTTGAAGGCACCGAGTAGTGCAGTAAAATATTGAGTGGCGCTTTAAAATTCCGTTTTTCATTGTGCTGATAGAAGTTTCTAGAAGGCAACTCGGCCGACTGGAACGTCAAACAGCATGGCTTTCACCAAGTAAAGTCGGCTCAATCTCACACGGCTTGCAATTATTACGTCGTTTGACGGCAGTAGCCACAGTGGATGAGGTTGAACTACTTCATGTGCACTTCTACAACGCTTCATGGCGGGCTCACGGCAATATTTGGCCGAGTTTTTGAGCAAAAGGTAGGAGAATAATTATTTTATATTAGCGACACACTAAATATTCTGCGTATTGTTTCCCGAGGAAAAAAGTATGTATGCGTAGGAGACCAGACTTTTGATAGAAATATTCTGCGGCGTGGGCTTTGTCTATTTCTTTGTCAGCATCGACGAGTGAGTGAAAGGATCACTTACCGCCGCATATTGTGAATGCCATCGAGGCTAGTAATTTCTGATATTTACCGAACAGAAAACGGTACCTTAAGGTCCCGGCTTATGTGACTTTTAAGAACAAATAAAAACGAGTTTTAATAAGTGACGGTACTGAAGCACTATCGGACGGATGATAGTGATAATAACTGACTGATAATGTGCGTTGTTCGCTCTTTTAGCAATATATATTATGTATATACATATGTACATACACGCATTTTCAGTTTTTTTTTAGTTATCAACTGAAAGTGTCGTCAATAAATTAACTGAAACGAATTCGAGCTGATATGAACTTTAACGGATAAAGATGAAGATTGGTGTTATTGGTGAAGAGCAGCTCGTAATCATCCCGAGCGTGTCATCAAAACGTTAACTGACGGTGCCTGAATGCTGTCAAGTATTAACAAGGTAGAGAAAGCAGGCGTTTAATAGTACGGGTTATAATAATAATAATAATAATAATAATAATGGTTTAATCAGTGGCATATCCACGAGGTGGCTCTTCACCACTGATGGGCCTACGTTTTAACTGGCGTCCTAATCCGAGAAGACGCGAAGGTCTAACTGCCATTTGCACCTCGTGAACGAAATTATTTCACAAAGGAAGCACCTTCTACTTCTACCAGTTACCGTGGTATTACCATTTCAAATGAGCGGCTACACGAGCTGATTACCACACTAACGTTACTGCACCAGAAAGACGATAAACCATTCCGGAATAAGAATCTGCTACTAAATGCTCAGTTATATCGGGACACCACCGTGTTAGCTTATAACAAATACATTAATACAACACTTATTTGTGAGGGCGTTTTAGGGGTACGCGTGTCCCTTGGCCCAAAACTAGTCGTGTCGCAGGCATGTCGCTGTCGGCGGAATTTCATTTATTGTTTTCTTATTTCTCTCTGTCGCTCTCGCAATTTCAGACGTTCGTCGTCATTTTTCATGCCCTTCCTGTCGCTGTTTCCACGCGGAATCTACCCTAAAAGGGCCTCATGTATACCGGTGCGTTTAATTGAAGCCGATGTGGCCGTGTTTAAACCGACTACACAGAATAAGAATCCCAGTTGACGTGGTCGAACGCACCGGGGACTGAATTCGGGAATTGAACTGGCGAGTCTGTCCTCCAAAAGTGCAAAATGTGCGTGAAGGGTCAGTAGTAAAAAAATCCACACGCTAAATTCCAGTTCTGTAGCCCTAATATTAATGGCTGTTTCCAGAGACTAATGTTTCCATCTATCTATTCTTAGAGTGATTGCAGAAAACCCGTAAAACAATTAGTAGACTAATGCACAGTAGGAGCCACTAATTCCATTGTTTTCTTTTGTTTTATTCAGTGTACTAGATACTGACTATTAGATTTTGTTTCACGGGTTTAGTGAAAATCACAATTTTGTTCACTGGTGTTACACTTGAACAGCACTAACTAAGTAAGTTGAACTGCTCTTGTGTTCTTGCAATTCTTTAGCCTGAATTTCAGCCATCTCCTCTCTCGGGAGGAACGAACCAGAGGAGACGGCTGAAATTCAGGCTAGCAATTCTTGTGGCTTAGAGCAATCCTGCGGCGTGTTCAAGCGTGACACCAGTGTAAAAATGTGTAATTCAGTGCAAGTTACACTTTTTACTAGACTGCGCTCTGCTGATGCAATATCACGCGAAGAAAGAGCGAGCGCCAATGACTAACACGTGTCGTATGAGCACCGACAACTGAATAAACTAAGTAGTAGAGGTTATTTGTCTTTCATGTATGTCAGTGATAAACACGTAATCATACGGTTTCTCGTTTTGAACAGTGGAATTAATTTACATTCGTGTTTTTCAAAGAACTCAAATCGTGTTACGTGTTCACGCAAACACTCGTGCGAATAGAAAGGTTTCAAAACGAGGCTCCGGGGTAAATTAAACTTATTCTTTTCTCTGTTCACGAATCACTGAGTATTATCACAGGTACCCCAGGCTCATTATGCATAACGGATATTTGAAATTACAGTAAATGTATGGAGTTTTAGTTCGAATGCCCGTTTGCTCTAAAATAAAATTCAATAAATCGTCAAAATATTCTTACCTGTCTCTTTGTGTCTTTCTTTCAGTTTCTGTGATGTTTCAAGCCATTCCGTTCAATATTGAGGGAGTTACAGTAAATTTCCTTCCCTTAGTATAATTATTTGGAAGGTAGCAAAATGTACGCCGATCAGCTGCAGAAAACTGATCGCCTCGAATTGGCATAAAAATCCCGTACATCGCCAAAATTCCTTCAAATAACGGTTGCCCAAAGACAGGTCCTTCACCACATTCAGCTTCCCTTTCACTGGTTTACTCTAACCGGAGAAAAATGGCAAGATTTTGCAGTTTTCGAGTTTCGCGGATGTTCCCGTCCACCTGCCCTGCAACGGGCTCAGAACTCATACATATATATACCAATGTTTTATTTGTTTTTAGTGTAGAAGGCGATCTCCTTGGCCCAATTGCCTTAGGCATACTTCGGTAACATTATTTGCCGACGATACAGCCATGTACTGTTCTTCGAATTCAGACTCTAATACCTTAAAATAAAGGAAAAGATTAAATCAAAGTGAGAAAAGAGAAAAAGAAGTAAGAAAAAAATTTAGTGCGTGGTGTAGGACAGTCGAACTCCAGTCGTTGGATCAAAAGCGCGTAATCTAAATCATTTGACCATAAAACCGTTTGTTCAAATAAGGTATATATGTATGACGGGAACATCCGCGAAACTCGAAAACTGCACATTCTTGCCATTTTTCTCCGGTTAGAGCAAACCAGTGAAATGGAAGCTGAGTGTGGTGAAGGACCTGTCTTTGGGCAACCGTTATTTGAAGGAATTTTGGCGATGTGCGGGATTTTTGTGGGAATTTGAGGCGATTTTCTGCAGCTGATCGGCGGCTGATCGGCGTAGAGTTTGCTACCTTCCCAATAATTATACTAAGGGAAGGAAAATTCCTGTAACTCCCTCAAAATTGAACGGAATGGCTTGAAACTTCACAGAAACTGAAAGAAACATACCAGAGACAGGTAAGAATATTTTGACGATTTTTTGAATTTTATTTTAGAGCAAACGGGCATTCGAACTAAAACTCCATGCATTTACTGTAATTTCAAATATCCGGGAAATAACCGTTTTACGCATGAGCCTGGGGTACCTGTGGTATTATACCCCCAAGCCTCGTAATGAACCCTTCGTGCGTGACAAGTGGAGCCTTCGTGCGTGACAAGTGAAACCTTCGTGCGTGACAAGTGAAGCATATCGAAAGTGGGTTATTAATCCCAAATTGAACTCGAAACTGATTACCTAAATAATAATATACATGCAACGAGTTCAGCTCGAATTTGATTGGCTGAGAGAAGCTGTATTTATGCTAAACACCAGTGCCAAATCATGTAAACCAGTGCCGAATTAAGTACTACCCGAGTGCCAAATCATGTAATATAAGCTAAGAAATTTCTGTAATTTGATTGGTTGAGAGCAGTGGTATTTCAGCGTAATTTGTAATATCTACATGTAGGTATTACAAATCTATTCCATATATGGTAGCTTTTTCATATATGGAAAACATGTAACTGGCCAGTGTTGTCTTGAAAAGAAAAATGGCGGACATGTTTACCCGAAAGCTTGGAAAATCAAGCTTGAAGTTTGGCTATGTCCACAATATACCGGATAGGTTTTGTACCGTCACGAAAACCATACCGGATAGGCCTACTGTTAACGCTTGAAACATTTGAACATTTAACATTTTGAACATTTATTGAGCTATATATATTTTATGTTTACAATAGATAGATGTAAAGTCGAAGCCAGTGGCTTATTTGACAAGGGTCAACAAATCGTACAATTACAATAATAAAGTATGTTGGCTAGATCGAATGTTCTTACACTGCAGACTAAGAGGGAAAAAAAAGAAGAAAAAACATACGAGAGAAGAATGTATAAATAGGAATTATATCAGGCTAAACTACATTACACAGCTAAACTAAATTACATGTACACAATTAACAGAAATACTACATAAATAATCTAATCACTTCAAAAACTGGGAGTAACAATAATCGAGTGAGGTTATAAATATACATTACGTAAATTAAGGAAAAGGTAATATATAAATTAAATCAATGAGAAAGGAAGTATGTCTTTAATTTCATTTTATGGTTGTATGGTTGTAGTGATTCACGAAGGGATAAGGGAATCTCATTCCATATGTTGGGTCCTTGGGATCTAATAGAGTCATTTGTATTTGAGAAAGTGGTGATGCATGTCAGACCGGTGTCTTGTATAGTGTTGATGGTAATCCTGATTGAATTTGAATAGAGAGGACAATGGAACAGGTAATAGTTTATTGATATGGGAGAAAATGAAGCATGAGATCTGAAGCTTGTAGATATTTGAAACAGATAACACTTTAAGCTTATTGAATAATGGTTGTGTGTGGGCACGTGAGGATGAATGGGTAATAATTCTGACTACTTTCTTCTGTAGGAGAAAAATAGGGTGAATATGTGTAGGATAAGTTGATGCCCATATAAGGTTTCCATATTGTAGATAAGGTAATACAAGAGAATTATACAGAATGCGCAGAGTATCACAAGAGAAGAATTGACGGGATTTATTAATAACACCAATGGCTCTGGAAATCTTAGAAGTTATAGTCTGAATGTGAGATGTCCAGGAAAGGTTCTGATTAATTATAATACCTAGAAACTTAGAATTTTCTGTCCGTTTAATTGACTTACCATTTACATAGATTTTGATATTATCTAGATTGACCTTTTTTCTTGCAGGATCAGAAAAATATAAATTTAGTTTTGTCAGGGTGAAGAGTTAATTTATTAGAATTTAACCAGGAGACAAAATGAATAAGTTCAGTGTTTAAAATATCAAGAAGTGTATTTATGTCTTTGTGGCTAAATATTTAGAGCAATGAAACAAGTCATTGATGTATATCAAAAAGAGAAGTGGTCCCAGAATGGAGCGTGTGGTACTCCACAACTAATAGTATTTAGGGGGGATTTAGAATTATCAAATTCAACATATTGCTGTCTATTATTTAGATAACATTTCATCCAAGCTAAAGGTAAACCTCTGACTCCATAAAACTCCAGCTTACTCAGTAATATTGTGTGATTGACAGTATCAAAAGCCTTTTTTAGGTCAACAAAAATTCCTATTGTAAACTCATTATTCTCTAGGCCTTGAAATATGTGATCAATAAGTTCAAGAATAGCATGCATTGCTGTAGAGTGATGTTGCCTAAAGCCATATTGGTGGTCATTTAAAATGTTATATTTAGTAAAGAAATTTGAGATTCTATTAAAAACAACTTTTTTCTAAAATTTTAGAGAAACATGGCAGAATAGAGATAGGCCTATAGTTTAAAAATGTAGAAACATTGTCAGCTTTATAGATTGGAATGACTTTAGCAATTTTAAGTTTATCTGGAAATATACCATTAGAAAGTGATAAGTTACTAATAAAGGAAAGAGGAGATGCAAGTAAATCAATTGTTGCTTTGATAGGTATAATACCGATTCCATCCCAGCCTTCACTATAGCTATTTTTTAGGGAAGTCACTAATGTGATAATTTCATTGGTTGTTGTTGGAGAAAAAAAAATGCTATTAGCATAGTCACCTGACATGAATTTAGTGTGACTTAAATGAGGTGCATGAATGTTCTTAGATAAGGATGGACCAACATTGAGAAAAAATCATTAAACTTTAATAGTTTCAATTTAATAAGAGACCAAGTTTTTCTTGCTATCTTTATTAAGGAGTTGTATTTATTACGAAATGTCTTTTTATTATTCTCAACAGTTGGCTGAGTTAAAGCAATCTTGTACAGGGAATGTTTCCTTCTGCATGAGTTCATTAAGCCAGGTGTGAACCAGGGTTTAGAATGATTTTTGATGTGGTGTTTAATAGTTTTTAATGGAAAACAAGAGTTATAAATAGGGTTTAAGAAATTTAGAAATAAGTCATATGAATCATTTGGAGAAGGTGTATTATAAATGAAACTCCAATCAGTGTTGGTTAGTCTTAATCGAAATTTACCTATATTAGACGTAGAAAAAATACGAGTATAAATTTATCTTGGATGAGATATAGCAGAGAGCTTAAGATTTGTTATTTGAAATATAGGAAGGTGATCAGATATATCAGTATAGAACAAACCACTAATAATCTGATGATCTAGATTATTAGTAAAAATGTTATCGATAAGAGTGGCTGAGTAAGTAGTAATTCTAGTAGGTTTAGATATCAGAGGGAAGAATTCATGAAGCAAAACCAAAGCAAATCACCGACCGATAAGTGATCTTTAAATCGTCCTGATTTACATAAACTTTGGCTTCGATTTTCTTGGCCAAAATATGTCGTAACACCAAAATAACTGAAAACATGACTCTCTACATGACGTTTGAGGGATTTACAAACTCGAGTTTGTAAATCCCATAAAGATCGTCGACCCGCTCATTCTTTATCTAGTACTTATTGTATTGTATTGCGTCAACATATGCAGAACTGACACTTTACCAAAGTGTACAGTAGAATCATGTTGAGATATACCTGTTGCAAAATGTTTGTGAAAGACTGAAACACTCCTTAACAAATGTGTAAGTTTTCTATTCTTTCGAACAGACCTTTTTTTTATTGCTATGCCTTTTGCCTACCTAATTTGAAAAGGCAACGAGTTTCGTTGGTTTTTGACCGAGCATGCACGGTCAAGCAATGTGGCGATTGCCCCAGCATAGTTTGTATGTGATATTTTGGCATTAATACCATAGAGGACAAATTAATCCCTAATTTCAACTTGAAATTTCACTTCAAACGCTGCCTACGCGCCCTTAAAATATGTTTTTCTGAATTGTAATTTGCCCTCCATAATATTAATGGAAATCAAATAGTGACTCGTGAAGTTAGGGATGAATTTTACTTGTGTTTGTCAAAATCTACGTAATTTCCCGAGCCGCTCGATTTTGACAAACACGCGTGAAATTGTCCCTAATTTCACTCTATTTGTCCCCATTTGATTACTTATTAGTTATACAAATACCACTCGTGAGATGTAATCTCACTCAATTTCATGCCAGCGTCTGTCTGTGTCGCCGCTCAGCGATCTGATTGGTCAAACAAACTTCAAGCTAGCTGTTTTCTCTCTCTCTTCTAAGGCTTATAAATCCCTCTTTAGACTGTAAACTAGGCGTAATCATCGTAATCATTGATTATGGAGTGCGTTCGTCACGTTCTTTGGGGGTGTAGATTGAGATTCCTTTGGTAAAAGTCGAGCCGGGCTGTGATTGGTAAAAAAATATGGGTCAGAGTTCAGCAAAGTTTACTTCTAGCTAATTGAGGTGCACATCACAGACCAAGTTTCGCTTGAAGCCCGAGAATCCGGTTTTGGAAACGGTCCAGAATTACTACACGCTTTCCTCAGGGTTTCATAAATCGTATACCTACGAACGTTTTAGACAGCATTGCAAAGAAATAATCTAACTATACGGACTGTTTTAATTTAGTAATGTTGCCTATTGTAGCAGTATTCTCACGGACGAGATGGAACGGCCTGAGGCTCATGCGGGGAAATTCGACTAAAAGCTATTTAACACGATTAGAAAATATAAATCCGTTTTAGCCCGAGTGCTCAGCTCTTCTGTGCGGAGAATACAAAACTTGCCCATTGTTGGCAGCCGACCAACTCGGCCGTTATTGAAGATCCTGGGTTTGGTCCGACCTGGGTTTGCACCTGTGATTAAGCTTTGATTGTTTGTTTTTCAGCCTGACCGAAAACGAGAAAGTCGTTGACGAAGTGTTGAAGTCGTCATTTGTGGACGATTTTTTCAGTGATACGGACGTTGTTGATAGCACAAGTACGAATGCAGAAAAGATCAAGATAGCGGCATTAGATATAGGAAGGTACAGACCGCAGGATGTGGAGTGGAAGATTGAACGTGATCATGTCATCATATCCGGTAAACACTCTGCTAGGACAGACAAGGGAGCCGAGGGAAGCAAGTTTCTGCGGTGCATACCTATTCCCGACGAGGTCAAACCTCACACTGTCACAGCTCGTTTTTGTGTTGGCGACGGGTTGTTAGTCGTGGAAGGCACGAAGAACGTTAAGAAAAAACTAACTCGCAAATCGAGCAAGACTGCTTATTTTGACGACTCTCATTTCTCTGTTTCGGTAGACCTCGGTGACGAAGGTCCAACAGAAGTGTGCCTCGACCTGAAACCCGATTACCAAATTGGGTTTGACACTAGTACTGAAGCCAACGGGATTAAGTTGTTTTGATATCAACAGTATTACACGAAATAGATTTGCTTATTCAAACATGTAAAAAAAAACATCTTGGGATGCCCACTCGCAATGCAAAAAAATAAGCACTTTCAAATCGTAGTTGCACTCGAATTGGTTAGAAAACTGAAATAAAGCAAGCGCTTCAGTTTATATAAACGGATTCGGGGAGGGGGGAGGGGAGGGGAGGGGAGGCAGAGTATGTGCGGCCAAGGTGTCCAGACCTGGTGTTACGATTGCTCCGAAACCCGGAGTTATTGTGAAAACGAACCCGGATGTTCTCCCCGTTAATTATTTTTAATCATCTATAAGCCAGAATTCGACATTCTTCTCCCCCACCCGCTCCCCCCTCCTCTCTGAATTGAATTTCTGAATTTCTAACGAGACCTCAAACAACCATGGGGGCTGATCAAAGCCAGGTCCCGGCTAATCCACAGACAGAATTGAAATTTAGCGTGTTGGTTTTTGCGGAGGGAGGAAAACCGGAGAACCCGGAGAAAAACCCTCGGAACAAGGGAGAGATACCGACATACTCAACTTACATATGGCGCCCCGTCCGGGAATCGAACCTGGGCCACAGAGGTGAGAGGCGAAGCGCTTAACGACTGCGCCACCCCTCCCCCTCCAATTGTCATTCGATCCCAGGTCTCAATCACGCTTGGCCAATATGGCGGCCGCTTCGATGATCCGTTTGCTGCGCGAAAAAAACACCATCCACCGCCTGAAAGCAGGCTACTAAAAACCAGGAACTGGAAATCTAGCGCCGCACATATATATCAAGTCATAAACAAGAGTGACTAATCCCCCCCCCCCCTCCCCTTCCCCCCGGAATCAATCAATCTTTATTTAAACACGATAGTAGTTAAGCGTTGCCGCTTGTGGGGTAGGCCTGAATAGATTGTGCTCGGCAACTTTTGAGCAACTTCTGGAGTTTTGAGCAACTTTTTGTACTGCAAGCAACCTAGAGCAACTTTTGCCTTCCTTGGCAACTTATGAGCAACAAATAATGATAAAACACCCAAATTATCCCAAATGTTTCTGTTAGTAATTGAACTGGTCGACACTAAGAATGCTGTAGACGTGTATTGAATAGTATTGACCCTGCAAATGATTAACATTCCTTTGTTTTCTACTTTCCGTGCATGAATTAATATGCGCCCACGAACTGGACAGCAGCTATCTATTTAATATCGCCCGCGAATTATTCAGTCATGATTAGATACAACAACGCAAAGAGGCTGTAAACTTTATCACCGTATGTGGTGTCTATGGTCAATATCATGAGATTTACTCATTAGAAACTACTTTACTTCATTAGAAAGTACTAATATTGGTAGTACTTTAAGATTATATTGAATTACACATCCAACATTCCATGTTTTAAGTTGTTATCTAGAATAAAATGGCTCGCCAAAGTGAGCAACTTTTTCAAATTTTGGTGGCAACTTTTTCAATTTTTGGCAACTTTTGAGCAACTTTTAGCCTTTTTTTGGAGCAACTTTGGCTGGATTTGCTAGCACAATCTATTCAGGCCTATTGTGGGGTCGTGTGTAAAAAGTTTAATTATCTAACTAACTAATTATCTAACTACGATGAAGGACTCTTATGTTATTAAATTATTCTATTTTAAAATTCTAATATACAAATAATATATACACAGGAGCCCATTACCAGGAGCGTTCCTCTGTTATGGGTTGGGTCCCCAGCACAGGAGTAGATGAAGCTATTTTTAGATTCGAAATTCCCGCGAAAAGAGGTTGGTGCCCTTAAACAATAGATTCCTCGTTAGCTTCTTTTGTTGGGGCACCAACATTTGAATCTCTGGGGATTGAGTGAAAACCAGCAATTCGAATTCCCGCGTTGAAAGTGAGAAGAATGATAATGAATAATAATGAGAAGTGACGTTAGCTATCTGATTGGCTAAGAATAGCCTACCTTTGTTCATTTTCGCGCGAAACGCAATGCTAAAAATAGCCTCATCTACCTCTGTGCTGGGGTACAGACACAGTGGGGAAGATGGACGCTCCTGATATACAATATTATCGTAAGCTAGTTATGAGCGAGCAACATTAATTTTGTGCAGTTGAACAAAAGGTACTAAAAAGCTAAAACAAGGCCAAAATACAATACAAATGCTATATAAGAGTAACAAGAGCCCATCTGGGCTTTCACTCGGGCCACATGAGATTGAAGATGAAATACACTTTCATTTGAAATCCTTTTAGTAATAACCGAAGGGAAGAATTATTAGCTGAATTTAGCAGTCTTTAGGAGTGGCCGGTAGCGCGGTGACATGCATTCTCTGCTCCCCTAGTATATATATTTCTCGTGTATGGAAATTAAAGAAGTTGACCTCTACTTATTCATGTACCGCACTCTTACATGAGTGTCTCAAATATATGTTTATATTTGTCCCATATTATAAGTTGTATTCCTGTCCACCTATGATGGAGCTATCAAATGATATATTTCTCTACTGTTCATTCTACCCTGCGGCTCTTTATCGCAGCTCGCGTCCATATCAGGTATTTATTAACTGAAATGCCTGTTGGTTATATACCCTCATTCCCAAAACTGATCTGCTCATTATATTACAGAACTATAAAGGGAACTGTTGGAAGCCTTTAATTTCTCGAACCAAAACCTCGGCCGTGAGAGGATTCTTGTTTAAGTTGATATTGCTTCGCTCATCACTGATAAATTATTCTGTTCTCCGGGGTATTTCTGACAGCCAAAAACACGCTCAAAATTATTTTAGTGCATGTTGGCCTACAGATCACGGTGTTTGAGCTGGTATGTATTATGACCGAGAGGCATAAAACCTACGAAATGTACCTCAAACAAGAATACCGTCCGATGGCAAAATCTATCAGCGCCACGAGGTCAACAAATCGACAAAGAAATGCATATCTATATAAACACGCAATGATTTCAACCTCACCGTACCTTAATTCATGACCTGACAAGACACTGTTCAGTTTCACTTTCACTCTCAGCTTTGCTCTTGAGTTTGAGTTCGGCTTCGTTAAAGACTTCTTATTCAGTTGTATGGTATTGTGCAGTATATTTGAGTATACCAATCCACAGAGATTCCAATAACAAAGCCGTGGCGAAAGAGAAGCTTAAACGAGAAATATTTTGTCCTCCTAGAAAAACACAACATATTGCCCTTTCTATCGAAGAAGCCTTGGTTTTAGCAGAAAGGAAAACGCTAAATTCCAATTCGATATGTGTGGATCTTTGAGTCCTTCAGGTCCGGCGTCGTGTCGTACATCTATATAAAATCACAGGCCATCTGGGTAAAAAACGCGGTCCTTCGGCTCCGACAAGAGCGCCAGTTGCAATATCCTGAGCCTGTTGGAAGGCTTTCGCACGAGTGAAGTTAAATAAAACATTAAACTGCTTACATTTGAGAGATGGGACTCCAAATTTGAGAGAGATTTGCTCGCGGATCCACCATTTTGATTTACTGTATTAAATTATGTAAATAAATTAACCTGGCGAGTGTTACGTGACCAGCACAGTGCGATCTGATTGGTGTGAATTTGACCTTTAACGCATGCGCTGAACGCTTGCTACACTGAATAAAAAATAATAATAAAAAAAACGACTTGCATTTTAAGACTCGGTGCTGCCACAGGCAGCCCGAGTAATAATTAAACCAGTAGACATTGCGAGTTGATTGAACACATTCAAATCTAGCTAATGATATTCGTCAGCATTCCTTGCCTTTTTACAATGATTGTACGGTAATATTATTAGCATAAAGACAGGATAATGCATTCCATGCAGTTGATCCTCTGTGAGCGATAGAATAGACCCTTCCACGGTTTTGTTGAACTTTTGATATATACGTATAACAGCAAAACCTTCGATACTTCTGAAAAGAGCACCTCGAAATTAGTCAAAATCCCAAATTTGAGAGAGATCTTGAATAGGAGCAAAGCCGATACAGGCCCGCAAACTCGGAAAACTTGCCCCCCAGTCAAAATTTCCATACAAACGTCTGTAAAATTTCCCGAGTTTGCGGGCCTATAACTTTGCTCCTATCCAAGATATAACTTTGAGGTGCTCTTTTCAGCAGTATCGACGGTTTTGCTGTTAATTATACGTATATATCAAAAGTTCAACAAAACCGTGGAAGGGTCTATTCTTTATGATGTACGTGTTGAAACGTGGTATAATAAGTCTGTTTGTGCCCCTAAGATTATACTTGTGGCATTTGACAATACATGTGGGACAATACAGGTGGGTGTTAGGTCATTATAAATCTTTTATATTAGTTTAGCTAGGTTCAACTTATACATAAAAAAATCAGTAGTGTGTCACATTTGGCATGTCTACATTTAATAAATCGCATACATTTTTTCCATTGTCTGTAATCGTATTGATCATAGAAATGACGTCATAAAATGTTCAAAACTCAGAGCGCAGCGAGTTGTTTCACTGTAAAGTTTTGGACATTTTATGGCGTCATTTCTATGATCAATACAAGTACGGACAATGGAAGATGTATGCGATTTGTTTTTTACAACATAATAAATAATAATAATATACTTTATTTAAGTGTCTAAGTTATTTAGCTTTGACAAGCTCATTGGGGACACTACGCTATCTAACATAATCTAACATATCGAATGTACTAACCCGGGCAATTAGCTAAAAATATCAAAATATATAGTAAAAAGATTAAAAATAGATATGAAAAAATATAATCTATATAGTACTTAATTATAAATGCAGACGAAGCACTTAGCTTAAAATGAATGCGTAATAAACTGCTTTCGAGTCGAAAAAGGCCATTGAAAGTCAAAACGTAAACACTTCTATAATTACCGGTGCCGAGAGAAGCTTTCTTTGACAAATGTCATTTGGTTCGCCGATTAACTTCTGTCATTGATGGAATGCTTGTGAAACCTTTCTTGTTTTTTTTTCTGGATCAGAAAATGTCTTGTTATAATTCCAGACTTCTGAACTCTGAGAGAACTAGTCACAAAGTCTGAACCACAAATTCGCCGAAACTTTCTCCACTCAATAAGTTGTTGTAAAAACTTCAATTGAATGCATATCTCGCGAAATATTAAAAATAATTATAGCTGCTCTACAATACCGTAGGATCTCTGACTTAAAGTTATCTTTACATGTTAAACCTCCCCACACCGGCAACGCATAGGTAACAGAGTGTAAAATTATCTTAAAATACAAATATAAAAGCAACTGTCTTGGTAAAAACCGACTCCTTTTTTCAACCTTTAGTTTATTTACAAATCCTTTCTTGATTTCAAGGAAGTATCTGGCCCAGTTTAGTTTGTAATCGATTGTGACACCTGGAGTTAGTCACCAATATTAGTTCGTTAAAGAGGGACAGTAAATGAGCCTCTATATAGGATCATCGCTTCTCACTTAGTGGGGTGTGGTGTTAGGGAGTTAATTCATAGATAAGCGACACCGTCACTTGGTCTACTGTATTACCAATGCAGTAAACTGTGGTGTCGTCGGCGTTCATATATATATACTGTTCCAGATGTGCCTGCATTAGGCATATCGTTTGTATATAATGTAAATAATATTGGGCCTAACACAGATCCTTGTGGGATTCCGTACGTTATTTTAGCAGTTTGATTGATTTCCGTTGATGACCGTAAATTGACGTAAGGTAATCCTTCAGCCAGGATAACATACTGCCATTTATTCCAAAATTAGTTTGTAGCTTCTGTACTAGAGTTGTATGAGAGATGCAGTCAAAGGCTTTCTGGAAATCAATAAATGCTACCCCTGGTCTCTGTTAGCTGGACTAATACTGAGGAGCTCATGTTGAATGTTATTGTCCTTTGCGGTAAGCTAGCCCACTGCTTATCAGTAATAAGATTTCCGTGAAACTGATGTTCCACTATTCTGTCAGATGATTGCAATACTTTACTTGGGACACATGGAGACACGAGGCGTTAAGTGCATCCAAGTTCACCCAAAGCAGTATGTTAACGAGAAATTTAGTTAGGAAGTACATGCACGCGAAACTATCTCCAGATTGTTCCAGAGTCTTTCAAGTTCTACGGGCCGCGACGCATGATATTGTGCATTGAACAAACTGTAGTCAGCCATGACAGTAGTCAGTGACTGAAATGATATACACATATAATTGGTACACAATCCCTGCATGTCATTGGATGACGTGGTAAATATAGAATATAATAAAAATATTAAGCAACTCAAGATACACGAGCTGTGTGCGTCTACAATGATTGGAAAAGGATCTGTCTGTTTTGGCTAACTGCGTTCTAGGGAGGGGGAAAACAAGGTCAAGTAATCCGATATTCAGTTACATCGGGATATTATGCATGCTGAACGAACAGAGAATGGCCAGCCTTGCACAAACGATCGTACAATACCCTCAGGAGATACGATACGCTAGAAAGTTCTATGAATGCGCCTAATCACGAGTAGTTAACCTTTTCAACCTTAACTCTTTTATGGTGTGAGTAACTAGATAGAGCTCTTTCAAAAATACGAATAATTTAATTCAGCCCTAAAAACGAACAAACAGTCGACAATAAAAGTAAATACGTAGTTCAACAGCCCCGTTATAAACGAGGTTTTTCTCTTCTTTTTTTTTTGCGGTCATACTTGTCATACTTGACACGGTTTTCTTTGTTATTCATGAGGCTTTATTTCCCAAACATACCCTATTATAAATACAATTCAATACAATTCAACGATATTTTGTTGTTTCTAGCTTATACACTGAATTGCGCTTGCATTAAGGAATTTGTTTTATTATATTCTCCAAGGAATTCATTCACCTTGGCTTCAGCCAAACCATAGTTAATAGAGTGGATCCCGGAATGGTTATGAAACCCAGCGACCTTCTTTGTTATATGTCTTTGTTAGCTTTTTTCAACCGTGACCCTGCACAAAATACAATAGAAATTCCAATGTGTTAATCAATCAGCCAATAGAAACGTGGATTTAGAACCTTTTCTCCGTCTTGGTACTCGCCCAAAATCTACCTAAAAAGAGCTACATCAATGAAAATTTTGCGAAAACCTCGTCAAGTATGAAATAAGACACTTAAATACCTCGAACGTCGGCCCTCGGGATGTATATGGCTTATTGCCTCCGTTCTCGGTATTTAACTCTCACTTCTATCCCAGATTTAATCGAGATAATAAGTGAACTTACTCATGCATGTGGCACGAGGGACCAGTATTGCACAAACAGCCGAAAACATCGTATAATACCCCCAAGAGATACTGTACGCTAGAAGGTTCTACGAATGAGCCCGAATCACTAACCTTTTCAACCTTAACCTTTTTTTTATGGTGAGAACAGCGAGAAAGGAGCTCTTTCCACAAATTTCTTAGAAACAAATCTTCTGCCGGGACTCCTACTCATCAGTTTCTTATTTAGGGTCCAGTGGACTTTACAGATCATTTCACAAACAACTAATACAATCATAATACATGGCGTGCTTGATTGAATCCTAAAGTTTCGCAACTAGAAACCCACAGCAAGTTCTACCAGCCAAACTACGCCCTACCTCGGGGCCTGCAGTCGCTGTAATATAAGGCGATGAATAGAAACTTAAGGCAATTTCGGAAAATAGCTGGGGAAATTTTAGGCGACTCAGGCAACTTAAGACTTAAGAAAAAAATGTAGAATTGCTTGTTGCAACTTTGGACAACTTAAGGCGACTTAAGCAAAACTGATTGCAAGGAGTAACTGCTGGATACCTTAAAGCGACTTAATGCGATTTAAGGCGACTTTAGGACCCGGAGTAGGCCAATAACTTTAAATCAAATCATTTGTGCACAGACTTTTGACGTGTCCATCTCTCCTGGCGTGACACTGTCATCTCCTGGTGTGACACTGTCATCTCCTGGTGTGACACTGTCATCTCCTGGCGTCCATTATCTTAGAAAGAAGAGTTACCGTAAAGATTCGATTAAGCGCCCGGGGCGCTTATTTAATTTTTGAGGGTCGAAGGGGGTGCGCTTATTCGAGAGGGGGCGCTTATTCGGGAGGGGGCGCTTATTTCATTTAAAAAAAGATGCTGCAATCTGAGTCAAGATCCTAACAAGAACTATAACATGTAAAAAACCTGGTCGCGTGTCAGTCAATGGCTGAGTCAGTACTTTCAGGGCCGGAAGTAATACCGTACGTTGTAACGTGGTACTCAACCATGACAATTTTATCGGGGGGGGGGGGGGGGGGGGGGGGTGGGTGGAGGGGCGCTTATTTGGGAGGGGGCGCTTATTTCAGAAAACGCAGTGGAAGGGAGGCGCTTATTCGAGTGGGGGCGCTTATTTGAAGGAGGGCGCATAATCGAATCTTTACGGTATTAAAGTGCCACTACGACGAAATTTGACCATTTCTTTTATCACTTTTTTGTGTTCCATAAGAACAAACAGTGGCAGAAATATCCAAATCAGTGAAAAAAGTTTGCAAAGGGGCCAATTAGACCAAACATTTTAAAGAGAGTTTACCGTCAAAATCACGTCCGCCATTCCCGTGGGTGAGGAATGCCTAGTCATTTTTTAGCGTATGTGACGTCATACACTTAACGCATCGTCCAACCTCGTGACCAGGGTCTTCTCTGTCAGATCCAAGATGGCGGCTACTCCGAGAGTAGACCCTGGTAAACCCTGAACTGTCACGTGTTCTGATTTGTTCTTCGATTATGACACAAGGGTTGTTCTAACGATGCTTTTTATTGGCCAAACGGACTGAGTCCAGAGAGATGAATTTGTATATAGATTCCATTGCTCAAATTTTATCAATAAAACGATTTTAAATAACCTTAAAACACGATGTGTAGGTAGAGCAACAGATGAAGTTTCATCAGTGAGAAAGCCAGGAGAAGCCGTTAAATCTGAACATGTGCTATCGATCTCTTCGCTTCAACGCTAACAGAAAATAAACGGCTTTTTAGGATTCTCTTCTAGCTTTGATACATCCTGGTAGCTTTGTTATAATCTTCCACTGTTTCTTTATCCAAGTAAACTCCATTTCGAACTATTTAGTAGACCTGTTTTCACTTCGTCGTTCGCCGCGTGGAAATACCGTTAATCGCATCTCGCTCACTCCAGATTGGGATACCTACGGTTTGTAGGCACGTGTTAACATTTCCATATTTAGCTTGGCCGCCATATTGGATGCCCACATCACGTGATTAAAATCTCCAGGATTTCTGGTCACGTGATTCAGCGTTTACCAGGGTCTTCTCTCGGAGTAGCCGCCATCTTGGATCTAACCGAGAAGACCCTGGGGACGAGGTTGCAAACTCACACTGTGAATTTTGCTGTGGTTTAGTAAATAACGACCTAATTCTTCAGAACATAGTAATGTGTCTTTCTGTTTAAATTTATTGCCGGATGTTGATGATTTAGGGGGAAATAGAGCCGCTGGCGACCGAGTTGAAAGCTGGACGAATGAATAGTCGCTAAAATCGCTTGGGAAGTGGCCTGCTAGTAAGTAGTGCTAGCTAGCAGAGGTTTCTTATCTTTTTGGGGTAATTTTTTTCCAGGGTATTTTCCCTGGTTCGGCTTTCAGGTTGTGCCGTTACTGTTTCCGGGCTACAGGGAGAATTCAGCGGAGAAATCACTAAGGTAATGATCAGCAGTTTATAAGTCCTAAGTTTGTTCATTGTTTATAGTGAAACCCGGATTGCTAGTTCGTAAATAAGAGAGATCGAGAATTATCTGTGTCTCGGCAATAGATTTTCCGGCGAATCTACATTCTAAAATACAATGTAATTGCTATAAATTTAAATCGCTCTCTTTTCTAACATCGGAAATCGTGAATGATAAGGATTTACTAGAGACTAAAAATATATATTGAAACTGACTGATCTGCAGCTTTTACAGTGGCTATCACAGAACCACACTTCGCGCGCCCCGTTTCTGTTCAGTGACACACAAACAACTGAAACAAGGTACTTCATGAAATAATATTGGTGGTTTCTTCTGTGGTTTATTGTCTTGAAAATAAAATTAGCAGTAAATTAAAAGGCATACTACATCGATAGGTTTATCTGTTTATAGGAAACAGCAATATGAGTTATTTATGATAAACTATGTTCTCAGCAAACGCAGCCGCTTATTTTTCGGTCAATCTATACTAGTACGATCTTACCGGCTATTCCATGTGATACAAACAATTATGGAGAAGCTTCTGTCCTCAAAACGTACACAAACCATCCTTGCATGAGGCTTGAAGAGAATTACAAACCGTATTCTTGGTACTCAACTAGAAGGCTTGAATGTAGCGAAATGCCAGCTTTGTGGTTCGTTAAATTGCTACAGTCCTGTACAATGCACAAACTTGAACGATTATTTCTATTCAGAACGTTTTGTTTGCTTTTCAAAGCGGGAAAATGGTACACTTTCTTACTACATATGTTAGTTCGCGTGAAGAGTAGCCACACGTGTTCAGTGTTGTGTGGAGAGTTGTCAGAGTACAGATTGGGTACTAGTTTTCTCATATGGCAGACCGCTGACCATACGTCAGGGCCGCCATCTTGTTTGGAACTGAATCGAGTGACTTCTCGAGACTTCATGTTGTAACAGAGACATTATCTGAACTTATAGTCCTTTGTAAGTACTATTGTCGGTTTATGTATTGTATTAGACTCTTGATTCATTGTTTCACTGCATCTTATTGCAGGATATTACTCTCCACATCGTTGTTATATAATAAAACTCCAAAACATCGAAGAGTCTTTCTTTATGTGGAGAGTAATATAACATGGTTCGAATAAAGTGCACAGTCCCAAGCTGCGAGTTCCAGACCGAAGATGCGTCAGAAGCCATCGCCATAGCCTTACTCGGAAACCATGGTTTTACCCATCAAAACCCGACAGTAGCGGCACCGGCCCCAGCACCTGTCTCCCAAGGCCCAAAACTAGACAGACCCAAAGTCGACATTGGTGTCACAACCGAGGGCTGGAACGTCTTCGTGCGTCGTTGGGATGTCTTCAAAACAGGATCAGGCATCGGCGAGACTGCTGCACCCTCGCAGCTCTTCCAGTGCGCAAGTCAAGATCTTGGAGACAGTCTCCTTAAAGCGAACCCAAATGCAGCCAACAGCACCCTGTCCCAGCTGTTAGAAGCGATACGTTCCCTTGCGGTCATCCCTGTCGCGACAGGCGTCCTACGCACCGAGCTACTGAAGATCCACCAGGAACGCGACGAACCATTCCGAGCATTCACAGCACGGGTACGTGGAAAGGCCGAGACATGTGCCTTCAAAGCAAAGTGCGAGTGTGGTAAGGAGGTGGACTACACCGACCACGCTATCCGTAATGTCCTCCTGAATGGAATTGCGGACACAGATATCCGTCGCGAGACACTTGGGACGCTGAACATCCTGACCACCCCGATCAACGATGTCGTGGCCCTGGTAGAAAACAAAGAAATGGCACGAAACGCACATCCCTCTCCTGCCCTGTCAGCCATGTCGACATTCCGCCGACAACAGAACGAGCACCCAGCAGCCCCACAAGAAGCACCACCCCCATCCCAAGCGGACCGGGCCAAACAGGCTAGCTGTCCCGACTGCAGGTCCTCGTTCAAAATCTTCACCGAGGGTGCAAGGGGGTGGAACAAAAAGCCCCACCAGGTTTGCATTAACTGCTATAGGACACGTCGAGCACGACGCCAGCGTCCAACCACAGCAAACCCGTCACCCGCAGTCCAGGCTCTAGAATCCATCTCACAGATCGCATCGGTCCAGTCCAGGGGGGGAACGCCCACTCCGCCCCGCCGACAACACAGACGCAGGCGTGGCCGGGCCACCCACGGCCCAGTGACGCTCGACCATCACGTTTTCACGAAAGGAGAGTGGAAAAAAGCACGTCTCCTGCCCCACCGACATATCAAGATCTCCATCTCGGCAGCCGAACGGCAAGGCTCCCAGAACCAGACCACTACACCAACAGCAAAGGTGTCGGCTATCGCAGACACTGGGGCACAATCCGACCTCTGGTCATTGTCTGAATACCTAGCGTGTGGCTTTTCTCGCGATGCACTACGCCCAGTCACCATAGGCCTAACAGCGGCCAACCGTTCCCCGATTTCAATCGAAGGCGCATTCTTCTCCAATCTCCAAGCAGCATCGGCGAACGGCAAGACCAACTCCTGTCGCACCATGCTCTATGTGAGCAGCTCCGTACAGTCAATGTACCTATCGTACGAGTCGATGCTCAATCTTGGCATCCTACCATCCACATTCCCGTCCGTTGAAAACAACTGCACTGGCGAATCACAGCCCAACATATCCTCCGAGGACCAATCGACGCCGCCAATCAACGCCGCCCACTCACTGAATGACGGCTGCAGGGCCCCTAGCAGCTCCAACACCACCTCATGCTCATGTCCCCAACGTGACGTAACGCCCCCTCGACCAACCGAGCTGCCATTCCAATGCACTGCAGAGAATAACGAGCGCATGAAGGCGTGGCTACTCGACAGGTACGCGTCATCCACCTTCAATACATGCCCCCACAGACCACTGCCCTGCATGGAAGGACCACCCATTGAGATCCATATTGACCCTGAAGCAACCCCCAAAGCATGCCACACCCCTGCAAGTGTGCCCCTGCACTGGCAAGAGAAGGTGTACGAGGACCTCCTCCGTGATGAAGCCCTCGGCGTAATCGAGCGCGTCCCCTATGGCGAGCCGGTCACGTGGTGTCATCGAATGGTCGTCACACGGAAACACGACGGCTCACCGCGCCGCACGGTTGATCTGTCTCCCCTCAACCGGTTTTGCAAACGGGAGACGTTCGCAATGGAATCGCCATTCCAACTCGCCCGCCGTGTCCCCAAGGACACATGGAAAACAGTGACCGACGCATGGAATGGTTATCACAGTGTGCCCCTGCGCTCGTCTGATAAATACCTAACCACCTTTATAACGCCCTTCGGTCGCTGGCGATACACCAGGGCACCACAAGGGTTCCTGTCATCGGGAGATGGCTACAACCGACGCTTTGACGCCGTCCTATCCAACGTTGAACGCAAGGAGCGCTGCGTCGATGATACGATCCATTACGACACAGACCTTCAAGAGCACTGGTGGAGGACAATCGACCTGCTCACACGAATAGGGCAGGCCGGTATCGTTCTCAATGCAAACAAGTTCCAGTTTGCGGGGAAAAGCGTTGACTTCGCCGGATTCAGGATCTCAGAATCAACCATCGAGCCGCAACCGAAATACCTGGACGCCATCAGGGATTTCCCATCACCTGCCTCCACGACAGATATCCGAAGCTGGTTCGGCCTTGTCAATCAAGTGGCGAACTACGCCCAGCTCAGAGACACAATGGCGCCATTCAAGCCCTTCCTCAGCGCACGCTGCAAGTTCGCCTGGTCCACAGAACTTGAAGAAGCCTTCCAGACTTCCAAGGCCGCCATCGTAGACGCCATCCGAAAGGGAGTAGAGATCTTCGACATCCAGCGGCGTACATGCCTTCGACCGGATTGGTCACAGCAGGGAATCGGATATTTCCTACTCCAGCAGCACTGCACCTGCCCATCTGGTATACCCAACTGCTGCACGGATGGGTGGCGGATAACACTGGCCGGCTCTCGCTTCCTCTCCCCCACCGAGCAACGGTACGCGGCCATCGAAGGTGAAGCCCTAGCCGTAGCCTGGGGACTCGAGCAAACCCGCTACTTTACCCAAGGTTGCGACAACCTGGTCGTTGTCACCGACCACAAGCCTCTAGTGAAAATCTTCGGCGACCGCACCCTTGACGAAATCACTAACTCGCGCCTGTTCCGGCTGAAGCAGCGCACACTACCCTGGCGCTTCGATATCCGGTACCTACCGGGGAAGAGCAACCTCGCCGCCGATGCCACTTCAAGACACCCCTCACTATCAGGCTCCGCTAGTAACACCAACCCACCTGACACCCCAGACCTTAAAGAGTGGGCATTGGTGGCATCTATCCGCACTGATGTCGAGGAACTAGGAACCCTCACATGGTCGCTCGTCGCCCAAGAGACAGCTCGAGACGCATCGCTAAGCCCCATCGTAAAGTTGATTGACGAGGGCAGTCACAGCATTGACCGAAATGACCACACATTTGCACCACTCTGGACCATCCGTGACTCTGTCTACACGCAGGAGGGAGTCCTCCTATATGATGACCGTGTCTTAATCCCTGAATCGCTACAACAACGAGTACTGCAATACTTGCATGCCGCTCATCAAGGATCATCAACAATGGAGCAGCGAGCTCGCGCAATCGTATACTGGCCAGGAATGACAAACGACATCCGCGCCACACGAGAACGATGCCGAGACTGCAACCGGAATGCACCGTCACAAGCAACAACACCACCACTCCCCTCAACCCCGCCTTCGACGCCCTTCGAAGCAGTCTTCGCCGACTTCTTCTCCCATGGTGGCAGCCACTACCTGGTAGTCGGAGACCGCCTCTCCGGATGGGTTGAGATTTTCTCGTCACCGGTCAGTACCAACCTTGCAGGTGCTGCTGGGCTGATCCGCCACCTCCGCTCATTCTTTGCAACGTTCGGTGTACCGGAGGAGCTGTCCAGTGACGGTGGCCCTGAGTTCATAGCGAGTCAAACGGAAGCTTTCCTTTGCCTCTGGGGCGTCCGCCCCCGCCTCTCATCTGCCTATTTCCCCCAGTCCAACGGGCGGGCAGAAGTAGCCGTGAAGACAGCAAAGCGCCTCTTGATGTCAAACACACGCCCCACTGGTGGACTGGACCATGACGGATTCCTACGTGCGATACTCCAACTACGCAATACCCCCGACCCAGACTGCAACCTCTCCCCGGCGCAGATCATCTTCGGGCGTAACCTACGTGATACCTTCTCCTTCGTCAACAGGTTAGAGAAGTTCTCGAACCCGAACATTCGCCCGCTTTGGCGCGATGCATGGGCAGCCAAGGAGCAAGCACTTCGCACCCGCATGACCCGCACCACTGAATCGCTCACACAACATTCAAGGCCTCTCCGCCCTCTTGTCGTCGGAGAGAGGGTCTTCCTACAAAATCAGCACGGGAACAGCCCCACGAAATGGGACAGATCAGGGACCGTGATGGAATCCCTCAACCATGATCAATACCGAGTCAAGGTGGATGGATCTGGCCGCCTCACACTACGCAATCGCCGCTTTCTACGTGCTTTGACCCCAGCAACCAAAGATATTGGGATGAGCCCCCCTCCATCACCGCTAACCACCCATCATGGCGGACAGAATAGGCAATCTTCAACCTCCCCACCCGCACCCATCACACAGAAACGCACCGTTGATCCGCCAGAACCAGCTGTTGTACACAGTACGCCTACCAATACATCGGGACAGCACCCTGACAGTTCACCGCCCGATGGTGTCGACAGCCCCCAATCCAAACCCCGAGTAACCCCACAACAGGAGGTGACTGACGTGGCACCGACTGCCCCCAACACGCCCATCCAAAGGCAGCTAAAGCCGCCTCGCCCTCGTCGTGAATGTCAGGCACCCAGGCGGTACGAGCCTGAGACCGGCAACTGGATCTAATCATTATTAGTCCGTCAACGTGTGAATCTCCCATTGTCGGACTGGGGGGGATGGAGAGTTGTCAGAGTACAGATTGGGTACTAGTTTTCTCATATGGCAGACCGCTGACCATACGTCAGGGCCGCCATCTTGTTTAGAACTGAATCGAGTGACTTCTCGAGACTTCATGTTGTATAACAGAGACATTATCTGAACTTATAGTCCTTTGTAAGTACTATTGTCGGTTTATGTATTGTATTAGACTCTTGATTCATTGTTTCACTGCATCTTATTGCAGGATATTACTCTCCACATCGTTGTTATATAATAAAACTCCAAAACATCGAAGAGTCTTTCTTTATTGTGGGAAGTTTTTACTGTGACATTTCCCAGTCACTGGTTGAAAGAATCAGTCTCGCCGGCCGGCTAAAACTTTTCAGAGCGTTTTCTTGACTTTCTAATTTCGTTCTAAACATAGTTTGAAAAAACCTCCAACTCGACGCGAATTTGTGCGAATTACTTCAAATTTTCACAGATTGTTCGCAATTTATATCAGCTAAAAATCGGGGGGTCGGCGATTTTTTTAATTTTTAAAAGAGAGGTGCTGAGAGCGATTCCCGCATCTATACTTGGATTGCGCGTTAGCAGTTTCACGAAGACCAAAATATCTTCAGAACGGCTTCGAATTTCCACAATCGCCGACACAGTTTCGTAAACAAGGTCTGTGGGAGTCCAGAAAAGCAAACAGATCTTAAATTCATTAAATTGCCGTGGAGTTGGAGCTCTTGGAAACCAACTCGCTTGTTCGGAAAATAATTTATTTAAAAATCGCACTTTTATCAAAATTACAAACCTTAGGTATATCGTTGTAGCCAATTTTATAAGCTTTAAATGAGGTATAATTTATCTAAATACGACGAATATTCGAGACGCTACTTAATTTTATCCGGAACGGGGCCGTCTCACCCACAGTGCTTAGCGTGCTTTTGTTATTGTTTATATCCGGGACTTTGACCCCTTGTTCACGGAGGGAACCTCACGAACTAAGCATATTCTTTATGTTGGTGACGGTCAGTATAATCTGCAGACTGCAGACTGCAGACTGGGTATAAAATGCATACTGGGTATAAAATGCAGACTGCAGACTGCAGACTCGGCATAAAATGCAGCCTGGGAAAAAATATAAAAATACTTACCTGAATACTTTATCTGTTCTTCATTGGGCTCTGTATGCAATTTCAGCGAGTTCTGTTGAAATTTTACCCCTCGACCTCGATCTCCACCTAAGCCGGTCTAGAACTGACCACGCTCGAATTTTCATCCAAAATCAATGCCGACCGCAACTAAACCTCAAATAATAGCACAACAGTATCTATTCCAAGAACCTCATGCCATTTATTTGAAATATCCCCCATTTCTGGAGCCTAAATCGAGCAATTTACGCTTGACGACGCTAGTTCCCAAAGTTCACGGTCTCAGAACTTTTACATATATACCCACAGGCAGCCCAAGCTCAAGTTACGAAAAGATAAGGGTCTGTATGGGAGCGTAGCGAGCTCAAGTTACGAAAAGATAAGGGTTTGTATTATGGGAGCGTAGCGAGCTCAAGTTACGAAAAGATAAGGGTTTGTATAGACCCATTCGAAAAATGGCGTCCAATTTAACTAACTATTGTTTAGTACTGACTAGCTTCGCTTACACGTTCAAAATCTTTTGTGTGGACTGACTAGCCTCGTGTTCACGTTACCAGGACAATAGCTTTTTAAATTGGACGCCATTTTTCGAATGGGTCTATGGGAGCGTAGTGAACTCCGTTTACTAGCCAGAAATACTGTAAAATATTCGAATAAAATAAAAATTAAATTAAATTAAATTTCAGAAATCAGCTTAAAACTACCCAACAAGGAGAGAAACACGACAGAAGACATCACAGTGTCAAGGCAAGTCATTTTATTCGAATATTTTACAGTATTTCTGGTTAGTAAACGGGGCTCGCTACGCTCCCATACAAACCCTTATCTTTTCGTAACTTGAGCTCGCTACGCTCCCATAATACAAACCCTTATCTTTTCGTAACTTGAGCTTGGGCTGCCTGTGGGTATATATGTAAAAGTTCTGAGACCGTGAACTTTGGGAACTAGCGTCGTCAAGCGTAAATTGCTCGATTTAGGCTCCAGAAATGGGGGATATTTCAATTAAATGGCATGAGGTTCTTGGAATAGATACTGTTGTGCTATTATTTGAGGTTTAGTTGCGGTCGGCATTGATTTTGGATGAAAATTCGAGCGTGGTCAGTTCTAGACCGGCTTAGGTGGAGATCTAGGTCGAGGGGTAAAATTTCAACAGAACTCGCTGAAATTGCATACAGAGCTCAATGAAGAACAGATAAAGTCTTCAGGTAAGTTTTTTTATATTTTTTTCCCAGGCTGCATTTTATACCGAGTCTGCAGTCTAGCTGCAGTCTGCATTTTATATATACCCAGTATGCATTTTATACCCAGTCTGCAGTCTGCAGATTATACTGACCGTGTTGGTGACATGATAATTTTGATTTGAACATGGATGACCTTGATGAAACTAATAGTACCTTACAAGTTGAATGTGAAGTCAACAAAGTGTTATACAGCAGTACTTGGCTGTACTATAACATTTACCGCTCACCCGTCGCAGCTATAAACAGAGAACACACTCTCCGGGTAATACTAATAATTATGAAAGCGAGAGGTTTCTCTCCTCGGTTTTATTTTTACTTGCAGACAGAGAGAGAGAGAGAGAGAGATCTGCTAGCAGGCAATCTCGTTGCTGGCAGTAGCAGAGAACCAGTTCAAGAGAGAACAGTGAACGAATTTAATACAGCTCGTTTCCATGGAAAATTATTATCACGGCGGCTCTGTTGTCAAATTTCGTGCGAGTATCATGAACTTTGATCGATCCGATGAATCCGAAAATCTCGGCGAAATCACTGAGTGAAAGCCCTTCGAAACCAGAGTTAAACGCCGAAGCCCTCAAAATAATTTTAGGAAATTGCTCAATTCTTTTGGGGTCGACCAAGCGGAGTTTCGTTGCCTATAATATTTACCGCTCACCTGTCGCTTCCGAACCCGGTCATCAGTACTATAAACAGAGTTACTAATAATTATGAAAAGAGAGGTTTCTCCCCTCGGTTTTATTTTTCCCTGCAGAGAGAGAGATCATCTGCTAGCAGGCAATCTCGTTGCTGGTGCCAGAGAACCAGTTCAAGAGAGAACAGTTAACGAATAACAGCTCGCTTTAATATAATTTTTTTATCATGCAGTCTCGGCGGCTCAGCGGCTTCGTTTGTCAAATTTCGTGCGACTATAAACTTCAAATGATCAACCCGGTGAATCCGAAAATCTCGGCAAAATCACTGTCTAAAAGCCCGAATTCCGCCCTTCGAACCAGAGAGAGACCTGTTTCCACAAGTTAAACGCCAAAGCCCTGAAAATTATTTTAGGAAACTGTAAATCTCTTCAAGTGGAAAGAATGTAATATATAAAGTGGTAAGCTGTAGTGCTACGGCTGGTACAAAACGCAGGTCACAGGTCACAGGTCCAGGTCCAGGTCACAGGTCACAGGTCCAGGTCACAGGTCCAGGTCCAGGTCACAGGTCCAGATCACAGGTCCAGGTCACAGGTCCAGGTCCAGGTTACAGGTCACTTGACGATTTTTGTATTTTCCAATAATCTATTTTTCCTTCCACTCCATTCCTGTAAATACAATATCCGTGAGCAGCCTGGAAACGAGGTTACGTCATTTTAGCGATTCTCGTGATTACAAACATGGCGGCAAATGGAGCAGATGAGGTACAACTTGAGGTACAACTTTAAGGGCGTAGGGAGGGTTAGATATTTGTTAAATAAGATAAAAGGAGTAGTTAATTGCTGTGAGTGTAGAGGAATGAGTAGTGAAATCTCCCTCCCTATTTTTTTCGAATTTTTCTCCCTCCTCCCTAGTGAGTTTTAAACATTTCTCCCTGGAGCCTAAATGTAGATCCCATGTAGATTTTCAGTTCAAAATTAATCACAATATTCTGGCTACAAATACTTACCTTTTTACAGTAAAAATTAAAGAAAATGACACATGCCCAACATGCCATGAAGAGAGACACACTTTTGAGCATATGTTTGTTGAATGTACGAAAGCCAAGTTTTTCTGGAATAAATTGAAAGAATGGTGGTGCAAATACACATCGCAATCAATATCTCCCAGCGCAGCTCAAATTCTATATGGATATACTGAATTGGTAAAGCACCGCTCCCTATTAAAGGGGCTATGTCATGGTACTGCGCATGTATCGAGTAATCGCTCGGTTGGTGGCTGTTAATTGGATACAAACAGTTAAACTTCCCTCCCTCAATGCTTGATTGAAAGGATTTTCAATATTTTTCCTGGAGACTGTTTATATACACTGTTTGTTGGTCATTTTTGCACTTTTGATTTGATTTTAAGCATCCCACATGGCCGAGAGGTTCGTTAGTTCATATCAAAATCGGTGGAAATAGCCGTTTCCGGCCCGGAACGCGAATGTATAGTCTATTACCGTGACACAGTTCCTTTAAACCATGTGAAATTTTACATGTACCAAGCTTTCATACAAAACACGTCGTATTCCCTAGAAGGTTTCCTTATCCTCTTAGAAGAAAAGAAACACATAGAAAACGAAAACTCGATAACCAAAAGAAAAGTAGAAAAAGTTAACAGAAAATGGTCCCCTTTAAATAGCTGGTTTGGTAGACCGAAATAGAATCTGATAGCACAAGTTTATAACTGATTGTATTTATTATTATTATTATTATTTATTTTTCTTGCTTTGTAATTGTATTGTAATTATTGTATTGTAATATTGTATTGTAATGAAACTGTCAATAATAATAATAAAAATATGGGGGGGGGGGGGGGGGGGATAAATGTAGATCCCAATTTCTTCCTCCTCCCTAGTTTTACTGAACATTTCTCCCGCCTCCCTAGACCGTTCCTCTGCACTCTCCTGGTACTTCTACTACTGGGGTCATTAATTAGCAAAGGATGACGATGGATCGTACTTTAACAGGCTCTGTGTTATCTTTACTTCATGGAGCATTAAAAAGAAAAGCCATAACATTAACATTTATTACAGTTGAAAACAGAAGGACGTATTCATCGTCATATGAAATGTCTCTGTTTATAGCAGATCTGAGAGAAAGGATTCCCTTTTATTGAAATGACAACTTTGCTCGGAAAACCTTAACATTTAGTATAGTTGAAAACTTTAAGTACCAGGAGCAACTGAGACATATATCATAGCAATATTCTATTATTTAGTATTAGTACTATAAAAGCAATCAATGTGTTGGACAATTTACAAGTGCGATTGCGAATTTACAAGCGCGATCGGGAATATATTCAGTATCCTTAGGACATTGAATACCCTTTTAATATTTAACAAATATCTAACCCTCCCTACGCCCTTAAAGTTGTACCTGAAGTTGTACCTGCCGCCATGTTTGTGAACACGAGGATCGCGAAAATGAAGTAACCTCGTTTCCAGGCTGCTCACGGATATTGTATTTACAGGAATGGAGTGGAAGGAAAAATAGATTATTGGAAAATACAAAAATCGTTAAGTGACCTGGACCTGTGACCTGGACCTGTGACCTGCGTTTTGTACCAGCCGGTAGTGCTAAGTGTGCACGCCCTTCGAGGGAAAGAGAAAAAATCTCTGACCCAAGTGGGTCTCGAACCCAACGACCTCCAGGTTACATGTCTTGCGCTCTACCAACTGAGCTATCAAGTCAGATGAGAGCAATCGTGGGTATTGGTGCGTTATATGGGGTCACGGCGATTATATATGTATATGTAGTTATGATATTCAAGTGGAGTTTTGTTGCAAATTGTGGTCACGTAAGCCAGCCACGGTGTTCAAAAACCCAAATCGGCTCAAAGATAGTAGATACTCGCGATAAATATATCTTTACATATAAAGATCAATGGTCAGAATTTCTTCCCAATGTTGTAGGTGGAAATCGTGGGCACCAACGGACAATTGTTTCCTTTCGTTGAGGAAGAACGAGACTGGCATCCATCAGAGAACTGCGGCCACCTGAAATAAAACTAAAATTTACATCACCAAATAATTTAAAACACTTAAATAAGAGGCTCAATAGGAAGGACGATAGCTGGAAGGATGGCGGAGATGTAGAGAAGATTAAGACGAAAATGGCCGCTATGCTATGTGAACGCGCTAAGCACTGTGGGTGAGACGGCCCCTTTAACGACCCTTTAGCACGCCCCGTGATACTTTGCGCGAAATAATAATAATAATAATAATAATAGGCCATATTTATATAGCGCCATATCACCACAGTCTCATGGCGCTTTACATTTTACTGATATATCCTGTCAGTGAATTTTTCGGACTGCTATTTCGGCGCCAATGGCAGCCACGCAGTTTACAATGTTGAGTGGTTGGTTAGTGCAATGGCCAGGCTGCTGTACCGGGTGACAATCCCTTTCTCTTTTTCGAGTAGTACAACAGGTTCTTTCACGTCCCCTTCAAATACTGATTAGAAGTAGAAGGAGACAAGGCCAACGGCTTATAAACGCCCCTGCCCAAGGACGCGGCCGGGTTCGAACCCCCGACCTCCCGCACTCTAGACCGTGCTCTACCAACTGAGCTAACCAGTGAGGCGGTTTTTGTTTTGATTTCGTGTTCAATGACTGTTGACGAGCGCCTAACTCAACCACTGTTGTCAAAATTCTATGGACCTCTATGAAACTTTATATAAACGGAAATAATGCCTAGTTTAAGAAAGCCCTAAAATCGAAAGCTGAGACTTATTCATTAATCAAACATCCACAAAGGTAGAACTTGGAAGAGAAATTGATGCTGGACGTTATTTAATTATTCAGCGCGTTCTAGGATTTTAAAGCTGATGCACGAACACTTACATGCATTCCATATCAGATTATAGAGCACAAACAGTTCGATTATTGATCAAATACACATCTAACTAATAATCTAGATGAGGAATAAGTCAAGCAACAACATACAGCAATAGAAAATCAGTAGCAGCAATAACTTTATTTGTTCGCTGAGGAGAATATTATAATAGTGTGTACTGACCGATCGCTGCAAAGTATTTGCGTTGACTTGACTTCGGTTTGAACACTTACAAGCTACTAAATATCGGAATTAGTGAGCACGGATACAACGGAGGAACGGCAAGGTATTCATGGAGTTTATCCACCGATATACACGCAACTAGAAAACTGAACCACAAATATCATACCGTTGGAGAATCGACAGTCCTTTGAACAGCCAGAGTCATCCGCTCGGCATCCGCTAAGCCGCCGGCTACTTTACAAATGTACCCAGAAATGCAAGAATGCAGAGTACTCTCCAAACTCACCGCAGTTGCTTGTGTTTCCCTAACTGGAAGATCGGCGAATGATCTTCTTACCTTCGTTGTGGATGTCACACAAAATCTGTCAGCACATTTTGGTTCAATATTTAAAAGAATGCCCTAAATAAGTTCTTAAGAAGAGTATTCATCGTATGTGCGTATATAATATTAACTATATCAGCGGTAACAGCGACGATGCAAGCAGATTCTTTACATGTAGACATTGCCGGTCACAGAACTGAATTTCGTGGTCCACGAAAATACTTGTTTCGCGCAAAGTATCACGGGGCGTGCTAAAGGGTCTTTAAGTGTATGACGTCACGTACGCTAAAAAATGACCAGGCATTCCTCGCCCACAGAATGGCGGATGTAAAATTCAAGATTCGGAGTTTAAAAAATAAGACTTCCAGTCGTCGTATCGAAAAACGGTTTGAACTGGTAATAATATAACCACTCTACTTTACGAATATGAGAAACAATTGATATGTCAAAATTTGATCGTAGGGGCACTTTAAAGGTATTTAAGGTCGACAGATCTTTTTCCGTTCCTGCCCCCAAACTCTGGAATGGACTTCCACTAGACCTTGGTGTAGTTCTACTGTAACTATTTTTAAATCTCGTCTAAAGACTCATATTTTTAGGGAAACGTATTTGTAAATATTTTTTCTTTTGTTTTTAATGTATTCTAACGATCTTTGTATTTAGTTTTAAATTTTTCAACATTGTAAAGCGCCATAGAGCATTTAATGGTATGGCGCTATATAAGTACACTATTATTATTATTAAGGTTCGTCTCAGATCAGACACTCGTGCATGATCAGTCAAGTAGGATAAGATGTGATAGACGACAACTAGCGTAGGTCTGCATCTGCGTGAAAAGCCGAGTGAGACAGGTTTTGTTAAGTTGCTCAGGGTATGAACTAACAGCTGCCGTGAAGAGCTAGGTGCGGCTAACGCGACTTCGAGTGATAAATCTTCATCGGAGCACACGAACTTATAGACGTGTACCGGCCATAGCCATAGCAATATGTACAGATGGAAGGCCGCACCAAGTCGTATGTAATGTACTCAATTAAATGTTGGTATTTTCAGTTCTGCAGTAGAGAAATTCGTAATGCTGCTAGTTCTATCGAAAATCTCTCGGTCACGACATTTGACACAAAGTGACTTGCGCCAAACGAGACATAAGACACAAAAAGTGACATTTGACGCAAATAAGTGACGTGCGTCAAACGAGACATTTGACGCAAAGAGACGTGGATCAAACGAGTGCAGAGGAAGCTTTTGACGTTTTCACTTTTATTGCGAATGTATTAAACATTCCATTTTAACTTCTGTAAACATGTGAACTATGAAGTCATTCGTGCTTTATTCTATTCCTGTACAATGTCCTTGCCGAAAGACAACAGTGATAGAGTATAATAAGCTTTGAGACCTATAATAACATTCTTTAACTGTCCGGGGTGAGGTGTTAGGGTATTGTGAGTCACTCAATAAGAGAACCACTGTGTCTGGTGAATCAGCGAGTTCAGCTCTAGCTAGTGTCCTCATCATCTGAGGGAGGTTCTGGGAACTTGTCTCGATGTTCCACTGCCCAAGAGTAGCGCCTAGCTCTAGCTTTGAAGTATTTCCATTTATGTGGGCCTGGTGATGAATTAAAAACGTACAGTGATGAACAAAATGTAACGATCATTTAATGATTAGAAACACGGGAAACTTTGTTTTCTTTTTCACCTGAAGGGCTGGACCCTTAGATCACACTTTCAACCTTGACGGTCAACATGATGGGATCGAATATACTCTATTGCTCAACTGCTGGAGACAGGGAAACATTGTGTGTTTATAGTACGGAGACAAAAAGAGCTAGGACTAGGCCTGTAGACACTCTTTCACTCACTTTGATTCGGTTCTGCCATACTCGATTTTCGTTCCTAAAACAACAAGACATAAATAGGAATGATTACTGTCAGAATAGTAGCATGTTTCTTCCACAAACATATAGCTAGACCAGTTACTATTGTAACGCGTGACATAACGTGTGACACAGGAAGGCCATCCCAAGTAACTATTGTCAGGAGACATAACGTGTGACACAGGACATCTTAAGTTACTATTGTCAGGGAGACAGAACGTGCGACACAGGCCATCCCAAGTTACCAATTGTCAGGGAGACATAACGTGTGACACAGGCCATCCCAAGTTACTATTGTCAGGGAGACAACGTGTGACACGGGAAGGCCATCCAAAGTTACTATTGTCAGGGAGACACAACGTGTGACACGGGAAGGCCATCCAAAGTTACTATTGTCAGGGAGACAACGTGTGACATAGGAAGGCCATCCAAAGTTACTATAGTCAGGGAGACACAACGTGTGACACGGGAAGGCCATCCAAAGTTACTATAGTCAGGGAGACAACGTGTGACATAGGAAGGCCATCCAAAGTTACTATAGTCAGGGAGACACAACGTGTGACACGGGAAGGCCATCCAAAGTTACTATTGTCAGGGAGACAACGTGTGACATAGGAAGGCCATCCAAAGTTACTATAGTCAGGGAGACACAACGTGTGACACGGGAAGGCCATCCAAAGTTACTATAGTCAGGGAGACAACGTGTGACATAGGAAGGCCATCCAAAGTTACTATAGTCAGGGAGACACAACGTGTGACACGGGAAGGCCATCCAAAGTTACTATTGTCAGGGAGACAACGTGTGACATAGGAAGGCCATCCAAAGTTACTATAGTCAGGGAGACACAACGTGTGACACGGGAAGGCCATCCAAAGTTACTATTGTCAGGGAGACAACGTGTGACATAGGAAGGCCATCCAAAGTTACTATAGTCAGGGAGACACAACGTGTGACACGGGAAGGCCATCCAAAGTTACTATTGTCAGGGAGACAACGTGTGACATAGGAAGGCCATCCAAAGTTACTATAGTCAGGGAGACACAACGTGTGACACGGGAAGGCCATCCAAAGTTACTATAGTCAGGGAGACAACGTGTGACATAGGAAGGCCATCCAAAGTTACTATAGTCAGGGAGACAGAACGTGTGACACAGGAAGGCCATCCAAAGTTACTATAGTCAGGGAGACACAACGTGTGACACGGGAAGGCCATCCACAGTTACTATTGTCAGGGAGACAACGTGTGACATAGGAAGGCCATCCAAAGTTACTATAGTCGGGGAGACACAACGTGCGACACAGGAAGGCACGTGTGACACGGGAAGGCCATCCAAAGTTACTATTGTCAGGGAGACAACGTGTGACATAGGAAGGCCATCCAAAGTTACTATAGTCAGGGAGACACAACGTGTGACACAGGAAGGCTGGACTATTGTAATAGTTTACTATATGGTTTACCAAACACTGAACTTTCCAAACTACAAAGGGTACAGAACGCTGCTGCCAGGCTTATCACTTCTACTTCTCGATATGATCATATTACACCTGTTCTCTATGAACTTCACTGGTTACCCGTTAGATTCCGTATTCAGTTTAAGATTATTTTAATTACTTTTAAAGCATTAGCTGGCCAATCTCCACAGTACATTAGAGACCTTATTACGATTAAGAAACAGCCGCGCTATCAATTACGCTCAAATAATGGCCATCCAGTTACTATTGCCAGGGAGACAGAACGTGCGACAACAACAACGACGATTTATTCACACTCTGTATACATACTAAATATTTTACAATGAATTCGAATTAGCAAGATAGAGTGCTAGGATTCCAGAAGTAGCTTGAATAAAACTAATCGAGTCTGGCACCCCAAAAATGTAGTAGATTATATATGAAATTAATGGTCAGACAAGAAACCACGAACAAACGAATAGACAAAATTTAGGTATATTGAGTAACTATTTACATCTCTATTATACAAGTCAGAAGGGGGAAAAAGGATACACATACAAGCTGACAGGAAGATCTAAAATTGTAGTTCGCTTACGAGAATATTAATATTGAGTCAAAATCAGTTTTTTAAGATTTCTTTTATATAAATTTCTATTATGTAGTTTCTTGATATGTTCACAAATTGAATTCCAGATCATAACACCTTTGTACCGTACGCTAAATTTGCGCGAATATTTGGAGTATAATAAGCTAGTCTAGTGTTGTAACTATGAACTGTTTTAATAGACCCTTTCAGCTTGCCTGCTTGTTGCACCATTTCAGACCACGTGACTTTTCCCTTGAGTAGTTTCTCTACCCCAAGCTAAGAGGAAATGTACCAGTTTCTATAACTGAAAAAGAAAGCACTTAATATTCTGGAGAACTAAACATGGTCTGAAATGGGGCAACAAACAGCCAAGCTGAAATAGTCTATTGGAATGAAAATATATTTGAAACTAAGTCAAACATGAGAAGAGCAGTGTGTAGATATACTAGATCGTGCAATTTTAAGATCTGCAGCTTTTTAAAAAGGGGACTTGCATGTGCATCAAAAAGAAAAAAATGTAATAATACGTAAATACATTTTTTGAATAATAAATAACTTGTTGAGTGTAGTAGAGTATGTGTTTCACCAGCCAAGTAGACAATAGGCAAAGAAAGGATATATTATGGTATAGTATAGGTTAACTGAAGTGTCTAAATTTACATAATATCGTAATTTTGAGAGTGCCATTTTGAGTATGATATTTTCTTTAATATTTCTTGAGTCTGGATTTTCCAAGACAAATTTCAATCAATCAGGATTCCAAGATATTTTTTACTTTTATTTTGTAATACGAGTTTATTGTTTATGAATAGATCTATTACCATACATTTTCCTTTAAGGGAAAACTGGGAAACACTTTACTGAGGTACCTATGTAGGAGCTATCGATCTGTAGTGATTTTGAGGGATGAAATGATGGTAAAATTCGACACGTAGTTTAAATCTCAATTAATTACTAAATTTAAAAATATATATTTAATAGTAGGCATAAGGGTAAGCGATCTTAGTTTGGTGAATTTAACATGTTGATCTAAAGTCTTAATTGAGTGTTTGCTGAGTCAGTGACTTCATGAAGGCGCCTTGGAAATCAGGATCGGTCGATCGGATCAATCGGATCACAACTTATTGCCAAAGTGACTGTTAGTTTTGTTTTTCTCAAGGACCTATTTTTTAATAGGACCTGTATTTTCTTTTGAACTTCATTATTGTATATAGCCATTCTACCGTCATGGCGTTAGTGCTAAATAAAGAGTATCTTTATCTGTAGACATAAGACTTTATTCGTTAGCTCTTTGTAATTTAAAACATAGGCCCCAATGGTGAACTCGTGGATATATTATTGTAGAATCCCAATAGCCCTGCTGGGGACCATCCATATCCATCATTATGTTTGCTGTTGCTAAGAGTACAGCATTTTAATAGCGGCAATTAAAGCATGGGCACCAATGGTAAACTCGTGGATAGATTATTGTAGAATCCCAATAGCCCTGCTGGGGACCATCCATATCCATCATTATGTTTGCTGTTGCTAAGAGTACAGCATTTTAATAGCGGCAATTAAAGCATGGGCACCAATGGTGAACTCGTGGATAGATTATTGTAGAATCCCAATAGCCCTGCTGGGGACCATCCATATCCATCATTATGTTTGCTGTTGCTAAGAGTACAGCATTTTAATAGCGGCAATTAAAGCATGGGCACCAATGGTGAACTCGTGGATAGATTATTGTAGAATCCCAATAGCCCTGCTGGGGACCATCCATATCCATCATTATGTTTGCTGTTGCTAAGAGTACAGCATTTTAATAGCGGCAATTAAAGCATGGGCACCAATGGTAAACTCGTGGATAGATTATTGTAGAATCCCAATAGCCCTGCTGGGGACCATCCATATCCATCATTATGTTTGCTGTTGCTAAGGGTACAGCATTTTAATAGCGGCAATTAAAGGGGCTGTGTCACGGTAATGTACTTTACATTCGCGTTCCGGGCCGGAAACAGTTAGTTCCACTGATTTTGATATGAACTAACGAACCTCTCGGCCATGTGGGAAGTTTAAAATCAAAGCAAATATGCAAAAATGACTAATAAACAGTGTTATAAACAGTCTCCAGGGAAAATATTGAGAATCCTTTCAATCAAGCATCGAGGAAGGGAAGTTAACTGTATGTATCCAATTAACAGCCACCATGCATGCCACCATGTCATGCGCAGTACCATGAAATAGCCCCTTTAAAACGTTAGTTTACAACAACAATTAGGCCATCCCAATAAAGTGTTTTGTTTACTATCGCCCACCCTTTTTTTTGGAAAAAGTATTTAAATAAAGTCTGAAAAGCTCAACCATCTGTTTGAAACGATCCGACCAGCTGTGGAGAGCAAATTTGGTCTGAGGGCAGCATAGGTGGGACAGTGTAAAAAATATGCGATATACTTTCCTTACTAAAACCACAGCTACATGCAGGAGAAATCTTGATCCCAATCTTAAAGAGATAATAATTTAGAGCACATGCATCTAGTCGAAGTCTGGTATGAATTATAGAAGAATACCTATCAAGTGAGTAATCAAAAGGCTTAAAATAATCCGGGACATTAAAGAGACCAACTAAAACTCTCTTAAAGGGACATAATAATGCATCAAGCAAACGAATTTCGATATCAATCTCATTCCACAACTTACTAGTAGACGGGAAAAAGATTTCTTGTAACGTTCTGTACGGACAGGATACAGCGTGAAATTTTGTGCGGAGCGCAAGGGAAAATGTGTTCTATCACAAACTCTGGAAGGGAGCAATTCGTTGAGATAAAGCGGGCTTAAATTATTTACAATCTTAAAATAAAGTGTGAGTTTGTGAATAGCACGCCTAGTTTTCATTAGCTCCCACCCCAGCTCTGAGACGTGCTCTACTTGTTCCCTTCATAGCACCCGTTACGATCTTTCCAGCTTCATACTGAACAGACTCAACGAGGTCGCTCTCGCCACCAGTGCATGCGTCCCATAAGACGTCAGCATATTCCATTATAGGCCTAACAAGTAATTTATATCATTTTCTTAGTGTTTCCCTGCCTACTTTATACCGAATTCCTTTAAGCATATTTAACCTCTTACTTGCCTTCTGGTGAACATTCAAAATGTGGGCTCTCCAAGACAAATTTGAAGACAAGGTTACTCCAAGATGAGTGTGGTTGGAAACTACACCTTTTTTCGAAGCTCTCTACGTATCAGTTTATTGCCTTTCTCATGCAAATTGTAAACCCACAACTAGTAGAGGAAAAAGTAGTCGAGGAATGCATAACTAAAAAGCATGATATTACCTATAATTTAAGGGGTTCCACTACCTCGCTACAGTTACCTCTCCCTAAAACAGAAAACTTTACGAAAAGTTTTTCATATAGTGGGGCAAAAGTATGGAATTCCCTTCCAGAAAAATTACGCAACTGCGAGTCATTCCCTTCATTTACGTATAAAATTGCCACTCACATCTTTCCTATTCCTTAACTTAACTTGATATTTTTTAATTAACTTGATACATAATTACATTTATAATAGGTATATTTTTTCTTTTAGAAATAGCAAACTATTATGTTAAGTACACTAAGGTTTTGGTAATCTTTTTAAAGATTGTAATTTGTATCCACACGCCCCTTGTGGAAATCAACAACAGTTGACGGGGCAAGCGTGTCTAAAAAAAGTTGTACCTACCTACCTGCTCCTTTACATTTTTTTCGCAAGTCTTCAAGCTGACTTGGTTCCAGATCCCTTAACGTGTTTTTTTTACGGACCGACCAACCCACCATCACGAGCCAGAGGGCCATGGTAAACGAAACATTTTATTGTGATGACTTTACCATTAAAATATTGTACTCACAAAACAACGGCAGATTTATTTCTTGGAAATTACAAAATTTGAGTTTCAAGTATGTATTTTAAATAAACTGTTCATTTTTGAAGGGACACTTCTCTTACCCTGTTTTAATCCTCTGGCTTGCAAAATAGTCAGAGTTTATATGATCACATTGTTCCACCGGCGTGACCAAACTGACAAAAACCCCGAAAACGAAGACATCGTAAATTCTAGACGGTATGCCTTTAAAAACTTTGTTTGAGACTAGACTCCGCATTTGATTGACAGTCGGCTGAATGCAATTTTCAGAACACGACTTACAACTTCCCCCTGGGCCTGTTCGCAAACAATTTTTCAGGGTGAGATAAAAAATATACAGCTTGATATTTATGTCGATTGGCCAGAAGGCATCGTGTTTGAGCTACTGCCGTAGTTTGGGAAGTAAGAATAGTTTTACTGTACTTCCAGTCTTTGAAGGCCAATGAGAGTTATGAGATGCACTAGAAATTTCAGTAGTCACGAAATGAATGGTCGGAATGAATAGACGTGATGAGTGGTCATTTCACTGTTTGTCCTTCACCTGGTATTGGCCAGCCGAAATATCGTACAAACCACGACAATCGTTATATGATCAGCATTGCAGTAGTCTTCGGCACTTCATTATTATATTTTCTTCGACCTTCTTGCTGATCAAGATCTGTTTTTTTGATCCAACGTCTGGCAGGATTGATCGCACACGATTTCTGCTGTGGTTTCCAAACCTGAACTGTACGAAAAGTCACGAAATGCCGTAAACTTTGTACTACTTCAATTTCTAGGCTTTCATGGCTTGAAAAAAATATGTACACCTTGATATTTATGTCGATTGTTCAGAAGACTATAGTCTTCTGTGGTTTTGGGGGCCGTAAAAAATATTTTTAGTCTACTTTCCGTGCAATATTCAAGAACTGTACTGTACAACCAAGTGCTCTAAGACAAAATTATCATGTTTTCATTCGGTCAGTAATTGATGTCACTGAATGAATATTTGATAACATAGACCCATTCGAAAAATGGCGTCCAATTTAAAAAGCTATTGTCCTGGTTATGTGAACACGAGGCTAGTCAGTACACACAAAAGCTTTTGAACTTGTAAGCGAGGCTAGTCAGTACTAAACAATAGTTAGTTAAATTGGACGCCATTTTTCGAATGGGTCTATAAAGCCGCTTAGAATATCGTTCAAAATATCATGTTTTCTCGTAAAAGTTATTGTCAATGAGCTAACGAATTAAAGTACTTATCTTTTGTCGTAATTTGCTTGTTTCGGACTCCTTGCCCTTCACGATGCTAGTGGGGCTAGCGTTGTGTGACGACTGACAACCTTACGTTTTCTAGTCTCTATGAAGCGGCATGTCACCGTTTTCTCGCCGTCGAGACATTGTTGTGACTGTATTATCAGACCTGCTTGGGCAGATCACGTTGAATCGTCATCGTTGCCTTAATGTATCACGTTTTCCTCTTTAGAAAGCAAGAATTAAAGCAAATTATCAAAATATGTATGTATGTATGTATGTATGTATTTCGGACAGTTCCCTTATAAGAATAATATGAGTAAAAAGAAATTAAAAGGTAAATAAATATCGAAGTCTGATAGAGTACCGAAGCCTCTGACGTATCGTCACGGTAGCCGTGTGACACTGAAACTAATCCATCCCGCCTTATCGATAGCACAGTAATGAATCTCTTATGCAATTTCCTACTTTCGACGCAGGAAAAATGAACAAAAATAACACACATAGCGTATTTTCAGATCGTTTACGCGATCCGAGTCGATCCGAGTAATAACGGGTTTGTCGAAGTTGGTGAAGACTCTAAACACACATCCCACGTGTATTAGACGGATGTCCACATGACCTATATATAAACTAAAGACTCAAAACACACATCCCACATGTGTTAGACGGATGTCCACATGACCTATATATAAACTAAAGACTCTAAACACACATCCCACATGTGTTAGACGGATGTCCACATGACCTATATATAAACTAAAGACTCAAAACACACATCCCACATGTATTAGACGGATGTCCACATGACCTATATATAAACTAAAGACTCAAAACACACATCCCACATGTATTAGACGGATGTCCACATGACCTATATATAAACTAAAGACTCAAAACACACATCCCACATGTGTTAGACGGACACGTTTCTATACCCATTAGAAGACATAATGTATTTTATTTTTTCACTTTTCATAAAACTGTAATGGTGTAGCCCCCCCCCCCCCCCCCCAACAAAAAAAGGGCTAAGGGCACTCAACTTGCGCCAGTCACACAGCCGTCGCTTTCACAAGACATCAGTTTCGGCTCCTGTATTCTATACATTTTCTGTTTGGATGCCATATGGACTGTGTACAGACTGTGTACAGGCTGCGTACAACCTCTAGTTAGGTGATATACATTACCTTATTTGGTGATGCATTACCTATTTAGGTGATACATTACCTTATTAGCTTCGTTACTGGGTGTAGAACACAAGACCGACAGTGCTTGGTCCATTGCTGTCATAAAGACGAGAAAGAATTGGATGTTTCAGCAGCTTTCTCTACAGTCTACAAGATTCAGGATTACAGCTTATGGGCCCATTGACATATTTAAACCGGCCGTTGCTAGGGAAAGTCTACAGCCTCGTAAAACCCGGAAAATTAAAGAGTGGGAAATGATTATTGTCAAGGTGACTCCTAGGGTAAAGTCTTGTAGTCTGATGACGTCATTAAGTGACGTCATGATGACGTCAACAAAATCAGAAAATTTCTGAACTCTCCAAGGATTTTTAATCTACAAGTAATTTAAGACTATTTTCCAAACCTACGAATTAAGGTGCATAAAACCGAGCATGCGTTTGCCATTACGACAAAAAATAAAGATTTTACAACACTTTTCAGTTCAATTTTTAGCTTTTTTGGTGAATCAAAAGCTATAACTTTGGCATTTATTGTCGGTTTCCAAAATCCATGCTCGATTTTGTGGAGAACGTGGTCAACAACATTTTAACGGGAAAACATTTGGAGTTTAGTGAAAGCGCGCTAAATGTTTAGGATGTTTAGAAACCGGAAGTGAAGAAATTAACACATGCGAAAAGTGCATGTTTTGTGGTCGTGAAATAGTCGCAGAACTGTTGTTGCAGTAAAGTCTACAATAATTGGTCGAACAGGATGTGCATTTTTTCCTATTTCCTCCGACAATAGCCAGTTTTGGGACTTGGCTGAATACTCCAGTCTGCAATGAGCCAGCTTGATTGTCTGCAATCAGAATGAGCTTCGGACTATGTGGAGCACATGCCCGAAACCATTTCGCAGCAAACCTAAGAGCCAATAGAAATCAAGCTCAAATTAGACCGAGATTCGACAGCTTTCACTTGGTGTTAAATCTCGTGGCGTTCACAACAGTTTGTTTTCCGACTTCAAAAATACTTTTTTAAGGATGAAACTAACTGACCTGTATTTTAATTAGTTGCACTGAGGTTCAATTGTTTCGCGAGTTGTTTAGGCGTCCTCTCGCAAGCACCAGGAACGTATACCAAGCAGACGAGACGAGGGTTGAGTTGAACTTCTTTATTCGCTTTACTCCGCGGAACACTCCGCGACAACTCTCTCTTACAATGTGGGTTCTACCTTTTATAGGCTAGCTCTTGTCAATCTTATAGACAGACAACTATCAATCTTAAGGTTGGTTCCTATTGGCTATCCTCTCTTAATGAGGTCTGATGTAAGGCAACTAGTGAGTGGGAGTAACCAGTGAAAAGATTGACAAAACGAGAATAAAGGATATTTAGCAGACAAAGTTTGCAAAGAAACTTAACATAGGATTTGCTTAACTATTAACACATATTCTACCGTACAGAAAGTTAAGTCTTAACCGAAAATATTAGGAAGAGGTGACTTTAGAACAAAGTCCAATTCAATTAAGTACGCACCGTACCTGGTGGGACGAGGCGGGGCTTTAGCCTTAGCTAAAACAAGGACCGCCTAGTTTATGTTCATGTGAAATGGTCACCTAAACTTGATATTGCACGTTACTCAAAGCTCACACAAGTTGCCTGTACATAAGTACTTGTAAATAGGATATTAATTAGTTTATCACAAAAGCCAACAAAGATAAAAGGTCTTATGTTTTCGTAGGTCAACTTGTCTTGACCCAACACTATTATCTCCGACATATTTTAATGACTTCCTCCTAACTCCTAAGCCTTTTTGTTAATTGAATCAAAACAACTCCTAATGGCTTTTGCATACGGAAATCAAGGCATAATTACAGTGTCATATTAAATCTTATAATAGTTTTGCCCATGCATAGGAGTCTCGCTATTTATCGAGTTAGGATCCCCAGTTAGGATCCCCAGTTGGGATCCCCAGTTAGGATCCCCAGTTAGGATCCCCAGTTAGGATCCCCCCTAGGATCCCCCCCCCCCCCCCGCAAATATTTTTAAACTTAAAAAATACTAATAAAATAAAATAAAATAATAATAATATAATAATATTTCTGAAATCTTATTCTGTCGAATACGTTTTTTTAGGGTTAAAGATAGAAGCATCAAAGCATCTCGAGAACAAAAATATGCATGAGAAAACTGACACAAAAACCCTAACTGGGTTCAGAAAACCTGGACCGCCTGAGTTTGGAAAAAGCATAAGTCACTTCACAACTTTTAAATGTTGCATACAAATATGGGTATCCGTAATTCTCTCTTCAAGTTGTTCGGCTGTTTATATCGGTAATTCAGTTTATAACTGATTCAGTTTACAAATAAAAATTCGGTAATTCAGTTTATAAAAAATCCCAATTGATAAATATTATAGGTCGATCGGCCTCCCGAAAGTAACAACAGTAAAAGGCTGCTAAAACCGAAGTAACGACCCTCGTTATACCGCGTTACCGTTTCGGAACTTTACAGTAGTATTTCTCATTTCATTGAGCAGGCAAATGTTTCCGCGGTGCTACTACTGATACCCGCGAGAATGCGAATTTTACTGAAAATTCTTGATATATCAATATACTCTGTCTGATTATTGCAGTTATTGACCAGTCATGCGTGATCAGAAGCGAAATACCGAAGCAATAACCACGACTGGCTGACTAGAAAAATGCAAAACTATATTCAGGATATACAGTAAGATAATTTTGGTTTGGTGTAGAGAAGAGAACTGGTCGGCGCGCGAAAAGTGTTAGCTTGTGTAAAGTCATTGTGGACAAATATACAGCAGCTATCTTTTTCGGTATGGTGGAGTTAGCCGATAGCCATTCTGATGCTAAATTGGCTATCTTTAAATGTCATTTTCAAATGCAATACTCTACTTGAGAAATCTGTATTTGGGTCGCAATCATATGTCATAATATTTCAGTCACGTCAGTTTCGAAGGTGACCTTGAGGATGATCAAACAGGAATCAAAATGGGTCGGTTACATTGAATTTTTAAAAGTAATGAATGCCACCCCATATTATAGAATTTTGCAAATTCTAAAACTTGACAATGCCTTTAATCTGAAAATATCCACTCTTGTTCACAAAATTAAATATGTTAAAATAGGTGTACCACCTGTTTTTTTCGACTTAGTCCCCTCTGCAACTGATATTCATAATTATAATACTAGATATGCTACCAACCAAAACTTATACAGACCAGCTTCCAGAACTAATTATGGTCTATCGAGATTTAAATCTCTTGCATCACGATTATGGGAAAAAATACCGTTAGAAATAAAATCCCTCCCACACAATAGTTTTAAAAAACAATACAAATTATTTTTACTTGAAAACCAGGCCTAAGTTATTGTGTAAAATTGTAAATATAGAACAATAACTAAGATCGAATTAATATATTCATACCATCTTTATTCTTTGCATATATATAAATAAATTGTCAACGTCTCCATATAATTATGTATCAATATTGTAAATAAATTCTTCTTCCTATTATTATTAATTCTAGCCGCTTACCACTCAAGAAAATTTGTACAATAGATATTTATGTATTTTCTGTGCTCCAAATATCCTCATTTATTTTTCTTGTGATAGAGGTCAACTAGAAAGCCTATGGCTCCTTTGACCTCTATGCACATTCTTGAAATTCAAAACTATTTTATTATTACCGTACCTCTCTTTTTCTTTCTACAATTATTTTCTTGTGTAATTATCTTTAAAAGAAATAGTGCAAAATAAAACGAACTTGAACTTGAACTTGAACTTGGCTGTTTCGTTGTTTATAATGCTCCGTTTGGAATGGTTGAGATTTTTGTTATTGGATTATTTGATTTCAACAGAACACGTGACATTTTTCTCTATCAGTTTTCACCTGATCAAGCTATATACACCTATTTCAATAGACCTCTTTAAGCTTCATACGTCCCAGACTAGTCACGTGGTCTGAAATGGGTAAATACGGCATGAAATACAGTCGGTTTGCATGGGAATCCGATGCCAAATTTTTTTCGTAAAATCGAATTTCTGAAATATTCACAACCTGCAAACATAAGGTATACCAGGCAAACGATTAACTGATCAAAGCTGTTAAGTTCTCCATACATTTGTCTGTATTTGGAATGAATCCAAGTACTCGGGAATTTCTTTTGGATAATGCATGGTAAACTGAAATACGACTGCTTGCTTCCCAGCACAGCTAGATCCCTCAAATTTTGATCAGTTAGTCTTTTTCCTAGTACCTTACGCTTGCAGGCTGTGAATATTTCAGAGCTTCAATTTTACGGAAATTATTTGGCATTGAACGCAGACATTCGTGATGCCATGACCGTTTCCTCGTTTCAATCCAAGCTGAAAAAATATCTCTTCTCCCGTCTTTGAAATCGCTTATTATTTATTCATTATTTTTTTCATATACGTGTTACCTCAATACTGGTATAAATTGTTATCTTTATAATAGTGTGATTTTCTCCATTCTGTTATTTTTGCTTTCGCGCTACTTCCACTTTGTTTTATATACACATATATTGTAAAGAGGCAGCCCAATGCCACATAAGCCTTCTGGTTTCTTTTTGGGCTTCCTCGCCATTTTGTTAATTACTTTTGTAATCATTTATTATTATTTTTTGTTGGCAAATAAAACTGTTAATACTGTTAATACTGTAAATAGAGTGTTTGTATGGGAATCTGATACCATGTTTACCCACTTCATACCACCTGACCTCGAAATGTGGTTATATGTATGTGGAACGGATAAACTACTGCATTGCATGTAATTCGAATTTTTTTTTATCGTCTTCAAGCTTTTGATTCCGAAAAATTTAATAAATAAAACCAGACTTTCGACTACAACCACAGTTTGTTGTCGTCAGTCGCTTGTCGCTAGTCCATAACTGAACCTTTCTGAAATAGGTGTAAACAACCAGAAGTGTAATCAGATAAACAAGAAATTATTACTTTTTAAAAACTAAATGTCTAGAACTAACCCGTTTTTCTGTATTTTTAACCACGTGGTTAGTCACGTGGTTAGTCACGTGGTTGACATTTTACTGAGAACGCTAAGATTAGTGATAACCAGTATTTTTTTGGAGAATTCGGGCAAATGAATTACAGTCAACTCTCTCGTAAGCGGACACCCTCGGGAATTGAAAAAAGTGTCCGTTAGTAGAGCTGTCCGCTTACGATAATTATTCCCATAAGCGGAAACCAAAGAAAAATAGGGTGGATGTCCGCTTACGGGAGAGTTAATTAGCGGGTGTTAATTATGTTTTATTGGGTAGACAAGAATAGCAACTGAAGATATAAAGCGAAACTCTTTATTGATGTCAAATGTTAAAACTCGAAAAAAAAAATATATATACTGTAGTATAACTCTTTTATATTTAACAAAAAGTTAAACGGGACTTATTATACAATTATTATACATGGGGTGTCCGCTTACGAGAGAGCGTAAACAAAAGAAAAATCCAATTTTCATTTTCAAAAGTGTCCGCGTCCGCTTACTAGAGAGTGTCCGCTTACGGGAATGTGTAAATACAGAGTTTGACTGGGAGGTAAAACGGGGATTTGAAAAGGCGTCCGTAAGTAGAGCTGTCCGCTTACGAGAGTGTCCGTTAGCGGAGAGTTGACTGTACCTATATTCAATAAAATGTATCTAGCCTCGATTCCATGTTGAAGTCATGCTCGCGTTTGCAAAATTCAACTGCTATTCTATCGCTTTATCGATCGAGCAATGTCATTATTTTCAATTAGTGTGAGCATTGAAATAAAGAGTATCTCAGTCTAACAGTTTTACGTATTCTCTGTATTACATTGCATTGCATTGCATTGTAAATTGTGAAACATTAATTTTCGCATTCAAAAAAACAGTTCTCCGGAAAATATATTTACTTTGGAATATAGACTTTCCAAATTCCTTTTTCTTATTTCATTCATTGCAATTTCACTGGGAGCCACGCAACATTGTCAATCCAAAATCTTAGAGCTGGCACATCTTTTGCGCAAGAAATGGAAAGAGCAAGCCAAAATAATTAACCAGCTCTCCCCGATTGTAACAGTGCATGTATGGATATGAGACTGGAGAGCACGCCCTATTGACATTTTTGATATTATTATTATTACTATTATTTTGTATTATTACTATAACTTTTTATTACTTTTTTTGGGGATGGGTGGGGGGGGGGGGGGGTCCTAGGGGGGATCCTAACTGGGGATCCTAACTGGGGATCCTAACTGGGGATCCTAACTGGGGATCCTAACTGGGGATCCCAACTCGGGATTTAGTTTATCTCCATGCATAGCGGCTAAAAGATAGACTAAATCAAATGCATATACTAATTGCTTTTGTAATCCCATAATTGATTTTACATTTGCCCCCAACTACTAATCTATTTCCATAGAAGAGCAAACAGAACGAGAGTTTCTCGTAGAGATAATGAGGTTGAAAGACATTATGTTTACCCTACTTTGATGGGTGTTCGATTAATTATACTCGAAAGAAGGGACAACTCATTTTTATTTCCCGCGAAGATTATATCTGCTAATTTATATCGACCTTTTAACTAAATACTATGTTTTCATTACTACTTTTATGGCTCGTTAATCGCGACATTTGGGCGCGTCAGAGCAAACAAAGCTACACTTAACTACAATAACTAATTATAAACTCTGAAGTTGAAGATACCCTTACCATAATTTTGACTATGTTTCATGCTTCCATGTTTAGCTGTTTATATAAAAACCCTTATTCTAATCACCAATCCTTTCCTAAAATATTTAAACGGTTACATTTTATAGTGTAACACAATCACAACTTTACCAGGAACCCGAAAGCATTATCTGGAGACAAAAGTGTGCATGTTTTTGGACGATTTGAGTTGAAAACCTGCCGGTCGAAAATCACTTGACTTCTTGCCGAGTGGCCGTACTTTTCTTCGTGTTTTTAGAAGCCATGTTCTCACTGGAAGCAGCCATTTCAGCTTCTATATCTTTGACAACTACATATACTATTTACTAGATGTTATTTCAATCTATCAACAGCGGGAATCTGAGAGTCCAATACAAGTTTTCTTTCCCATTCATCGGCTTTCACTCATCACTGTGTTGGCGGCGCCGTACGCTTGCCGTTTATACTTTGTTTTCATTCAGTTCCAGCGACAAAAGGCTTGCTCCGACTTTTGAACACTTGACTTCTTTCATTCATGAAAACCTTTTAGGTAAACCACGAATAAAACTTACAAACATGTGTAAGTATTAAAACTTTCGGGTGACCGGTGGACACGCATAAACTGACTAGGCTGAAAAAAAAGCCGACTCATATCGCCCGAGTCGGCTGCTTTCTCAGGCTAGCATAAACCGGAACTCAAAATCACATCTGCTCATGCGAGCATAGCAACGGTGTTGCGTAGCAACGGAATATGTCAATGGGCCCTTAAAGGGTGTTCCCTCTAATAGTATACATCATCTGATTGACGCTGTTTGTACAATGACACAAATAAATTAAAAAATTGAAAACATCTCAACAATTGAGTTTTGGGCCTGTTTATGTACAACTGGTCAGTCTTGATAAAAAGTTAGTCAAACGTTTTCCCATATCTCAATAACGAAAAAAAAACTAGAACTGACTCAACAGACCCACTTAAGATAATATATACTTCACTTGTTGCACACAAAGGTTTCAATATGATGGTGCGGGGAATAATACATTGTATTCTCCAATCGCGAATAACTGAACATTATTCCAGGGACCTCAAATTGAATTTAGTGTAGCAGTTTATTAGGGTTACAGCGTCATTGGTTACCGTTGTTAAGGCCGAACTGGAGGTCAACCACAATCAAAACAACAGTCAAACACAGTGAATACACCGAGTTAATGCAGCGAAAAAAGCACCGTTTATTTCTCATTTTATATCCGACTATTTTGAAGGTTTACAACCTGAAGAGTCTCGAGAAAGATGTTGTACTTGGCCAAGCGGTTACCTACATACATGTCGGAATGTATCTGCTGTTTAAGGAAAGCCCGTATACACATGACCAGCTCATGAACTATAAAAGTCTTCAGTGCTAACATAACTTTGCAAATGGCTGGGTCAGGGAAGTCATTTGGCGACACACGTCTGATGATAGCGAAGGTAAGTACGTGCGTGACGATTGTCGCGTCGTTGTTTACTCGATCGAGTGTGATCCCAGAATCCTTTGAGTGAGTCACGTCGTTCAGCTAAAAGAAGAGAAGCTACGTGACTGCAGCTTTCCCCAAGGCCAGCCATACAGTCACAGTGAGCTGCCAATATCTTTCACGAGATATCACAGACAACCCATGGGGTATTAACTATTCACAAAGAATGTCCGCTTAAACCTGCAGAAGAGATAAATGTTTGTATTTCGTTTGAACGTCGATCAGATTTCACGTTCGCTCCATCGAGTAAACAACGACGCGACGATCGTCACGCACGTACTTGCCTTCACTATCATCAGACGTTTGTCGCCAAATTCTTTGCTCAAAACTTCCCTGACCCAGCCATTTGCAAAGTTCTGGTAGGACTGAAGGCTTTTATAGTTCATGAGCTGGTCATGTATATACAGGCTTTCCTTAAACAGCAGATGCATTCCGACATGTATGTAGGTAACGCTAGGCCAAGTCTCCAGATCGTCTTTCCACTGCCCTCAGAATCTCGTATGGATCCTGTCCATCTACGTACTTCAGTTTCGTTAGATATCTTTCTCGAGACTCTTCAGGTTGTAAACCTTTAAAATAGCCGGGTAAAAAAACGCTTAGATGATATTTCTGATAAATATATGGTGCTTTTTTCGCTGCATTAGCTCAGTGTATTCACTGTGTTTGACTGTTGTTTTGATTGTGGTTTACCTCCAATTCGGCCTTGACAACGGTAACCAATGACGCTGTAACCGGTCTATATATTCACGTACTGGTGCTAGGGCAGACCACATTCATAATTTGGAAGACTAATTTGTAAAGGGAAACCATGTGAAAGATGATATTCAAACAGTTTTACAGCAATGGGAAGAATAGTCGTTGAGTTAGTGGCATTTTTTCAAATACAGAAAACAACATGGTTCAAGTGAGGTGAGAAAGGTCTTGGCTTCACTGCTTTTCAAGCTACAGAACTCAAATTTCACAACATCACTTTTACATGGAAATTACGATGTGATAAACTACCAAAACAGGAATACGAATTTATGAACAAGGTCTATACTGCAGTGGGTTAATTAGTGAGTGGAACATCAAAAGAAGCCAAATACATCTACAAATTCTCTTTACAGTGAGCTGTGATAATGAACTGAGTCAGGTGGCCTTTCGACCCCAATTTGGAACTGAAAATCTACTATTAATTACCAATCGACACTAAACAAAGTCCTTCAACAATTTTTGTTTCTGACTGAAATATTTTTACAGTACTATTTTTGCATGCAGTACTATTGAACTTAATGATTCAATGTACAATGTAATTCTCACACACAGACTAGGCACATCTCTTGTATTTCTTTTAATACCTTGTAATTAGCAATTTTCTTTGTATTACGATTGTAACAAATATGTGAGCACAAATATATAAATAAAAAATCATTTAAAAATATTTTTACAAGAAAAAGATTAATGCATATTTTACTTACTTCTTAGACTGAATTCTACTTGTCTCAAGTTTCTAAACACTCCTGCGATCTCCTGTAAGAAGAGAGACACTTTACTTAATATGGTTTGTTGACTGTTGTAAGTAGTTTCCTTGCTGCACTATAAATGATGTAAGATTAGGAGTGAGCTAGATACTTTTTCTACTGTACACCTTTATCTACTGTATTTTATTTACTGTACCCTGACCATGAGTGCCTCAGGGTGGCACAGTGGTTAAGCATGTCACCTCTGTGGCTCAAGTTTGATTCCCAGACGTGGCACCATACGAGTTGAGTTGGATGGTATCTCGCCCTTGCTCCGAAGGTATTTCTCCGGGTTCTCCGGTTTATCTCCCTCCACAAAAGCAACACGCTACATTCCAATTTGATCTGTGAATTAGCCGGGTCCTGACTGGCCCCCATGGTTGTTTCAGGTCTCGTTAGAAATTCAGAGATCTTTTTTCAATAGATACTTTATCAAGTGTATGTACTGACCATGAGAGAAGGTTGAAGTTTGATTTTTAGTATTATTTAAAAAATATATATATTCATTATACTCATTATGCTTTATTAATGTTTATACTTTTTATTTATACTCTAAAATTCTACAACATTAATTACAAAAAAAAAGAAGAAAGAAAGTGAGGCAGTAAAAGCTCTGGTTCTTTCAGAAAAAAAAGCCATTTCCAACCTCTAAATTCAGACACCTTTTGGTTTCGCCAGTCACAAGCAGACAACTCTGTTTATCAAGCTACCAACTATTGGCATACTATGATTGGCTATGTATCCTTAATCAATCAAGTCTGTAATTTCAAAGAACGAGCATGCATACACAAAAATCAACTAGAAAATTGCTAATTTTCCAAGGTTTTTCTTTATTTTAATCAGGTTATACTAAAACAGTAATTAGACTTCTATCAGCGGGGCCGTAACGGTTATAATTCAACAGAATTTTGTAAATTTGATGTTCTTAAACCTAGCAGAATATCAAATATCAGCTGATAATCCCTCAACAGACAAACTCTAGTTATAATAGTGCTGGTGAGAGTGGAAGTAAATTTTGTGATGAACAAGAACAACAAATATTAATAGTTTCCTCTAGAAATAATAATATTGGTTTTAAGAACATAATATTTTTGCTGGCAACTTAATCAGCCGATAGTCCCTCAACAGACACTATTGTTATATAATAGGAAGATCCCAGTTTAATTGTTAAATATCTACAACCTATGACTTAACTGGACATGTATTTCCATGTAACCTGACTGTTTATAAAAAAAATAACCAGAAGTGTAAACTTTATGAGAATTTACCGCATGAGAACTCTTCCAGTCAGGAATGGAGCTCAAATGTTCTTGCTTATCGTTGAGTGATGAGAGTGTGACGTGGCTGTTGGTACTTGGATACGCATCACTAGCTGTCTCTTCATACAGCGTTCTGTGGAAAATGTGCACAATAGTTACTTTCCCACTGCATCCTTGCCATTCGTCTTGCTACAGACCACATACAATAAAGAACTAGTAAGTTGATTAGGAAGTACTGGACCCAAAGAGCATTGTACTGTATACATATCATACACTACACACATACATGTACCTCAACCAGGGTTTGAAGAAACCACTCATCTGAACAACATCAGGTGAGTGACAGAAAATTGCACTTGCCCAGTGGGCAAGTGGAGTGACTGAGCCCCCTACTGCATGCAAGATTTTAAAGGGTCCATTTATTGCTTGAAAACAAAAAATAAAATTTGTAATATTTGGACAATTTATATCCAAGCTAGAACTTGACCTCGTTTCACAGTACAAGACATCGCTATCTTGCCGCTGGAGCCTGGAGTTGAACGGCACAGAGACATGGACTCTGATTGGTTTAGGCAAAATAGGCAACTAATCATATATTCTGTACTTAATTGTGTTGTTTTCATGGTGAGAAGACTAGCGGGAAAATGTTCTTCTTAATCAAAATGCGATTTGCACCTGCAGCTGTGCTGGAATAGGATTTTATTGTTAGAAAACCTTAAAGCAATCTGGTTCCAGTGAAGAGAAAGAAAATCAAGTGTTATACAGTGGCTTTAATATTTGCAAAGCACCGGTTGTATGAACTTCATGGTTTGTGGTCGTTCCAGCGATTTATAAATCTGTTCTTTGTCTCTTGATTTACATCTGATTTCCAGAACAGGGATATTGAAACAATGATTTAACAGAGGATCTTTATCGTACTTTGCCTCTCATGATACGACTAAACCAAATTTTCATTTTGTCTTTGCATTTAATCTTTTTAAAAGCAGCTTGACGTTTTAAATGAAAGAGAAAACATAATTCAAGTCTGCCACTTTGCTTTCTCGGAGGCTTCAAAACTTTGTTTAAGTGGTGAATGCCAGCCTTTACTTCATACTACTACCTCACAACATATTAATTTTATGAATACAAATATTTGTAAAATCAGTAATAATGTAAATGAGAGCATCAAAAAATGAAAGGAAATATTTTGTTTAATACATACAACACTCTTTTTTTAGTATTTTTGTAAACACTCAGCAATAAAGGTTTAACTTGTTTTTGAATTCATGTTGTCTTTTTAGGGGATTAACTTTAACTTACTCTAGCATTTAAGTGATAAATGGTTGGAATCATGCATTCCATGTCTCATTCTTTTCAGGAATGGATAGAACACAATACTTTTTGAATTCCAAGAAAATGGTTTGGGCAAGTGAGAAGAGGATTCGGGCAAGTGAGAAGAGGATTCGGGCAAGTGAGAAGAGGATTCGGGCAAGTGAGAAGAGGATTCGGGCAAGTGAGAAGAGGATTCGGGCAAGTACAATTTGGAATCACTTGCCTGTAGTGCAAGTGGGTCTTCAATTTTTTTTCTAACCCTGAGTCCTCAACCCATTCACAAACAATGATGTAAAACTACACTGACTCACATTGAGAAGAGCAAATTGTTGATACTCACTTCACTTTAGACAAGGCAGACTCTGAGGCAAGGCGAAGCTCCACCGTAAATGCGTGAATAGATGAGAGCATGAGGTCTTCAACAGGCTGGTAACAACAGCAAAGTATAGCACACATCACAACACCATGTACACCAGGACCCAGCTGTTCAAAGGGTAACTTTATCCCTGGATAGAGCTAAATCTGTACGCTATCATTCTGTCAATGTTATCCTCGACTTAACAAATTTAATCCCATTTATTATAACATTTGATAACAAATTAAATTTAATACTTACTGTTTCTTTGAACAACTGGGTCAAGAGAAGAGAGCTACAGTTTGAATGGCATGCTTATAAGATGAGCCTTCATAAAACTAGTCTTATCCAACCTGTTTCACTTAATCACCAGGTCGCCTGCAGGAACATCGACATTTCATTATATGGCTGCTTAATGTGTTTTTTATTTAAACATATATATTCACGGCGTTTGCCCCAAGAGCATGGGAGCTCATCTAGGGGGCTTACGCTGATTATATTTACAGGTGTGACAAAGGGACATACAAATATGACTCATATTACAAAAAAAAAATTGGATTCTTTCGGCGTCAAAAAAATCACTCGTTTGTTTTTCTTAAATTTCTAATATGGAAGCACTCGGAGCAATGTCTCCAGATGGTATTATGTACCTTGTGAACGACGATTGCTCAGAAACTACCGCCAATTGTATAATCTTGCAGTCTTTCGACCTGCTTGTGGTTTCCAAATCAAAGTAGAACACCATTGAATCTGGGGGGGACTTCTCTTCTATCAGGGGTGGTCCAGTATTGGTGATGGCTGGTAACGACGCTAACCTCTCCGACTCCTGTAGAACTTGCACGTTGAGCGCATTCACTAACTGTACCACTTCGTCTTCTAAGGAGCTCAGCTCTGTGGCGATTCCTGTTCCATACGTTATACCTTCCCTCTTTTCACTTTGTATTCCCTTAGCTCGCCGTGCTAGTAAGAGTCTTCTTCTCTGACGTTTGAACTGTTTGGACGATTTTCGCTCCTTGTCTAGTTTTTGCTTGGCTGAGACATGCCTGATGTAGTTATTACATGCATTGCCACTTGCAATACCCATGTCAGCCATAACATTGGCGATATACCTACATCCTAGAAAATGTAAGCGCGAGTCAATTATGATATAATTTCCACTAAGAATCGATACATCAAACCAAGAGGAAAATGATTAGCTAATAATTATATACAGCCCAAACCTATAGAAGCGAATATATTCACAACCAGATTTCGAGGTAAAACCCAAACTTATTTGAGTTTGATTTCTTACAGAAACTGATTGTTTGATTTTCTCAGACAATATCGTGAAAGATTGAAGTAACTTGTTGTTTTCCCACTTTCCTGCAATTTACAGTTTTTCTTAATTGAGTCGATAATTACCTTCGTTGACTTGTGCTACTCCAGAGGCAACCCTAAAGTCCTTGCTCTCGCTACCACTGTAGTATCGTATTTTCGGGCATTTGTGTCCCTATCACACTGTTAGTGGCCTCATTCATCTGTGACGATGACAGCGGTGCAATTTTGTTTTAGCATTTCTGAGGTGGTATACTTCTTGACTGTCATTCAAACAGCTCCGCAATCGTTCTCCCACCAGGTTCTGGCCATTGGGCAGATCGGAGTGCTTGTACTCCACTGGATTTTTATGGTAGCCACACCACGCCTTACTGCAATGGGCGTGGTGCCAGAACGCGTGAGGAATGATGGCTTCTAGTGCGTCTTTCAACCCAGCCTCATCATTCTTATTTTGGTAGAGGTAAGCAATCACCGAATCAGAAAGTAGACTTCCCTGTCTGGCCTTGATCTGCGCTTTAGCCTTGTATAATTTGCTGCCGAATGCTCTCTTTACGTGAGTGAAGTTGGCGTGCTTACTGACTTCATAATCTAGACAGAAATTGTGTATAAACAAATTATTCGATAATTTTTTAAACGGTTTTACAAATACTTTTACAAAAATGTAAAGATATGTTCAAAAGGTATAATTGCAGGCTGACGGACACTCTTACTTGTATTGGTAAGCGCAAGTATCGTTTTATATCAATATTTGCTATGAACATACACACCTGCTATTTGTTTGACACGAGCAACTGTTGTACTATCTCGTCTCCTATAAAGGTGCTATACTGGATCCCACTGTCCTTTGCGTTCAAGTAGATTTCAACAGCTGCTGCAGCTTCCATCGATTTTGAACTTCCCTCGTGGTTTTTCCTGCAATCGTGTGGATACGGCTCCTTATTACCTTTTGCTGCGCTTTCACATATCTGGCAAGCCGCATTTCTTCTAGCAAAATAAAGGATTTGTCCTGTTTTGGCTCCCACCGCAGTTCCCTGACCGGTTCTTGAATTTCACGCATTGCCTCTTTTTTGCCACCCCATGTCGTATGAGATGGCCAGATCTTTGGTATATTCGGTTTCACATTTCTCTTTCTCGAGCCACTGCTTACAACTCGCATTTGCCACCTCTTCTATACGTTGTCCCATCCTTCTCTCCATCTTCTTGTAAGTCTTAGAATTAGCCATTCTACGTCCATGGGGCGAAGAAATGTCCTAGATGAGAATGACCATTCCCAGAGTGGAGGTGTTCCTAAAACACACCGTTCATTCAACTTGCTTCTCTTTGGATCACGCTTATTCTCGTCTTCATGTACTTCATCATTGCGGATTACATTAATGTGATTACATGGAATGCATTTGATGTTCGTTATAAAGCCCAGGCCGGCTCTCCTTTCACTTACAGTATGCATCAGATTCAGCGGCCCAGCACCACATTTTGTACACTTCTCAAGTTCCCTCTAAAGCTTACCCCAGTTTACAACTCGATATTGCGCCGCGTCGTTTGGAGATTCTCGGCTCATTTTCCTGGTTTTAGGAGGTGATGGTGATGACAATATCTCACAATTTTCTGTCTTTCTAGGGACAGGTGGACTCTTCAAATTGTTTGCATTATTTTTCACTTCTTTTTTTTCACTTCTCGCATCTTCCTGCATAATTTTTCAGACGACGCCTTACCATTATTTCTGACATCAATACAGCTCTCGGTGACATGCCATCGCATATTAGGTAAACCTTTTACATTGTACTTCCTCTTTTTCCTTCCTACTGTGGAAACGTTCTTCCCTCATCGCTACTTACTACCATGTGGACATAGCATGTAACACCTGCTTCATGGGTTACTGCACACAGTCGCATGAATTACTCATTTTAATTTCAATAATTATTATTCCTTGCCCCGCGATTCCCAAGTGGCAGAACCCGTGCGGAAATTCAAAACAAACCCATTGAATAAATTAGCGAACATGAGGGGTTTTCCAACCATTTAGATTTTAGAAGTCTCGCACATCCACTCTATTAACTATGTCTCGCACAAGCTGAAGATTACAGCCTTTATTTCTCAAAAGCGTATGGTCAAAGCGAGCTGAAACTCGGTAAGGTACTTTAAAATATGCTACTGTAAGTCATATTAGGAACTTAAGAAAAACAAACAAGTTAATTTTTTTTACGCCGAAAGAATACAAATTTCTTGATTTTCGCAAATATTCTGCAATAATTAACCTATCTTACTTCGTTCGCCGCATAACGTTAGTTGCAGTTTTCCGATCTTCTTGACTTTGGCACAGAAGTTTCAAGTGGTATTAAACTTCCATATGGTATGTACAATTTAATTATTACTGTAATATTTCTCCGGCAGTTGAACCAGATGCCTGAGTATAATATTTTAAGGTTAAAATTGATCAGCCGTTTGCTGAGAAACTTGTATGCATGGTGCCGATTAACCTGAAACTTGCCTGTCACAGACCTTAGAGGTTAGGCACTCGTTGAAAGTAAAATGGAACAAATCCAGCTTTTGGGTTTTGAAATATACGCTCTTTCCTAAAAAAAACAACGTTTTCGAAAATCGCTTATATCTTCAGCAATTCTTTGTCAATCACTTTCTAATTGTACTTTTTATAACATTTGAGGATTCTTTATTAAAAGTTCAAATAATCTCAGAAATCAGATAATGTTTAGCTGTTCAAAACGCGATTTAAAAAGACCCGGCGTTGCCAAAATAAATAGCTGCGGGCCACCTTAAGTTGTTAACTATTTTATAGTACAAAATAAGCTTGTGAGTGGCACATCTAATTTTCATATCTTCCCAAGCAAGTTCCTACATTAATTAATTGACATCTACTAGTGCCTTGTTACCACCTCATTGCCCCTGTTACCACTTTACCCGATTCATATTGTACAAATTCGAGAAGATCACTTTCAGTTTCTGAACAGTTATCCCACAGCACATCCGCATATTCCACAACTGGTCGAATAAGAGATTTATATAACTTACTTAAAATATCCCTATTTACTTTATGTTTTATTCTTGCTTGCTTTCTGATAAATGTTCAGAATACACGAAAGAGTAACACCTAAATGAGTATGCTGACTAACTTCATCTGGTTCTGGTTCTGGTTTATTAACTAACAAAGCGGCATATCCGCATCACGTCAGTATCAAGCTAAAGTATAATAATTACAATATGAATCTAGTAGGTCTAATATGTAAATGCAGTAATAAGTCTGCTTAAACTATAAATATAATAATAATCTTAGATAATAAATGAATATAAAATAATAACAATAATAAGGTCTAATATGTAAATGCAGTAATAAGTCTGCTTAAGTTAAAAATAAAAGAAATAATTGGTATTAAAACCACTCGCCAGAGGCAATAAGGTGTTCCTTTAGAGCTATCTTAAACTTAAGATGATCTGTTATGCTTACAATATAAAATGGCAAATTATTCCATTGTTTAATAGTCCAGGACTATTATCAAAATAAAGGTCAGGATGTTGTAACTTATTTATTTTTACTGAAAACGTGATACATTTAGTCTTACTAGGATTTATAGTAACCAGCCAAGTGTTAGCCCATTTTTTTAATATGTTCCAGATCATTGTTAAGTTTTATAGCTGAACGATTTGGGGTATCCACAATATCAAAAAGTGAGGTATCATCTGTGTAAAGTAAACAGTCAGATTTAAGGTTGCTTGTAATATCATTAATGTAGATCAGAAAGAGTAACGGTCCAAGTACAGACCTTTGAGGTATCCCAGCTTCGATATTCCTCCACTGAGAAGATTGCCCATCTATCACAACACGTTGTTTCCTACCAGTTAAATAACTTTTAATCCAGCGAAGCAACGGATCTCTGACACCCAGCGACTCTAATTTATAAAAAATACCCTTTTGCCAAACCTTATCAAAAGCTTTACTAACATCAAGAAACACCATCCGAACTTCTTTTCCTCTTTTGAATGCTTCGTAAATTTTATGCACGATGTATATCAATTGATTAACTGTTGAATCCCCAGGTCGGAAACCTGATTGTAAGAGATTTAGAAAACCTATGTCAATTAAAAAATTGTAAAGCCTTATAAAAACAATTTTTTCAATAATCTTGGAAAGAGATACCAAGAGTGAGATTGGACGATAATTGGTTTTAGATTGACGATCGTCTTTTTTAAATAAAGGGGTAACATTTGCAAGTTTCCATTGATCCGGAAAAGCACCAAGTGTTAAATATTTTTTTTTATGCGGGATAAAGAATGCGATATACCTTCAGCACAGAGCTTGATTATTTTATTTCCTATACCGTCTGGGCCACATGCCTTGTGTCTACACTTTTCAGCAAATCACTAACTTCCCGTTCTGTTGTTTGAATATTTGATAAGATCAGTGTTTTGGAAATATTGCATTGTGGGTAGGGATGCAAATTTATCATCAATTTCACTTTGGCTACAAAAATATTCATTTAACAGCTCAGCCTTCTCGACAGCATCAGAGATAAGATTTGGCCCATCTAATAGTGCAGGCACAGATACTTGCATTTTTTTTACAATAAATAGCTTTAACAATGCCCCACTATTTTTTCGAACTGACCGAGGGATCCTGTAACCTACAATCAAGGCTATCGTAATATTTTGCCTTCACCGTACGAATGAGGGTTGTTATAAAGTTTCTTTGTCTCGATATTTATCCCATGTAGATTGGATCTTACGTTTACAGTAGTCTTTTAGCAATCTATTTCTTTTTCTAATTGCTTTCCATATAGAATTGTTCATCCACGGCTTATCATGCAGCCGTATTGTTACGAGCCTATAAGGAATTTGTGATTCAATAACATGTCGAAAACAAAGGTACCATTGATTATAAAGAGTGTCAATATCATCAAAGTGAAAAACATCTTTCTCCCAATCAACGCTGTTAAGAGCCTGGCATATTTTAAGTGAGTCCGCTTTCTCAAAATCCCAAATAAACCACTTGTACACTTTTGTTTTGACAGATTAATATCCATTTTTGCATATATTAGTGAGTGATCACAGTTAGCTGAAGGACTAAGGGTTCCAGAACAAACAAAGTAACCAGGACAGTTTGTTATTATAAGATCTAAAAGAGTTGCTCCATGTTGTGTGATGAGAGTCGGTTCATTAACTACATTCCATCTATACAAAAGAGTACCGAAATCACTACTTTGTGCAGGATTTAAAAAGTCATAATGAGCATTAAAATCACCTAAAAGTATTACTAATGTTTCTGGCTTTAAATAAATTTTGTCTAAACAGGTTTGAAGATTTTCTAAAAACTTAACATTAGTATGCGAATCATTACAAGGAAGATGGTAACAGATACCACAAATTAAATAAGAGCAAGTGAATTTATTATCATTTCTACCCAATCCCATAATAATTCAAATTCACTCATTTCTAAGTCCTTTCTTCGCTTTGCGCCAAATGATGTAGAGGTGTAAACTTCTACTTCCTTGAATACTGCTCATTGTCGTTAGATTTGGCATTCACGATAGACAACTCTCTTTGTAGATTAGTCACTTCTTCTAACTGACGAGTATATGAATTCTCTGGTGGAGGGGCTCAACGGCTTTAGCAGCTGTTTCGTCTACAGTTTTTTGTATAACTTCTTTAAAGAGGTCGTCTTGAAGAGCATCGCTGACGGCCTTCTTTAAGACATTAAGAAATGCAGAAGAATCGAAATATTTCTGCAAATCGTCGACTGAGGATGAAGCCGACCTCGAGGTCCTTGTTTCCGGCATCTTGAAATTAGTAAACCGCTTCTTGATTTGAGTTACTCACGATATTTGTTCCAAATATTTCTTCCTCTTATAAACCGGACATTTATAGTGAAAACTTTACATGAATGACGAGTAATATGTCACGTATATGTATACCTTGCTCAGAATACTCTGATTACTACTCTCTACACACCGGCGTCCATACGATAAATGAGGCGCTGCATACGCTGCTTAATGTTAAAGGGGAACTGAACCCTAAAATTAACCCAACGCCTATACAAAGATGTATTTGAAAGAATTAAGTTCTGATAATAATTTGATTTTTCTGTGTTGCACGTCTATGATGAGAAAATTAGTCTTCAAGTTTGATTTTCCACTGAAAAATCTATTTTTAATTATTGTGTGGTGGCTCAATTCAGTGCAAATTTCACAAATAGCGCACGTCACACATACCAAGGAAAAACAATTACACCGCCAGGACAAACAAAACACAATGGTCACTTTTCAATGTTGGGGACAGCATGGCCAAACTAATTTATTCCCTGTACTTGACATCACAATTTACAAGACTTGTGCCATCTGTACCTAGCAGAGGTGGTGATGGAGGTTTTCGGGTTATTTCTCTTCACAGACACAAAAAACAGCAAAATAAAATAGCAGAACCTATTTATTTTGAATACGGTACGTGTTTGTATAGATGTTGGGTTGATTTCAGAGTTCAGTTCCCCTTTCATTTTAGAAAAGCTATACATTGAATGTTGTTTAGGTGAAACAAAAATCACATTTCCCAGACCTTTGGCCAACTGTTTGTGATAGTAAAATCAGGGATGTAGCAGATGTTGGCAGTTGGAGATTCATGACAGTTAAAAGAGGGTCCACAGAGTTGGCTTCACAGATTTAACAAGTGCTATAGGCACGAATCTCTAGGGTTAGTAAGGGAGTATGTTCCCATGGAAAAAAACTTGGAAAATTAATATGGTGCATTTTGACCATAAAAAGTGAAAATAGCCAGTCAGTGATAACATTACAGCTTATAGGTAAATGGGCCAAGTGAATCAGTTTCATTCTAAATCCCTGATAAAGCTATAGCTAGCTTTCTACACATTCAAGCAAATGTGTGATTCAATTCATTCTGATTGATCAGAGTTTTTAAACGAGTACCGAATGACCCAAAAGTTTCTGTAATTAAGATGTTGCCATAATTACTCCACTGTCCCTTACAAAGCTTTTGTTTCTCTCACTTGTCTTTAGTATGTACGTTAATCATGTTAAGTTATTACTGTGATTAGTGGATGGGTTAACTAGTCACCTTATCTGTTACATCCCACTGACGCCGAGACTGCAGCACTGCTGACCATGTGTTGGTTTTACCCTGTAGAATCCTCTGAGCAGAAGAATGTGGTGTAGAGGGAGGAGAGGGAGAGGAGACTGGTGGTAAAGATACCAGTGAATCAGGAGACACAGGCCTACTCTTATCACAGGACTCAAGAAAGTCACCATGCTTGACATCTGACAATGCTGACCCTACTGACAGGGAGAATGGCTTCTCAGTTTGCCACAAGGATTTGTCCAGCTCTTGCAAGCTTGTCAATGAAGTGTTGCATGTACCTCCATCAAGACTCAATCGTATTTCCTGTGTATCATTCTTCTCTTCCTCGAGCTTCTTTGCATTGACAGAACTAGTTAACTGACTGCATGTAGTCTCCTCAGGAGATGACAACACATCTGTTTGCTGTAATCCATCATCTGCAAATAAAACATGATTTAATTAGTATATCATTGAAAAAAACTTGAATAAAATTGAGTCAACAGAATTGCTACCTTCATACTGTGTCCTTACCAAGTACAAAGGTTTTGTTCACATGGTCATTTCTGTTCATCTGCAGATCATCAGGAAGACAAACTGAACTAAAGAGTGCATCCACTGCTGCCTGAGTATCGTCACTGGTGTTTGTAGCAGTTGTGATACACATATTTAACAAGTCATCTGCATTAGAACTGCTGATTGATGCTTTACACAAGACAGTATTAGTTGCAGGTGATCTAGAAGTCTTTTTACTGCTACCTGCCCATATCCGTGTGGAAGACGAGCTATTCATGTCATGTGATGAAGACCCTCTTTCCTCAGTTAGAGCTGGTGAGCCACTGTAGGAAGACTGTTTTTGCTTACTTTTAGTAGCTTTCAAGTTGCTACTGCTCTTCATGGACTCCCTACTGCTCTGCGCCCTCAGCATGGTAGTTTTGTTCCCACGAGGAAGGGTAACAGGTGTGGATGTTGGTCTATGGTTAAACTTTCTTTCTCGACCACTGCCATCTTTCTCTGGTACCATTTCACCACAGTTCTTGATATTCTCTTCTTCTCTGCCCTTGACAACTCGACAGTGCTTATCGTTAAATGACATATCACTGTGTTCATTATCGCTATCCTCAGACGTACTGCTGATTATACCAGCGGGATGCAACTGCCCAGTTTTCTTGTAGTCCATATCACTTCCAGTAGATAGGCACCCTCGGGATAGGGGTAAGGTACGGCTATGAGCCGCCCTTGCAGGTAAGGTAGCAGATTTGGTCACACTGTGTTGGGTGGCTGGCGCAGCTGCACTGTTACTTCGACTCATGGCTCCCTGAAAAAAAAGCATAACAATCATGCCTTGAACTTGTCCATAATAGGCACACTAGATATGCCAACTCAAACTTCATAGGTGGAAGGACTTTTGGTGTAACAACCATTCAGCTAAAGAACAGTCTCCCATTAGAGATGAAGAGATTGGCAAGTACCCATTCAGGAATAAATATCAGAAACTTCTATTAGATTGCCAGCTTTCTCTTAGTCATTTCCAGCCCTAGATTTTAACTTAGATTTTTATGATTGTATTGTAAACTGAGTTTTATATAGCTTTTAAAATTTTAACTTAAATTTTGCATAATTATTTCGAATCTAGTATATTTTGATATTTACCGGTATATGTCTCATTTGTACAATAATTATGTAATTGGTGTTGATATTTAGATTTAGAGTGCCACAAGTTTATTAGTATAATTAACGGTATTACTTACTACACTCGGTAAATAAAGCCGTTATTATTATTACCTCATCAAGGAACCATTCTTCAATTTCATGATACTCTTCAGTTCTTTAGTGAGAAACACATGCAGTGGCAGAGTATTATTGTTCACACAAATTAACAGATAGTAAATGCTTTCTGTTTCACTATTCTATCTATTTTTGATAACTAAACCAAGGGACCACTCAGTCTGTTTATTTGACTAGCTTTGGTGCTTTCCTAGGCGGGCACATGTAATGACATTCCTATTGGTGCATTTAATCACGATCTACGTCCACAGGTATACCAACATTACACTTTCAACAAAATGTTTCCTCTGCATGCACTTTAAAGGGATACCCGAGTGAAAAACACATTTGGGCTCAAAAGCATCTTTCAGATGTACTTTGTTCAGAAAATGTATTACAACTTGATAAAACTTTTTCAGAGTTGAGAACGAGCCCCTCAAAGTTGGCCCCGCGAAGACCTGGGCGCCGCCATTTTGTTGACATTAATTCCTGTGACGTTTTTTACGTCACTTCGTCCCACCGAGGTCTTGCAGCTAACTTGTAGCGACTTGTTTTCTTTGTAGAATTTTCACACGCTCGGAATTAGAGTAGATTTTCATCGATATGGCAGGGCAATTTCGTACTAGAACAAAAATATGATGAAGACGATATTGTGAGAGAAGTTCAGAAGACTGGAAGGACGAAGAAAAGCATGTGGAAGGCGAGAATATCAACGAACAACAAAAGGCGACTACCGAGCTAGTGCTATAAAGATTCGCTGTGTGTTTTTGTACGGAACTTGTCAGCCTTAAACACAAGACTAAAGGTAGATTATTACAATATTGATATCGGCATAGCAATCGAAACTTGTTTAATTTAACCCAGAGAGATAATCAGGGTGTAGCAAGCCACATAATTTTAATTTCGTTTACCTAACTGATGTGTTGTGAATCAGCGCGCGCGCGCCAAGTTCCACCACAAACATGCCGGGCTTGATCGCGCCAATGCTTTCACACAATTTAATAAGGGAATGGAATTATATTTGCAATAAAATTGCTCCCAGTGTCTCGTTCTTGTGTCATTGCATATATTCTGCTACGTTGGGCTAGTTATGAGCGGTTTCTACAGGGAGGTTTTAACTTTTCAGGTGTTTCGTTTCAGTTGCACAAAGCCATTCAGTCAGTACAGATCGAACCGGATAACTCGCAAATTATATAGCTCCAATAATACATAAGTTTCGAAACCAATGCCAATATCAATATTGTCATAATGTACCTTAGTCTTGCGTTTAAAGTGCCCCTACGATCAAATTTTGACATATCAATGTTTTTGCATATTCATAAAGTAGAGTTCATATATTATTACCAGTTCAAATTGTTTTTCGATACAACGACAGGAAGTCTTATTTTTTTAGCTCCGAATATTGAATCTACACGTCCGCCATTACTGGAAGCCGTGCCCTTTGTTCAGCTTTAAACAAAGGTTTATTCACCGGAAATGATGTCATACACTTAACGCTCGCCTGCAGAACACAACGCCTGGAGGCATATTTCTACTAAAAACGTCTTCACGTACATAAGAAGAAAGTTATATTTATCTTTGCGAGGTTGGCTACTTTTTTATGCACGCTATTTCGCGCCACGAGGTTGTCGTGTTAAGTGTATGACATCACTTCCGGTGAATAAACCTTTGTTTAAAGCTGAACAAAGGGCACGGCTTCCAGCAATGGCGAACAGGATTTTACCGGTAAACTCTCCTAAAATTTGTGGTTTAAGATGCCCATTTGGGAATATTTTTTACTATTTCGGATATTTCTAATACTTATTGACCTATAGACACTGAAAAAGTGGCAAATCGAAATGGTAAATTTTCGTCGTAGTGGCACTTTAAGGCTGACAAGTTCCATACAAAAACACACAGCGAATCTTTACATCATAGCACAACACCAGTATAGCACTACTCCACTAGCTCGGTAGTCGCCTTTTGTTGTTCGTCTGATATTCTCGCCTTCCACATGCTTTTCTTCGTCCTCCCAGTCTTCTTAACTTCTCTCACAATATCGTCTTCATCATATTTTTGTTCTAGTACGAAATTGCTCTGCCATATCGATGAAAATCTACTCTAATTCCGAGCGTGTGAAGATTCTACAAAGAAAACAAGTCGCTACAAGTTAGCCGCAAGACTCCGGTGGGACGAAGTGACGTAAAAAACGTCACAGGAATTAATGTCAACAAAATGGCGGCGCCCAGGTCTTCGCGGGGCCAACTTTGAGGGGCTCGTTCTCAACTCTGAAAACGTTTTATCAAATTGTAATACATTTTCTGAACAAAGTACATCTGAAAGATGCTTTTAAGCCCTAATGTATTTTTCACTCGGGTATCCCTTTAAATACAATATAATTATTATTATACCATGGTAGCCTCGGATTCTTTTGTTCTCCGAGGCACATTTAAACCACTAATTTTCCCTGATGCAGGGATATTTAGAAATATGCATTGTTTCGAAATTTCCCGCCGGGAAATTTCGAGACAATGCCTATTTCTAAATTTCCCCTGCATGCGTAATGAGGGAAAATTAGAAGAGAATGCAGGCTGGAAGTGAGAAGGTCAAAAGCATCAACTCCTGCTCCCCTCTGGTAACACTAGCCCTGCGCTCCCGGATGAAAAATACTGAATCCAAACTGACCTGTCTTCATCATAACCTTCAATGTAATCCATGTGGGATGACCTATTTCAATCTGCATATTCTTCTCTTAATTTCTCAAACCCGCTTCTTCCATGTGGGATACTTAAAACCATAAACGTGACGTAATTAAAATCCATTCATGTTCTTTGAATATTTAGTCAACCGCATAATTACATTGTATTTTAGTGTTATTCTTCTAAAAAACAACACGCTTTTCCCCAGGGGAAGCCAGGGTCGTTTAATCAATGGCGCTCAGTCAAGCATTAAACAAAACGTTTTCGAAAGCAACTCGACTGCGACGTCTTTAGTTTCGGCAGAGAAAACTAAACTTCTCAGAGATTTGTTCCGTTCCTCGGCGATCATGGTATAACAAACTTATACCATGGCATTTCGGGGTATTAGTGATTTAAATTGCCCCGAGAGCCGAGGGAAGATTTGTAAAAGTCCCGAGGCCGCTTCGAAATGCCATGGTATAACTTATAATTATTTGTAATATGTAGCAAAGCTGTTGGGTGAGGTTGAATAACCAGGTAATAGTGATGACATAACAGTCCACAGCTTACCCTCCTGGGGGGACGAGATGACTGAGACTTGCTGGTGCTGTCTGATGTGGGAGAATCTCTGATCTTTTCTCTTCCTGACAAATTCAGGAAATAAGAGACATTATAGCTTCACGAGAGTGTGGACTGAAAGAGATTCATTTAGTGACAGTAAAGAATCAGGCACAGTGAAATTACAACACACATTTGTATTGCTCAATTCATTCTGATGTGAAAAGGGGTGTTACATTACCATTTAGATTCAGCATATTTGCTCAGACACCAAATCAGACAATCATGTGATTGACTGCAGAAGGTGGTGAATTAGAGACATTTGTACCTTTCTCACATGTCAGAATAAACCTTACCACACATCTAAAGCCTCATTGAGTACTACTGACATAAAAACACATATTTGCCTTAATTTCAGGATTTTTAAATAGCTAGTTACGCATGGAAAATCAAGGCTCCTAATAGTTAATTTTATTTCATAACACCACACTAAGATGTTGTGAAACTATCATAAGAAGTTCTTAAGTGGTATTTTGGTCCAGTGAAGTAAAGGCAAAAACGTAGCGATCGAGTCAACGGGTTACCGACCACTTACCAACCAGTTACGGACCATTTACCGACAACTTACCAACTACTTACCGACCACTTTTTTACGGTGCAGATTGTTCACTTTAGCCTTTCCTTTCCTTCGCTGAAAAGGAAATCTGCTTTCTTAAGACATCACACTAACCTGATGGCATTCCATCTTTGGGTGAAGTGGAATCCAAATTACTTGTTAGTGTATCTTGGGTTGAAGTGGAATCCAAATTACTTCCTACTGTACTCTACATCACACTAATCTGATAGCATTCCATCTTGGAGGGAAGTGGAATCCAAATTACTTTCTATTGTACTCAACATCACACTAACCTGATGGCATATTCCATCTTGAAGTGAAGTGGAATCCAAATTACTTTCTATTGTACTCAACATCACACTAACCTGATGGCATTCCATCTTGGAATGAAGTGGAATCCATATTTATAATTCACACGACGAACTGATGACCCAACATGGTTGGGAATCGTTGCGCTCACGAAGTACTATGCATTGTATTGTTTTTGTATTTAAACGTATTAACGGTAACGCTTCGGAACTTTTTAAGGACTATTTTATGAAAGTGTGTCAATGATGCGCATAACACACGAAGTGGAGGGATGGACTTAGCAACGCCGATAATTCATACCGAAGCCGCCAGGAAAAGTCTATACTATCAGGGCGCTATAGATTTTAATAGCCTACCTTCAAGTTTGAAGTCAATTTTATCATTGTCAGTTATTAAATATAGCTTAGTACATGTCGATAATTTTAAAATTTTGTCACATGATTTTCGTCACATGATTTTAAAGTGCCTATGAAGCTTATTTTTTTTATTTTAGATATCAATTCTACATCAAGTGAATAGTAGAATGGTACAATATATATTGCTTTGAATGCTGTGCCGCTGAGTTAAGGAGGTTTTAATATCCAAAAGGCTAATTGCATGACGTCAGGGGAGGCATCTGCAATCACTTCTTAGTGGTTGTGAATGGCCGTTTCTACTGATATAGGAAAACAAATTTCTAAAATCAGTTTATTTCAACCATGGGTATAACACTGATAATTTAAAAAAATTGTTTAATTGTAACAAAAAAAATTGTATAATAATTGATGCCTCCCCTGACGTCATGTAATTAACATTTTGGATATTAAAACCTCCTTAACTCAGCGGCACAGCATTCAAAACAAGATATATTGTACCATTCTACTATTCACTTGATGCAGAATTGATATCTAAAATAAAAAAATAACTTCATAGGCACTTTAAGTACATGCAGAGATCTCCCTTTGTAATGCCAGCATGTTCAAACCTGGACAGACATGGTTATGGGTCCCTATCAATCACTTAGAGGTGATGACATCATCGGTCACGTGATATTAAGAACATGCAGATATCTCCATCATTTCTAATGCCAGCCAGCTAAAACCTGGACAGACATGGTAGTGGGTTGCTATCAATCACCTAGTGGTGATGACGTAACGATGACGTCATCGGTTACGTGATGTTAACTACATGCCCATATCTTGCTCATTTCTATTGCCAGACAGTTTAAAGGTATTGTTTCCCCACGATTCACTTAGTGGTGATGACGTAACGATGATGTCATTGGTCACATGATTTTCAGTATAACAAAATAATTTGATTTTTGATTTGCAAAGCCACTCATGTGGAAGCCAACACCAAGACTTTTCATGAACATGAATGGGCGCATTGTCTACAGCATGATGTTCATCCTCCTCACCTTCAATACCTTCTACATCATTTAAAAACTCTTCATCGCTTTGAGTAGCATGATCTTCCTCTAGGCTGCGAATTTCATTGTCAAATATAGTTGAAGGGAAGAATATTTCTTCATCTGTTCAAGATATTTTTACTCTGCTCAAAGAACAGCGAAACCTCTGGCATGAATGGCTTTACATTCACAGTCATTTAAAATAAGTTTACCTTTTTTTTTTCAGAACAAGACAGAATGGAGTTTAATATATCCAAATGTGACTTAGTATTTACCGAAATTTTGACATTAATTATTTCACTTTATCGAACTGAGCTAAAATAACGTAATATATTCACATATGTTCCATCCTAAAAAACGTGTTTTCTTTGATCTTCCAGCCAGTTGCCCTCTGGGTCATACACTGTTTCGGTTTGGTAAAACGTTTGCAAGTTACATTTGGCTAGCGTTAGCTTCCCAAAAACTCAATTCTGCGTCGATGTGGATCGGATAAAAACTCGTTTTAACCTCTTCGATATGTGACTTCAAAGTTCAGCGGGGCATTTTGATTTAAAGATCAATTCGATTTAGCTACACTAAATAATAACTTTGTCACACAATCCTTGTTCAGATTGGAAGGTGCCAGAACTACTTAGACTGCATGCGTCAACACAATTAGCCATTACAAGCAAAGGTTCTATACGTAATCAAGCTATGAATAGGTCGTTTATTCCATACACAATAGTAATGTGCAGAACGAGTTATTGGGTTCAGGTGGATACGAGATAATTTATTCGTCATTTCTTTCAACGACTCGCTGTTGACTTTCCGAATGACCGTCCAAGGTTTCAAAAAGATTTGGTCATGCTGGAGAAGATGTATTGACGGTGCCCATCTAATGCCAGACACTTCAAACCTGGACAGACATGGTAGTGGGTCCCTATCGATCACTTAGTGGTGATGACATAACAACGACATCATCGGTCACACGAATTTAAGCACATTCCCATATCTCCCTCATATCTAATGGCAGACAGTTCAAACCTAGACAGACATGGTAGTGGATTGCTATCAATCACTTAGTGGTGATGACGTAACGATGACATCATCGATTACGTGTTTTAAGCACATGCCCATATCTCCCTAATTTCCAATGCCAGACAGTTCAAACTTGGACAGGCATGGTATTGGGTCCCCACAAATCACTTAGTGGTGATGACATAACAACGACATCATCGGTCACACGAATTTAAGTACATTCCCATATCTCCCTCATATCTAATGGCAGACAGTTCAAACCTAGACAGACATGGTAGTGGATTGCTATCAATCACTTAGTGGCGATGACGTAACGATGACATCATCGATTACGTGTTTTAAGTACATGCCCATATCTCCCTAATTTCCAATGCCGGATCGGTTCAAACTTGGAGTAAAGTGGAATTAAAATTACTTTCTATTGTACTCAACATCACACTAACCTGATGGCATTCCATCTTGGAGTGAAGTGGAATCCAAATTACTTTCTATTGTACTCAACATCACACTAACCTGATAGCATTCCATCTTGGGGTGAAGTGGAATCCAAATTACTTTCTATTGTTCTGAACATCACACTAACCTGATGGCATTCCATCTTGGGGTGAAGTGGAATCCAAATTACTTCTTAGTGTATCTTGGGGTGACAAGCCAAATTATTTCCTATTGTACTCAACATCACACTAACCTGATGGCATTCCATCTTGGAATGAAGTGGAATCCATATTACTTCCTACTGTATTCTACATCACACTTACCAGATGGCATTCCATCTTGGAGTGAAGTGGAATCCAAATTACTTTCTATTGTACTCAACATCACACTAACCTGATGACATTCCATCCTGGGGTGAAGTGGAATCCAAATTACTTCTTAGTGTATCTTGGGGTAAAGTGGAATCCAAATTACTTCCTATTGTACTCAACATCACACTAACCTGATGGCATTCCATCTTGGTGTGTAGTGGAATCCATATTACTTCCTACTGTATTCTACATCACACTAACCTGATGGCATATTCCATCTTGAAGTGAAGTGGAATCCAAATTACTTTCTATTGTACTCAACATCACACTAACCTGATGGCATTCCATCTTGGAATGAAGTGGAATCCATATTTATAATTCACACGACGAACTGATGACCCAACATGGTTGGGAATCGTTGCGCTCACGAAGTACTATGCATTGTATTGTTTTTGTATTTAAACGTATTAACGGTAACGCTTCGGAACTTTTTAAGGACTATTTTATGAAAGTGTGTCAATGATGCGCATAACACACGAAGTGGAGGGATGGACTTAGCAACGCCGATAATTCATACCGAAGCCGCCAGGAAAAGTCTATACTATCAGGGCGCTATAGATTTTAATAGTCTACCTTCAAGTTTGAAGTCAATTTTATCATTGTCAGTTATTAAATATAGCTTAGTACATGTCGATAATTTTAAAATTTTGTCACATGATTTTCGTCACATGATTTTAAAGTGCCTATGAAGCTTATTTTTTTTATTTTAGATATCAATTCTACATCAAGTGAATAGTAGAATGGTACAATATATCTTGCTTTGAATGCTGTGCCGCTGAGTTAAGGAGGTTTTAATATCCAAAAGGCTAATTGCATGACGTCAGGGGAGGCATCTGCAATCACTTCTTAGTGGTTGTGAATGGCCGTTTCTACTGATATAGGAAAACAAATTTCTAAAATCAGTTTATTTCAACCATGGGTATAACACTGATAATTTAAAAAAATTGTTTAATTGTAACAAAAAAAATTGTATAATAATTGATGCCTCCCCTGACGTCATGTAATTAACATTTTGGATATTAAAACCTCCTTAACTCAGCGGCACAGCATTCAAAACAAGATATATTGTACCATTCTACTATTCACTTGATGCAGAATTGATATCTAAAATAAAAAAATAACTTCATAGGCACTTTAAGTACATGCAGAGATCTCCCTTTGTAATGCCAGCATGTTCAAACCTGGACAGACATGGTTATGGGTCCCTATCAATCACTTAGAGGTGATGACATCATCGGTCACGTGATATTAAGAACATGCAGATATCTCCATCATTTCTAATGCCAGCCAGCTAAAACCTGGACAGACATGGTAGTGGGTTGCTATCAATCACCTAGTGGTGATGACGTAACGATGACGTCATCGGTTACGTGATGTTAACTACATGCCCATATCTTGCTCATTTCTATTGCCAGACAGTTTAAAGGTATTGTTTCCCCACGATTCACTTAGTGGTGATGACGTAACGATGATGTCATTGGTCACATGATTTTCAGTATAACAAAATAATTTGATTTTTGATTTGCAAAGCCACTCATGTGGAAGCCAACACCAAGACTTTTCATGAACATGAATGGGCGCATTGTCTACAGCATGATGTTCATCCTCCTCACCTTCAATACCTTCTACATCATTTAAAAACTCTTCATCGCTTTGAGTAGCATGATCTTCCTCTAGGCTGCGAATTTCATTGTCAAATATAGTTGAAGGGAAGAATATTTCTTCATCTGTTCAAGATATTTTTACTCTGCTCAAAGAACAGCGAAACCTCTGGCATGAATGGCTTTACATTCACAGTCATTTAAAATAAGTTTACCTTTTTTTTTTCAGAACAAGACAGAATGGAGTTTAATATATCCAAATGTGACTTAGTATTTACCGAAATTTTGACATTAATTATTTCACTTTATCGAACTGAGCTAAAATAACGTAATATATTCACATATGTTCCATCCTAAAAAACGTGTTTTCTTTGATCTTCCAGCCAGTTGCCCTCTGGGTCATACACTGTTTCGGTTTGGTAAAACGTTTGCAAGTTACATTTGGCTAGCGTTAGCTTCCCAAAAACTCAATTCTGCGTCGATGTGGATCGGATAAAAACTCGTTTTAACCTCTTCGATATGTGACTTCAAAGTTCAGCGGGGCATTTTGATTTAAAGATCAATTCGATTTAGCTACACTAAATAATAACTTTGTCACACAATCCTTGTTCAGATTGGAAGGTGCCAGAACTACTTAGACTGCATGCGTCAACACAATTAGCCATTACAAGCAAAGGTTCTATACGTAATCAAGCTATGAATAGGTCGTTTATTCCATACACAATAGTAATGTGCAGAACGAGTTATTGGGTTCAGGTGGATACGAGATAATTTATTCGTCATTTCTTTCAACGACTCGCTGTTGACTTTCCGAATGACCGTCCAAGGTTTCAAAAAGATTTGGTCATGCTGGAGAAGATGTATTGACGGTGCCCATCTAATGCCAGACACTTCAAACCTGGACAGACATGGTAGTGGGTCCCTATCGATCACTTAGTGGTGATGACATAACAACGACATCATCGGTCACACGAATTTAAGCACATTCCCATATCTCCCTCATATCTAATGGCAGACAGTTCAAACCTAGACAGACATGGTAGTGGATTGCTATCAATCACTTAGTGGTGATGACGTAACGATGACATCATCGATTACGTGTTTTAAGCACATGCCCATATCTCCCTAATTTCCAATGCCAGACAGTTCAAACTTGGACAGGCATGGTATTGGGTCCCCACAAATCACTTAGTGGTGATGACATAACAACGACATCATCGGTCACACGAATTTAAGTACATTCCCATATCTCCCTCATATCTAATGGCAGACAGTTCAAACCTAGACAGACATGGTAGTGGATTGCTATCAATCACTTAGTGGCGATGACGTAACGATGACATCATCGATTACGTGTTTTAAGTACATGCCCATATCTCCCTAATTTCCAATGCCGGATCGGTTCAAACTTGGAGTAAAGTGGAATTAAAATTACTTTCTATTGTACTCAACATCACACTAACCTGATGGCATTCCATCTTGGAGTGAAGTGGAATCCAAATTACTTTCTATTGTACTCAACATCACACTAACCTGATAGCATTCCATCTTGGGGTGAAGTGGAATCCAAATTACTTTCTATTGTTCTGAACATCACACTAACCTGATGGCATTCCATCTTGGGGTGAAGTGGAATCCAAATTACTTCTTAGTGTATCTTGGGGTGACAAGCCAAATTATTTCCTATTGTACTCAACATCACACTAACCTGATGGCATTCCATCTTGGAATGAAGTGGAATCCATATTACTTCCTACTGTATTCTACATCACACTTACCAGATGGCATTCCATCTTGGAGTGAAGTGGAATCCAAATTACTTTCTATTGTACTCAACATCACACTAACCTGATGACATTCCATCCTGGGGTGAAGTGGAATCCAAATTACTTCTTAGTGTATCTTGGGGTAAAGTGGAATCCAAATTACTTCCTATTGTACTCAACATCACACTAACCTGATGGCATTCCATCTTGGTGTGTAGTGGAATCCATATTACTTCCTACTGTATTCTACATCACACTAACCTGATGGCATATTCCATCTTGAAGTGAAGTGGAATCCAAATTACTTTCTATTGTACTCAACATCACACTAACCTGATGGCATTCCATCTTGGAATGAAGTGGAATCCATATTTATAATTCACACGACGAACTGATGACCCAACATGGTTGGGAATCGTTGCGCTCACGAAGTACTATGCATTGTATTGTTTTTGTATTTAAACGTATTAACGGTAACGCTTCGGAACTTTTTAAGGACTATTTTATGAAAGTGTGTCAATGATGCGCATAACACACGAAGTGGAGGGATGGACTTAGCAACGCCGATAATTCATACCGAAGCCGCCAGGAAAAGTCTATACTATCAGGGCGCTATAGATTTTAATAGTCTACCTTCAAGTTTGAAGTCAATTTTATCATTGTCAGTTATTAAATATAGCTTAGTACATGTCGATAATTTTAAAATTTTGTCACATGATTTTCGTCACATGATTTTAAAGTGCCTATGAAGCTTATTTTTTTTATTTTAGATATCAATTCTACATCAAGTGAATAGTAGAATGGTACAATATATCTTGCTTTGAATGCTGTGCCGCTGAGTTAAGGAGGTTTTAATATCCAAAAGGCTAATTGCATGACGTCAGGGGAGGCATCTGCAATCACTTCTTAGTGGTTGTGAATGGCCGTTTCTACTGATATAGGAAAACAAATTTCTAAAATCAGTTTATTTCAACCATGGGTATAACACTGATAATTTAAAAAAATTGTTTAATTGTAACAAAAAAAATTGTATAATAATTGATGCCTCCCCTGACGTCATGTAATTAACATTTTGGATATTAAAACCTCCTTAACTCAGCGGCACAGCATTCAAAACAAGATATATTGTACCATTCTACTATTCACTTGATGCAGAATTGATATCTAAAATAAAAAAATAACTTCATAGGCACTTTAAGTACATGCAGAGATCTCCCTTTGTAATGCCAGCATGTTCAAACCTGGACAGACATGGTTATGGGTCCCTATCAATCACTTAGAGGTGATGACATCATCGGTCACGTGATATTAAGAACATGCAGATATCTCCATCATTTCTAATGCCAGCCAGCTAAAACCTGGACAGACATGGTAGTGGGTTGCTATCAATCACCTAGTGGTGATGACGTAACGATGACGTCATCGGTTACGTGATGTTAACTACATGCCCATATCTTGCTCATTTCTATTGCCAGACAGTTTAAAGGTATTGTTTCCCCACGATTCACTTAGTGGTGATGACGTAACGATGATGTCATTGGTCACATGATTTTCAGTATAACAAAATAATTTGATTTTTGATTTGCAAAGCCACTCATGTGGAAGCCAACACCAAGACTTTTCATGAACATGAATGGGCGCATTGTCTACAGCATGATGTTCATCCTCCTCACCTTCAATACCTTCTACATCATTTAAAAACTCTTCATCGCTTTGAGTAGCATGATCTTCCTCTAGGCTGCGAATTTCATTGTCAAATATAGTTGAAGGGAAGAATATTTCTTCATCTGTTCAAGATATTTTTACTCTGCTCAAAGAACAGCGAAACCTCTGGCATGAATGGCTTTACATTCACAGTCATTTAAAATAAGTTTACCTTTTTTTTTTCAGAACAAGACAGAATGGAGTTTAATATATCCAAATGTGACTTAGTATTTACCGAAATTTTGACATTAATTATTTCACTTTATCGAACTGAGCTAAAATAACGTAATATATTCACATATGTTCCATCCTAAAAAACGTGTTTTCTTTGATCTTCCAGCCAGTTGCCCTCTGGGTCATACACTGTTTCGGTTTGGTAAAACGTTTGCAAGTTACATTTGGCTAGCGTTAGCTTCCCAAAAACTCAATTCTGCGTCGATGTGGATCGGATAAAAACTCGTTTTAACCTCTTCGATATGTGACTTCAAAGTTCAGCGGGGCATTTTGATTTAAAGATCAATTCGATTTAGCTACACTAAATAATAACTTTGTCACACAATCCTTGTTCAGATTGGAAGGTGCCAGAACTACTTAGACTGCATGCGTCAACACAATTAGCCATTATCAAGCAAAGGTTCTATACGTAATCAAGCTATGAATAGGTCGTTTATTCCATACACAATAGTAATGTGCAGAACGAGTTATTGGGTTCAGGTGGATACGAGATAATTTATTCGTCATTTCTTTCAACGACTCGCTGTTGACTTTCCGAATGACCGTCCAAGGTTTCAAAAAGATTTGGTCATGCTGGAGAAGATGTATTGACGGTGCCCATCTAATGCCAGACACTTCAAACCTGGACAGACATGGTAGTGGGTCCCTATCGATCACTTAGTGGTGATGACGTAACGATGACATCATCGATTACGTGTTTTAAGCACATGCCCATATCTCCCTAATTTCCAATGCCAGACAGTTCAAACTTGGACAGGCATGGTATTGGGTCCCCACAAATCACTTAGTGGTGATGACATAACAACGACATCATCGGTCACACGAATTTAAGTACATTCCCATATCTCCCTCATATCTAATGGCAGACAGTTCAAACCTAGACAGACATGGTAGTGGATTGCTATCAATCACTTAGTGGTGATGACGTAACGATGACATCATCGATTACGTGTTTTAAGCACATGCCCATGTCTCCCTAATTTCCAATGCCAGACAGTTCAAACTTGGACAGGCATGGTATTGGGTCCCCACAAATCACTTAGTGGTGATGACATAACAACGACATCATCGGTCACACGAATTTAAGTACATTCCCATATCTCCCTCATATCTAATGGCAGACAGTTCAAACCTAGACAGACATGGTAGTGGATTGCTATCAATCACTTAGTGGCGATGACGTAACGATGACATCATCGATTACGTGTTTTAAGTACATGCCCATATCTCCCTAATTTCCAATGCCGGATCGGTTCAAACTTGGAGTAAAGTGGAATTAAAATTACTTTCTATTGTACTCAACATCACACTAACCTGATGGCATTCCATCTTGGAGTGAAGTGGAATCCAAATTACTTTCTATTGTACTCAACATCACACTAACCTGATAGCATTCCATCTTGGGGTGAAGTGGAATCCAAATTACTTTCTATTGTTCTGAACATCACACTAACCTGATGGCATTCCATCTTGGGGTGAAGTGGAATCCAAATTACTTCTTAGTGTATCTTGGGGTGACAAGCCAAATTATTTCCTATTGTACTCAACATCACACTAACCTGATGGCATTCCATCTTGGAATGAAGTGGAATCCATATTACTTCCTACTGTATTCTACATCACACTTACCAGATGGCATTCCATCTTGGAGTGAAGTGGAATCCAAATTACTTTCTATTGTACTCAACATCACACTAACCTGATGACATTCCATCCTGGGGTGAAGTGGAATCCAAATTACTTCTTAGTGTATCTTGGGGTAAAGTGGAATCCAAATTACTTCCTATTGTACTCAACATCACACTAACCTGATGGCATTCCATCTTGGTGTGTAGTGGAATCCATATTACTTCCTACTGTATTCTACATCACACTTACCAGATGGCATTCCATCTTGGAGTGAAGTGGAATCCAAATTACTTTCTATTGTACTCAACATCACACTAACCTGATGACATTCCATCTTGGGGTGAAGTGGAATCAAAATTACTTCTTAGTGTATCTTGGGGTGAAGTGGAATCCAAATTACTTCCTATTGTACTCAACATCACACTAACCTGATGGCATTCCATCTTGGAGTGAAGTGGAACCCAAATTACTTTCTATTGTACTGAACATCACACTAACCTGATGGCATTCCATCTTGGGGAGAAGGGGAATACAAATTACTTCCTACTGTATTCTACGTCACACTTACCAGATGGCATTCCATTTTGGAGTAAAGTGGAATTCAAATTACTTCCTATTGTACTCTACATCACACTAACCTGATGGCATTCCATCTTGGGGTGAAGTGGAATCGAAATTACTTTCTATTGTACTCAACATCACACTAACCTGATGGCATTCCATCTTGGAGTGAAGTGGAATCCAAATTACTTTCTATTGTACTCAACATCACACTAACCTGATGGCATTCCATCTTGGGGTGAAGTGGAATTCAAATTACTTCCTATTGTACTCAACGTCACTAACCTGATGGCATTCCATCTTGGGGTGAAGTGGAATCCAAATTATTTCCTAATGACTCTTTGAGGTAACAGAGTTGAAACTAATTTACTCTGAGGTTCCTACAATAATTGAATAAGATTTTTAAAAGCAGGCTATAGTGAACATGTTGCACTGTAAAAAGGTGGTTTAGTTACAGTACTAGTTTGCTAGTAAAGATATTATATATCGCAACCAGGCTGAAAAAGAAGACTACCTGCATATAAATTACTGTTTGATCATTGCCAAACACTATTTGTTTATTGCCTCTGGAAAAAAGGAAAATGTCCTATTTGATAGCTTTCTAAACTTTCTGAAAAACAAATTAGCGATAGAATCAACCAAAGTGACAAAACAAATTGCATGCTTAAATGCCTGTATTACTTGTATGCATCTTGTGTTTTTGCTCTTTGTACATCAATGTTACTGTTTTTGTTTTCTCTTCCGTTTCGCTCATTGCTTGACATTGTAAATAAAAAAACATTTCCTGTAATTGAATAAATGATTTATTTAAAAAAGATAACGTGGTTAGTAAGTGGTTGACTACTGGTCAGCCAACCACTTACCAACTACCTTTTTATGGTGCAATTTCTTCACTACAGCAAAAAGTATTTAAAGGTAATTGAAGCACCTGTAATCCATGACCTATAGTTACTAGCTTAATACAATCACCAAAGCAATGTACTGTAGCTTAGAACTCCAACAACAACATTCTTTATTAAAACAACTAAATCAAGTTATAGCATGAAGGAAAGTCAAAGCAAAGAGAAGAACAATTTAAGCTATACCTGAGCTTTGAAGTTGTGAAGTGATGCCAAAAGGCAGTCTTACCATTTTTAACTTGCATTGCCTTGGCCCACTGCTGAACCCATTTGGGCACTGCCATGGGAGGTGATAATGGATGACACTAAAGGTATAACAAGACAGCAAATATGAAACACCTCATGCTGAACACAACTTATTCCTACTCTCATACAGAGGTATTGTACACAATAGGGTGATTTCATATAAAGCATTATGGATGTACTGCCTAAATGATTCCTACAGTGCCATGGTTAGAAAAAAAAATCCAAGGCCCACTTGCACTACAGGCAAGTGATTCCAAATTGTACTTTCCCAAATCCTCTCCTCACTTGCCCAAACCATTTTCTCAGGATTAAAAAAGTATTGTGTCCTATCTGAGTATCATCAAAATTCAAATGTGTAGATTCCCCTCCCTGAAAAGAATGTTGCAAAATTGGAAGCAGCTTACATGTAGGTATGATTCCAACCACTTACCATTTTTGCTAGAGTAAGTTGAAGTTAATCCCCTATAAAGACAACATGAATTCAAAAACAAGTTCACAACTAACACAAAGATTTGTAGCCTCCAAGACTTTCATTTAAAAAGTTAAGCTGTTTAAAACTAAATGCAAGCTAAAAATAAAATAAAAAATTGTTCAGCCATAACATGAGTAAAGTCCCTCTATTAATTTTTTCAACTGTTTATTGTCATTTTAATGAATATACAATTTCACATTACGTACTAACATTTTAAACAAAAAAAACAATGATTAGGTAATCACAATAAAGACAAAAAAAATAGCTAGTTCAAATGCCATATGTTTATACCTAAAAATACACATCTCTATAAAATCATCCCTCTATTAAATCATTGTTTTAATATCCCTGTTCTGGAAATCAGACTGAGGTCAATTAAGACTCAGTTGTCAAGAGACAATAAATCTACCCTTTTGAAATCTCATACACAGGGAGGTGTATCATGATTCCACTTGTCCAGTGGGCAAGTGTGATTTTCTAGTGCTCACCCAATGCTGTTTAGCACTCTGAGTGGGTAATAGTGAACAATCACGTACCAAAGTTGTTATCGGTAGGTTGTCGGCCGACAACACGCCAACAACCTACCTACAACTACGTAAATTCCACCGACAATCTACCGACAACTGCAAGAAATCGGCCGTCAATCTACCGACAAGTAATAAGCTTATGTGTATCTTCTAAGACCACTTACCGACTTACCGACAATACTTGAGAACTGCAGCTAGCATTCATTCCGTGAATTAGCGAACCCATGCCATCTTGGATTCCCATCTAGCCATTTAGCAACACAGGCAGCCCGCAGCAAATAAACATACCGCTATCTCGCAAACTGTGGCAAACTGCGGCACATTGTTACTAACCTAACCCTAACCAACAAATACGCGCTTGGCCAGCACTTTTTTTCTCGTTCAGATGTGATGCTGCCTCGAAATCTTCTAGGTAACATTTATCAAAGTCTTCAGGAGATGTGCTTATCCCACCTTCCCTTACAAACGCGCTTTTTTAATATGTGATTACTACTCCATGTGATTACTACTACATGTAGTAATCTATTATTATTATTAGCGTAAGCGTGCCACGAAGAAATATATTTGTTATTAAAACCAATTAATGTCAGGTTAGGACTAGTGACAAGTGATGCCATGCGGTCAAAACAAAATGGTGTCGGGTTTACGCTTGTGAAGAACTATCAATGTTATTGTTGGCCCTCATTGTTTCAAGAATACTAAAGTGTTGTGAAACTATCTTAAGAAGCTATTAAGTGTTCTTATATGGTATTTTATTTCAACTGGACCTAGTGAAGAAATGACAAACACGTAATTTCCGAGTTCACAAGTTACCGACCACTTACAGACCACTTACCAACCACTTACCAACCACTTACCAACCACTTACCAATCACTTACCGACCACTATTTTTCAGTGCAGATTGTTCACTTTAGCCGATATTTACACTCCTGGGTGGTCTGCTAATTTACCTGTTTCCTCTGTAGTTCGTCATTTATAAGTGAATCAGGTGTAAGATTGTTAAAGCAGAAAATCAATCAAGCGCAATTTTGTTCAATCCATTTGTTTAGTTGTTATGCTAATTTACCTGTGGAAGAGACAGGAGAGATGACGAGACGACTTCGCTGCCATCATAGAGGACATTGCTGCTGGCTACTAAATGCCAATCCAAACAAACGGCTCTTTTAAGAGCCACCAAATTCAATAAAGTAAATTGCCTATTTGCTTCTTGTGTTCATTAACTGAACTGGTATTTAACTGTAAGTGTAAGGGCCAATCTGCACTAGCGACATTTTGTTGACTGAATTCTTTTATTAGTCCAAAATGTTTGACAATCATCCCAAAATGTTGATTGCGGACAAGATTTTGCAACATGTAAACTTCCACCATTTTTCACAAAACAACACATGCAGATCAAAATTTGTTGTGATTTTGTCGTTCCAATTCTTAAGGTAGCCACAGCTAAATTGCAGCAATTCCAAGTCCACTGATATTCGGTTGTGGCACGTGCATGCATGCACGTACCACACATGCTTACGCAAGAGGCACTTAAGTTAGCTAGCCATGTGACTCGAGACCAGTCCACAGCAGAGTATGACGTTCATCCAAGATGGCGGTCTTAAGATGGCTGTCTAAAGATGGCTTCCCGTGTGAAGTCCATGTGAAGGCAGTTTATTGCCGTGTTTATCAATTTCATCGAGGAAAAATCAGGTGGCATAAAGTCCTAAAAGTGTAAAAGCATGTACATGATCGTTTGAACATTTTAGAGAAGCTTTATAAGGCAGATTATTGACCAACAACCTACCGTCTAGTACCGACAACACGCCAACAACCTACCAACAATTACGTAAATTTCACCGACAACCACAGAAATCGGCTGACAATCTACCAACAACATACCGACAACCTGCCGACTGGTTTTGCGCCGACAATCTACCGACAATCTGCCAACGACCTGCCAACAACCTGCCAACAACCTACCGACAATCTACCAACAACCTGCCAACAACCTACCGACAACCTACCAACAGCAGAGATCATACATTTTTATAAGTCTCTCTATCCTATAACCAAGAAAAATGATTCTAATATTACATGTTCATTATTAGAAATATCATTTTAATACTAATTAAAAAATATAATTGAAGAATCCACTGAGTGAAACATCCTTCTCATTCATCAAAGTTGTCCTAATTTGTCTAACCTTAGACAGGTTATGAACAACTGATCCATAAGGTCAAAGGCTCAAGTTGTTTTGGAAGTGGTGGTGACAGCTTGCAGCTGACTTTTAAATGCCAACTGCCATAATCTGCACCATATTTGCCTTGGCAGCTTGCAATAGTAAGCTAACCACTATGGGATAGTGGTTAGCAACCCTTAATAAAGTTTTAGTTGATTAAACTAAATATCTACATTCCTTTCTTACAGATCGAAAATATAGTTATAACTAGAGTAAAAACAAAACAGCTAGAACAAATTAAACTATCATGAAATACTGACCAGACTTTTTTCTTGGCTGCTTTTCTGATCTAAATTTACTTCTGTCAGTCCAAAAACTTGGTTGGATGAGGTGACTTGGGGAATGTTAAGCCTTCGTCTCGAACAGCACTCACATCCTGACTCACTTGTATCACTTACGAGGCTTGAACCAGAGTTCTGTCGACCTGACTCACTTGTATCACTTACAAGGCTTGAACCAGAGTTCTGTCGACCTGACTCACTTGTATCACTTACAAGGCTTGAACCAGAGTTCTGTCGACCTGACTCACTTGTATCACTTACAAGGCTTGAACCAGAGTTCTGTCGACCTGATGTATATTATTTTATAATCATCATTAGTTTGTGAAACCAAATCTATACTATTAAATTAATTTCATGCATGTCTGTATGTGTATTTGTTCCAGCAATCTGGCAGGGTCCCTCGGTCTTTTTGTTAAGATAATATTTTTATTTGAGAAACTACAAAGAGCCAACACACCAAAACCTTTTGCTTGCAATAAAACTAATTTCTGTTGTCAAATATATTAACTAAAGCATAATTAAGTAGATAATTGAAAGATCTTTATTCTACGGTTTCCTCACCTAACTTAATAAGTACCCCCTGAGTTAAATTGTGCACTTTATCAGTTGATGTAGACATAGATACATGTAGATAGAAACGTACATAATTATATAGTCCCCAACTTCAGTACTACGTAAGGCTACATATGGTCGCCTAAAAACACTTTTTATTCAGTATTACCATGTACTGCCTCTACTTTCTGAGGTGGGACGATTTCAATAAGAATTACGAATACAATTAAGTTGACTAGTGATATTTTTTAGCATATTTCCTACCTGTGGCATTGGACTACTTCCCATGAAAATTTCATTCCATTTGCTTTATTCGATTTTGGTTGATGGAATCATAAGTATTGTCATAAATATGCTCATTTTACTCAAAATAGTAACATATTTGCTAAGGAAGCTGTAATTCGAAAACTAGTCGAAAAATATATTTTTAAATCTTTTCACCTGAAATTCAACATGTACTAGCTACCCTGTCCCTGTAAATTTCAAGAGCATTGAATAATTTTAAGGCAGCAGAATAAAAACAAACATAGGGAACTTTTACATTCATCCACACAAGCTTTCGGAAAGACACTTAATTATTCTTTAGTTAATAATATATTCGACAACAGAAATTAGTTTTATTGCAAGCAAAAGGTTTTGGTGTGTTGGCTCTTTGTAGTTTCTCAAATAAAAATAATTATTATCTTAATGAAAAGACCGAGGGACCCTGCCAGCTTACTAAAAACCTAATAACTAAATCATGGGATATGTTGACAACGTGGCCTTCGAGTGGGGAGTGAATGTGCATTGCCTTTGTGGAAGAATAATCGGTGAGAATTTTGTCCTGCTTTGCTTTCATGTTTGTGTTCTTGTCAAACTTACATTTGTATACACAGCCTTAGAATATCTACAGTCAAGAGACACAAAGCTCACACTGAAATCTTTGTGAGCCATTTTGAACCGAGTCTTGTGTCTCTCCTGAGTCAGGCCAACAGTTTCATTTCACTATTGTATTGCCAGGCGAAAAAGCAAACTTGAAAAGCTTATAAAGAAATACAAAGTAACAAAGGAATATTTAACAAAAATTATTATTCACCGAAGTTGAGGTGAATATTTATTGATCCACTTCGGCGAGGTAAATATCCAACACTATATACACAGACACTGAGGTGAATAATAATTTTGTTTTAGTATATACATTTGTACCACACATTAATGAATAGTCAGCACCAAATACTTATTCTATTTTCTGTCAAATGGACAAAAACTCACACAAGGTGATCACTCCTTCGCTCGGAAGTGAATATGAAATCATATTCACTGTTTGATTAGCCAATTAGAGTGCGCAAAAAGCACTTTTCAATGGTGTGGTTTATACTAAAAGGTAATAAAAATATATACAAAACTCTGTGAACGTATTGCTGAACCAGAAGCTGTCATTCAAGTGTCAAGTGAAGTGAACTGACAAAGGTACGTGTCCAAACTGAATCAATATGGGAAATAGTCTTTATATGCACTATAGCAGTATAGGGATGTAATTGGAATGCATTTGATGTATTTAAGACCTAGAGCATATTGTGAATGTTTTAAGGGCAAGTTTTGGAGTACTATGTTGTTATTGTTTTACATATGAGTGAAGACGAATAAGTGCAGTCATTCAATGAACTAAAGTGGAACTCAAATTGAACCGAAATTAACTAAGATTTTTCACCGTGAAACCGACATGTGAAATACAATACAATACAATAACGTTTATTTAAACACGATATACATTAAAGCGTCGCCGCTTGTGGGGTCGTGTGTAACATAAATATAAAAATTATATACATTGAAAAAAGTGGCTAAATTATTCATAAATCATAAAATGTCTAAAAAGTTAAGAATGCTAAAAATGTAACAATATCATAAAATGTCTAAAAAGTTAAGAATGCTAAAAATGTAACAATATCAATAATATATGTAATCTTTAGTTCCTTTAGTGAGAGTCTGCACTGATGTAAAGTTAATATCTAAGTTATGTAGTGTATCTATCTTTCTAGCCTTATCCATATATGTCTTTGTAGTACATGTTGCTGCGTCAATGTTCTCGGATATGGTGTTCCATAAGATGGCACCTCTGTGAGCAACAGAATGTTTCATGTAGTATGTGTTGAAACGAGGTGTAATAAGCCTGTTCTTACTTCTAAAGCTATACTTATTAATTCGCTTATCAATAATGTGGGACATACTTGGAGGCGTTAACTCGTTATATATTTTAAATATTAATTTACCTATATTTAGCTTATATGTATAAAATAGAGTATCCCACCCGACTTTTGTGAGTACTTCTTGTGAGGGCATATCTCGCGGCAGATTACATATTATTCTTGCTGCTCTACAATGTAGTATTTCAAGTGAATTAAAAATATCCTTACAATTAAAACCTCCCAACACAGGTATTGCATAGGTGACAGAGGGTTGGATTATCTTGAGATAAAGGTCTATTAGCATCTGTCTGGGCAAAAAACAACTTCTTTTCAGTAAATTGAGCTTATTTATAAAACCCTTTTTTACTGCCAGAATCTGTTTTGTCCAATTAAGCTTATCGTCAATTATAACTCCTAGTAATCTTGTGTGTGATACCCATCTTAGTCTATTTTCGCCTATATTTAGTGTATTCATATAGGTCCAATAAATGTTCCTCTGTACATTATCATGGCTTCACACTTCGTTGAATGTGGCGTAAAGGAATTTACCGTGCACCATGTACTCAGCTCTTTCAGCGCGTTGTTGAGTGACATTGTTACTTGATCGACTGTATCTCCAATACAATAGAGAGTTGTATCGTCAGCGTACATATAAACTGTACCTGACGTAACTGCCGTAGGCATGTCATTTGTGTACAATGTGAATAATGTAGGGCCTAGTACCGACCCTTGGGGAATTCCGCGCGTGACACGCGCTACATCTGATTGTTTACCATTCATGATTGTGTATTGAGTTCTGTCTTTAAGATAGTTCTTGAGCCATGATAATAAAGTGCCATTTATGCCAAAGTGGTTTGTAATTTATACATTAAGTAGTATGCGAGACACAGTCGAATGCCTTACTAAAGTCGACAAAAGCTACGCCAATCACCAAGTTTGAGTCTAACGCCCGTCTCCAAGTTTCCGTTAGGTGCACTAGCAATAGTTCCGTTGAATGACCCTTTCGATAGGCCCACTGTTTGTCAGTTATTAAATTATTATCCGTGATCACGTGTTGTACTAATTTGTCTGCGACACAGGATTCCATTATTTTACTCGGCACACTGAGGATTGACAGTGGTCTGTAATTGGCTCTCTCCGATTCATCATCTTTTTTAAAGACTGGTGTTAATCGTGCTTTCTTCCATTCGCTAAAAACCAAGGCTGCGTTTGCACTCACCAAATATAATCTAGTTAGTGGTGCGGTAATTGCAGGGCCTGCTAATTTTAATAACTTGGGAGGTATATTGTCCGGGCCTGTTGCCTTATTGGGTTTCACTGCCTCGATTTTCTTTCTAATCATTTTATCCGTCAGACTTATACTACTTATAGTTGGGATCTCTGCTAGACTCTGTTCATCTGTATGGTTTTGGCATTTAGGGAGATTTTTCACTAGATTGTCTCCTACTGTGGTGAAGTGGGAATTCATTAAATTTGCTTTTTCTTCGTCATCTACTGCTAGACTTCCATCATTGCGTCTCAGCGGGCCAATTACTTTACGTATTTTAGGATTGGTTGTCTTTGTAAGCAATTTCCAGTAGTCAGTAGTTGTCTTCACCTCATCTATTTTCTGCTTAAAAAAGCGCGTCTTAGCTCTTCGAATGTCCGATATAATTTCGTTTCTCAGCTTCTTGTATTTAGTCCATATTTCCTGGTCCTTTGTTTCTACAGCTTTCTTGTATATTTTATATCGCCGGTTCATTTTTAATCGTATATTACTGCTAATCCAGGGTGAAGAGTAGCTTCGCACTTTAATTACTTTACGCGGTGCATGCGTATCACATATCTCTTCAAATACTTTATTCCAGGCCCACAATATGTCATCAGGATCTTCGAAGACATTAGCGATGTGGAAGGGAGCCGATTCAATATCCGCTTGAAAGTCCTTTACATTCATACGCTTGTAGTCCCTAGTGTTTATGATTTTAGGTGGCGGCCTTCTATTTAACAGGCGTAATGTAGCATACACCAGGTGGTGGTCTGAGATCCCTAAGGGGAAGGTTCCTGATTTGCAAACCAAATCTTTCCTAGTGGTTATGATGAGATCTATTAAGGTGCTTGTTGTTGGTGTTATTCTGGTAGCAGTGGTAATCACATTTTGCATATTGAACATATCAAAAATACGTCGCAGATTTTTCGTGTTTGATTGAATTTCTGCATACGACTCATTCATAATATTAGTATAGTCGCAGTTAAGATCTCCAAGCACAAATATGTTTGATGTTTTCAACCAAGCCTTCTCAAGAGTCATATTAAATACATCAAAGAATTCTCGGTTATCAGGAGGCCGGTAAACAACAGAAAATAGAGCTGTATTGGAAGGGGATTTCAGTTCGATCCAAATTGCTTCTAACTCTGTTATGTTCAGGTCCTTTCGATGTATTACTCGTAAGTGTTCTGCATAATACAGCACGCATCCGCCACCCTTGCGATTAATTCTATCTTTGCGTAGTAACTTGAGTCCATCTATGTGTAGGTGTGAATCGGGAACAGTTTTGTCGAGATGGCTTTCTGTAATCCCAATTATATCAAACCTACAGTTCCTTTGTAGAGTCCTTAATTCTTCAATTTTATTTCTCAGACTGCAAATGTTCAAGTGGGCCACGCGTATGTCTTTTGGGGAGGACTCCAAACTTTCAACCAACTTTTCTAGATAATTTTCGTTATCCCTCAACCTCATATAAACCGACAAAACTGTGTGAGAGCTGCTTAATCGGAATATTTGTGGTTTATTTCTAGTAAATACGTTGATTGTTAAACAGACAAATGGTCAGGGCAACACATCAAAGTGTGATTTTTTTGAGAACTTTAGTTTAGTAGCTGATCGTTAACAGAGAAATGGCACTTTGCTGTAAAGGGAAACACATTGAAGTGTATACTGTGACTAAAGTTTGAAGTAAATATGCCAGCAATAGAAAGGGAAACACATCGAAGGCAAGGAGTACTCTGTAGCAATTAAATAATAGAAGTTAATGGTTAGGCTTGTGAATCAAAAATAGAAAGGGGATCAGAAGAGTGACCAATATAAATTAAATAACACAACTGAAGGGGTGGTTTGTATCAGGGCAATTCCACAGTATTTTGCATGTCACAAGGGGGGGAAATCACAAGATTGAAAGATGCCCAACAATTAGATACTTGAATTTAAACAAACTTTTGAACCATCATGTATACCATTTTCAATAGCTCTTTAGGTGTGATGAATTTCAAAATACCCAGCGAGATATTATTTTTAATGTTAGCTGTCACGGAGGGGAACAGAGAAGTCACAAAAAGTACAATTTCAAAACTAACCCCAAATTCCTGTGAATATATAAAAGCTACAACTTTAAACACAAGATTTATTAAACATTTAGTTCATCAACTAACAAATGACATCAAATAATCAAATGTTTAGTTTCTCTAACTTCCTATTATTCCCTCGAGTCCGTGAATAATATACCACAGCAACATTTTGCGGTGACGGGTCCAGGCCCACAACCTCCAATAATTATTATTATTACAACCATGGTATATATAATAATTATTACACACTTGATTTAAGTACTTACTTGAAGTACCTATGTAAGGGACTAAGCCCAGAACATCCAATATAAAGTATATAAAGTAATATATATATATATATATATATGTAAAAACTGATGTGTAATACACATGGAATGAATTAATATGCTTGAATATACATGTATATAACCTCGACTTGTCTGGCAGTTAATCATAAGTAATTATCATAAATTTAATTGTCACTGTTCATGAGCCAGAACCACAATGAAACTGACTTTGTCCCTCAACAGTTATATAACCCTAATTATCATAATACTGGCTCCCAGGCCCTTTCGTCCACATAGGAAATTATTTCCCTTTCCACTACCAATTCATACATTCATTGTCCATTACAAGAGAAATCCATTTCTCCAGCTAGCAGGTAAGTGAAAAGGACCAGCGTCACGGAGGGCAAGTCACAGAGGGGAAAGTTTTGTCCCATAACAATGTCATACCAATTTTGTCTTAATTAATCCCAATGGAATATTAATTTGACTTATATAACATTATGTAATTATTCTGGGAACATAAACAAGGCTGTAAATGTCAATCTATGAGCAATCAAACTTATTACTAGTTACATTTACATGGAGCACATGGCAAAGGTTGCCCACAATGCATTGCTGCTATGAGCATGCTCAAATGAACTTTTCCCCACAATGCATTGCTGCTATGAGCATGCTCAGATTTCAGTACAAACAACAGATAGTGTTGTATGTATGAAAATGATACATTTCTAAGTAATTTAAACAGCTTTTTAAGTTTTAATTCCCCTCCGTGACATAATGTTCCCCTCTGTAACACTTGTTATTATTGAAATATAGTGCACGTGAAGAACTGTGTCCCCTGATAGTTTTTATTTGTTTTTGACATAAAGCAAGTACCTCATAGGTTTTTTGTAGTTTTCCCCTCTGTGACAGGCAATTTTGTATTTCAGCTAATTAATGATAATTTATGACAAGATAAGAGTGTGCCGACATTTCAAAATCATATTCTTTTATACTTTAGTTATTAAATAATGGGAAAATGCAATGATCTTGTAAGTTTTCAGTAATTAAGAATTCAGAGTTTATGTCCCAAATACTGTGGAATCGCCCATCAAATCAAAAATAAAAGGGAAGGGGTAGACCATAGTAATTCAAAAATCAATGGGGATGGGTTGTCTACCCTATAGTAATTAAATAATTGAAGTTAGGGGGTGGGCTATAATTGAATCAAAATATAATGCGAGGGGTAGACCATTGTAATTGAAAAATATATGGCCTATAGTGATTACACAATAGAACAGCAGGGGTACCTATTCTGATTAAAGGTACGCAATATTGAATCAAAAGTATAACAAGAGGGGTAAACCATAGTAATTTCAAACTCAATGGGGTGTGGCCTACATGTATAATAATTAAATAATACAACAGGAGGGGTACCCTATAATAAAATTAAACAAGGGGAGGTTGACCCAAATTTATATTATCAAAAAGAAATGGGACGCGTCAGGCAAAAAGGGCCCGGATGACATAATATGTAAATTATGTGTTTTTAAGTTGTACCATGTTTTTCATACTTGTGGTTCGATTACAATATGCATCGCGAGCGCCACATTGTGCTACTAACAAGTAGTGTTGATTTCATGAAATTGACCAGTGAAATCGAAGACGAAATTTACGATATTTTCACACGAGGGTGTGATCACAATTTTAGCAGGCGCAAATGATTCCTTATCATCAGACAATTGTTTCAAGGTGTAACTTGTACTATTGCTAAAATCATATTAAACGGTGGGCATAAATGACCCCCAAAATCGCCAGGGTTGGTTTATTTGTCTATATCTTCAAGACTTTCAACAGTACAGTAATGATTTTTTTATGGAGAGGTTTAGAGCGCTAAACAAAATAAAATGTTGTGTTTTGTGTTAACGCGAACATCTTAATGATGTCACAATGACGTCATTTATCCATTTATAATAGGTTTCTCCATATTTTCAAGTAGCCGTAAGATACTAAAATGTTAAATTTTTCAATTCTCCTCTTGTTGGGAACAAAGTAATTGAAAACCCTATTTCGATTGGTTAAGAGGGAGAAAAGTTATTTAATTTTGAATTTTCGTAATTTTCCCGCCAAATTTTGGTGGGAAATAAACAGCATAAAACCATTTATGAAGCATATTTCTTCAAATAACTTTTGGAGTCTTAAATATTATTACATGACAATCTAGAAACTTTAAGAAGACCTTAGTACATGTACCTAAAATCGTATGTTTTTTGAATTGTAATTTTTAATGGGTAAATGCTTTCAAGGTTACATTGAAAAAACGTAAACGTCACTATGACGTCATGAGTATTTGGAAACGTCCTCTAAATATAGGCGAGTGAGCATTGTATCTATATTTTTTTACCAATGCACTTCTAACGCACTAACTAGTTGTAATATCGAGTTTTTCTTTTTCTTTTACAGTGGAAAGCCCCATTTATGTAAAACATATACGTCACAGATATGACGTCATGAAAATATTAAATCCTTAATAACTTCGGGAATATTTATCATAGAGACTTCAAAATTGTGCCAAATAAAAACGCATCGCCATATCTTCGTTATAGCATACTTTACTTTAAACGACTATTTAAAAAGGAATTTGACCAAAAAAGGAGCTAATACTCTTATGACATCACAATAATGTCATTATCTAAAACTAATTTAACCAGAACCTTAAATTTTACTTGCATAGTAAACTGTGAAAATTTTATTCAATTTCAGAGATAATTTAGGAAATTGTGCCATTTTATCTCATTTTGGTCACGCTCAACCCTGGCGATTTCGGGGTCATTTATGCCCACCGTGTTATGAGCTACGGGGAGTAGAATGATTGCAGAAAAGAATATTTTGGGCCAAAAAGTGACCATCTTGTTCATCTTATTTATTTTTTACTCTTTAATGCCAGTAGGTAATAAATGAATGTCATACATCAAAATCATCCCCTCTGACAGGATTCCTAATTTTTGTTGTCATATTTGTAATCGGGCCCTTGCTTCAAAAGCACGTAAATTTCACCCCTGATTTTTGTTGTCAATTTCTTGAAACTGACATTTATTGTTAGGAATGAAATGTACCGCTCCTCGTCAAGAATACAATACAATCTTCAACCTGTCATTAGGAACACCGTTGTAGGGATTATTTAACTTGAATGTCGTCCGGGCCCTTTTTGCCTGATGCGGCCCATATAATAATGGTCGCTGATGTTTGCATTGCAGACCTATTTTTTTATCAATCTAATCAGCTCATTAAAAATTGTAAACCTATTTCTGTGGAGATTTGTTTATCGAGATAATAATTATCACATTTCATTTATTTTGTACAGTTGTCACACGAAATATACGTTTTATTTACAAGTATTTACTTTATAATGGCTTGATAAAGTGAACATAAGTATCTTTACATCAATTTGACACTTTTACACTGTTAGAACTTAAATTGTTATAAAGTTATATAAACATTTAGCTATAAATAAGCTGTTTATTCAGAAAGGTTTTGGGTCATTTCACAGTATTTGGAATGTTATGGAGGGGAAGACAAAACTTTTTAACTACTTGTAGCTACCTATTTAATTATGGAATCATTTACTATTTTTTTGTTGACAGTAGCATTGGTATCCATCTATACTAAAGCTGCAGGGAGAGCAAACAAAAATATTGGAATCGAATAAACAAGTTGCTATCCCAAGTTCAGGCTCTAGACTTTATGAAGAAGGGAAGCTACAACAACAGTTGTAAATTACTTGGATAACAGCTCCCGCTAAAAGTCGACCACGGGGTGCCCGTGGCACGTAAAGGGATTATAGCGCCTCTGTGATTTATTTAGTTTCCTTCTAAATACGTTTTTTTCTAAATATCTTGCAAGCTTTTATATCTTTTGAAATAATGTTTTTTTCTAAATTGTAGAACAATCCTTAAACTTTCCAAATAATGTTTTTTTTTTTTTTACAAAAAAACATGCCTTGAAGGTATCCGGTAACCTTAAGCTTCTAATAAGTTATAAATTGATTAGCTGGTTTATTCAGGAAGGTTTCATTTAAAAGTTATCAACTGAAAATAGAACAAAGAATGCAAGTACATCACTATTCTCCATGTCCAATATATTACAGTAATAATTAAAGAAGGAAAACATATGTATTCTTCAAAAACTCATGAATAATTAATGAGCATTTTGTCCAATCAGATGAAGCAAATCAGTCACGTGCATGCTCCTTTATACCTGATAAAATCTCATCATTCTAAAATGCCCGCGGAGGGATTTGAATTCTGTCCCAGAGGGAAACGGGGTTAATGATTGAGACAATGGAATTTCTATTGATGTTTCAGCTTTTTCATTGAATTGCTAATTAGGATGAACGTTTTATATAAAGAATACTAATGAACATGAAATTTTATATAAAGTTTCATCCTAATTAAGAATTCACTGATAAAGACCCAAAGATAGCAAAAAGTACACGGAACATAAGGTACCTAGATAATAAATTTTGCACTAAATTTACTAATATCAGCAGACTACCGAGATACACAGATAATATTTTTTAAATGAAGTTATCCAACTACCATTACTTGTTTACCGAGCCACTGTTTAGTTCCAATTATGAAACCAAACTCAAAGCCGTAAAATAATAAAAACGTGCATTAAACTTACATATTTTGTGCCAGAGCCAAAAATTTAGAGTCCGCCGTCATATCAGTCACATCGCTTTCCAAGTCTTGAACTTTATCGAGGTAAACCACGACACCAAATCCTTCAAGTGCAGGTTCTTCTTGCATTGTGAAACGCCGCTTCAAACAACATAGTATGGTAATTTCTTCATGTCATTCCCTTGAGATGTTCGTAATTGCAGGCGGTGATTACTCGAATATTTTGCATGGCGTTGTGAATACAAAGGTTCAATTATGGTTCATTAAGTAACCATTCCCTTAAGATGTGCATCTTTCTTTCATTGCATTCTTAAAGCGTTTTTGAAGCCGTTTAAAACACTCACAGCACATGTTTTATCAAGTCTAAAAATTCTCGGGTTTCGCCCTCGAATTTTTTAACTTGATAAAACACTGCTGTTTGTGTTTTAAACAGTACATTTATAACCTTTTAAAAGGTTGGGGGGGGGGGCGGGATCACTAGAGGGGGTGAGGAAGGGGGGAGGGGGGGAGGGGGCAAATTCACTAGCAATTTTGCAAATTCACAGTTTGAGCCATGTTATTGTTTTGTATTGATGAGCACAAAGTGAAGGGTTATTTTCTGGTAATATATATAATTTGCATTAATCAATAAAGTAAACTTGATATTCACACCATGTTCCACATACCTGCTCGATGCTTAGACTTGAGATATGTTTCTGTGCCTGACATGGGTGTTTGTTTTCCCTTAGTGATTGTCTTTCTCCTTATTTTTATTTTTTTTTCTGTTCTTTCTTTAGAGAGAGTTTTCCATTGATCATGACATTTTTCATTGACTGGTTTCTCTGGAATTTCCCCATACTCAGGTATTATAGGAATCTCAAATGATAAAGACCGTCTATACTGCCTTGTGCTGTCAAATACATTGTCCTCCAGTGGATCACAATCCTCCTCCTTCATGTCATCACTTACAAGGTTCCTGTGTGTCAAATATTCCCATCTTCCACCATTTGACTTCTCATACTCAGCAGCTAATAGCTCCTTTTGGGTATTATTCCCAGGAACTTCCCGAGACATTAAATATGCTTGCTTACAAACCATTTGCCCCTGGCAGGGATTATGACACAATTTTTCTGTTTGTGTAAATATCTTCTCCTGAGATTCTTCAACAATAGCTACAGCTCCAACTGTATTTCTTTCTTGTCTCAAATCTGAAGTCTCTTCATTCTTTATCTCCTTTTGTTTCCGAAGTGTAACCATTCTCTGTGATGCAAGTGACTCCTCTCCTTCTGGCACTACTATAGAGGAGCATCTAGGCTGGGGGTAGGGGTATGTTTCCTCATCAGAAGAGCCCCACCCCCACCAGGGTGGCTGACCATACAAGGGGCTACCTTTAACAATAGTGTCAAACCTCTCACCATGAACTGCAGAGGGAATGCAAGAAAGGCTAGAGTTATAACATGTACTAGTTTATTATTGTAGCTGCTGCTGCTACTACTACTACTACTAATAATAATAATACAATCGTTATATAATTAATTAAATAATTATTAATTAAATAATTAATGTTTGGTACATATATGTAGCACATAGTCAAAGGCAGGATTAAAATCCAGACTATATAATGTAACTTTGTCCATGCAACTAGATGAAATATTTGCATAATTACTCGTGCAAATGAAGATCAGGGGGGGTTAAGACATTTTTTTCTTGCATTTTGCTTGGCTGAGCAGGGCCTGGGTAATCATTTCACTTTAATTCTGTAGTTTTCTTTAGAACTTGATATCTTAGAAGAGAAACCAAGAGAAACCAATCAGTTTTGTCTGGAATGACATTCAGAAAACATTTTGCTAACACAGATGGGTATACCATTTCCAGGGATTTGGGGTAGGGAATATTTGTAATTCATAGATTAGAGGGTTTAATATTTGGTATGTAGCACATAGTTAAAAGAATCAAAATACATTTGCATTACTTCTGCACAATACTGTAGCTTACCTGACATGGGTCATACAATAATAGAATACCGTATTCACTCACAGATAAGCAGCACCTTTTTACCCGAAATCGTCATTTAAAATCGGGGGTGCGGCTTATCTGCAAGAACATCTAACGAACATAAGGTCCGGAAATTTCCATAAATTAACATTTTAAAGAAATATTAAGCTATACTAATAAATACTACACAAAACCAAAAGAAAGTAAGCACTGGCCAGTGCTTTTGCAAGTTTGGTGGCTCCAAACAGATCCGTTTATGTTGTGAATATTTGTTCCTCCGCAAGCGATTAAATACCACGCTAAGTGGCACAATGTTTCTTTGCAGCTTTGCACTTTAACAGCAAATTTGTCGAACAGATCTTTCACCTCTCTTTGAGTAACAAGTTTTTCTCCAATAGATGGCTTCCGGATATCTTTTTAGGCATGATAGCAACAGACAGCTGATGAAAAAGCAAACTACTCCATGTTATTACTCGGGCAAGCGGTTATTTTTGTTCCGTGCAACACCATTTCTGCGCATGCGTTAAATTATGCATTAATTGTATGGTCACGCTTTGCGATGGTCGTGATGTTTCACAGATTTTACCCATTTTTCTGAGTTCCTCCTGATCTTGATTTGGGCCAAATGGATGAAATACGAGAAAAATATCATATCAAGTGCTTCCAAGAGAAGACTGGAAAACAAAGAAAGCTAAAATTCGAAGAAATATATATTGGAATCTATAAGCCATCATGCAGCTGTGCTGCATTTAAAACATCCGAGGAGAACATCTTATTTTGGGTGAAGGCACTTCAAGACCAATATTATGAGTCTCTTAAAAACTGTCAGTGATTTACCGTAAGTTGGATCGACGACTTAAATGAGGCAGAGACACAGTCAGAGAGTATTGAGATCAAGTTATTTCGTTCCAGCGAAGATATTGACCTAGCGGAAACAGTTCAAGCTGTCGAAGAATTTTTACTTATAACCATCCACGTCTACTTAACAACAGGAGTAGTTATGTGCCAAGGCACCGCATACGAGGCATGGGCAAAGATTGAGTTTCCCAGATTACAGATGAAAGTAGAGAACTTAATGAATCTTAAGATACTTCGGAGTCGTTCGATGAAGAGGTCACGCGCGACATGCTTGAGAACATGTTCAACACTTTATGTTATACTAAGAAAACAAAACAAGTTACAGAGCCTGCAAGTTCACAAGTCAATGAAAAACCCAAGAGCCTGTAGTTTTGGATCAACATATCCTTGAAACTCCAAAAGCAACACGTACACATACACATGAGTCACACCGGAAGAGATGGAATTCTTTAGATTCTTCACGAGGGTAGCCGCGAGGCGGTGATCAGCGAACTTGATAAAGAACAGTAGAGAAATATTATATAGTGATAGCTCCATCACAGGATGGACAGGATACAACTTATAATTTGGGACAAATATAAACATACATTTGAGACAATCATCTATTAGTACTCAGAACCTGCAGTATAACAGAACAGCAGACTAAATTGCAAATGTGTGTTACATGAATAATTATAAAATAGTTTCGATAGTACGCGCGCTCTGATTGGCTGTAAGCCGTGTTTCTATAACTCTATAGAAACATAGTAAGTTGAGCGAGCGCTTGAGCTAGTTGTGAGAATTTACGTTTTGGTTATCAAATTAAGCGAGCGTTTCCGTGCTTTTATTTGTTTATTTTATAAAGGAAATAGAAAACATTTCCCCCTTGTTTCTATAGAGTTATAGAAACACTTGTGGAAGTTTGGAAGAACTCGAAATAGCTGTGGAAACACTCGCCCTTCGGGCTCGTGTTCCCACTGGCATTTCTCGTTCTCCCAAACTCCCACTCGTGTTTCTAAAACTCTATAGAAACACGGGAAATGTTTTCTATTTCTTAAGTAGTGTTTACAGTAAAAGGTCAACTACTTAATTTACATACGAGAAAAAACAAAAATATTAAATTACATATACACTGTATATACTAGGGGAGCAGAGAATGAAAGTCACCGCGCTACCGGCCACTCCTAAAGACTGCTAATATTCAGCTAATAATTCTTCCCTTTGGTTATTACTAAGAGGATTTCAAATGAAAGTGTATTTCATCTTCAATCTCATGTGGCCCGAGTGAAAGCCCAGATGGGCTCTTGTTTTAACCTCGTTCAGCGAAAACAAAACTTTTAGTGTCCAGTTCTCTCTCTTTCAACAGGTACCTGGTTACTAAGCTACGGACGAACGTGAGCATGTTGTTGGCTTTGTTGACATGTAAAATTCGACCTAAATGGTGACCTGAATGAAAAGATCCCGGTAAACAAACACTATGGAAAGATAAATCATATATCTAAGTATGTAGACATGAAGTTTATACTATTTCAGAGCTGAAATTACAGGTACAACTTTCGAGTTTTCTCCAGTTTGAAAGTCCGATGAAGGTTTATACAATGTACATGTACCTTTGATATTCTTCCCAAATTTTTTTTAGCCCTGAATCAAGCTTCTAAACTTGGGGTGCGGCTTATCCGCGAGTGCGGATTATCCGTGAGTGAATACGGTATGTAGCTACTGTATTTGTCAGTTAGCTTACTTGACATGAGCCATTCAATGATAGAATATGTAGCTACTGTATTGTCAGTTAGCTTACCTGGCATGGGTTGTTCAAGGACTGGCCTGAAAGGAAAAGATGACAGACTTAAGGTATCAGGAACCCCTTTATGCGATAATTTTTGTGAAAAAAATCTTATTGATTTTTTAGAATGTTCAAAGTTAATTCTACAGTTCAGTGAAAATAAAATTTCAAAACATTTTATTTTCTACGAGAAATTACGGCGAAAACTGAATATGGACAGAAAAGCAGGCTGTCATCGGCTTATTAACACTTGTGAAGCGTTCTCATGGAAACCGCGAAAGAAACACGTGAATCTTTTATAAACAAACATGAAACACGCTCACTCGTCTAGCTTGTCTTGAAGCCGTTGAGTTGCAAATATTCATTTACGTTTCACACAGAAACCATATCTAAAATCTAGTTTATTACTCGGGCTGCCTGTGGCAGCGCCGAGTCTTAAAATGCAAGTCGTTATTATTTTAATTTTTTATTTTAATTGGTGTCAGACGGCTTCTGCGCATGCGTTAAAGGTCAAATTCAAACCAATCAGATTGCACTGTGCTGGTCACGCAACAATCGCCAGGTTAAATGTATTTACATAAGTGAATACAGTAAATCAAAATGGTCGACCCGCGAGGGCGAAAGCCTTCCAACAGGCTCAGGATATTTCAACTGGCGCTCTTGTTGACCATAAAAATACATGAACAACCAGGAGCCGTAATACATTCGATCAGCGCTGTTTGGACAGATCCAATGTACATTTAGAAACGTAAGCGAAATACAATATCCAAACACGTTTGGATATCAACGGGTATCGAATTATAATCAAAGGTTAGATCTCGTCAGGCGCGCTCAGATAAGAAAGTTCAAAGCTCTCAGACAAGGCGAGACAAGGAGATATCACTTTCAACGAGTCATTGTCAGAAATCTATTCCATCGTGGGCGGTCTTGTACAGCTAAGGCATGTTTTACGACAGAATAAGAGTCTTTCTACTGGATTGAGAGCTCGAGACATTATACATGTCGGCTAATATGGGGAAACCTGAAACAAAAAATGAACTTTGACGGCAGAAACCCTCAATTGAGCCAAGCAGCGCTAGCTGAAATAGGGCATATATATAATATCTGAGACGTTAAATTACGTTACTGTGAAGAGGATCAAAATTCAAGTTTTGTAGCTTGAGACTGTCTTCTGCCGTGACTCGTGAGAGAAATTGGAAAAGATCTAGCTGTTTCATTCAGACACTGGCAAATTTATTGAAAGCTACGGACTTACTTTATGAGATTATTATTCATTGTGGAATGAAAGGAAACAGGTTAGCTGAAAGTTAAGTTCGAGGTAGGCTTCGACTTTCATTCCGATTCAGTGCATATGTGCACGAAGGTGGGTGCACTACCAAAAGATCCAAAACGAAAGTTCAGTTACGTAAGTACTGTAAGTAAACTCTTTTTGATTTGAATAAATTTCCTCTCAGTTTGTCTGTTAATGTACTTTTCTTCTAATTATCGCTTTATTTAACATCTGATTTAGAGTATGCGTACCTCAGAATAGATTATTTGAAAGGTCAACTGAATTCTTGTGTCGATAAGCGCAAATGTTTTTTGTGAAACAGTCTGTGTATATGAGAAGCGGCTTAATAGAAGAGCTTTCTCATTTATAGGAATTACAATTGTTTTTCTTGCTATGAAATTTATGTTTCATTTCACATTTATTCATACAGTTTTAGCCGGACATTTCCCCGAGTTTTTTATCTATTTTCAATCAAATTCAAAGTCTGAATATGTCATTGTATTGCATTTATACACTTGAATTGCCAGTATTCTGTTGTTCGAATCCTGCGTTCTCATAGTCATGCCATAAAAGCGATTAATAGACCAGTCTGTTGTTTTGACGTTCTCACTGGCGAATTAAAGCACGACTTGATACTAAGAGGATTTCAAATGAAAGTGTATTTCATCTTCAATCTCATGTGGCCCGAGTGAAAGCCCAGATGGGCTCTTGTTTAATAATAATTTGGCAGCTTCAAATTACGAATTGAGCTATATAAGGGAGGGCTTATGTCCGTTTTCTTCCGGTTAGCTCAGTGGTTAAGCTCCGGTCTGTCGAGCGGGAGGTCGCGGGTTCAAACCCCGGCCGGACCAACACTCAGGGTCTTAAAATAACTGAGTAGAAGGTGCTGCCTTTGTGAACCAACTGCAAATGGTTAGACCTTCACGTCTTCTCGGATAAGGACGTAAAATCGTAGGTCCACTGACATGGCGGAGACAAGCCTCGTAGGGGACCTTGAGTCCTATTGTTTGTTTCCTGTGGCGTTACGCCCAAATGTTGTAAATAAAAAAAATAAAAAATAAAAAATAAAGAAACGAAAGTCGCCACTGACGGAAAGCGATCTTGGTTGGCTCATATTTTTATAACCTAGATAAAGGGCAGAAGTTGCAGATTCTGCAAAGTCAATTCTAAGTTGAAAGAGTGCAAGTGCCCATAAACTTCGCCACGAAGTTTCGAATGTAGATTCGCCTTCTATAACCGAAGACGAAGAACCGACTGAAATCGAAGACGATCTTCCGTAACAGTTATCGTACTGGTTTGGTCTGTTCTTTTCGTCTTTGCCTTCTCTGTGCACTCATGATTTCTGTGAAATACCATGACAATATAATTAATGGTAACACTAAAATTGAACTTGTCTACTGCGATATACTGGTCGCACTGAAGAGCTAACTATCGTGGTCTGCGTAGTCCTTCGCAGAGGCACGCAAAATCCACGAACAACATGGCATCGTGTTTCACTATACCTACTGCTCAACATCAAATACTGGAAAAATGACATTCTTAATAACAGATAAGTTAATTGTGTCAACAAACCTCAGTGGGATGCCAGGAAACTTTGAAACCATTTTTCACGGCATTATAAATGCAAGTTTTGTAGCATGTATTCGAAGCTCCTGTCCCTCTAGATTTTAATAGATCGGATTGAAAATTGGCTAGATCAATATGTTGACAAAAAAAGGGTGTCTCAGTTTTTTAATGCATTTTTTTGTTTTGAGATACTTTCATGTTTCTTTCTTCAACCCCTAAAAAAGTTGTTCCAGATCTTTGCAGTTGATTATTTTCGTGGCGGAATAAGATATCAGAAAACTGAGATACCCTTTTTTACCCTGCGAGCAGAGGTTTCTCATCTCTCTGCCTTTCCTGTCGCCGAAAGAAACCTCTGCCACGAAACGATTGCTTTTCGCGTTGAGCATGCGCCACGGTATTTGGATTGCCATTGGCTAAAAAAAAACGAGACGGTGAACATTGTAGATTCATTTCATGTAGATTTCAGATTGTCCATTTCCTATTGTTATAAACGGCAGTGGAGAAAATAAAATTAATGTCCTTCTTCAAAGGTATAAATCAAAGCTTTCTTTGGGATAAATTAAGGTAGATTTATTGAACGGTAATTTCAAGGTCTTCTGTGCAGTTCAGTAAAGTAAGAAGAAGACAAAGCCGGAGTTTGAAGCCCGTTCGTATCAATCGTCGGCAAAAAACAAACGCGTGACGACATAAATAACGGCTGCGAAGGATACTGTGGGCTCTTGCAAAACCAGTGAAGATCGCCAAAAAGTCATGCCCGAGTGATATCAAACAGGTGAAACCGGTTTGGTAACTGGTTTATCACGTGGTTTACCTCCAAGATTTTGGAGGTTGCAAGTGCGCATGTTCAACGCGAAAAGCAATCGTTTCGTGGCAGAGGTTTCTTTCGCCGACAGGAAAGGCAGAGAGATGAGAAACCTCTGCTCGCAGGGTACCCTTTTTTAGATCAATATCTTTACTTTATGAAGGTCGTTTCAGCGCGGATTTCCGTCCAATTCCCGAGGGACAGGAGCTCCAGGTGTATGGTATGGTGAAATTGCATTAAAATCACAATAAATAAAAGAGTATTTAATAATAAGGAAAACCAAGCTGTTTACTTTGTAGGAGTTTTCTTGAATTTAACGTGTGCAATTAAAAGTTTTCGGGAAGTGCTCTTGAAGGGCTCCTGATACCTTAAGCTAATTATATTAATGTGAGACAATTCTACATCAGGGGGGGTCAGCAATGCAAAATAATAGTCAATGTTTAGACAATAGATTTGTGTTGCACCAAGCCAACTCTCTGTTTAAATGTTAGTATTAAGCAATCATCAGCAATCATCTGAGTGAGAGTGATTGTTTCACTGAGTTATTGTTCTGGGGAAGAATGATAGGTAACAAGAAGCAGAGGACTAGTGTGCCTTGTCCTACGCTTAACAGGTCATAGTTAAACTCGGGTTGACTGATATATTAGGCTGTGCTTAATCTTGAACAGCATGGTGAGGCGAGTGTCAGTTCTATGTAATTCCAGCCTAGTTGGTCCAGCATATTGGAGACACTAGACGTATTGTGGTATCTCTTGAGTATGTGGCCAGCATGTGGCCTCTGCATTGCACCATCTCGACTTTGTAAGCCCTGTTGTTGACTCAATGCCCAGCCTGGAATCCCATACAAGGGTGCAGTATTGAAGTTAAGGTCTCACAATTAAGGCCCTAAAAGTGTAGGCCTTTGCATACAGAGGAGATGATCTTACTTTGAGGTTTCTTTTAAGGAAGCAAATATTTTATAGTTTGATTTCATAAGCAAGCAGTTTACAAATACAAATACCTCTGGGTCGAGATTGTAAATCAGATACAACATACATCACATAAATTATACCTTCCATGTCCAACTGCTGATAACATGTGTCCATAATATGGGTACCCATAATATCTAGGAATTACATGTTCCGTAGGACTTCCATGTGGAGTGAGTGGCTCTTGGATCCCAATGCATAATGGGCATGGCATGGTAGTATGCCGAGAGGATACTGGCACATGACCATGCACAGCTGTAGTATAGTTATGAGGAAGATAATGTAGTTGGCAGGGCAAACCCTGGTAAAAGAGAGAACTATTAAAATAATTTATAACATTCATTAATAATTCATTAGGGTACTTAAGCCAATCCAGACCCAGCATTCGGGTCACATGAATACACTGTAAACCCCTTAAAAAATGATGGTTGTCCAATACACACGACTTGAGTCAACTCGTCATGAGAGATAGTCAACTTGACTCGCCGGAAGTCAAGTCGTGAGTTTCGGCTAACGGGAAGTGAACTGTTTAGCGAAGTAGTAATCAACGGAAGTACCCATGTAACGAAAGCCTGGGGAAAAGCCCGGAGAGCCTTTAAATGTTAATATCCATTTTTGTTTTTCAACAAATGTCCTTCTTTAGTTTAATTTATTAAGTTGTCAGAGAACATCAAAAACTCATTAAAAAATATGTGGTGTCAGCCATGCCCTTTTCATGTGATATTGCTCATGGTAAAAACAACATACATTCAATTTGGTAGTTATCTTATAATACCATTTATTAAAGTAAGTTACTGTTCCCACTGAGTTAAATATTAAAGAAGACTTGAAATGGATGATCATGAATTTCTCTTGTATTTCCTTCCAGAATATCGAGATTTCCCGGGAGCTTTCAGATATTAACAATTTATAGGATCATATTTTATTTAAAATTTCTCTTGCTTTCCAGGCTTTCCTAGATTTGCTGGATGGTTTTCGAACCAGCTATAGTATATCTGACTTTCCCTCCTTTCCAGGTTTTCCTGGATTTTCCAGGCTTCCCCGGATTTTCCAGGCTTTCCAGGCTTTTCTGGACCTATTTGAGACTTTTTCTCCTTTCCAGGCTTTTCTGGATTTTCCAGGCTTCCCCGGACTATCCAGGCTTTCCAGGCTTTTTCTGACCTATTTGAGACTTTTCATCCTTTCCAGGCTTACTCGGATTTTCCAGGCTTCCCCGGATTATCCGGGCTTTCCAGGCTTTTTTGGACCTATTTGAAACTTTTCATTGTTTCCAGGCTTTCCCGGATTTTCCAGGCTTCCCCGGATATTCCCTATGTGCAAAATTCCGGGGAAAGCCTGGAATGGCTTCCGGGCTTCCCCGGAAAATTTCCCCTGCTTTCTCCCCGGAAAAGCCTGGATTTTCCGGGCTTTTGGCGCAAGGGTAAGTTGGTACGTTAATATATTCGATCACCTGCATGTTCGACCACCTGCATGGAATGGTAACGTGTCGGAAAACCGTGACAACTCGACTCAACTTGATCAAGTTGACACGAGTTGACTACGGTTTAGTCAACTCGTCTCACCGGAAATCAAGTCGTAAAAAAGTAATCAACGGAAGTAAGTTGGTACGTTATTACTGATTCGATCACCTGTATGGAGGGGGGTCGGAAAACCGTGACAACTCGACTCAACTTGATCAAGTTGACACGAGTTGACTACGGTTTAGTCAATTCGTCTCACCAGAAATCAAGTCGTAAAAAAGTAATCAACGGAAGTAAGTTGGTACGTTAATACTGATTCGATCACCTGTATGGAGGGGGGTCGAAAAACCGTGACAACTCGACTCGACTTGATCAAGTTGACACGAGTTGACTACGGTTTAGTCAAATCGTCTCACCGGAAATCAAGTCGTGGTATTTTTTCAATGAAAAAGTCGTATAAACGGCTTATTAAAAGACCAGAGCTCAGTTTCGGAATTCAATTTTAGACCAAATTTGCAATTTAGAGAATAGTAACCGCAAATGAATTTTGAAAACTCATTAAGTCGAATAAATGTTTAAATGCATCTAGTGATATATCTCTCGCAGAATGGTTCGGTTATTTTAAAGACCTAAATAAAGTTAGTTTCACAACGGATAGTAATAGTAATGAAGCGCAAATTGTGAATAACTTTCATATTTGGGCTAGGAGTAGTGTTGAAGTTTTGGACGATCCTATTACCATTGATTCAGTACGTAATTTGTCCAAAAAGCTTAAGAGTAAAACAGCTACTGCGTTTGATTCAGTCAGTAACGAGATTATTAAGAATTCAGTACCCATTTTAGCACCTTATTTCGTTAAACTTTTTAATATGGTTCTGGATTGTGGAGTATTTCAGTTTCGTTTTCATGCGTTTGATTATGAGGGGGCGGCATATACGCATTCTTTTTATATGCACGTGAGACTATTGCAACAAGTCGACCACAAATTATATTTTCAGGCGAGCAAAGCAATTTTTTTAATCCTGGAGTCAGGCGACTGAATCGCAAAAATGGGCGGGGGACTATGAGAAAGTCTACAGTCGCACGTGAGCTCTCTACAGTACTGAATAAAATGGTAAGGTTAGCGGCACATAGCCTCCTCCGCAGGCACCTCTTAGTACTTAGTATAGGACCGCGAGAGAAAAAAATTGTAAAAAAAAATTGGGTTACCTGTGCCTGCGGAGGAGAGAAGAAGGAAACCCGGTCTCGATTTTTCCCGATTATATAGGAGGTGCCTGCCGAGGAGGCTAAGCGGCACATTTCTGGAGCCAACCTAATTCAGCCCTGCCTCAGTACATAATATGACAGTTTTTGTGGTTATTAGTTATTTTCAGTACGTTACAGGGTTTCTTCTTCACCCCGCAGGCAAGGCATACCGGTGGGTAGACTTTCTCAAAGACCTTTATTTTTTTCCCGCTTCGGGTCGCTCGAAAACATAATAAAGAAAACATAAAGAGGGCGACTTGTAGAAAGTCTAACCGGTGGAAGAAAATTATCAGAACAATCATCGCGATTATTCCGGCATGCCCATGCATGCGGCATGAACAAAAGCTTATGCATACCTCATTAGGTGGTCATTAGTATAATTAGATTAGTATAATAGGATAAGAGTGTTTGTAAAAGACAATTCTCTGGCATAATACTGCTGAGATCGATGTGTCACTGACGGAACAAAAAGCATTCCTGACACAGTGTTCCTCATTTGAGAACGACATAATTCGTAACACAGTGTTCGAAGTGTTCATTCGTTCATTAAAAATCTTTATTCGCGACTTGACGAACTATGTCAAACACGAATTGGAGTCTTTCATCAGGGGTTCCAAATATTGAGAAAACAAATGAAACCCGAGAGGCGTAGCCTCAAGGGTTTTATTGTTTTCGAAATATTTGGAATTCCCTGATGAAAGACGAACAATGAGTGTTTGACATCTCGTCTCATGCAAATGCAAAACCGACAATTTACATACGTTTCTTTTCAAACTTCATTAGCAAGTATTGTTTACCATTTGACTGTTGTATCTAATTATTCAATAGATGGCTTATTATTCTTTTTTGATGGCAGTGATTTCAACTAGCGTACTAGTAGAGTAGTGGACAAGAGTTAGTGGACAAGAGTTAGTACAAGCAGTCGGAAGGGTCGTGGTTCGAACTCCAGTGGAGGCAGACTTTTTCTTTCTATGTCATTCTTTATGTCATTCTATGTCATTCTATGTCATTCTTTATTTCTTTACTTCTTCGCTCCTTACTTGTAGTTTATCAGTATGTAATTAGTTAGTGTTTCATGAATATGATGATTAAGAAATATTGATCACGAGGGTTGGAAACATGATCAAACACAAGGGTTTCACCCGGTATCAAGACCCATGCATGTGACCAAATACAGTTCCTACATTGGATGACTATCTCATGAATTATTAATGTATTTGAGAACTATAATTCATAACACGACATAATTCACAATTTTAAAACACAGTTGTTTCAACAAGGCCGGTTTCGGTAAGAACTTTACGTAAAGATCACTTTTATGCAACTTCGACTACTGAGAGCGATGTGTCACTGACGGAACATCACCGCCACCGTGTTCCTCATCATAACACAGTGTTCGGGTATGAAGCAGTAAGCGGTGCGAAGATCGGAATTCATAACATGAACATTTGAGAACGACGTACATAAATCAGCCATTTTATTTGATGGCTGCACGAAGCGTGTTTCTCATGAATTTGAGAACGGCATAATTTTACAATCTTGAGAATGACATAATTCACAGTTTCCTCATTAAATTTTAAGAATGGCAGAACGACATAATTAATTCATAACATGAACATTTGAACTGCCGTTAAATTCATTTTTAAGCCATAGATAAGAACCTTACGTAAAAGAACGACATCATTCATAACACAGTGTTCGAAGCGTTTATGCGTTCATAAGAATAAGAACTTTACGTAAAGATCAAACAACTTCGACTTAGATCTATTTGTCACGACTTCGACTGCGGCACAGCCTTAATACTATTTCGCACCGGCTACGTGTTTCAACAAGGCCGGTTTCGGAATGTGACAGTGTTCGAAAAGCACCGTGTTCCTCATTTGAGACGAAGCGTTCATTAAAAATCTTTATTCACGACTTGATTTCCGGTGAGACGAGTTGACTAAACTGTAGTCAACTCGTGTCAACTTGATCAAGTTGAGTCGAGTTGTCACGGTTTTTCGACGCCGTTCCATCCAGGTGATTGAAACATTAACGCAACCAACGAACTTCCGCTCATTAATATTCATGACTTGACTTCCGGCGAGTCAAGTTGACTAAACCGTAGTCAACTCGTGTCAACTTGATCAGGTCATGTTAATTCCCCACGGCTCGACTTCCGGCTCCATTTAATTTATTTAATATGAACTGAAATATGTATTTATTTAAACGCTTTCTAAATCCACGACTTGACTTCCGGCGAGTCAAGTTGACTATCTCTCATGACGAGTTGACTCAAGTCGTGTGTATTGGACATGAATGTAAAAAAATCTAGTTAGCCTATTGGTACTCTGTATCAAATGATACAGAATTCTAATAAGCCCTATTAGTATTCTGTATCATTAATGATACAGAATTCTAATAAGTGGCCCTATTAGTATTCTGTATCAAATGATACAGAGTTATGTACTAACTATAAACCAACTAGAATCCTGTATGGAATGAATCAGATACAGGATACTAACATGCTAGCATTAGTATGAGGAGGTCTCACACCCGATCACAGACTTCCCTATCCCAGGCCGGGTGAAATGACAAAGTACACCTGCTCTCTTATTATGTACACACCATCTCTTCCATGTGGGACCTGTTTTTCTGCATGCTAATAATGCTCTGCTCTTTTATTGCAAACACACTGTCTCTTCGATGTGGGACACGTTTTTGTGATAAACTAATTCATATATCTCACATCGATAGCAAGGTGGGAGAAATCAAAGCTTCAAATTTTATGTGGTGCATATCATATTAAGTACATTACAATATTAATGGCAATGTTGCATTGCATATACAAATGAAGTAAGCTCTCTCTCTCTTAACTTATCACACAACAGAAACAGTTTACAGTGCATTATCAGGTAGCACCAAATGTTAAATATAAAATAAATAATTTATTTTACGTTGAGATACAGGGTGCTGGGGCTTCCAAGGCCATAATTAAGTACATGTATTCAATACAGGATGCTGTTACCGGGTCAGTCCCATAATTAGGTACATGTATTCAATATAGGGTACCATTACTGGGTCTTCCAAGGCCATAATTAAGTACATGTATTCAATACAGGATGCTGTTACCGGGTCAGTCCCATAATTAGGTACATGTATTCAATATAGGGTGCCATTACTGGGTCTTCCAAGGCCATAATTAAGTACATGTATTCATGAATACAGCTGGATGCTGTTACCAGGTCTTCCAAGTCAGTGGCCAAAATTAAGTACAATGCATGTATTCAATACAGGGTGCCATTACTGGGTCTCCCAAGCCAGTGGCCATAATTAAGTACATGTATTCAATACAGGGTGCATGCCAGTTACCAGGTCTCCCTAGCCAGTGGCTGTAATTAAGTACATGTATTAAATACAGGGTGCCATTACTGGGTCTTCCAAGCCAGTGGCCGTAATTAAGTACATGTATTCAATACAGGGTGCACGAGTTACCAGGTCTCCCTAGCCAGTGGCTGTAATTAAGTACATGTATTCAATACAAGGTCCCATTACTGGGTCTTCCAAGCCAGTGGCCGTAATTAAGTACCGGTACATGTATTCAATACAGGGTGCAGTTACCAGGTCTCCCTAGCCAGTTACTTGTAATTAAGTATTCAATGAATTGCTGGGTTGAATTGGAATTTATGTTAGTTTCCGAGAGGGGATCAGGAAAACCGGAGAACCCAGAGGAAAGCCCTCAGAGGAAGGGAGAGATACCAACAAACCCAACTCAAATAATATTATGGTGCCACGATCAGGAATTGAATCCGGGCAACAGAGGCAAAGCACTTCCCACTGTGTCACCCCAGCTCTCTACTTTAGCAGATAAGAGTGTCTGCCTAGCTTTTTTACTGCAGTAGATGCAGACAGGCTAGTAATAAGCATGGACTGACTTCAATGATGGTATTTTAGAGGAACTCTGTTTATTTCGGATATTACATGGCTGTGATTGATACAAAATTTATCTTTGTATATTTTGCTTTTTAGTATCACAATTGGCTGCTAAGTACATTCATACATAAAATAATAATGTTGTACTTCCACTTGATAGCTCACAATTGAGTGCAGTGAAATAAGAGTGAGTTATCAAGATAAAAGAAGAAGATACATTATGTATCTCCATTACAGCCATGTAATTACTTTTTATCACATGAGAACTCTTCTAATATTCCAACAGTGGGTGCACTGCAGAGTGTGGTGGTCACCCATAAAGCACCATCATTTAATAAGCCAATCACCTGCTTGGATTGTGTACTGTGCATGAAGTTGAAATATATTAACATGTATTAAATACATTATATTGTAATACCTGGTGGATAGCATAAGCAGGGTGTGGATGTGTACAGTAATGACTGCAGTGTGCAGACTGTGTAGGGTGACGTGCACAGGAATTAGAGAGAGTTGCCAAAGCAATGGCATGGTCAACACAGCTTGCCTAATGGAAGTAAGAATAAAAGTGTGCATATGTTGACATACAGTATATAATATATGCTATAGATAATTTTAAGTAAACATACATTATGTAGTACGTACTAAATAATACAAACAACTCCCCATTCACAGAATTATATCTCTAGTACAATGTTTTCTTTGCTGTAAGTTGTAATATTCTGTAAACATTATTCCTTGAACCTTGTTGCTTGTCTCCTGGAAGTGGTCGTCATCGTGCCTGTCATATTCCTGCTCAAAGACAGGACTCACAGGGGTTTGCAGGTTATGGTTCTCATCATGATCCGCTGGGTGTGGTCTGGCACCCTTCTCAGGGTACAAATCTATTCTATAGGTGTTTACATGTAAATTAATGTCAAGGTTGCAAAACATGGAAACGGAAATTATACTCTTAAGAAATCACAGATGACTGCTGTCTGTGTATCAAGTCTGTTAGGAACATCAAATTACATCATAATTATTTACTGTAACTTACTATAATTTTGCCAAACAGTATTAGAGCCCTTTAAATGTTATTTTATAATAAATAATGTAATAAGTATTCTCACACTTGGATGATGTTACAGGGACTTTCCAAAATTATGTTTGCTCACATATGGGGCATGCCAAGCGACCTTAATTATGACACATTTTGCCAATGTTGAGTTAAGGGCAGTTTGGAACATATTTGGCCAACTGATTTAGATAAGGAAAAGAATGATTTGCCAAAATTCAACTCATATTATCTCTACAGGAATTGTTGCATAGCTTGCAAATTTATCGTAGAGGAAAATGTTAAACTTTGTTATCGAGTTACGTTTTTGGAAAGTATATCCTGGTTCCAGAAGTTTTCTAGAGAAAACAGTAACCAAGACAGATGCTGCAGCTCGCGGATTGCTGCTTTGCGGTTCTTTCTGCATGGCTATTCTCTCTAGAAAACCTCTGGAACCAGGGTATTTGGAAAGCTACTCAAGTCACAAAAACTTCCTCCTGTCTTCTTCTCACAATCTGACTCAAATTAGTGCCAACTCGCCATCACCTCAATTCTCAAACTCATTCTCTGTAGCATTCGAAGTGGCAAAGTTCACTTAAAATAATTCATCTTCAAAGATGCTCTGTCTGCAGTCCAACCTTATCTCCTCATCATTCCTCTCATCTACACAGAAAGCCTGTTGCAGTTGTTTCACGAAATATTCCAGGATAAAAGTTCGACAGCAACTGACACTCAAACCAGTGCTTGCAATAATATTATTCATTCACAAGCCAGTTTGAAGTCTGACTTAATTACTATATAATTTATCCTTCATTTGTAAAGCCATTTCTTAGATAATGTCTTTCTAATAAATGAAAACATTGTGCTACTAATATTACTATTATTCCACTTTTCTTTCACTTTTATCGCATTCAAACGGATCTGTGGAAGTAATTTTGATTCTACTGATTCCTTGGTAACTAGCTGTGCACCACTTGCTCTACTGAATTCAAAGTGATTTGTTTTTGTGCGTTTTTTTCGAAATGACGTCATATGTCATAAGGTTCCGTTTCGCTTGGGGTGGCCCATACCCCCCCCCCCCCCCCCCCCCCAAATACACACCTCCCATAGGTAAGTGGACACCAATTCTTGGTTTGCATGTGACCTTATCAAAAATCTAAACTAAGTCAGGGGTTTCATTGGAAGCCGGTGGGAAAATGCAATATTTGGGTTAGAAGGGTTTGGTAATTTGACTACAATTATAAGGACCAAAATACATGTACCGGTAGTACATTTAATTGATTTCACTCAATTGGTTTGTCTTAGACATACTTCGGTAACATTATTTGCTGACGATACAGCCATGTACTATGTTCTTCATGTTCTCATATGCTCAATGAAGTCCTAAAGAACGTAGCAGTGGCTTTACAATCACAAGCTTTGACTTTGAGCACTGCAAGATCTAAGTTTATGCTTATATTGGAAGTTCAGAGGTTGAAATCCCTTGACACGATTAGTGTACAAATTAAGTGAACTTGAATTTGTACAAATCTACGACAAAAATCTTGATAGAGTAGATTCATTTAAATACTTGGGCGTCCTTATAAATGTATAACCATTATGTCAACAGCAAGGTTAAACAGAGATTATGTCAACAGCAAGGTTAAACAGAGATTAGGGATACTAACGAGGATCAAGTACTTACTTCCTGCATCTTTTAGGGGACTCTTTAGCAATACAATTATCTTACCATGCAATCTTAGATTATGGAGACACTGTTTGGGGGGCCAAAAGCAACACTACACTAATGAAAACCCTTCAACTTCTGCAAAACAGAGCAGCAAGGCTAATTTTAGATAAGTCCAAGCACTCCTCTGCTTCAGAGCTAGCCTTGGAAGAACTTGGCTGAGCATCCTTATCAGAGAGATGCAGAAAGCACTGTATTTTATTTGTTTTAAATGTTTAAATAGTTTTATAGACTGGAATTTTAATTATACTTTGAAAAAATTAAGACATGCATGACTTAACAATACTAGATGTAAGAATGACATTTATACACCTAAATCTCGTAGTTTGTTTGGCCAACAACACCTCTGCTTTCATGCCATCCAAGATTAGAATATGCTGCCTGAGAAAATACTTTAATATATTACTAGGTTTTAACCTTTAATTTATAGATTGATAGACATTTATATATAGATATATTATTTTTTACACTAATATAGGACCTTCCTGAAAATTACCCTAGGGTGAGGTTGGCCTCCTGTATAAATACTTTAATTATTATTATTGTTATTATTACCAATGCAAACCAGTTTTGCGGTTGAGCAGTCAGGTCATGACAATGAAAAACCACAAATTGGTTCCAAGTTTGTCTGCTTACAGAGTTAAAAACAAAGACTGATCGACAAATCTGACAGTAATTGTGTAATCTTTCATACTTTGCCACAATGTCCTGCCAGTTTAGTTTCTACACTCTTTGAAATAAATGTACAATTCATCATTATGTCTGTTAAGTAAATCTAGTTAGCACCACAAGGGCAAACCTTTCTTCAATTCAGATGTTCATACATGTGTAGAAATTACTATGGGTTAAAATGAAGTGTATAAAAATCATATAAAAAGAATTGAGAAATTAAGATTCCCTACCTTCAGGAATATTTCCTCTTTGGGTTGCAATAAGAAGCTTACAATTTTCTTTTCTTTATCTTCTAACAGAGTAACCGGGACACTCAGTGTAACAAAAGACACTTCCCTAACAGATGATTCACTGGAAACTACAACTTGAATCTTCCTCTTGATGAACTGTTCTCCAGTAGTATATCGTAGTAAATCACACAAGGTCCTGTCTTCCTCAATTCCTATCCACTTGGGACCATAAAGCACCTCATCTCCACAGCTTATTCTTACACACAACAGAATCATCTTTCATGGATTTTCCTTCAAGCTTTTTTCATAAACCACTTGGTTCGTAGTCTACAGATATCAATCCATTGAAGTTAAACTCGTAGTGACAGCCCAAACTGGTGGCTGATCCTCATTACACTTTAATGCTTGACACAGGGATCATTATCTACATGGCAGGTTTGAACTAAGTTCTTGTACACAAAAAATATAATCTACAAGCTTGATGACTAATTACAGTTTGTCATGAAAACAATAATATAATGAGCTGGCATCACTAGCTCACAGCTTAGATTTGACAGTCAGTGCAACTAAATATTGACTACAAAATAATGTACATTGGGATACTGTCATGCAGTCACTTTTCTTCTTTTAGTATTTAGGATAAGAGCACATTTAAAATTATGTGTACAAGACCTAGCTAGCTAGCTTGAACAAACTGGTGAGGTGTCCATTAGGCACACACAGACAGTCATCAGAGATCCCTTTATCAGTTCCACACACCCAAAATAACATAAAACACAAGGAATTAGTAATAACAACAGTAATAACATGACAAAAGCTTTACAATCCCAAACAAGCCTTTCATATGCAAATTCACAAGTATGTACAGAAAGGCAACACCAAATCTCACAACTACAAAAATAATGATACAATGAGGGAACATTAAGAGTGGAAATCCCACCATGACCAACCCAGGTTTAATACTTTGTTAATTAAGTGTCAAGCAAGGTTAATTTATAAGTTATTCACTCTCTACTGTTGGAGCCTTTGGTACCAGCACACACTTCAATAACACCTGTCCCTTTGCTACCTTCACTATCATGCAAGCCTCACTTTCATGCTAGTTTCACTTTCATCACTGCTCCATTATTTCCCTTTGGCCTAATTAAATCAAGATGTCAAACTTTAAAAAGCTTGATACCAAAATTGTTTAACCCTTCAACTGGCATAAATACATTTACAATTGAAGGGTTCCGTGCAAGAACAATGTAAGTGACTTCTGATCAAATTCAAATTCTTCTTGATATTCTTTGTTTTCTAAGAGAGAAATTAGAACTTGATCAAGTCACTTACGTTGTTCTTGCACGGACCCCTTCAATTATAGTAGTCATGCCTGCAAATTTAGGTCAGTGTATCCTATGGTTGTTTTCAAGAGTATAAAAAGCCATTCTGGTGTTTAATTGATTGAATTTGGTCAAAATTTCATGATTGTATGGATTTTTGAAAACAAAGACTGAAAAACATCATTGACAGCTGAAGCTCTTATGATAAAGGAAGAGACATAAACGTTAGGATTCATTTAAATTGAGTCAGGAACCTATGGAACCTATGGGTAGGTATAATGTTCAAGTGCAAAAGAAACCAGAACTGAAATTTTCTTTGACAAGTTTGCCAATGATACTCACTGACCACCTTTCAACTGATCTTTCTACATTGATCATTTTCAGGTTGCTACTTATCCAGCTGAGCCCAATTGCTGAAAGGGTGGATTATGCTATCTGCCAGATAAATCCCAATCCAGTAGATAAAATAAGCTATTTTGGTTAACACTTACCGTAAACACCCGTAGATAAGCCGCACCTTTTCACCCAAAATTTTCGTTCAAAATTTGGGGTGCGGCTTATCTACGGGAACACCTAGAAAGGAGACCCAACAATAACATATACATGTATTTACATATCATGAACCTGTATGAAGCTTTAATTTATTATGCGACGGTGCGTATATTACAATCAGGTTTAAATCACATCCGATCATGTAATATAGCAATTTAAGTATAATCATTGAAAAAAAACCACGCAGTTTGAAAGAATTAAAGCAAAAACTCTTCTAAGACCCACTTTAGGCCTAATATATTAGAATTTTGTGAATATTTAAACGTGATTAAGCTTATTTACCTTCCAAAACACACTGACCAGGCATTCTTCGCAATTTTACACGTGGGAGATTGGCACTAGTTAATGAAAATCCAAGATGGCAGACCTCAGACCTACTCGTGCAAGTATAGTTTCGCCAGAAAACCTTTCTTGCTCTAGCGATTAAAGTGCCCCTACGATCAAATTTTGACATATCAATTTTTTCTCATATTCGTAAAGTAGAGTGGCTATATTATTACCGGTTCAAACCGTTTTTCGATACGACGACGGGAAGTCTTATTTTTTGAACTCCGAATCTTGAATTTTACATCCGCCATAACGCGAACCCGTTCCTGTGGGCGAGGAATGCCTGGTCATTTTTTAGCATACGTGACGTCATACACTTAAGGTTATCGTACACCTTCAGGGTACTGTTCCGGATAAAATTAAGTAGCGTCTCGAATATTCGTCGTATTTAGATAAATTATACCTCATTTAAAGCCTATAAAATTGGCTACAACGATATACATGTACCTAAGGTTTGTAATTTTGATAAAAGTGCGATTTTTAAATGAACTTCTTTTCCGAACAAGCGAGTTGGTTTCCAAGAGCTCCAACTCCACGGCAATTTAATGAATTTAAGATCTGTTTGCTTTTCTGGACTCCCACAGACCTTGTTTACGAAACTGTGTCGGCGATTGTGGAAATTCGAAGCCGTTCTGAAGATATTTTGGTCTTCGTGAAACTGCTAACGCGAATCCAAGTATAGATGCGGGAATCGCTCTCAGCGCCTCTCTTTTAAAAATTAAAAAGATCGCCGACACGGGTTTTTTAGCTGATATAAATTGCGAACAATCTGTGAAAATTTGAAGTAATTCGCACAAATTCGCGTCGAGTTGGAGCTTTTTTCAAACTATGTTTAGAACGAAAATAGAAAGTCAAGAAAACGCTCTGAAATTAGCCGGCCGGCGAGACTGATTCTTTCAACCAGTGACTGGGAAATGTCACAGTCAAAACTTCCCACAACAACACGTGTGGCTACTTTTCCCATACAAACCTTCACGTGAACTAACATATGTAGTAAGAAAGTGTACCATTTTCCCGCTTTGAAAAGCAAACAAAACGTTTTGAATAGAAATAATCGTTCAAGTTTGTGCATTGTACAGGACTGTAGCAATTTAACGAACCACAAAGCTGGCATTTCGCTACATGAATAATTCAAGCCTTTAGTTGAGTACCAAGAATACGGTTTGTAATTCTCTTCAGGCCTCATGCAAGGATGGTTTGTGTACGTTTTGAGGACAGAAGCTTCTCCATAATCGTTTGTATCACATGGAATAGCCGGTAAGACCGTACTAGTATAGATTGACCGAAAAATAAGCGGCTACGTTTGCTGAGAACATAGTTTATCATAAATAACTCATATTGCTGTTTCCTATAAACAGATAAACCTATCGATGTAGTATGCCTTTTAATTTACTGCTAATTTTATTTTCAAGACAATAAACCACAGAAGAAACCACCAATATTATTTCATGAAGTACCTTGTTTCAGTTGTTTGTGTGTCAAACAGAAACGGGGGGCACGAAGTTTGGTTCTGTGATAGCCACTGTAAAAGCTGCAGATCAGTCAGTTTCAATACATTGTTTTAGTCTCTAGTAAATTCTTATCATTCACGATTTCATGTTAGACAAGAGAGCGATTTAATTTTATAGCAATTACATTGTATTTTAGAATGTAGATTCGCCGGAAAATCTATTGCCGGGACACAGATAATTCTCTATCTCTCTCATTTACGAACTAGCAATGAACAAACTTAGGACTTATAAACTGCTGATCATTACCTTAGTGATTTCTCCGCTGAATTTTCCCTGTAGCCCGGATCCAGTAACAGCACAACCTGCTAGCTAGCACTACTTACTGGCAGGCCACTTCCCAAGCGATTTTAGCGACTATTCATTCGTCCAGCTTTCAACTCGGTCGCCAGCGGCTCTATTTCCCCCTAAATCATCAACATCCGGCAATAAATTTAAACAGAAAGACACATTACTATGTTCTGAAGAATCTGATGCAGATTTTAGGTCGTTATTTACTAAACCACAGAAATGTATGGGTTCGAAGCTTTAGTGGTTACATGTGCTATATGTTCACTCCATTTAAGATCACTTGATAGCATGATACCAAGATAAGGATGATGGTGAACTTTTTCTAAGGGTTGATTGTTTAAATAATATACATGTGGATCATGATTGTTGGTAGCATTTTTGGAAGAAAAACTCATAGTATGGCACTTGTTTACATTAAAACGCATTAACCAATCTTTTTCCCACCTAGATAAGGTATTTAGATCTTGTTGGAGAATGTTTCTATCATTGGGTCCGTCTATAACTCTATATAATAAGCAATCATCAGCAAACAATCTTATACTTGACAAAATTGAGGTGGGCAAATCATTTATGAATAATAGGAACAATAGTGGTCCGAACACGGTTCCTAAGGTACACCAGAGGTGACATTATTATAGGAAGAACCAGTTCCTTCCAAAAGCACTCTCTGCATTCTTCTAGTTAAAAAAGCTCTAATCCATAATTGGAGATCACCACTAATGTACATATGTGCCCGCACGGTTCGCCCGCACAATTCAGGTCAGTGGTCTTTAGTTAAGCAATGCATCCTGGGATCATTTTGTTGAGAATTTTACCTGAGTCCTGCCGTCCTGAGCGATTAAATATTTGCGAAATGGTCTGGCTATAGTATTCAAGGAATCTAAATGCTAATGGAGTAATGAACTGGTCAACCAACTCCTCTTCATCTGTTTTGCTGTGTCTGCCTGGGAAAGCATGGAAGTCACAAGGCCATTTTAACACCCGAGGCTGCATGCTAGCTGGGCCTGTCAGAACTCAGAACTGGTTGTCACTGTTATATTTATAGTTTTACACAAACACCAACCTATATGTTTTCTTCTCCTTTTCTGGTTGCATGAAACCTTGACATATAGTGCAACCAGCAATGAGTTGTATCAGGACTTTGCTGTTTCTAACGGAAATTATTATACATGTATTATAAGTCGAGTCCACTCGATCGATCGCTGAGCATGTACCTGTAGACATCAAGTTTAAATATACTGCCAACTCACGCAACTTGTACTTCATTTCTGTATAAATCTCATAATGTTTCAGCCAGTCATCAGCGTTCCTCTTTCCCGGAGAAAGTTATGAAATCTGCGCTTCTGTAAGTAACTTTAGATCGTTTGAAAGCCAATTTATTATTGGTTGGAGTTCCAATTTGTTCTATCAAGAATTGTTTGGGTGTATGTTTCCTTTGGACATGGATCTGTCAGGTGCCAAACAAACGCTGCCTTGTTTGGTAGAGAGGATCATTGTCTAAGGATTCATGGTGGGATTCCGCTTTCCTACCTGGGATCCCGTTATTCCCACACAGGATCCTATAAGTGGCAGTACATAGATCCTGCCTGATAGGTGGGATCCCAGGTGGGGTTGTCTAAGGATCCCAGGTAGGATTGGTGGGATTCCACTTTCCTACACCTGGGATCCCGCCATTCCAACCCGGAATCCCGGGTGGGAGTACATGTATCCCACCTGATAGGCGGGATCCCAGGTGGGATTGACGGGATCCTGCCATCTCACCTGGGATCCCGCCATTCCCACCCGGGATCCCGGGTGGGAGTACATATATCCTACCTGATAGGCGGGATCCCAGGTGGGATTGGCGGGATCCCACCTGGGATCCCGCCATTCCCACCCGGGATCCCGGGTGGGATCCCGCCTCGGTCCCACCTTTATTTTTACATGGGTATAACTATATGGGAAGATGGAGAAAATGTTTTCTATAATTTTCCTTTATAAAATAAACAGTCAAGTAAAAGCATGAAAAATGTTGTTTTATATGACGATCATCAACTAGCTCAACATGTGCTCAACTTTCTCTGTTTCTACAGAGTTATGAAAACATGGCTTTCAGCCAATCCTAGTGTGCGTGACTACTAATGATCAAATCTCTTTTATAAATCATTACGTTGTTACTATTGTTATTATTACATGTATTACTGTTTGTTTATATTTCCAGCCAAAGTTGATCATAGAAAAGTTTATATCTTTAGGTTGATTTCATCACAGCTACATGGCATTGGGCATTATTACATGTAGGAATACTATTATGGCTGCAGTAAAAAGGATATCATATCCAAACCGTACAGTGTCCCTTAAACCAAGTACAATAGGGTGTTTCTTGATCCTCCTTTCATTGACAAAAGTCTGTGAACAACAGCAAGGAAAAACAAATTAAAACTAAAATCACCCCAAACAATATGCTACAACACATCCATGTGAAACCAATGCTATCTAAGGAATGCACACATCAAGTAAATATTGGATACCTAGGACAGTTTTATCCCTCATTTATATACATTAACTGGAGAAACCCTTGTAACTCACCATAACAACAAACACTGAGTCAGATGTGTCTACATTCATGAAAATATCACAATCACAGAACACTGAACAGTTTTCTTACCCCATTCAGCGAGCCCAAGTCGTGTATTTCATAGTGATTTTGAAGTGTCTTCCCAGTGATTACAGCATGTCGTTTGTCAACACTCCTTGACTGATCCCAAAATAGCAGTTGAAATATAAATATATGTATGTTAATTTACATAATAAAAATACTTGATCAAAAACAACATGCATGAACATGTACCATACCTTAGTCTCATGACTCGCAAAACCAGAGACTTAAACTACCCAAAATAAATACTGTTACTGGTAAATGCTCTTTCAAATTAATTCTTAGCAGCAAGTGGAAATAGATGATGCACTGAGAACTGCTCCATCTTTGATTGCTTTTGGAGCTAGATACCTCAAGATGGCATTCTGCTAAAATGAAGAACTAAATGTTCATTATATTTTAGCTGTGCACCTACACGTATGTTTACACATGAGGATCGAGAGACAAACAAATTTTTTTTTACACCACAGGACAGTCTAGTTGCTACAGACGCTCTTGTTATTTCAATTATAAAAATCACCATTTCCCCGTTGCAGGTAAATCTATTTAACACTACATAATTTATGTGGGAGGATATCTGCACAAGTCACTGTTGAAATATTGACTACTGACATCAGAATTTAATCAGGAAGAGAAATCAGATAATATCAGAATAAAAGAAAGTGAAAACCGTCTCAGCTAAACAATGCTAAAGTTTAGAGAAGGACCTAAGAATATATGATTTACCACTGAAACTTCATTAATTTACTCGACTCCTAAACTCGGAAAAATTATGTTAAACTGTTCCCAGCATGTTTTGTAGCCAAAACGAAAAAGGCGATGGATTTTTACAGGTAGAAAGCAATGTTGTAAAGACATGGAGTTTTCATCAAAATGGTACCCATAGAAAACTGCAGGGGATCTTAATTTTGATGACATTAAAGTTCATGGGGAGAAATGATAACCAATGATAACCGCCTCACTTTCATCAAAATGTTACCCATAGAAAACTGCAGTGGGTCTTAATTTTGATGACATTAAAGTTCAGGGGGAGAAATGATCTAACCAATAATAACCGCCTCACTGGTTAGCTCAGTTGGTAGAGCACAGTCTCAGAGTGTGGGAGGTCAGGGGTTCGAATCTGCCCGCATCCTTGGGCAGGGACGTTTATAAGCGGTTGGCCTTGTCTCCTTCTACTTCTAATTAATCAGTATTTGAAGGGGACGTGAAAGAACCAGTTGTACTACTCGAAAAAGAGCAGGGGATTAAATGGTTTATTTTACGTCGAAGATACAGGAAGCCGTTAACTGGTCTCCCAAGCCAGAGACTTATGTTTAAGTATTCCGACGAACTCCATGGTCGAATTGGAATTTAGGATAGTTTTTGAGGAGGGAGGAAAACCGGAGAACCCGGAGAAAAACCCTTGGAGCAAGGGCAAGAAACCAACAAACTCAACTCACATATGGCACTGCATCCGGGATCCCAACCTGGGCCACAGAGGTGAGAGGCAAAGCACTTAACCACTGCACCACCCCGGATTGTCACCCGGTACAGCAGTCTGGCCATTGCACTAACCACACACTCAACATTGTAAACTGTGTGGCAGGTATTAGTGCCATAAAGGAGTCCAAAATATTTCACTGATGGGATATGTCAGTCATATGTAATGTGCCATGAAACTGTGGTGATATGGCGCTATATAAATATGGCCATTATGAAAACAAACTTTTAAAATGGCTTTACCCCCCTGAACTTTATTTGCACGAGTATCATCCCAAAAAAAATATCTAGTTGGATGAAATTACAAAAGATAGGCTGGTTTTGATTCATTTATCCATTGGCTATGTTGTACCGTAGGTAAAATCCGTTATCATGTAAAATCTGATTCAACCTACATATAGGTTACGTTGTCAAACACAATCAACCTTGGTTAAATTGTATAATACCCCTGCTTAAGCAAGTGAGAACTTGTCATTTACCTTTGAACTTGTTTTTTGAATGGTTTGAAACGTTTTATGGGTGGGTTAGGGTTCACATTAAAAAAAATACCTAGGTCATTTCTCTGTTGTTTAGTGACTTAGCCCTAAAAACCCAAAATTAGTGACAATTCCCAGGTTGAGAATCTTGGCAAGATCTACAAGATTTTGCCAAAATCTTGGCAAGATCTTACAAGATTTTGGCAAGATTTTGTCAAGATCTTCGCACGATCTTATCTTGGCAAGATCTTGCAAGATCTTACATAAGATCTTGCAAGATTCTCAACCTGGGAATAGCTCTAAACGCCCAAAATTAGTGAACACCTGTTGTTGATGGTTAGGGAGATTTTTAATGTAGGATTAGGGTTTGTATTAATTCACAGGAAAATGCTATGTTTCTGTGTTGTTTAGTGATTTAAGCCCAAAAGAACCCTAAGTTAGTGATCACCTGTTGTTGACGGTTGGGTGTTTTTAAATGTAGGGTTAGGGTTTGCATTTATAATTCACAGGAATATTTAAGAAGCATTATTTTTTGTTTGTTTAGTGAATTAGCCCTAAAGAAACCCTGAATTAGTTGGCACATGTTGACAGTTACATGTAGGGTGTTTTTAAATGTAGGGTTACGAGTTGGGTCAGTTGACAGGGACATTATTGAAGAAACAGAAGCCTCTGGCTTAAGAGATTCAGCAACAGCTCCCTGTATCTTTGATGCAAAATAGACCATTTGGTTTTAATTGTTTTTTTTATTTGAAAACCCCTTGTAAACTGTGCAAAATTATCCATTTAACTGAGGTGTATTTAGTCTCATTCTACAAATGATTTGGGGTTGAAAATGGGTTTGTATGAGAATTTGAGAAGATCTGCAATATTACTCAGACGTTATTTGTTGTTAACTACATGAGAATAGAATGTGTCATGTACAATATTGTATAATGTTATTCAATATTTCATCAGTTGTTTTGTTGTTGTGAAGAGGGCAAACATTTATAAACTTTGTGTGAGAAATAGTCTACAATCATGTATTTGTCTTGGCAAAGTGTGGTTTAATTAACTCTCGAAATGGCAAAGTGAAACACTATTGATGTTTTTGAGTTATTTCTGTGTGAGATGTAGTTCTCATTTATCCAGTTTTGCATGATTTCATGTCCTCAGCCGTGAGCAATTCTTTGATGAAAGAACAAGAGAATACCATACAGCATTCCTTTGTGAGCTCCGTCTTTGTTGCCAGAAAGAAGTTAGAAGTACCGTAAACAGCGGCAGATAAGCCACACCTTTTTACCCAAAATCTTCGTTGCAAATTGGGGGTGCTGCTTATCTGCAAGAATATCTATAAAAGTTCAATAAATTTCCAGAAATTATTTTTTTTTAAAACAAAGTCAGACTGATTAAAACTATATACACAAAACAAAAAGAAAGGAAGCACTCAATCATCACTTTCGCAAGCTTGGTGGCTCCTAAAATTGCCATTTGTGTTGTCTGTTTCTGGTTTGTTACTTGTTCTCAATCTGGATCCTTCTGTTAAATCTCCTTTGTTAAAATATATTTTAAGTGGTCAACAGTCGCTTTTCTCAAAAAACTAAATGTTACCAGCCACAGATTCTCCATTCTACCACAAAGCTTTTTGCAGTGTTGGCGTTTCCCAGTAACTTCAACAGTTATAGTTCCTCTGTGAGTGAGAAAATAGCACGCTATGCCGGAGTACTCACATAAGCTCACTCACATGGTAGATGACCAACTGTTTTGCCACTGTTTAGTAACAGTAAATTTGTCAAACTGATTTTCTCTCTATTATCTCTCTATTAGCAATCAGTTTCTCCCCGATAGATAACTTCCAGATGTCCTTGTAGATGTGATAACCATGTACGGCAGATGAAAAGGCAAACTTCTCACTGCGCTCCATGTTTTGATTTTGTTCTGTGCACACACATTGTGCTTTGACGTAAAATTAGCTAACGATCGACCTTGACAAAAACGTACCATCAAGCAAATGCTATGGAAAGTTCTATTGTATGTGTGTGATAGGTAATTCAAGTAGACATAAGTTTAAACACTTTCAGATTAAAAATTACGGTTAAAACTATGGAGTAATCTCGTTGAAAGTTTGATGGGGCAAGGATGACGCAGATTTCTAATCTTGATTTTCCTTACATTCTGAAAACCCTTATCGATAAATACGTAAAAACCAAACAAAAGAAGGTGAACAACTTGCTTTTTTCTTGTTTTGTAGATTTCAGAAAAGCATTTGATTGCATACCAAGACACAAATTGTTTGAGAAGCTCAGTAAAGCAGGAATAAACGGCAAATGTCTTGCGGTCTTGACATCTATGTATTCAAATGATAAATCATCCGTTAAAATAGACCAATCAACAACTCCGGCCTTCGCTTGCCATGCCGGAGTAAAACAAGGCTGTATGCTTTCTCCCACCCTATTTAATTTCTACCTAAATGACTTGCCTGACACGCTTAACCAAACAAACGTTAATGATATACAACTAAATGAGAGGCCATTCAGTTGTTTATTATACGCAGATGATCTAGTTATATTTTCTAAGTCTGCAAAAGGACTGCAAAGCTACCTTGAGAAACTAGAGGAATTTTGCGAAACATCAGATCTCCATGTAAATCTTGACAAAACAAAAGTAATGATATTCAACAACTGTGGGAAAACTATGAACAATTACGCTTTTCAATATGGAGGTCATAAACTAACAAATGTTAAGTCATATAAATACTTAGGCATTCAATTAAGTGCCTACGGAAATTTTACTCTCGCTAAACAAGAGCTAAAAAAGGTAGCGCTAAAAGCATTGTATAAATTAAGGAAAGAAATGGGTGACCATTTTAGAGAAAATATTAATCTGACCATAAAATTATTTGATGCGCTAATAACCCCTATTTTACTTTACGGTAGCGAAGTATGGGGGGTGGATTGTAAAGAAAAACTAGACAAAGACCCAATTGAGTCAGTGCAAACAAAATTTTGCAAATGGCTCTTAGGCGTTAGCAAGTTGTGTAGCAACAATGCATGTAGAGCAGAGCTAGGGAGATTTCCTGTACGTTACCAAGCAAAATGTAGAAACATCAATTTCTGGCTGAAACTGAATGACCCTGAACAAATCAAGTTATCCTGTACAATATATAACGATATAAAAAATAAGGAAAGCAAAGAATTTTGGCACCAAAAAGTAAAAGCCCTGCTGTATCATATAGGGCTAGGGGAAATATGGACAAACGTACAAACATCAGTTCCTGATCGCAAAACCATTTTGAGTATTATAAGCCAGAGACTAAAGGACATAGAGTACCAAACTTGGCTTAGTGACATAAATAACGATAAAAGAAAAGATCCCCGCCAAAGCAATAAATTAAGGACTTTACGCAGATTCAAGTCCAATTATAATTGTGAAGACTACCTCATACAGGTCACCAATACCAATCACAGAATAGCATTGACAAAGCTGAGGCTAAGTAATCACAAATTGGCAATTGAAACTGGGCGTTACTCGAAACCTTACAAAATACCCGAAGAAAGAATTTGCCCCGTTTGTACAAATGGCGTCGAAGATGAAGAACATTTTTTAATAAAATGCCCAGCATACCGCAATATAAGGAAAAACCTTTTCGATTATTTGGAGGATCAAATGAAAATCAAAATAAACAGAATGACGCCTAATGAGGTATTTTTACTAATCATAAACCCCCCAAACAAGGATAGAGCTGTGCAAAAACAAATTGCCAAATTTATCTATGAATGCGTAAAAGAAAGAAAGAAAAGGACAACTTCATAACATTCTATGACTAACTTTTATTTATTGATATAACTTGTCTTTTATGTAAATTTATTTGGGCTACTGCCAATGTACACATTAGTATAAGGCTCCAAATAAAATCATCTGTCTGTCTGTCTGTCTTACAAAACTTTTTTTTCAAAATTTGAGCTTCTAAACTCGGGATGTGGCTTATCTGCAAGTGTGGCTTATCTGCCGGTGTTTACGGTATTTCCATTTTTTTTTAGTCACACTTTAAAACTCACAGAGTTTTGTTTGCATTTGGAAAGCTGATCGAGGATTGTCAGGAGAAGTGAGCAAAAACAAAATTTCAAAACAGCTCCCCCCCCCCCCCTGGACTTCATTTGCATGAGTAATTACGCAAAAAATTAATCTAGTTGGGCGAAATTACATTGATCAGACTGGTTTTTATTCCTTTAGCTATTTGCTACATACCAAACAATAATTATTTAATGATTGTATTATTTCTATGATTATCGTTAGGAATTATTATCGAACCTTGGTTTGCAAACTGAAGTCCAAGCTGAAGCTTGGCAAACTGATTATCCACAAACTTTCATATTTCAACAAAGCAAGAAAGGTCAGTTAGACAGTGCTATGACTGGCTATTTAGAAACGTCTGAACAATCACTTAAATCCATTTTTGTGCAAAATGCTTAGGAAATATGGGGTGCAAATATCCTAGACCTAGGGGAGTGCAAATTTCCTGTGACACCAGTCCAGCAACTGGAATGATTCAGACCCAACAAGGGTTTATCATGTACACAGAGATCTACTCGTTCTTACAAATGTTTATATATATGGAGCCCACACTGAACTCGTACCGGTGTCATGTAATTAACCTCAAATATGCTTTGGCATGGAAATGGATTTCAAGTCAATTTTCATCATGGAACTGCACCTCTATACTTACATCAAAAAAAGAAAGAAAATTATCGGTATATGCCATCCACATTATACACTGTCACTGAGCACTAAAGTTCTGGCATATTTACAAATAATAAATGGTTTATTTTACGTTGAAGATACAGGAAGCTGTTACCAGATCTCCTAAGCCAGAGGCTAATATTTAAGTTTATAATATAGATACGATAGTACGCATGCTCTGATTGGCTAACAAGCCATGTTTTATCAGAGTATATAACAAGAATTGGTTTGCCTTGTTTTATTGTTTTCAACTGGTGGTTTCCTTTTGTCGCGCGTGCAAATCTATATTATAAAACAGATAAAGAAGCATTCAATCAGGGAGGTGGAAGAAGAAGGAGACACAACTCGAAGCTAATTAATATGTTAATACCCAAATAAGCGATTATGATTGGCTAATAGCTTATCAGCACTTTCTGCAGACTCCGTTGCGCTCTGGTGTTAAATGATACTATAATGTTTAAAAGAGAAATATCCCACGTGCTGCATGGTTGCTATGGATTTACCTAAATATTTCGAAGAAAAGCGCAAAGGAGCTGATCGTCATTTTGAACAACTCTAGTTAAATGTCACAAGAACGGAGCTAGAGTCTGTTGACAAATCTGCGTTTTTATCTTATCAATTTACCTTTAATAAGGATACCATATTTAACACAGGTTTCAAGGATACCCAGATAAGGCTCAAGCCTCAGAATTGTCTCAAAAATCATACCTGATTCTGCTTTAATATTACAGTGTTTGATTCTCGTTCGAACAAGAACTACGATCGAGGCAGGCATTGTGTGTTCATAAACTGTAGGTATAACTGTGGTACCGATTTCTCTCGATCAACTGGTCTTTGAAGACTCAAGTGTGTTTCATTGTGATATTAATGTGTTCTAAAATGTATCTGAAGCATTTGAAATAGTTTTGGACGTCTAAAAGCAGCCAAAATCGGTATATAAACATCTAAATATTTCAGTCTTTCGCAGTGTTTGACTCCCGTTCGAACAAGAACCGTGATTGCAACACGCATTTTGTGTCCAAAAACTGTGGTACCAATTTCTCTCAAATTACCAGTATTTGAAGATTCAAGTGTGTTTTATTGTGATATTTAAACATTCTAAAATGTATTTGAAGTATATTAAGTAGTTTTGGACCTTTAAAAGTAACCGAAATCGGTCTCTAAGCATCTATATATTTCAGTCTTTCGCACTGCACGCGTTTATCTCTTGTTCGAATAAGAACCGTGATCGAGACATGCATTTTGTGTACCGATTTTTCAGACTAGATCTACCATTTGAATACTCAAGTGTGACATTTATATGTGCTAAACAGGCACTGGAGTATTCGAAATAGTTTTGGACCTCTTTATAAGCAACCGAAATCGGTCTCCAAACATCTAGATATTTCAGTTTTAACTCGATGTTCAACTCGCCATGTCTCGATTGCGTTTCTTGTACAAACAGCATTTTGTGTTAATATAATGTGTTACCGATTTCTCTTGAACAACTAGCCTTTGAAGACTCGTGTGTTTTATTATGATATTTATATGTTCTAAAATGTATCTGCAGCATTTGAAATAGTTTTGGACCTCTAAAAGCAGCCGAAATCAGTATAAACATCTAGATTCTTGTTCGAACAAGAGATCAAGACAGGCAATTTGTGACTGTGCAGGTACCGATTTCTCTTGCACCGTCTCCTGGCATTTTTCGTTGTGAACTCTGTAAACACTAGTACATTGTCATGACAAATAGCATGTATAAATTAACCGGCTTTATTCAATTATCGCCAGAGTGCAACAGAGTGCAACAGAGTCTGACTTGTTAAATTTATGAGTTGCATCTCCTTCTTCTTCCACCTACCTGATTCAATCCATGTTTTATACTATCATAAAACACTGGTCATTTGAGAACACTCGAGAAATGTTGAAAGCACACGCCTTCGGCATGTGCTTTAACATTTCTCTCATGTTCTCAAATGCCCATCGTGTTTTATGATAGTATAAAACATGGCTAAGGCTTCTTTATTACTCGGGCCAGGCCTTTGGCCGCCCAAGTCTAAATCTGCAGGCCGTTTTTGTTTGGTGCAACAAAATTTCTGCGCATGCGTTAAATTATGCATTAATTGTATGGTCACGCTTTGTGATGGTCGTGATGTTTCTCAGATTTTACCCATTTTTCTGAGTTCCTCCTGATCTTAATTTGGGCCGAATGGATGAAATACGAGAAAAATATCATATCAAGTGCTTCCAAGAGAAGACTGGAAAACAAAGAAAGCTAAAATTCGAAGAAATAGATATTGGAATCTATAAGCCATCGGCTGTGCTGCATTTAAAACATCCGAGGAGGACATCTTATTTTGGGTGAAGGCACTTCAAGACCAATATTATGAGTCTCTTAAAAACTGTCAGTGATTTACTGTAAGTTGGATCGACCACTTAAATGAGGCAGAGACACAGTCAGAGAGTATTGAGATCAAGTTATTTCGTTCCAGCGAAGATATTAACCTAGCGGAAACGGTTCAAGCTGTCGAAGGATTTTTACTTATAACCATCCACGTCTACTTAACAACAGGAGTAGTTATGTGCCAAGGCACCGCATACGAGGCATGGGCAAAGATTGAGTTTCCCAGATTACAGATGAAAGTAGAGAACTTAATGAATCTTAAAGATACTTCGGAGTCGTTGGATGAAGAACAGAGGTCACGCGCGACATGCTTGAGAACATGTTCAACACTTTATGTTATACTAAGAAAACAAAACAAGTTACAGAGCCTGCAAGTTCACAAGTCAATGAAAAACCCCAAGAGCCTGTAGTTTTGGATCAACATATCCTTGAAACTCCAAAAGCAACACGTACACATCATACACATGAGTCAAATTCTAACCGGAAGAGACGGAATTCTTTAGATTCTTCACGAGGGTAGCTGCGAGGCGGCGATCAGCGAACTTGATAAAGAACAGTAGAGAGCTCCATCACAGGATGGACAGGATACAATTTATCATTTGGGACAAATATAAACATACATTTGAGACAATCATCTATTAATTAGTACTCGGAACCTGCAGTATAACAGAACAGCAGACTAAATTGCAAACGTGTGTTACATGAATAAGTAATGTTTACAGTAAAAGGGCAACTACTTAATTTACATACGAGAAAAAACAAAAATATTAAATTACATATATATATACTAGGCCAATATATAGGGGAGCAGAGAATGAAAGTCACCGCGCTACCGGCCACTCCTAAAGACTGCTAATAATTCTTCCCTTTGGTTATTACTAAGAGGATTTCAAATGAAAGTGTATTTCATCTTCAATCTCATGTGGCCCGAGTGAAAGCCCAGATGGGCTCTTGTTTGTTAAATAATCCGACTCCAGGGTCGAATTGGAATTCAGGTTGTTTTTTGATGAGGGAGGAAAACCGGAGAAAAACCCTCGGAGCAAGGACGAGAAACTAAACTCACATGTGGCGCCGCGTCCGGGACTGTGAGCGGGAAGTTAATACTTGTAAATAAAAGCTATAATTTGTGTCTGCATGTATTTAGTTGACTTACCTTTAGCGTCAAATCCAAATCTTTCTCTCTTCCGATAAAGAAATTAGGCTCAACCAGTTTGTAGTAAGTTCCATGTGGACTCATCAATGCCCAAGAACAAGGTTGGTCACAACCGCTCATAGTCATAATGAAGATGAGTGAGCCATGATAAGGTCTTATAAAACACAGCGCTCACTATCACTATCAGTATCAATAGTAACAGCGGTGTCGACGGGATATTTGTCTCACCCGGAATCCGGTAGCTTTAGGGTTCATATTCGTATTCGTTTATACAGTGACATCTTTATCTTCTTTTATACCTCACCATACCAGCTGCTTCTGTTATTTTTTCGCTCAGTGGATACCCCAGATAGTCAAGTGCAGTACTTATATATCCTAATCAATAGACTATACGCGCCTAAAGATGGCGTCGAAAGTACGACGCCATCTTGGATTAGGCGCGTAAAAACCCCTGGGAACGAGAGACCACAGGCAGCCCAATATATGGGTTTGATATATACGTAAAGAGCACCTCGAAGTTAGTCAAAACCCCAAATTTGAGAGTTCTATCTTGAAAAGGAGCAAACCTATAGGCCCGCAAACTCGCAAAAGTTTACAGACGTTTGTATGGAAATTGTTTGGAAAATTCCATACAAACGTCTGTAAAATTTCCTGAAATTTTCCGAGTTTGCGCTCCTATTCATACACACACTTTATTTATACACGAGTAAACATCAGTAATAGCATAAAACAATTATAAAATACAGAGATTGTAAAAAGTTAAAATATGCCTACTGTTTTACATGAATGTCGTGTGTTGAAGTATGATAGTTAAGGATAGGTTACAATATTAATATATTTTTTCTTAAAAATACTTATTTTATCGGAGGCTCTGACATCCTCGGGCAGTGCATTCCATATATTTGCCCCGTCAAAACGAAAGCATTTTTTACCGAAGTTTGTGCGCGGATGAGGAAAATAGATTTTAGTCGACGAGCCTCTGAGATTATATTGAATAGCTTTGGTTCTTCTGTCAAACAGTTTAGTCAGATACTCGGGTGCAAGGCCGTACAGTGCTTTATAGACCATGCATGACTGCTTTTTGAATGGCCCTTTGAGATTCTAGTCTTTTCCACCCTAGGTTTCTCAGTAGCTCGTCAACATGGGTATGGAATGGTAGACCAGTTAGTATGCGGGCTGCTCTGTTTTGTAGTTTTTGTAACTTGTCAGAGAGCCCTTGGTTTAAGTTTCCCCATATGCAGCTACAGTAGTCAAAGTGGGGCTGAATTAATGCCCTATAAACACTTAAGAGAGTCGCAAAAGGAACAAATGGCTTCATGCGTTTAAGCGCACCAAGTTTTTCGATAAGAGTATTCCATGTTAAACATTCGTCAAGGTGTACTCCGAGGTACTTCGCTGACGAAACTCAATTTACAACTTCACCACCAATTGGAAACGACATATATTTGGGAAATTCCTGAAGTCTCTGGCTTGAGCCAATGAGTAGTATCTCTGTTTTTGATGCATTTAGTGAAAGTTTATTGGTTGCAAGCCATTTACTCACTTCAGTCAGGTTATTCGTGACAGATTTGTTAATTTCCTCTGGATCATTTCCAATGACGGTGAGGGTTGTATCATCAGCATACACTGATATGATACGCGTAGCTGCATCTGGCAAACAATTCGGCAAGTCATTTATGAATATGAGAAATAACAGAGGCCCTAGTATAGAGCTGTGAGGTACACCACATATTACAGGTTTGAGGGTAGAAGTTTTACCGTTGACACAGCAGCTTTGTTGTCCGGCTATTGTTTAGATAAGACCCAAACCGCCCAAACCATTGCAACGAAACGCCTTCTATATCATATATACTTTCTCAAAGTCCCTTAAAACGAGATTTTCATTTCCCACATTCGCTTCTCTTAAAACGAGATTTTCACTTCTCTGGTTGATTTTTCACTTATCTGGTTGATGATAACCCTAAAACTTTCGGATTTAAAAAAATTGTCCCTAGAAAATTGTTTTCCGAAATACTGGCTAGAAAATTTGTTTTGAATCCCTAAAAAATTATAGAAGAAAAGGGAGACTAAAAGGTTTCCCCTAAAATATTCGTACGTCCCAATTCGTCTCATCAATAGAGTCAGAACAACACATTTTCATTCCCTAAGAATTGCCTAAAGGAAAAAAGAATCCCTAAAAAAATCGTACCTCCACAAAACTTTGCAACATGAAGTTACTTGGGCTAGAAAATTCTTGTTTCTGTTCTAGACTACTAACAAATTCGTAGGCCGGGAATATTTTGCCATAGTATTTTCGGTTGACGCGATTTCCACCTAGAAAATCCGAACACCTATTATAAATAGCTTTCGAGAATACGTCAAAAGACATAGTAGGCGCCTTAAAATGGCTAGATAAGCTGCAGACAACTGGTTTCAAATGAATTTCAAAAGTACTCGTTGGGTGCCCTTGGATGATCCGTTTCCTGCGCGAAAAAAAAAACTCCACCGCCTGCAAGCAGGCTAATTGGTTAGAGAACTTTGAATCCCTTTGGAGTGATCTCACCCTCTCCTGCGACGGAATGCTCCTCCTTACTGGTGACTTTAATGTTGACTTACTTCGGGAGACCAAGCCTACTACAAAGCAATACAGTGAAGTACTTGCGGCATTTAATCTTATAAATAAACAGCTTGTCTCAAAGCCCACGCGTACTACTCGACAGTCAGCTACTCTGATCGATCACATCATTACAAATCTACCTCAGCGTGTCACTCACACCGATGTGCTTCCGTGTCCGCTCATAAGCGATCATGACGCGCCATACGCCACCGTCAGCGTTCGTTTCACCAGGTTCGTACCTAGGAACAAGTTTATCCGGAATGAGCGCCAGTTCGACGAGGCAGAGTTCATTCGTGACTTTGCAAGTCTTCCACTCAGTCTTGTGTACGGAGTTGACGATCCGGATTTGCAAGTTGATCTTCTAAATGCACTCGTCACCGAATGTCTTGACCGACACGCTCCCCTAAAACAATGAACTCATCCAAAATGCATTGCGCGCTCACAAGTGCGAATGCCAGGATAAATGGCGGACATCATCAAGTTGTTTTTCAGAATTATCAGTCTTTGTGTGTATGTTATTATTTTAAAGCTTTAGTCGTAGTTGACTATATTTTCAACTAAAATACGGCCTTATAGTACGCGAAGAACGACAGGCACTTTAGTCGCCATCCCCGAGCCCGAAAAAGTGCAAGTAGGGAAAGGAATCGCTCCACGTATGTGCTATAGAACCAGAGAAAGGAAAGTTTTGGGATAAAAGACCTTTCAAATAGCGAATATGATGAAATTTTACTCCTCCATAGTATCGCCAAATTCGTTGTCGGAAGTAAAATAAACATATAAAGGAGAAAAGCATAATCATGATCACGTAGTGTGTTCGCCGCCATGGTGTCTTGCTAAGTAATGTACGTATTTTAAAATAACATTATCGCGCGATACTAAAACAGTATCGCGCGATAGTAAAACAGTATCGCGCGATAGTAAAATGGTATCGCGCGATAGTAACACTTTATCGTGGGATAATAAAACAGTATCGCGCGATAGTAAAATGGTATCGCGCGATAGTAACACTATCGTGGGATAATAAAACAGCATCGCGCGATAGTAAAACGGTATTGCGCGATAATAAAGCAGCATCACACGATAGTCTTTCATAAAATGTGTTTGGCTCCGTAGTAACCTCCCCGCTCCAATTCCGCCATGATTTCGTGATTTCGATCGAGGAAACCACGGAGCACATAACATGAAATCGAGACAACTTGTTCAAATTCTCCCCCCCCCCCCCCCCCCACCCCTCCTTTCCGGTGTCAAATTCCCCACCCCAAGGATAGCTACCGATGTCAAATTCCCTACTCCCCGGGCACGAAAATGAGTCAAATGCCCGAGGGTTGCCCGGGGAGGATGTTGATGTTTCGAATTGACCGGTACATTATTCAGTGGGAAAGATATATTTGCTAAAGTCTGAAAGTCTTGTATCTACGGTGGCTCGTAAGGGCCATCAGAATTGCAAACCTCATTTTTCTCTAACTCGTCAAAAATGACGAGTTAGCCGCTAACTCGTCAATTTTGCAAACCACTTTTTTCGCTATGGAAATTATTTGGCATCGGATTCCCATACAAACACTGTATTTCGCGCCATGTTTGCACCCCTTTCAAAATGTCGGAATTAACCGCGAACTGGTCTATTACTGAATCATTAATAATAACTGCAACATTTTCGCATAAACTTAACTGAAGTCAATTGTGGACTAACTTTCGTGTGGTGATCTCATAAATAATTTTGTTTCAATTTAAGTTACAGTGCATGTTTTTATAGTGAAAGAATAAAAATGAAAATACATTTTATTTTGTTCTTATATTTTCCATATGAAAATGCTATTATATTTAGTATTATTAATATCTTGCATTTCATATAAACTAAACGTTAAAAACGTTTGGATGCCATGCAACACAATAGCTATCATCTACATATATATCTTCTTATCCTATCCTAGCACGTCCCCTTAGTTATCCCCTCCTTCCCAATGTACCCCTTGCACTAATGATATCCACATATACACTGTAGACCCTCTTGCTTAACTGCTTAATCCAGTAAATCTTATAGTCATGCATGTGACATACTGACATAATGATGCCTATTACGCATCGCCTTACAGCAAAACGACAAATTGTTTCAGCGATGAAAACATGTACTAGTTTTTACCATTTCCTATCAGCCTGCAAAGGGCCCTTTGTAGCTGGAGGTCACATAACCTTGTCACTCAAATATCATGAATCTAGCACAATTTCAATGCCAGAAATGGAAAGAGCAAGTCAAAATAAGTAACTGCAATGCAAGTCCAGGTTTATATTTTTAATATTGAACCATTGGTCAATTTTTGAAAACTCAAAATTTAACTGGGTTTGTACGGCTGTGCCATGCTCTCTCCTGCGTGTTTTTTTATATATTACAATGACAACAATGGTCGTGAGGCTTCTGCATGTAATGTATTACTAGTAAATATTTCTACAACCATTGCTTCCTGCATACATGCACCTCGTACCTCTTCCAGGCTTTCCTCAACACCGAATGGTCTCCTATGATCGCATTGCGGTCCTAATTTTGTTGACGAGTTAGCGAAAAATTTAACTCGTCATTTTTGACGAGTTAGCGAAAAAAGTGGTTTGCAAAATTAACTCGTCACTTTCGACGAATTAGCGGAAAAATGTGGTTTGAAATTCTGATGTCCCTTAATTACGAGCCACCGTGTGTATCTCATTCGATCTCAGCTAAAATTTCGGGGTGTGATGCGACTCATTCCTAGTTTTCGATTTTTTCCCTCTCCTCCCCACAGGCAGCCCAAGTTCTGTATCTGTACTGTGTGACTAATACAGTTTTCCCGTATCAGATATCGTGTACTAGAAAAAAATGAAAACAATAAAATATTGAACTTTGAAGAACTTGTCTTGTGTTATCAAGTGTCCTTAAAGTATCATATTTCAATCTTAGCACTCTGGGACCTGTTTTAGTACGTTTTCTAGCTCTCTCTTTTTCTTGTTTACTCTGTACTATATATATACAGTCAAAGCCAAAAAGGTTGTCCAGCAGAACATAATATAATACTATAATATCCATTGTTTTGGGCTATTGTCTAGACCAAGACAATAGGCCAAAACAATGGATATTAAAGTATTATATTATGTTCTGCTGGACAACCTTTTTGGCATTGACTGTATATATTAGAAAGGCGGGAAACCGTTATTTCACTATGCTTACCTCTATGCCTCGATTTCCCCCCAAAAAGATGCTCCAATTGATCCCAAATTCCCGGTGGTTATCAATCTCTGGGCGGGAAATCATTATTTGGAAGTCTTTTGGGAATTTCTCCATTTTTATGAAAGTTTTTGTCAAAAGACTTCCAAATAATGATTTCCCGCCCTGTGAGAGATTGATAATCACCGGGAATTTGGGATCAATTGGAGCATCTTTTTGGGGGAAAATCGAGGCATAGAGGTAAGCATAGTGAAATAACGGTTTCCCGCCTTTCTAATATATATATATATATATATATATAGTACAGAGTAAACAAGAAAAAGAGCGAGCTAGAAATGTAACTTCATTTAACACTGTGTTCCTAATACATTTTATTGTTTTATTAGAAGCCTCCGAACAAGGCCATGAACTACAAAAAGTACATAACTTGAGTAATAATTATTGCTTTTTTAGATTAGGCAACAGAATTTTAAAACTAAAATAAAAATCACAAGGAATAAGCTATGTGTACAATCTTGGACAAATGTGTTTTCTATTCTGGACCTCCCTGTTCATTCAATGTTGAAAGGGCAACTTTTATCAAGGGCACCCAACGAGTACTTTTTGAAATTCGTTTGAAACCAGTTGTCTGCAGCTTATCTAGCCATTTTAAGGCGCCTACTATGTCTTTTGACGTATTCTAGAAAGCTATTAGCTGTTCGGATTTTCTAGGTGGAAATCGCGTCAACCGAAAATACTATGGCAAAATATTGCCGGCCTACGAATTTGTTAGTAGTCTAGAACAGAAACAAGAATTTTCTAGCCCAAGTAACTTCATGTTGCAAAGTTTTGTGGAGGTACGAATTTTTTAGGGATTCTTTTTTCCTTTAGGCAATTCTTAGGGAATGAAAATCTGTTGTTCTTACTCTTGATCAGACGAATTGGGAAGTACGAATATTTTAGGGGAAACCTTTTAGTCTCCCCTTTCTTCTATAATTTTCTAGGGATTGAAAACAAATTTTCTAGCCAGTATTTCAGAAACTGGCAATTTTCTAGGGACATTTTTCTCAAATCCGAAAGTTTTAGGCTAACTTACTCTCCCGAACAGCTTTTTAACCGAAAACTTCGTTGGGTGCCCTTGTTTTATATTCAGCTTATTGTGCATAACTAGAAAACATCAACATTGAGCCAGGGGATGGGGTATATAAGGAAAAGGGTAATAATTTTCTTGTGTTTTAATCTCAAATGGATGTGCCAACCTATTTTGTCCAAGATTGCAGGTCTGTTGGTTGCTACCAATAACAAAATTGACTGCAAGAGGTATTGAGTATGGACTGAGACTGAAGACCTAATAATTATTGTGTGGTTAATAAAAGGGGGAAACTAGTGTTAAACAGAGTAATAGTACATAATTGAAAATTTGATTACAAAACATTATATTGAGTCCAATTGCATTTACAGACAAGGTTTTAAAAATGAACAATACATGTATGGGCCTGGTATAGTAGAGGTTGTCCCTAGTGTTAGGACCACCATCATTGTCTATATACAAACGTTTTGAGAGATTACAATGATACACTGATTGAAATATTGCCGGGTTGTGCTATACTCAATTTCCATTCATACTAGCATGCCTTTTTATGTTCAACTATTAATACAAGGAAAACCGTTAATGGTTTAATTTCTAAACAGGAACTCCCGCATACTGCTAGTAACCTTATCGTTACTACTCCTAGAACTTCACACATATACTTTTTGCCTAAGATCCACAAAGCTAACAATCCCGGCCGCCCTATTGTTTCTGCTTGTAGTTGTCCGGCCTACTGAATTAATTTCTAGTTACCTGGATAAGCAGATGGCTCCTTTCGTACAGTCTTTACCTTCCTACATTAAGGACACTAACCATGCACTCCAGATTTTTGACCAGTTTACATTTCATACCGACAATAAGCTCCTATTCACAATGGACGTTAAGTCTCTGTACACTGTCATACTCAATGACGAGGGACTTAAAGCACTTAAACACTTTTTTGACCGCCGAACTAACCTGGAACCTAGCACCGAAACTCTAATTCGTTTAGCCGAGCTCGTTCTTACTCTCAATTGCTTTTCATTTTCTGGTGAATTTTACAAGCAGACTAACGGCGTAGCTAACCTTTTTGTTGGTTATGTAGAGGAACAAATTTTTGATCAGTACGACGGTCCTACGCCTGATTTTTTCGGTCGTTACATCGATGACTGCATCGGTGCAACTTCTTCTAGTAAACGGGATCTAGAACGGTTTATTGATTTTGTTAACAACTTTCATCCGGCTCTCGACTTCACATGGGAGATTTCAGATGTTTCTATCACTTTTTTGGATGTCAATGTCACCTCACGGTATTAATGAATGCTTTTCGTTCATTTAATTTCAGAATTCACGTATTCACTCACACTTAGATCAGAATGTTTCCTTAGTTTACTCATCAACACTTGCTGTTACAACTATTAGCATTTCTATTGTTGGTACACTTTTCTTTGATCACAATTGATCCGAGACGTTTCCTCAGCGGTAATCATGCATTGGCGCAATTTCCTTTGATCCCAATTGATCCGAGTACATGTTTCCTCCCCACAATTCCCTCTTTTGCTCTGACGAAGGGCTAACGCTCGAAACGTCAGCTGCTACTCGCTTTCCACGGCGGTTAGCATACCTCAATCGACTTTAGTTGATTACATACCGGTGATAAAGATATACTGCTTCTGAAGGCTATTAACTTAAGGTCATGGAAGTCTAGAGTTCGCTTGAACCACACGGTCAACCAGATGATAAATCCCCAGCGGCCTGGATGGTGTACTTTGTCATGGGGTCTGTAGACTTTGTATGAGTGGGACAAACTACAGCACAATGAAATCCAGCTTTGCACCTATCAATGTTAAGCCCGAGGGAGGGGGGTTTGGCAAGGGATGGGGATTTGACATTTTTGCCGAAAAAAAAATCAAATTCCCCAACCTCGGGACAACAGGTTTAGTAAAAAATATCAAATATCTGCCCTGTCTTCCTTGTTACTCGGGCTGCCTGTGGCAGCGCCGAGTCTTAAAATGCAAGTCGTTATTATTATTATTTTTAATGGGTGTCAGACGGCTTCTGCGCATGCGTTAAAGGTCAAATTCAAACCAATCAGATTGCACTGTGCTGGTCACGCAAACAAAGGTTAGATTTCCTCAGGCGCAATCAGATAAGAAAGTTCCAAGCTCAGACTAGGCGAGACAAGGAGATATCAATTTCAAATAGTCATTGTCAGAAATCTATTCCATCGTGGGCAATTATGCAATACAACCTAAATTTGGGTCAGGTCCATGTTTTACGACAGAATAACCAGAGTCTTTCTACTGGATTCGGAGAGCTCGAGACATTATACAAGTCTGCTAATATGGGGAAAACTGAAACAAAAAATGAACTTTGACGGCAGAAACCCTCATATTTGAGCCAAGCGGAATATTTACATGATCCGCTAAGATTTTTACAAATCTAATTAGTTAAGCAGATGTACGCAGTGTATGCCAACTGAAATGCTGTGCTCGTTTTGTGGTTACGGCTCAGTGGGGCAATTACACGAACAAGAAGCATGAACTGCCAGCAAAGAGAGAGGAATTGATCGGAGACGTTAAATTACGTTACTGTGAAGAGGATCAAAATTCAAGTTCTTTGAGACTGTCTTATGCCGTGACTCGTGAGAGAAATTGGAAAAGATCTAGCTGTTTCATTCAGACACTGGCAAATTTATTGAAAGCTACGGGCTTACTTTATGAGATTATTATTCATTGTGGAATGAAAGGAAACAGGTTAGCTGAAAGTTAAGTTCGAGGTAGGCTTCGACTTTCATTCCGATTCAGTGCATATGTGCACGAAGGTGGAATGCTTTCAGCAACAGTAACAATAGAACCAAAACGAAAGATTCAGTTACGTAAGTACTGTAAGTAAACTCTTTTAGATTTGAATACATTTCCTCTCAGTTTGTCTGTTAATGTACTTTTTCTTCTAATTATCGCTTTATTTAACATCTCTGTGATTTAGAGTATGCGTACCTCAGAATAAATTATTTGAAAGGTCAACTGAACTGCCCAAAAGTTTTTGTAAAACAGTCTGTGGATTTGAGAAGCGGACTTAGAAGAGCTTTCTAATTAGGAATTACATGTTTTTCTTGCTATGAAATTTATGTTTCATTTCACATTTATTCGTATTCATACAGTTTTAGCCGGACATTTCCCCGAGTTTTTGATCTATTTTCAATCAAATTCAAATGAAAGTGTATTTCATCTTCAAATTATCTCATGTGGCCCGAGTGAAAGGCCAGATGGGCTCTTTTCTACTTTCAACACACAGTCGCTAAACTGTACGAAATCTCCAAGAATAAATCCCTAATATCCAAACTAACGGGGAAAACTGAAAGAGGAAATCCTTGTGAGAAATCGACGTACATATGAAGCTATATACGTTATCATCGACTATATGGGAGTCAAACATCGAGCTGCTATGAAACCGCTTGTGACAGTTTGTTTACGCACTTTCATGACAAACGAACGTTTCTACTTTCGACACAACGGTCGCTAAACTGTACGAAATCTCCAAGGATATATCCCTAATGTCCAAACTAAAGGGAAAAACTGAAAGAGGAAATCATTGTGACCAATCGACATAAATATGAAGCTCCAGAAGTAATTATTGAATACATGAGAACCCATAGAGAAAACCGATAATAATGAACACGGTATTAGTTTCACCGACATTTGTGGCGTAACTGAACTCGCACTACAGCATAGCTTGAAATACTGTACGAAAACTCCCGTTTAAAAATTTCCTGATGCCGAAAGGACCGTAGCATTTAAACAAGATATCCTTCTGACCAATCGACATACATATTAAGCTGTGAAAGTATGTTTCCATTCCATAACAGCCGATAGTGCAAACTAGTAAACTGCCACTAGTAAATTGACCTTGCGAGTACTGAACTTTCTAGCGTCAAATGCATGTGTTACGTTTCCAAACTTTAGGACAAGAAATCTTCCATAGAATGTTCTATTTTATTTACAGCTGAGAACTGTATTATTAAACATAAGAAATAAAACAATGGTGCCATTTGAAGAATTATATCATGTCAAAAGTGCAAACGAAGAAATATATATCTACGGACGCGAGCAGCTCGATCGTTTCACTTTGGTCAAACTCGGACTGTTTACGACTGGAACCTGCAGTTTTATCGGACCTGCAGACTAAATTGTAAACGTGTGGCCGTGTTCAGGCTAGTAAATCTAGCTAGCTAACCACAGGAGGTAGCGAGCTTCTTTAGTCTGAACAGTTTTTCTGCTCTGGTGATTAGCTAGCTAGTGGTCGGTGGAATACTTTGAAGTTCCAGGCTACCTAGCGAGGTAGCTTGAATAGAATCTAGCGCGCTAAAAGCCCATCGATGACAACTACCGGGTGTATTGTACGTCAATTGAGCCATCATGGATAACGAGGATCGCCAAACACCAGTCAGTAGCAGTTTTTCGCACAGTTTTAATATTTTGGTTGAAATTTCAATTGAGCACTTTGGCGGTCAATTATTTGCGATTACGAAACACTTGCGCCAAGGGCAGTTATAGACCAAATTTCTATCTTTTAGAGAGGGTCTGAATGGGGGGGTCTACATGTCAGTTGTCAGTTAAAATGTTGGCCATTTGTCAGTTGTCAGTTAGCCCTAGTTAATCATTACTAGAGAAAATTTACAATGTTTGACCCACAAAAACCAAATTTGTCAGTTGTCAGTTATTTTTCGGTTGTCAGTTGTCAGTAAAAAAATCGTCATTTGTCAGTTGTCAGTTATTTTTAAGGCTGTTTGTCAGTAGTCAGTTAACCCCATTCATGCCCTCTTTAGAGATAGAAACAAACCAGAAGAGGGAAAAACAAAAAGTAAAACCTACTAAGTTACTAGGTCTGAACAGTACTAATTTATTAACTAGCTGCGAGTTGCTGACAGATATCTCAAGACTCTAGCTAGCTGCACGATAGTAGTCTGAACATACATACACACATGAATAAGTAGTGTTTTCAATAAAAGATCAACTACTTTAATTTACATACGAGAAAACAAAAATATTAAATTACATACATGTATATATATACTAGGGGAGCAGAGAATGAAAGTCACCGCGCTACCGGCCACTCCTAAAGACTGCTAATAATTCTTCCCTTTGGTTATTACTAAGAGGATTTCAAATGAAAGTGTATTTCATCTTCAATCTCATGTGGCCCGAGTGAAAGCCCAGATGGGCTCTTGTTTCCTATAAATAACCCCACCCTGGGCAGGCAGCGCCGGTATGTCAAAATCCCCACCCTCGGGGTAGCCCTGCCTGTCAAATCCCCACCCCTTGCCCCTCCCCCACCCCCTGGGCTTAACTTGATAGGTATATTAACAGAACTAGTTTTCGACTAGTTTTCATTCGTAAAAAGTACAACATTCTAGTTTCTATTAAACAAAACTACAATTATATGCCGTGAGATAGAAGAGAGAAACACGTATAAATAAAGGGAAAACGTATACCAATAAGTTCATTTAATATTAGAGTTTGAGCGGATTCAAAAAAAATCTAGAATTTATTTACAGTTAAAGCAAAATGGATGCAAGTGACTATTCAACTGACCCCATTTCTGATCATCGTCACAAAGTTTCCGATTTTTGGTTGCAGCTAGTCTCGCGCGCAACAACAGAAGAAAAAGTATTAGCACATTATTTTCATTTCTCATCTTTATTTCTCTCAGCATTTGCGTCTTGCTCCTGGTGTCGAGCAAAGGCATTTGGATTACGATTTATAACTATAAGGCTTAGGGCCTTGTTACATGGAGAAAGTTGTCCCGGGTAGAAGGGATATAAACCCTTCTAGCCGAGTTACCCGGAGAGGGACAACTTTCCATACATTTCTCTGTAAGCCACACGCAACTGTTTACATTGTGAATAAACTCGTCCCGGGTAGAAGGGTTGTCCATGGCCCAGGGATATCTCGTCTCGGCGAGAAGGATGTCCCTTCTTCCCGGGACAACTTTCCGACATCAATACGCCATATAAACACTTTGTCCCTTCTCACCGGGACAACTCGGGGAAAATCACAGAGCACGCGCACTGTGATGCGATTCTTGGAATCAAAAATGTTTATTCGTGTGAAAGTTCATTTTTAAAATAGATAATAACTAACTCAAATTTAAAGTACGATGTGGGAGTTTAGGTGAGCCCGCGAACCTCTCCCCACTCACGGCAGGGCGCGAGGTGAGCCGAGACATTGTCGGTTTTTAGCCAATCACAAACTTGTCACTAAAATCCTGTTTGCATAATTTACATTGTAAACATTTGAAAGCTAGCCTGCTATGCAGGATCAGGATCCGAGCCAGGATCCGAGCGTTTCATTCTTGACTTTCCTTTACAGGCGCGTTTTTACGAAACTGACATCACACTCATGACAACGGCTCAAAACAAATCCTCGTGATGTCGCGATCTTCGTCCTCAGGACACAAGTTTTGTTCGATTTTGTTTCAGGATACAAGTCATGTACATGGTACCCTGGTTCCAGAGGGGTTTAGGTACGGAAGAAAAGTTCAAGGACGGATATAATGTAATAATATTCCTTTCGCTATCGAAGGATCTTTGATTCCTCGGAGTTTTGTTTTGCGAGAAGACCGTCCTCGCTGGCGGCGCTTCGCGCCCTGGCACTTCTGGTATCCAGGGTGACATAAATATTTAATTTTCCGCAAAAGGAAACCTCTGAAACGGGTACCTGATATGTAGGAGCTATCGATCTGTAGTGATTTTGCGGGATTAAATTCAACATCTCTCAAGTTTCTTTTTTTTAATATATATAGTCGTGTTAATTCGGGTCGTGTTATTTCCTTGTTTCGGTGTTTGCTCAAAAGAAATGCAGCTTTGAGGAGATGACCCATAAAAAAAACTGAATTAATAGCAGGCATAGGGTTTGGGTTAGGGATCGTTTGGTGGATAATAAAGGGAGGCTAATAAAGTTTTAAACATCTATAATTCACTGAGTGATTTCATGAAGACAGATTTTTATGCATAATGTGGAAACTGCGTGTATCCTGGATGCCAGAGGTTCTAAGAGGTGTAAACTGCGTGTATCCTGGATGCCAGAGGTTCTAAGAGGTGTAAACTGCGTGTATCCTGGATGCCAGAGGTTCTAAGAGGTTAAGGATGCCGCCAGCGACTTCTCTCTCTTCCCCTTCTTCTCTCTTTTACTTCTTCGGGCCTTTCTTACTTCTTCGGGCCTTTCTTACTTCTTCGGGCCTTTCTTACTTCTTCGGGCCTCTGGAATCCAGGGTAAACTGCGTGTAGCTTCTAGCGGTTTCTGCTGTCAATGTTTGTATTTCTGTCGCGTTCGTGTCTCCTAAACTATTTGTCCAAATGCCACCAATTTTTTCTTTCGCATTTTCAGGATGTGTTCTGTTGTGCGCGAAAATGTGAACATTTGGTAAAGGATTTCATTTCGAAAAATTGGGAATACTGATACTTACGTTGGCAATAGCAAAATGTATATTATACCAACTGACTTGGATATTTTTTTGCAAACATGACTGATGTGCTGTTTCCAAGTAAGGTGTTCATCGATATACACACCTAAGAATTATTACATTTTCTTGTTTGAGTAAGTGATTACCAAGGTAAAAGGAAAATTTGTTGGTAATTTTCTTCTGTCTTGCTTTAAAAATAATGTAATTAGTTTTCTTGATATTAACGGAGAGCTTATTGCATTTAATAATAATAATAATAATAATAATATTCTTTATTTAAAGAGGGTAACACCCAAAAGCAAAGCTTACAAACTTGTGGCCCTCGACTACTAATTTAAGTATAAAATATAACTTTACATATAGGTAGCAAATATGATAAAAACTGCGGATAAAACTAAGATGTGCATTATATACAATTGAAATCAGAACCACAATTACTAACTAGTAACATATAGCTAAATCGATCTAATATAATCTAGAAATTGAACAAGTACATATATATTGACTAGAGACAGAGATTAAGATAAGTGAATTACAAAAAGCTAAACTTTAAAATGGTCAATTAACTTCTGTTGCAATAAAATAGTATAAAAGTATTTGGACTTGAACATATTCAAAGAGGATACATCTTTAACATCAACTGGTAATGAATTCCACAATGATGAGGCTCTAAAAGCAAATGATCTGCCGCCTGCTGTTGTTAGGGATATCTTTGGAATCTGTACATTAAACCTAGACGAGCGAGTGTGTATTCTGTGTACTTTCTTAATAGGTTTAATGCCATCTGAAAGATAGGCTGGTGCATAGCCATTTAAAATCTTAAACATTAATATACAGCTCAAGTAATTACAGACTTCATGGATAGGAATCCAGCTAAGTGTATTAAATAAGGGAACGGAAGGGCTATGTGCAGGTGCGTCTAATATAATTCGAGCAGCCCGTTTTTGTAATCTAAGAAGGCGGTACTTACCTTCTATGGAGCATCCACCCCAAACTGTGGCACAGTACTCGATCACAGGCTTAATTAGTGCATTATAAAATAGTATTCTTTCTGCAGGAGGTATGTACCTTTTATTGCGGTTAAGTAATCCGATGCGTTGCGAAACCTTCTTTTCAGTATAATCAATGTGGATATTCCATGATAATGATTTGTCAATATGTACACCAAGTAGTTTAATCGATTCAGTTGACTGCAGTTTTGTGTTATTGACTTCGATGCTTATTTCATCCAAACGTCAAAATTATACAATGCCTCGTTTAGCACGAGCTCTAAAAGGTTGGGATCTGAATGAGAATAAAAAATGCTAGTGTCATCTGCAAAAATCATACATTTCTGCCGTCGGAATGTAATGATAAAGGCAGGAATGTCTATTTTGACGGCACGTGAGTAGCACGTGAGGATGAAGCAGTGTGTCAAGGGAGTGACTATATATAGTGTAATATAGCATGTGAAAAGCACTCTAGCCAGCTCCCAGTAGAACGCTTATTCAACGTTTGTCGAGTTTTCACGATGGGGGAACCTACTTCTGATGTGTCGTCTCTTATTCAAGAGCAAATAAGCAGGAATAACCAATCTCTTCTAGCCTCCATGCAGGTCATGATGGAGAATTCAATTCAACAAATTAAGAGAGCGTCCTCGGAAGCAGCCGATACGCAGTAAAAAGAGATAAAGAAGCTAAAATATGATGAACCGCGAAAATTCAAAAAGAAAGCCAACGAAGATCAATATAAATCCAATTCCAAGGTCATTGATTCGTTTACTAATGCCAAGAAACATATCAAGATAAACTCAACAGAAAATGGGTTGGAAGAGATCAAAAAAGGCGAGGAGTTACTCCCAAGAACGGCAAAAACATATTCTATTGGCAGATAAATCTGAGTACGGATGGGCTACTGTTAATGAGTACAAGAAGCATGAACTAGCATAAGATTCGGATGACGAGTAGAGGATTTATTAGTCTGAACAACGTGCTAAAGCCCTACGCAGAGGCCTCAAAGAAGCCTTCTAATTTCCAAAGGCGTGTAAGAGTCGACAGCCCACAATCTTCAAACAACAGAAATCCTATTCAGGTGATACAAAATCGGCCAGCTTTGACAGCAGCAACGAGCAAAGCACCTTCTATGAGGCCAGGAAACTGTTTTACCTGTGGTAGAGCTGGTCATTGGAGAAGCGAGTGTTCTACAAGTTCAGTCAATTAAGTCTTCAAATTGACTATATAAAGGTGTAGTAGCTTCCAATTATATTGTAGATAATGCAGATAATTTTGAATCTGAGTTCCTCCCAAGTGGTCCAGAAAGTTTTGAATTCTCTTCTGACAAGGTTGGTCAGAATACCCCAATTATTAGGGGTAGATTAAGGAAATTCTTAGGATTTTGGAAATCCATAGGCTCTTCAAAGTTCATAACCGAAATCATTGAAAGCGGATACAAAATTCCTTTCATTCAAACTCCGAGTCCATTCTTGGGTAAAAACAATGCTTCAGCACTTAAGTATGCATCATTTGTCAATGAAGCTATTAATGAACTTATTTCTCTCAATTGTATAGAAGAGATCAAGCAGCGACCAGATATTTAACCCGTTGTCCGTTTCTATCCAATCTAATGAAAATAAACGTCTAATTATTGATCTTAGACATGTTAACAAAAATATCTATAAGCAGAAATTTAAATGTGAAGACATCAATACAATACATTCAACTTTACAATATATTCAACTTTACAATACATAACTGCGATTCAAGACGTGCAGTATTTAAGGGACCGTGAGCTAGTTCATAAAGTGCTAAGATAAATAAGCTATCATTTAAGTGGTTAAATGGAAGAACAGATTGTAAATAATGTCATTGACTGTCATAAGTACTATTATACAGACCGATAAGATAACTTAGCTCAGTGGTAATCCTTCTCGCTGTGCAAGGTTTTCCAAATCACTTTGCTATTTAATTGGTATTGGGCGGGAATCTTCAGACTTTTGCAAGAAGACAGCCGTGAATGAAGTTCTTCGTCCAGCAGTACCTGAAGCTATTTCGTTCTTGGAATTTCTTCGTATCTGCCAGAAGTTTCTTGTGGTGTAAGATGTTCGAAGATTCTAGCTGCATCAAATGAGTTTTCATCTGGTAATCCAATATCAGCGGCTTTGACTTTGCAGGCGTCCTTTCGTACGCTTATAACTCGATCTTTGATGATCCTTCTGACAAACTTACATATTATCGGCCTCGGGCCGGATGTTGCATTTCTTGTAGAGACGCGGTGGGCAATATCTATGTCCTGGTAGGAGACTTCAGCCCCTAACGCATTGAAGAGGCTGATGCACAGAGCAGTAGTTTAGGGGCCGATTCAGGAGAATTGCGCTCGGGAATTCCAAGAATCTTAACGTTATACTGGTAACTATTGCGTTGTTTCTTCGATTGCACCTGCATTTTTTTCTACTTGGTCAGCGAGATCGTTTAGACGGGACCTAATACATTGTAACTTCTCGGTAGCATCCGTCCGGAAACGATTGAGGTCGTCATAAGACCTGCTATAAAATTCTAGGTTATTTTGAGTATCAGCATCCCGTGAGCTTGCTTGGCGGCCATTGTCCGTTGCCGGCGTTTCTTGTCGTGTTAACAGCGTCTGAGTTGGCGCGGAGTTCTCCGCGAGTACGAATAAAGCGAAGTTCAACTCAGACCAAGTCTCGCCTGCTTACTTGAGTACGATCCCGGTCCCAAGGGAAGCCAGAAAGAAGGTTTTGGCCCCGAAACACTTGTTACGCACAGTACTGAATCAGTAGTAAAGCACTTTTGCCAGGTGCCCTTCTCAGTTCTCGCGGCAGTTCAGCTTTCTAAATGGTTTCTTCTTCCTGGCTGCTTTGACCTGGGCCTTGTTATTCTAGTCTTCTGCAAACTCATTGGTCTCGTACTCTTTAAGTGCCATCCACTCACTTGGCTTTTATCCGCTATTAAAATTCTATTAACTTCTGGTTCTTCTGTACTGTAGAAGTTCGTAGATGTGTTGGCGGCTGAACTGTAACTGCATGTTCCTGTTCGCTGAGTAAGTCCTTTTTCTGGATGTTTAAACGTGGTCTGCTTCTTCAAATTTACCGTTGTAAGTGATGCTGTATCTTGTCGAACGAAACCTTGATGTCCGGAAGCCTTACATGCACAAGGTTTCAATGCCCACGTGCGGAAAACGCCCGTGCACCAACCTTACAACCGTGATAATTCATATTATTCACACCGCAGGAAAATACTTTCTTAATATAGTAGGTGCGGGGTAGGAAAATTTGACAGAATTTCCTCAGTGAAACTCGTTCCAAACATAAAGCTAAAGAACAACCACATCAAGACACACGGTATGTTTGGTGGATTTTTATTGAATATTTCTCAGTGTCGAAAACTGAGAACGGCAAATTTCCCATACAAATAGTTTATGTCAGATCTAGATGCAATTTCCATACAAATAATCCTGTTACTACCAGTGACCTGGGCGACCTGTGGACAGCGATTCCTTGGTTCTTTTTCTGGCAAATTACTTACTGTAAGTAAAAAAATAGGACTTGGTGTGAGGGGATATTATTTTAGTGGTAAAACAGTGTCAAAAATTTAAACGAACTGAAACTCATTAAAATCAAGAATAAAATTAATGAACTTCGATTCTAAGAGTGGACAAAAAACTGCCCCCCAGTCCATGGACTACCTGCCTATGGATTACCCAAATTAAGGTCTCGATAAAGGTTCCATGTGTCATTTCTGATAAACGCTCTTGCAGCGTCGCAATTAAAGCCACAGACTGACGTACTATATGCCGTTTTAAAGGTCACGAATTGAATAAAGTATATACTTATAAATCAGTTTTGAACAAAAGTTAAAATCGTAGATGTTGTACATTTTTTCAATTTGTGAAATGACTGTCCGCCAGATGGCGTTCAGCCCTTCAGGCTTTGAAACATTTGTTTTTCTTAATCATCTCTCAGCCTTTCAAATCCCAACTAAATTGTCTCAAATACTGCGTCGGGTATTTTTGATATGTTGCGTACTACAGATTTTATCCCTTTTCAAAGTTGAAAAAGTAGTTTTCTATCCCATTTTGAAACAAACAGGTCATAAAACCCGAAATAATTTCAAAATTCCCCGACACAGTATTTGAGAAACGGTTCAGTGTTTTTTACGACGATAGTTTACCACACGATCTGCTCCTTGCTACACTAGATGCGTATGGCCTATCCCCAACGAGCAAACATTTAATAAGGAGCTTCCTGGTTGGACGACGACAACGGGTTAAAATTCTCGATAAATTCTCTGATTGGGCGGCAGTCACCAGAGGAATCCCACAGCGTCTGTTTTGGGTCCTCTTTTTTTTTTTACATATTTATTAATGATTTACACTTCAACGTGACTAAAGCTGAACTCAACACCTATGCTGATGACAGTCAACTTCACTTCAGCAATGAATGCCCCCGTATAATTCAAGACACTCTTAATGACGAACTTGATTTAACATTAAATTGGTTTCTTCTAAACTCGCCAATGGCGAACCCAACCAAGTTTCAAAGTTTGGGATTAGCTCCTGCTGGACAGTCCGTCGATTTTCAATTTCGAGCTGATGACAAACAACTTAAACAAGAAAAGTCTATAAAACTGTTGGGTATTACAATTGACGACAAACTTAACTTTCATGAACATATTGCGAAACTTTATAACTCATTTATTTTATCACATTGTTCTACAGTGTGGCACGTAGCCTGATTTTCAGACGGTACGAGGTCGTCCGCTCACTTCCTCCCCCTCCCCGTCTGATGGACTTCATAGACTTTCATGTTCCTGACGTCATCAACCTTTGTTTTTACAATAAGCCAATACGAACACGCGTATGAATTGAAGCGTGAAGTGTAGAACAGTCGTGCAGTAGAGGCTTTTACTAGTTGGATCTATCAGCTTTCATGCACTGGAGAAAACATGCTACATCTTCAAACTGCTGTCGATTTCTCAGAATGGTATCCTGTTTGAGCTGCTGTGGTTCTTTGGAGAGCAGGAACCTTTTAAACGGAAGTTTCCGTGCAGTATTTGCACGACAGTTGTATGAGAATGCATACAAGAAATATCAGACTCGATTCCATGCCGTAAAGTTTATTACTGTGATCTTAGAACTTTTACGCTTTTACTTTTATTTTTAAAACGTTTTTGAGGCTTGATATGTATGCCGATTAGTCACACAAGACCCTGAAGTTGTCCTAGTGTAGTTTTTTTTGGTATCAGAGATTGTTTTAACCGGACTTTGTGTGTAAAGTTTAGATGTCATTGCCGTACATGAACTAACGGAAGTGTGTTCATAATAATTATATATCTGAAAACAAAAATATTCACCCAAGTACCATAAAACTTTTTCCATAACACTCAGTATGTGTGTTTACTCTTGCAGAAAAATCATAATATTCCATGAAAGATTTGGTCTTCTAAAAGCCAAAAAACCTAGGAGAAGTTTCAGATCTAATGCACGAGATATATATATAAAGCGGAGGAAGATTAGTGATTTACCAAAGCCCGTACGTAGATTCACAAACACATCGCTTCAATGAATGAACGATTCGAATGCCTCCTTCTGCTCTGGATATAGCTTCGAAATCCTGAAAACTTTACAACTTCGGTCGACACACTGCTCAAGTTCTTCCCCAACGCCATTTAGAAAAATTTGTGAGCACATTCCTTAAATTCCAGAATTTGCGAAAAGTGTAAAGTTCGCTCTGATTGGTTGACATTATGACGTCAGGAACATGAAAGTCTATGAAGTCCATCAGACGGGGAGGGGTGGGGGGGGGGGGGGGGGAGTGAGCGGACGACCTCGTACCGTCTGAAAATCAGGCTATGTGGCACGTGACTCGGATAAAATAGAAAAGCTAAATAAAAGAGCATCGAGAAGTGTATTCCTAGGCAGATCTAGTGATTATGACACTTTACTAAAGAAGGCTGGAAAAGACATCACTCTAACCCTAACCTTTCGTTCGTAAAGATTTATACGTTAATGCAATGCCCAAAAGTGTAAAAGTAGATATAATTTAGTTTGTGAGTAAAGTTTGGCAGCAGGTGTAAAGTTTTTGGGACAACAACAACAATACCTTTGTTTGTACCAATCAATTTACATTTGTTTTATATAATAAGAAAAATAATAAGCCGAAAGTGTGTTGGTACGGGCGCCCTCAGTAGAATAACTTGAAAGCTAATCTAGCTAGGGCGCCCTCAGTAGAATAACTTGAAAGCTAATCTCGCTAGGGCGCCCTCAGTAGAATAACTTGAAAGCTAATCTAGCTAGGGCGCCCTCAGTAGAATAACTTGAAAGCTAATCTAGCTAGGGCGCCCTCAGTAGAATAACTTGAAAGCTAATCTAGCTAGGGCGCCCTCAGTAGAATAACTTGAAAGCTAATCTAGCTAGGGCGCCCTCAGTAGAATAACTTGAAAGCTAATCTCGCTAGGGCGCCCTCAGTAGAATAACTTGAAAGCTAATCTCGCTAGGGCGCCCTTATGAGATCAATGTGCAGAGAAAGGTGCAAATGAGGAGAGTGCGGTGCCGACAAGCACAAGAACGTCAAACAATGGCGTTAGTTAGAAAAGTCCACAAAAAATCAAGCAATTAAAAGTTGTTATCTTGACTTCAATCGACGAAACATTGAAAGCAAATTCAATTCAGGAAGCTAAGGTTTGCCAGTTTTGTTTCAGCGCGATGGAACTAGAATGACATAAACAGTCTACCGTGTATATGGTGTGGATCGAGTAGTGCTTCAATGGTTTCCCTGCCTGATATTAATCGTTTGATTACTATGGTACTGCCATTCTTCTGTACTCCTAAAAGAGTGTTTCTTCTTGAAATTAAACTAGAATCGACACTATAAGTTTCTGTAAAAGTATCGAGCATCGGTAAACTGTATTTGCTCGTCTCAACTTTGTAATTTAGGTTACAAAATCTCTATTCTCAAGTTAATGTATAAACTGTATTATAATATTACCCCCTCACATATAAATAAGCGCAAATCAAAATACAACCTTAGGGGAGTTAACCAATTAGTCACTCCTCGATTCAATTCGAACATTATGAAATACTCAATAGCCTACAGAGGATCTGTGATATGATGTGGAATGGTCTGGAATGCCCTCCCACGTAAATGCCACCAAACGACCACTATTTCAGCCTTCACCGAAACCGCTTCCAAATATGATCTCATAAGAAATCTTGACTTTAAGGAAATATCTGTGCAAACTAATAGAAACCTAAGAGATATTTAAGATTTAGGTTTTAGGCTTAGATTTAGCATCATCTGCTCTATTTATTGGTATTAATTAGTATAATTCCAGTTATTGTTATATACTAGCATTATTTAATATAAGTATTAGTATCTTAGTTTTACAAATTACCTATTTTAGCTCGTTAATTAATTACATTTATGTTAAGTCACGACCCCACAAGCTCCAAGCTTTAAACTTTATCGTGGATTAATAAAGGTCATTGATTGATTGATTGCTAAAATAAATTTGAACTTGAACTTCGCATTGAGATTTCAAAAGTTTGTTCTGGCGGGCAACATAGACTACCGATCACGGATGATGTCTATCGTACGACCTCCTTATAAGGAAGCACTTACTAGGTTGGTACAGTCTATAACTTAACAAGAGCCCATCTGGGCTTTCACTCAGGCCACATGAGATTGAAGATGAAATACACTTTCATTTGAAATCCTCTTAGTAATAACCAAAGGGAAGAATTATTAGCAGTCTTTAGGAGTGGCCGGTAGCGCGGTGACTTTCATTCTCTGCTCCCCTAGTATATATATACATGTATGTAATTTAATATTTTTGTTTTCTCGTATGTAAATTAAAGTAGTTGATCTTTTATTGAAAACACTACTTATTCATGTGTGTATGTATGTTCAGACTACTATCGTGCAGCTAGCTAGAGTCTTGAGATATCTGTCAGCAACTCGCAGCTAGTTAATAAATTAGTACTGTTCAGACCTAGTAACTTAGTAGGTTTTACTTTTTGTTTTTCCCTCTTCTGGTTTGTTTCTATCTCTAAAGACCTCTAAAAGATAGAAATATAACTGCCCTTGGCGCAAGTGTTTCGTAATCGCAAATAATTGATCGCCAAAGTGCTCAATTGAAATTTCAACCAAAATATTAAAACTGTGCGAAAAACTGCTACTGACTGGTGTTTGGCGATCCTCGTTATCCATGATGGCTCAATTGACGTACAATACACCCGGTAGTTGTCGTGGTAAGAGAAATTACCTTGGAGCGAGTAGTGAACGTGGTCGTAGCGAGAGCTAGAAGTTGGCTAGATCGGATGATAACACTGACTTGACATTTGTGTACATTTCAAAACCTTAAAATAACTAAAATCTGTCATCGATGGGCTTTTAGCGCGCTAGATTCTATTCAAGCTACCTCGCTTGGTAGCTTGGAACTTCAAAGTATTCCACCGACCTTTGTTTGCGTGACCAGCACAGTGCAATCTGATTGGTTGGAATTTGACCTTTAACGCATGCGCAGAAGCCGTCTGACATGAAATAAAAATAATAAAAATAATAACCGCTTGCATTTTAAGACTCGGCGCTGCCACAGGCAGCCCGAGTAATTATAACAGTAGGTTAACAGTAAACTATAAGTTCCCAGGTAAAAATCGAGCTCTCACCCACCTAGAGCTAGGGTTCACAGGTAAACAACAAGTTCTCACTGGCCTAGAGATATGATTTATAGGCAAATAACAAGTTTACACCAAAATATAGAGAGAAACAAATCCAAAATTGAGAAAACAATCGTTCTGGGGTTCGAACCAGAGTCCTCAGATTGTAGACCAAGTGCGTTAACCACTACGCTAAGCGACCATTGGTGCTCGATTTGACTAATTGCTGCGAGCGCAGCGGGCAGCAACCTATTTCGGATGTCTTTGATGTGCCGATACCGAAGTTCATATGAATTCCTTTGGGTTCCTCGACCTACATTGTACCTCGTTATCATTTCATCGGAGCAGAGAACTGGTAACTACAACCGCGCTTTCGGTTCATAATTTGTCATTGGCCATAGCGAATGAGACCTCAACTATACTAGGTCGTTGGTTTCTTTTCAGATCAACATTGCGACTGCCTCTCTCTTAAATTGACTTTTAGACTATTTTTACTATATGTTACTTTACTTTTGTATTTGTTATTATTACTACTATTTTATATATTATTGTTTATATGAGTATATAAGTACATAATTAAATATATAGTATTAGGAATTACTTTTAATTATATACTACGGATGTATTTTTAGCCACGGATTATATGTAAATCAGCGTTATGCTGCTAGCAATACCGTGAAATAAGTGATTTTAATAATAATAATACCCACAATAATCCCCGCTTCTATCGCTTTAGGTAAGTAGGATATTGCACAAAAAGTTATTGAAACATTCTATCAAAACATTAGGATGCTGTTTACTGCTTTGGGTTGTGAAAGAAAACCCTGTTTCCTCAGTGAATGCGGCTTGTATCCGAGCAGAGTTTCTGTGTTTGATTCTTTTCTCACCAGAGTAACAGACGATACGATCAGATGTTTTCCCGGTGCTGTGGGAAGGCTAGAAGGATTAAAGCCTTGACTGACGGATGTTCCTTGCTTTAACGAACTGAAGAACAGCTGCTTGACCCATTGTGTTTACGCATTTAATGCAAATGATCAAACTGAAACAATCACAAATGAACTGGGTCGTTGCACAGTCATGACTGTCGATCTTCACACGCTGTGACGTCCTCTGTACATATATGACAACAAACAAACGGGAAAATATAATCTATTTGTTTTATATAACAATTGCCAAGCTTTTTTTAATGAGAGAAACACTGAAAAAAAAATGAATGCGCGCAGTAGTTAGACAGCTTACTATGGCACAAATCCGGCCTCGTGATTGGTCGAGAAAGTTTCGATGACGTCACAAGCGGCCCCCGGCCGCCGTTATAGAACAAATCCAGGCTCCTGATTGGCTGCCAGTATTATAGAACAAATCCAGGCTCCTGATTGGCTGCCAGTATTATAGAACAAATCCAGGCTCCGGATTGGCTGCCAGTATTATAGAACAAATCCAGGCTCCGGATTGGCCCGCCGTTTTAGAACAAATCCAGGCCCCGGATTGGCCACCGTTTTAGAACGAATACCGCCTCCTGAGTGGCGGACCGTTGAGCCCTCAGGGAGTATAAAAAAGTGAACCTTTGTGGAGGAGGCATTCATGTTGTTTCGGTTCTTTGCCGTTGTGTCTATGCTCCATCGGGAGTACCGAAAAGTTTGGTATCTTTGGGAAGATGATCCACACCATGAAATTCTTAGAGGCAGACGAGGTGGAGAAAGCGAGCCATCTCCAATTTAAAACATTGGTCCAACATTTGTATGTGGTTTTGGTGACCGCAGACTTCCCCCAATGGAAACGAATTCGTCCGAAAGAGGGGTTCGCCGAGGCTTGGGAGATCGCTCGCGAAGGCTTTGCGGTGGAACACCTGCACGAATTCCTGCCTTTTTTTGGGCAGATGTGTACGTTGGCCGTGACGCCAGAGATGAGGGACGAGACGTTGATCAGCCTAAAACAACTCTCTACCGACCAAGCGTACGGTATTTTGCAAACGTGGCAAGGCAAACTATGGGAAAAGGAGACGGGCGACATGGCGCGTTTGTTTGGGGGATTTCTACAGAGGGTGAAATTAATGAACACTGAGTTGAGGAATACCACCCTCCCTCCCATGAGTCCGATGCACCTCACTTTGTCCACCCTGTACATGGCGGTAGTGTCCTACGCGAACGGGGATTGTTTCCAGAGGGTGCAGCTATCGACTCCACGGGCGTGCAAACGCAAAGCCTTGACCTTGAAGACTTCCGGCTGGAACGCGGAGGACGCGTGGGTGTTTAAGCACGACAACAACAACAAGATCATTTTCAAGTACAAGGAGGATATGAGGTGTGTGTGTGTGCCTCTTGGGGCACCTCTACCGAGACCTGCTGGCCGAACGGGAGACCTGGAACCGGTTGAAGCTAGCCCAGGTGGTGAAGAAGGAGTTCCCTGACTTGAAGAGCTCGTTGGAGGAGAGGTATTTGAAGGAACTGCAGGACATGATGACGGGCTGTTTGTCGTATTGGCTCTCCATAGATGTGCTCCCCGAAGAGCGGCTAGAGATGCAAGCGATGATGCGTGAAATTGTCTATGATGAATTCGCGGAAATGGACGCGATGGCCCTGGAACACCATTTGAGCGAGGACGCCGATTGGTCCCGCAAGTCCTTGCGCCACAATTTCCTGAGGGAGATGGCGAGGTTCTTGTTCCGCTGGCTTCCCCTGAAGCAGGGCCTGGGGCTGACGTGGGATGAGGTGTGCGAGAAGTGGCTGCGCGAGGACCTGGTCTGGGGAACGCAGGGATTCTTGTACCGCTGCCGTACCCAACGCATCATTCCCCGTGAGTATTGCTACCACGCCGAAACCTCGAATGCGGAGGGGAGGGTAGAAGGGAATCTTATCTGTTCCCGCTACATGAACATAAGATTCGGCGGCCCGGGCCTATTTTGACAAAGATCACCTATCCCCGGACCCCTACTTCTCAACAGAGCAAGACCCCCGGTACAAGAGAGAGCGAGACATCATAACAGAGTACGAACACTTCCTAACTTACCTGTACTTCCATTTCTGTGCGCGGTACTCCCAGACCACCATGAGCAGGGACGACTATTTCGATACCGGTCTGAGCTTTAAAGAAAGTAAGTTCCAGGTGAGGCAGTACCACGAGAACGCTATCAAGAATTTACTCCCCCATGTAACGAACCAAATCCTGAAAGAACAGTTTGACCTTCTGTTGCCTATCTGGGGCTGCTATACCCTCCTGGTATGGAATCAACTCTACGACTACTCGGAGTTTGAGTTGTACGACTACGTCCAGGAATTGCGGACCAAGTCCTGGCAAAGCGAACGGTTGTTCCGTCTCGCCTACCACTTCGGCTACAGTATGGTCACCTCGAGTATGCTCCATCGTCAAGCTCATGCTTGTGACATTTCTGTGACGAAGGGGGATGCCCAACTGAACTCTGCGCAGAACCATTTCAATGCCTTGAGGGGTCACTTGAACACAGCCCTAGCGAAGTACTAAGTGGAAGTGAAGAAAGAGGAGGAAGACGAAGAAAAAGAAGAAAAAGTTTCCGAAAAGAGGGTGGCCGAGATGATCGAGAATGACGACGACGACGACGAAGCCATGGAGGAAGACGACACCGCTATGAACGAGAAGAGAGAGAAGAGGGAGAAGAGGAATAAAGAAGAGGAGGAGGCCGAAGAGAGGTTGGCCGAGAAGAGAAAGATGAAGAGGCCAAAAGAAGATCTGTCTTGGTTCGTGACGGCCGTGCGTTACTTTGTGGACCGGTTGACCTTCCATATGCTGCAGATGCGTGGGGTTACCTATTTTAAACCTCATTTTACGATGATGCATGGAAGCAGAGCCTCCCTGGACGACTTGTTCATGGAAACAGAACCAGGGAGGGCGACTTGGCTAGTGATCATGGAAACCACCTTCCGTGCGCATGTCCAAGGAACCTACCACGCTATGCAGAAGGAGTTGGTCGCGACCCTGATCACCCATTTGTTCCAGAAACGAGAGTACGCGGTCGAGGACAATACCTTCTACAACAAAGTGAGACGTTTTGGCATGCATTACATCACTCAAATTCACGACATGTACCCCTCGCAAACAATGGAAACCCTGGTGAGAGAGACGAACAAAGTAGCGGATGGACTCTTCCCTTACCTCAACACTGTGGCCCACAGTTTTGCGTGTGACCTATTCGAGGAGGGGGAAGAAGACAAGAATAAGAAGTTGACAAGACTGTTCGCGCCAGGGCTGTTGGAGAAGGCCTTGAAGAAGGTCCACTTGGATCTAAAACATGGGATCTGCATGATCAAGCAATCGGCCGTCGTTTTCACAAACCCTCCTACCTACACCTACAAATTGTATGAAGACAGTGGCAGGAGGGTCACCTACAAGAGCAAGTACCCTACGGCGCGGACCACGGCCAACAAGAATAAAAGAAAGAAAAAACAGACTCCCCCTCTCATTCCCTCAACGCCCGTCAAGCGTGCACGTGTCGAGAGGGATATCTTTGACGACGATTATTGAAAACCATGGCGACGGTAGCAGGAATGGGCAAACCGCCCCTGCCGCACATGTTGGGCGGCTACAACACCCATTTGGATTTTTTCGGAAAGGAATTGGCCCAAGCGGTCGAAGAAAGAGGCTATTGGTCGGAGCACGCCCCTAAATCGGCCCTCTTGCCCGGGGCGCCCGTGGAATTTTACCTCCCGGCCAGTCCCTATTACACCGTGTTGCCTAGAAAATACTTCAAAGTGACGGTCAACATCGTTAAATCCGATGGAGGGTATTTGGCGGTCGATTTGAACTTGGGTCCAGTCAACAATTGGTTTCATTCCCTGTGGTCGCAAATAGATATGGCCTTGAACGGGGAATGGATGACCATGAGCACCAAAACCTACCCCTACAAAGCCTACTTCAACACCCTGCTCAACTTTACCCCAGACGCGAAGAAATCCTACCTGACCTCGGGACTGTACTACGAAGACATGGCCGATTCCATGGATATTTTCAACATGGCCGGGACCAACCTAGGGTTGAAGGCGCGGGCGGCCTACGTTGCGGACAGCAAAGTGGTGGAACTGACCGTGATGTTTTACATTGACGCAGCCTTCTCCAACAAACTGCTCCTCAACGGAGTGCCCCTAGAATTCCGGCTCACCCCTTCCAGCAACGCCTTCGCCCTCATGGGGGACAGTGCGGCGGCGGAAGCGGCTCCCGCCAAAATCGTGCTGAAGCGGGTCACCTTCTTCCGCCGCGTCAGCGTCTGCAACAAGGAATTCATAAAGAACACCGAAGTGAAACTCGTGTCCCAGCCCGTCCTCTACCCTTACAACAGCGAAGAAGAACGGATGTTCACCATTTCCCAGGGGGACACCACCGTTGAGAAAACAGATTTCCTGGGCGGGCGCATACCCCGACGCATGCGTATTGCCTTGGTGGAGAGTCTCGGAAGTTTGGGAAATCTGAAAAAGAACCCTTTCCATTTCCAAAGGTTTGGGATGACCTGCGCGACGGTCACGGTGGATGGCACCCCACCACCTTCTCCCGCCTCGAATTTGCGAATGGAAAAACCCTGGACGGTTACAATACCTTGTTCCTGGCTCAAGGCGCCATGAGCTCCAACCATGGGATTGACATTACGCGTACCGATTGGGACAAGGGGTACGCCATCCTGTGTTTTGACTTCACCCCAGACGGCAGTGGCAATGCCTCTCACATGAACATACAACAGTACGGGACGGTGGGTATCCGACTTCAGTTTGAGGCAGGCGTCACCCAGACCCTATCGGTGTACGTGAACTGCGAGTTTGACGCCGCGTACGAAATCAACAGCAGCCGAGAAGTGAAAAAGTTGTAAGCAGGGGGGATGACCACCTACACGTCGCAATTGACGGTCTTGGCACGTCACGATTGGTGGCTCCACGCCTCGTTTCGGGGCGTGTTTCCCATGGACCTACGGCCCCGGCGCGTGACCCGCCCCGCCTCTTTCATTCTCAATACCGACAACGCCGACGGGCCAGGAACCCATTGGTTGGCCTTTTATTTTCCGCGTCAAGGCCTGAATGAATTCTTCGACAGTTATGGCTTTCCCGCCTCTTATTACGGGTTGCAAGAGTACGTGCGGCAGGGGGCGGCCCAGCATGGGGAAAACAATGTGATGTTGCAAGGGAACCAGTCCAAAGTGTGCGGCAGTTATTGCCTGTACTACCTCCTGCACCGAGCTCACGGACGGTCCATGGCGGCGGTGCTGCAAGAACTCCAGTGGTGGAAGACCAAAGCCGCCCGGGACCGGTACCTCCAAGTCTGGCAACGCCAGTACCAGCGCCGGAGTATGGCGCGGTATCAGCGGCAAGGCAGATCCCTCCACGACCAATGTGTCATCAGTTTGAGAGAAAATTAAAAAATTAAAAAAACAAGGAAACCCACCTCAATGTCTTGTTATTCTTGGGAAGGGGTGAGGTGCGATGGACGTCCGTTTCCAAGCGCCCTGCAATATCTTGATCACGGGGCAGAGTCAATCGGGAAAAACGGTGTTCACCGAAAGACTCTTGCACCATGTGAAATCCCATTTTACCCACCCTCCCCTCACGATCGTGTACTGCTATGGCAGTGCCTGGCAACCCCGTTTCACGACCCTACAAAAACAATTGGGGGTAAAATTTGTGGCGAGACTTCCCGACGACCCGTACGCCCCCTTTCGTGGCCAACCGGGGCTCTTGATCCTGGACGATTTGATGAAAGAAGGCTCCAAGGATGAGCGGGTGGTGGACCTGTTCACCAAAGGCTCGCACCACCACAACATTTCGGTGCTGTACCTGACCCAGAACATTTTCCCCCCAGGCAAGTACGCGCGCACCATTTCCATCAACGCTCACTACCTGGTCGCTTTTAAAAACGCTCGGGATTCGTTGCAAGTCCGGAAATTGGCCGAGCAGGCCTTTCCTGGGCAAGTGCCGGCGGTGATGCGGGTGTTCAGGATCCATTTTGCGAGCGCCCGCAGCCCGGTGTTGAACACGATCTTCTCCCACTCCAGTAAGATACCCGTGGCCAGCCGGTAACTCTCTCGTCTGTGTTGCAGCCGGGGGGTCATCCGCTCGCCTCTTGCTTCATCTTGAGAAACGTGTTGACGTAGTCAGTGAACAACCCCTTGGTGTTGGTGGTGGGGTCGTATTGTTGCGACTGGGAGTAATGCCACACACGGTAGACTACCATTACCCGGTAGCCGTGCTGCAGGGCCGCGTGGAGCTCGTGGCTCACCCAAGTGCCTGTCAACGCGCAGGCCTCGTCGTTGTGCGTGCAGGGGTTCTGGTTTTTTTCTTCCGCGCAGATCCGGCAAAGGGTAAATAGGAGTTTTTCGCCCATGTGCGTGGGGAGGACTGGAAAAAACAAGAAGTGTGGCGGTGCGATCTTAAGGTGGATCAGTCCCTCGTAGGGCAGTGTGGGATCCCAATTCTCGGTGAGAATTTCCGGATGGCTCAGAGGGAACCGTTGCGTCTTTTGGACCCAGGGGTACAGGAAACACACGTCCAGCGCTTCAATCCACTCTCCTTCTTGGGCTTCCAGTACGTCTTGATACCGTTGGTGCGACCCCCAAAGAAGGCCTTCTTGGGATCGAGGGGAAGCTGGGCTTGAGGGATGGGCGCTAGGGATTCGATGGTAGGGTCCAAGGCCATGGCCGATCGGATTTCTCACTCTCTGGTCTGGATCACACGGTACCCTTGCCGGGACCCTCCCGGGTCCTGTCGGCCAATGTACAGTGGAGGAGGGGGTGGACTTTCTCTTGGTGGGTACAGCGGTTGCATCCGTGCCAGAAGCAGCCGTCGATTTCGTCCTGTTGGCTCTGTTGGGTATAAATACACCCCTCACAGTTCCGTCCACACATCATGACGTAGAGCGTTTTGTACAAAGCCCACCCGGCTTTTGTAGTACCCTCATCCCGGTTATCCGGCATGTCCCCCAAATATGGGTCTTCTTGACTCCCAGGCATTACACCGCTTGTCCCTGGTTGTTGTTGTTCCAGGGTGTTCAGGACGCTGTCGGGATGCTTATAGGGGGTGGGGGTGGCGGGGGTCCCCCGATCATTGTACCAGTAGAGGGTCCGGAGGGTTCCAGGGGGTCCTTGCCGGGCTCAACGTAGTCCCCAGGGGAGGCCCCTGGGGTATCTCCGCGGGCGGACCCTTAAGGGGCATAGTGGCGGTGGGACTGGTCCGAGCGACGGGTGGCGGACCTCGGGGGGCCTGTGGTGTCCATGGCGACTTTGCAATCATTTGAAGAAATACTTAAAGTGCTACTGAAGCGAAATTTCATCATCAAAGTTAAGATCTCACTTGAAAGGCCTTTCGAAATGATGAAGAATAGCATTTCCTGTTTGTCAATATCTCATCTCGTTCCAGAGATATTCAGGTTTTTTAATATGCAAATTAGATGGTCTTTGACGTCATAAGGTTGACACAGCCATGAAGACAAATCACAAAATGAAGAATATCTCTGCAAATAGTGGGTAAAAACAATTGACACTTTTCACACATATGGTACGAAGGAAAATACACGTCATTATGCAAATTAAGATGTTACCATGGTAACACTCTAGGCCCCAGGCTCCTTCAATGAGGAAACTAATTTTCCTAATTTCTACTTTGCCAAACAATGTTTTTCTACTGTTGGCATACCAGAAGGTTTGGAACAGTGTAGGCATTGTATGTGAGTGGCTTAAAGTAAATTATTTTCTGTAACAGAGTTAAAAACTACAATTTTATGTTCAAGGTGAAAGGAGCCTGGGGCCAAGAGTGTTTCCCATGGCAACATCATGATTTCCACAGTGGTGTGTATTTTCCTTAGTACCACACATGTGCAAAGTTTCAATTGTTTCTACCCACTATTTGCAGAGATATTCTTCATTTTGTGATTGTTTTAATGGCTGTGTCAACCTTATAACGTCACAGTTAATCTAATTTGCATATTCCAAAAACCTTAATATCTCTGGAACGAGATGAGATATTGACAAACAGAAAATGCTATTCTTCCTCATTTCGAAAGGACTTTCAAGTGAGATCTTACTTTTAATGATGAAATTTCGCTTCAGTAGCACTTTAACATGTTGACTAAAATGATTTTTTCTTAACTAACAACTCGCAAACAGTGTATTTTCTCTATAAATCGATGTTGTTGTGATAGAAAGACGCCATGGAGAATAATGCATTAATGAGATGACGTCAACCCAGGGATCGACCCAGGCTTTTGTTTACGCGGTCATGGGTCAGGAAAGGTCACAATTTCACGATTTCAAACAAACGTAGAACATAGAGTATTCTCTGTAAACCAAAACTTTCTTCACAGAAGTACTCAAAGCTTGATGTAGAATCGATATTTATGATAACAAAATAAACGTTAGGTGCACTTTAAGCAACTAAAGGTTTTGAGATAACCTTGGAAATGGTTGTCTGTCGATGGCAGATTATTCAGGCAATTTATTTACTTGTGCACTAATATCACACGGCTCTAGCTAGGAGTCAGATTATTAAACTACAATTTCATATACCGTAAAGATTCGATTAAGCGCCCGGGGGTCGGGGGTCGATTTTTGAGGGTCGAGCTTATTCGAGAGGGGGCGCCTATTCGAGAGGGGATGCTTAATCAAATCTTTACGGTACTCTACTGCTTGCAGCACTTCACTTTTGTTAGAAACCTCTAGTTTTAATACATAACACTACGGGCAAACTGCAAGTCTCCTGTGCATACATCAGTGACCTCTATACGTACATCATTATAAGAATTCGTACAACAGATATTCTTGTTTAGTACTGAACATGACCTCAAAATAAATTAAATTGGATTTGTGATGCTTGAATGGATTTCCTTATTCTCCTTTACGTATAACCAAGATAGATTTAAACAACAATCAACGAAACCGAAATTATAAAGCCATCTTTTGCCACCATTTTGAAAACACAGGAAGCCCACTTTAAATACAGGAAGGCCCAGGGTGAAGCTAGACGAATCAAATTTTTGTTCAAACCACCACCTCATGACCAAACATTGAAATTCTGACAAACTGAGTTTGATGTTTATTAATTTTGATACTAAGCACCCAATAACTTAAGCAACGCAAAAATAAGACATTTAAAGGTCTAGGATCGTTCTATCTGTAGCTGGGCTTCCTGTGTTTTCAAAATGGCAGCAAGATTTGAGCTCTGTTTTAAAATGATTTTATTCATTAGGTGTTCGGTTTCAAATTTGTTATCCGTGAATGGGAGTAAGGAAATCCATTCAAGCATCACAAATCTGATTTAATTTACTTTGAGGTCATGATCAATACTCGAATCCGATCCGTGATCAGCAGTCAAATTGTTAATAGCACGGAACAAACTTTTGAAATCTCAAGGAAATGCAGCAAGGAAGTTACGTGGTGCTAGGGACTGGGGGTCAGTTACCCTGGTCCCAGAGGCTTTCTTCTGTGGGAGAGAAGAGAACGGAGCTGCGAATCGAAGCGGCGATCAAAGAGCCACGAAGCAATGAGAAGGGAAGAGAGAAGAAAGCCTCTGGTAGCCCGCGACCATCGACTGATCGTACCACACCAATAGATTTGAACTAGGACAAGATGTCCCATCCTCCTGATTGGAGGAATATTTAATTACCTTATAGCGTTCTCTGATTGGCTATTGTCTGGTGTCTAGTGTGTTGTAATTGGTTCCTCGTTAATTGATCTAGTGATGTTGATTGGCACCTATCGTTAGCATGATAGTGAGAAATGGTTGCGGGCTAACAGAGGCTTTCTTCTCTCTTCCCTTCTCACCACTGAGCAGCCTGGCTCGCTGATCACCACTTCGCTGCTCGGTTCTTGAAAGCCTATGGGACCAGGGTAGGGGTCAGTGTTTTGTCCTCTCCCAACTTCTTATTTCCTATTGAAACTGAAAGCATGAAAGATAATTAGGGACTGTTCGTTAATTATAGCTAAAGGGGGAGGGGGGCTGGAGTTTTTTAAATAAGCACAACAAAAGATGTATCCCCCCCCCCCCCCACAAAAAATAATAATTTGAATTCTTAAAAACATACCCCCCTCCTAAATATGTCCTGTACAAAAATTGTACCCCCTCTGATCCCCTGTAACTGAAATCAAGTCTGCCATCTTTGAAAACCTTCTTAGTGGACGAGTAGACAAGGGACTGGGCTAGGAAATTCTCCACAAAAATTTGGGCTTCCTGTGATGCTGCATCTAACAGGGAGCCCAAAATGGCTGCCAATATTGCTCCATTCAAACACAGTTTAATAGAGTTCTCTTGAAAATCTAAAGTTCTTTTTAGTATTGTTGAATAGTTTAAATTCAAACTCACCCTATTACATGAAAACACAAAACCTAAAACTGTACCACACCCATTTTTACCATCAAAATGTGCCCCCACTTTCAACTGATTTTGAAAATTGTCCCCCCCCCCCCACTCTAAACTCCAGCTCCCTTAGCTATAATTAATGAAGTATCTCTTATCTCTCCACTATATGATGCATAATAGACTATTTTTAAACTACTTTTAATTTAATCTATTTACCTGAAGGTAACACAAATGTAGTATCTTAAAGTTTAACTACCATCAGGTCACTTCTGGTGTGGTAATAAGTTATGTGTATTGGTCACTTCTTGTGTGGTTTGGTAATATGAGATTGTTGTTGGGCCATACATTTCCTAAAGTCTTTCATGTGCTGCTGGCATTTACGCCAGTCCTGATGCTTAGAGAAACAGTCCTAAGAATAAAATAAAAATAAACATTTTAATAAGACTGCATAATGCAGTGTTTGAGAGCTCGGCTGCCAGGTAACTCTGGCAACCAAACAGCCCAGCACACTGGGTCACACAAAAGTACACAAAAGGGAGGGATGGGAAGCTGTGAGTGATCACAGCAACTTGCAACTGACTAGCAAAACTCCAAACTACAAGCAATAACAAATAACACAGTCCCAGATGATTTAACCATGCCTAAATTACATTTATTCTCAAATATTTGCTGGTGACATTCCATTATTTTCTCAAAGTTTGGAGTCTTATACTTTCTCCGTTAATTCCCATTTCTCTGGAAATTGTTTGCCGTTTCTAGTCTCTCCAATTTTGAGGAGTGTATGTGTAATATCATAAAGTTATGTTTGTGCTCTGTTGGCTTGCTCAGTTGCTGAATGTCAGTGTTTTCCAATCTTTGCCTTCATTGTGTTGTGTTGACTGCTGATGTTTTAATTTGGTATTTTGTCAGTTGAAAACTCACTTGACCTTGTGAGAATAATTATGATCACACCATGTAGACTAGAGCTGGGGGAAATAAATAGCGATAATAGAGAATTAATACTTCATACATTCTGATGTAATTGCTAATACAGATCATTACCTTGGGCTACCTGTGTATAAACATTCCAACTGTTCAGTTATTTTAATGTACACCAGTGAGCCAAACCTTAAAGTTTATTTAAAACAAAGAAGTACATGCCATTCAAATCTTTCCTACATACATTTGTATTTGTTGGTTGCTAATTTATGAAGTCATAAAGTGGGGATAGGGACGTGGGGACGTCCTTAGGAACACAGTATTTATGACTGCTAAAGCATAAATCAAGTAATTATGTGTGTATTCAATACAACATTTTATCAATAGCTGGTCATTTAGATTAGAAAAAATGTAATCAAGTGTTTTCCCTCACAAACCAACACCCTCTTGGAACAGCCTTGCTTCCTTGCTCCCAGGTGAAAACAAATAATAAACTTAAATGGCCAGAACTCACCAAAATTTAGCCTGCAAAAACAGCTGTCTTCTTTGAGCTCACTTCGTGGCTCCCAAATACTGGGTTAGCAGATTTTCATAAAATGACTGTTTACAGTTTCATTGCATCTCAGCTCAGATGAATGCCTAACAAATTGTCATAATATTCTTCATTTCAAGGGGTTCATGCTGCACATCAAGTCGCTCGATGAAGCTCTATGGCGGTATCAGGGAGCGTGGAAATGAGGCTCTTCCGAGATGGCATCGGTTCACGAGGGAAAACACTTTTGATTACGTTTTTCTAACCAAAATGACCAGCTATTGATAAAACAATGTATTGAATACAGACATAACTCAATTATTTATACTTTAGCAGTCAAAAATAGTTTCTAAGGTCACATCCATGCATCCCCCATCCCAACATCCCTGTCCCCACTTTACGACTACCCCTACCCCCAGGGATGGTAGACCCTGCTCCAACCAGGGGGATTGTAAAAAGCGTGGTGCAAACTTGACGATTTTCCCCAAGGGTGGGGGAATCTTACAAGTCAAAGTCCTCCCCTATCTTGGAACTTCAAACAAAGTCAAGAATTTTACCCTACCCAGGGGCAAAACTTAATTATAATATACATTCAATCCCTTTGTATTCTGCAACATATACCTAACCACTAGTCGGCCTGGGGTGTACCCCTGGAGGAAGCTGCTGATAAATAATATTAATAATATGCTGTTTATTAATTACCTCTTGCAGTATAAACTGATTGAATTACAGGCAATTTACAATTTAGTTTTAAAAACTTAATAATTATATAATAATAAATTGTAAGTGCATTAAACATTCAAATACATAACAGTTACAAAATGAATAACTGGAAACAGCGGGTTGCCACATTTAATTCCCCTGAGAATCGTGTTACATATAGCTTCTCTTATAACATAACATAACAGCAGATCGACCATAGGAATTAACCCTCACACCAAACAAAACTCTAACAAAATTGAAATGATCCAACACCATATTGTTGCAAGATTCATCTTCAGTGACTATTCCAAGTTTAGTCATGTTTCCACCAAGATCGACTAATAGTTTAGGATGGCACTCTTAAGAACACTGTGTAGACTACATAGTCAATCATGTATGTTCTATAAAATACACCAGGGCCACATTGGCATAAGTATCACATAAACGGTACACCTCTTGGTTAGGAAATCCCAGCTTCCAAATGAATTAACATCCTATTTGTCAACTCCAGTGTAACAATGTTGTTTTAAATTTTTTTTTTTACCCCAGATCTATTGTAACTTGGAATAATATCTCCTTTAAAGAAAACTGAAATAGTGTCAAAACTTTAAGACTGCTGCTACGCCTTAATCTATCAATTTACTTGAATGATAATTAGTTTGCAATATTGATTCACTTGCTATAAATTCCCTTCAATGTTTCCACTTAATGTTTAGCTTGTTTCAATCTAGCTAGAATTGAAATTTGCCAAATAGCATGTCTGCATGTGCACCGATTTTAATATATTTCAACATATTTATAAACTGATTTGATTAATGTGTCATAATTAAATTGTAATTTCTTTATATATTCAAAGTTTTAAGCTTGTATTTTGTGCATATAAGTTAGTAAGATACATGTACATGTAAATACATGCGTTGGAGTTCCAGTGACATATTTGGAATAATTTTCATACAAAATTATATTCACACATGTACACTACTAACAAAGTCAGACTTCGAAAACTTGCTGAGTTGCACGATTAGAAGCGCGGAAACTGTGAACCAAACTGATTTTTATAGAGTTAAAACCGAACTAAAAGAAAACCAGATAATAGGATTTCACTTCTCACTTTATATTTAGAAGAAACTTTCTATGGAAGAGTGAAGTGATATATGTGAAAAGCGATGAAAGAGAATCTCTGACTTGACAAGAAAAGTATGGAAGTTAAATCAGCTTCTATAAATAACCTGACAGCAAAGAAGTTGTGTACAAAGGAATGCTTTTCAAATTGTTCTCCTATCATCAGACCTAGATAACTTTCCTCCTCTACGGAGGAAAAGAATGTACATGTACATGTATAAAACTCAAAAAGTGTCGGTGTCAGTTTTGTTGCATTGTGCCATTCTCATGCCCAACAATATCTGATTGAAATCATAGTAAAACCAGTTCAAGCACCATTGTCCCTAACATTGATCAAAGTGGTCTTACAGATTTTTGCAATTGTCTGTATAATTATGTGAACAAAACATGAGTGAACTGTACACAATTATTTTCCCTGCACAAGACTTTTATTAAGACTTTTATTAAGACTTAATTACAATAAAGTCAAATAGTAACAAAAATATTGGGGCAATGGCAGAATACCCTACCCAAGCACTGTACAATATGCTTCTTCAATGGTCCTGTGAACTAATCCAAACCATAGCCCTACATTTAAAAACACCCTAACCATCAACACGGGTGCTCAATAAGTTAGGGTTTTTAGAGCTACATGTATAGTCACTAAATTTAGATCACTGAGCAACAGAAAAATGATTTGTCAATAGTCCTGTGAATTAATGCAAACCCTACCCTTACACTTAAAAACACCCTAACCATCAACAATGGATGCTCACTAATTTAGGATTTTTATGAGCTATAGTCACTAAACTTAGAGCTAGATCACTGAACAACAAAGAAAAATAATGCTTCTTCAATGGTCCTGTGAACTAATCCAATAAAATTTGCAATAAAAATACCTTACTTTGTTTGTATTGTTGATTTCTTTAGTACTTTAGTGTTGTTTTTTATATTGGGTTAAGGTTTGGATTAGTTCACATGATTATTGAGAAGGGTTATAGTCTGTGATGTTTAGTGATTAAGATAAGATAAGCTTTATTTATCCACGTGACATTACTGAGCCTAAAAAGGCTCGTTACAAAAATGTACGTGTATCTACAATAAAAAAACTACAATACATCTACAAAGCATCATTAATAATTAAGGGAACTATGGAAGAATGGTTCAAGAGAAAATTCAAACCGAGTATAATTATAGAAACTACAATAAAAATCTATGATAATAATCCTAAGATAATGTCATGAGCTGGCTAGCACTAGCTAGAGCACTGGATACAAAGGCACTCGTCTTGGCCTAATTTAAGTTTCTTAAGCTTTGCAGCAAAGTTTTTAAGATTAGGAGCCTCCCTTACATGAATAGGTACATGTAGTTTGTTCCAGAGTCGGCATGCAATATACAAAAAAGATCTGTGTTTGAAACTAGTATTGGGGGCCGGCTGAGTAAGTCTACTTCCATTTCCACGGTGATTGTAAAGTACAGTTTTTGATGCTAAACATATTACTTATATAGTTAGGATAACCTTTATAACTAAGTGTAAGAGCTTGTGCACAGTGCCTATGCTTAATAGATTCTAAGTTATACTGTGACAAAATCTGTTCATATCTAATAGACTTACAGTAGGTACATGTATCTTAAAAAGAGTTCTGAGTACATAATAGTTTGTATGCTCTAACTTATCTGATAAGGTATTATTGATTCCTATTAAAAGAGGGCTACAGTAGTCAAAATGAGGGAGGATACATGTATACGCCTTATATAGTTTCAATGCCGTGTCACTATCAATAAAGTTCCTGATTCTACGCAGAGCAGCAATCTTCGCATGAACTTTATTGAGAACTGATTTTATGTATGGGGCAAATGTTAACTTGTTATCGATGTTAACTCCCAGCAGCTTAAGTTCTTCCTTAACCCAGATACCGGTATTACTTGACTTTAAGGCGAGCAGGTGGATTTACCAATGATCATGGCCTGTGTCTTTAAGTGGCATTGATAGTAAGGTAGTTGTCATCAAGCCACTGTGATAAGCGTGACAAGTGATTTAGTCCTAAACACCCTAAATTAGTGACTAGCTCTAAACACCCTAAAATTATTAGACTACATGTAGCTCTAAACACCCAAATAAGTGACTAGCTCTAAACAACCTAAATTAGTAAGCAGCCGTTGTTTATGGTTAGTGATATGTAAGCTACAAGTGGTACCCCTGTGTAAAATGCACGCGCATGCCACATGCTATTCTTGGAATTAGTTGTCTCTCTCGGGTTCCGCCATAATTATTGTTTAGTAGTTTAGTTTGAAGACATAACGACTGGCGACGAGGACGGTGATGACAAGCTATATTGGAACCCTCGAAGCTTTTAATGAAGCAGTAGAAGACTGGCCGAGCTATGTGGAGTGTGTGGAGCAGTTTTTTATCGCAAATGGGGTGGAAAAAGGAAAGAAAGTTCCAGCGCTGTTGAGTGTTATCGAAGGAAAAACATACAAGCTGCTGCAAAACCTATCGGCAACCGTGAAGCCGGCAGAGCGATCCTTCGAAGAATTTGTTCAAATACTGCAGGCACACCTTTCTCCCAAGCTGCTAACTATCACAGATACATGTAGGTTCCGATTTCACAAGCGAGATCAACTTCAAGGTGAGAGTATCAGTACTTATGTAGCGAACCTCAAACATTTATCAGAACACTGTAATTTTGGGGTGAGTTTGAACGATTCTTTACGAGACAGACTTGTCTGTGGATTGAACACTGAGAGCATTCAAAAGCGACTGCTCACTGAAGCCAATCTGACCTTTGCAAAAGCCCTAGAAATAGCAATTGCTATGGAAACAGCTGCCAGAGATGCGACTGAACTACGAAACAGACCCTCGACTGTTTCGGTGAATTCATTCGATGCAAAATCGAATGCTAGATCTTCAAGCTCAACCCCCCATAAGTGTTTCTGTTGTGGGAAAGACCATTCTCCACAGAGATGTAAATTAAAGAATGAATTTTGCCATAAGTGTCAAAAGAAAGGCCATATACAAAGAGTGTGCCTTTCAGGGGACAAATCACAAGTCGAGAAGGATGGAAATGCCCAAGGAAAGAAGAAGGGAAAGGGCATGCAAGTTTTCGAAGATGAAGATAGCGATAGTGATGAGTATATAGAAAGCCTAGAGCTAAAAAATATGGGGGCAAAGGCTGGTGGGATTATCTGGGTCAGGCCTGAAATCCAAGGGAAAGAATTAAAGATGGAATTTGATACGGGATCAGTTATTCCGTACAAACAATTTAAGGAACTTTTCAGGGATTTTAAATTGGAGGAAACCCACATTACCGTACATTGAAAACATACACCGGAGAGAAGGTTGATGTTAAGCTTAATGGCCAGCAAAAGAAGCCAAATCTGTATATAGTAAAAACAACCGGTCCAGCACTGTTTGGACATGACTGGCTCTCCGCAATCAAGCTGGATTGGGGAGAAATTAATGCCCTTAAGTTTAGCCAATCTCCAACAGGAAGCACTTCTAGGAGGCTTGATAAACTGCTTAAAGTGCCTATGAAGCTTATTTTTTTATTTTAGATATCAATTCTACATCAAGTGAATAGTAGAATGGTACAATATATCTTGCTTTGAATGCTGTGTCGCTGAGTTAAGGAGGTTTTAATATCCAAAATGCTAATTACGTGACGTCAGGGGAGGCATAAATTATTATACATTTTTTTTTGTTACAATTAAACAAATTTTAAAAATTGTCAGTGTTATACTCATGATTGAAATAAAGTAATATTAGAATTATTTTTTTTTATATCAGTAGAAACGCCCATTCACAACCACTAAGAAGTGATTACAGATGCCTCCCCTGACGTCATGTAATTAGCATTTTGGATATTAAAACCTCCTTAACTCAGCGGCACAGCATTCAAAGCAAGATATATTGTACCATTCTACTATTCACTTGATGTAGAATTGATATCTAAAATAAAAAAATAAGCTTCATAGGCACTTTAAGGACTATGAGTCTATTTTTGAGGACGGGATTGGCACCTTGAAGGGAAGTAAGGCTAACCTTACAGTTGAAGAGAATAGGCAGCCACGTTTTCACAAGGCACGACAAGTTCCCTATGCACTATGCCCGAAAGTTGAAGCAGAGCTAGAACGCTTGCAGAAAGAGGGTATTCTATTTAAGGTAGAATGGAGCGAGTGGGCCACACCCATAGTGCCAGTCGTTAAGAAAAACGGAATGGTGCGCATATGCAGGGATTTTAAGATTACAGTAAACCCTGTACTCCTTGCAGAACAGTATCCTCTGCCGCGCATTGAGGATATTTTTGCTAACCTTGCAGGCGGTCAGCGGTTTAGTAAACTCGATTTGCACCAAGCTTATCATCAGATGGAAGTATCGGAAGATAAAAAAAACACCTTACCATTAATATGCATAAGGGTGTTTCAATACAACAGATTAGTGTTCGGGGTAACCTCAGCCCCGCGATTTGGCAGTGCACCATGGACCAGGTATTACAGAGAATACCTGGCACACAATGCATGCTGGATGACATGATCATCACAGGCAGGACGGATGAAGAACATTTAGAAAACCTAGAGAAAGTTCTCAGTCGCCTACAGGAGACAGGATTAAGAGCTAATTGTGAGAAGTGCGAATTATTTAAGGAGATGATTCAGTTTTGTGGGCATGAGATAAATAGCAATGGGCTACACAAAACCCAAGAGAAGGTGGATGCAGTAGTTAATGCACCCAGACCAGACAGTGTGTCTCAGGTTTGCTCATTTCTTGGCTTGGTTGGTTATTACAGCAAGTTTCTGCCAAGCTTCACCCACTGCACCAACTGCTGGAGCAGGATAAGGAATGGCAGTGGACTGAGCAGTGTGAGCAGGCTTTCAATGAGGCTAAGCATTTGATAACGTACATCAGAACAAGTTCTCACACACCATGACCCTGCTCTACCCGTGAAGTTAGCATGTGATGCCTCACCGACAGGCATTGGGGTGGTGCTATCGCACACCATGTCGGATGGAAGTGAACGACCGATCGCTTTTGCTTCACGCTCGCTTACCAAGGCGGAGCGCAAGTATGCCCAAATTGATAAAGAAGCTTTGTCAATTGTGTGGGGAGTTAAGAAATTCCACACATTTCTGTTTGGAAGACAGTTCACTCATTACTGACCACAAACCCCTAACATCCATATTCCACCCAGAGAAGGGGATACCAGCTATGACGGCAGCACGTCTTCAATGTTATGCTTTGTTTCTGGCTGGTTTTGAGTACAACATTGAATACAAGAGTACCACAAGACACTGCAATGCTGACGGATTGTCACACCTTCCAGTACAGAAGAAAGAGGAGGGGGACACAGATATTGATGCTGTTAGCCTGCTTGCCGGCTCCTGTAATTTTTTTCGGTCGTTTCTTTTCGGATTGGGTCACCTGTGGCACGCGGTCAAAATGGGGCGAGGACAAAAATGAAGGGAGGGGGAGGGAAAAGGAGGGGAAGAAAGGAGAGCCTGCACGAATGCCATTGTTTTCGGAGTATTTACCGTTCGTCCACGAACGGAAAATTCCCATTGGCTAGAATGTGACAGGTGTCAAGTTTTACATTAAGCACATGCGAAACCGAATCCCGCGTGACATATGTAGTTACATCAGTCGTAACACAAACAGAGACATTTCCATTCGGCTGAAGTATTACTACTTTCACACTGGTCTCCTTCGTTTCTGTAACGACATCAATACTTAAATGTTGAGTGAGCACTTTTATCGGCACTTTACTCCTGTTGAACTTGAAACAAATACTTTCTCAACGACCGCGAAGAAGTCGTTTTTATTGGTAAATATTCAGACCGTGGTTGTTTTCTTGCCAACGGGCTTCGATCGGGTGTCAAAACTGTTGTTGGTAGCTGGCGTTTGCTTCGAATGGCTTCAGGACTAGGACTACTGCAGCTTTCTCCAGCTCCACTTACAAAGTTTTTCACGTAAAAGTACAAATCATTGAGAATTCTAATCTTCCTCCCACAGGGATTACAAACTCGACTCGATAAACCAGGAGAATTGACAGCACGACTTCCTTCACGTTTGCATTTGGAAAGAATAAAAAGATTAACCGTAGAAATAACTCCAGAACAACCTGGATTTCCGTACCTAACCTTGAATCAACACTTGCAAAGGCGACAAAAATCATCCACGGATGTTTCGACCTCTCTTACTGGTAATTACTTTCTTTGGGGTTTCTTCTTGGTCCATATACACCTTTTGTGTTATGATTAATACTGCAACAATTTTGAACGTGGAGCGCTGAACCGGAGCACTGTCATTTTGAATCGTGTTGACATTAAGCGCGATTTTCATTGGCCATTTTTTTACACTTGGAGCGTGACGGGCTGTCAAGCGTGGAGGGGCGTAATTCTCAAAACAATGGCATTTGTGCAGGCTCTCCTTTCTTCCCCTCCTTTCCCCTCCCCCTCCCTTCATTTTTGTCCTCGCCCCATTTTGACCGCATGCCACAGGTGACCCAATCCGAAAAGAAACGACCGAAAAAAATTACAGGAGAGCCAGCAAGCAGGCTATGATGCTGTTGAAGCTTTTCACATGTCCTAGTTCGACCCGCTACCTGTAACCAGTGAGTCGGTGGCGAAAGAAACACAGCGTGACCCCAACCTAGCAAGGATCTACGAATCTATAGTCATTGACAGGTTGGACAGAACGAGAAGAAGGTTGCAAACCGTAACATGATCGCAGGAACAAGCTAACAGTCCACCAAGGGTGTATCCTGTGGGGCATCAGAGTAGTTATATCTAGTAAGCTCCAAGATCGTGTGCTAGAAGAATTGCATGATGGTCATCTAGGGATAGTGAAAATGAAGGCCCTGGCCAGAAGTTATGTGTGGTGGCCAGGCATCAACCATCAACTTGAAGAGTTAGCAAGAGCATGTAGTGGCTGTCAGCGAGAACAGAAGATGCCGAGCACAGCTCCGTTACATCCATGGGAATGGGCGACGGCACCCTGGCAACACATACACATTGACTATGCTGGTCCATATCGAGACTCAATGTTCTTGGTGGTCGTTGATGCACATAGTAAGTGGCAAGAGGTAATTCCCATGAAATCAACCACATCTTCGAAGACCATTGAAGTGCTGAGGAACCACTTTGCGAGATATGGTATTCCAGAACAGATTGTTAGTGATAACGGAACGCAATTCGTTTCAGACAAATTCCAGTCATTCACCAAGAGGAATGGAATCAAACATATCAAATCTGCACCATACCACCCAGCAACCAATGGCCTGGTGGAAAGATTTGTGCAAACTTTTAAGCAAGCATTACGCTCCATGAAAGAAAGTTCTAAGTCGCTGATGGAGAAGCTAGCAAATTTCCTAATTGCGTACAGGAACACTCCACATTCCACTACAGGGGAGAGCCCAGCAATGTTGATGTTAGGAAGACGACTTTACACTCGCCTGGATCTGGTGAAACCAAACTTCAACAAGAAAATGGTGAACAGACAGAGTGTGCAGTCAACAATGGCAACAGGCAGCCAAGTACGACAGTTGCAGATCGGGGTTTCATTTATGACACGTGACTACCGGGGGAACATGAAGTGGCGACCTGGGCTAGTTGTCGAACGAGACGGTCCACTTATGTATAAGGTTCAGGTAGTACCTGTCGTCTAGCATCGACACATTGATCAGTTACTATCGACCAGTTCAGTACACACCGCAGTGAAACAAGAGACCACTGATCTCCAAGAGGAGTTACCAGTACCAGAGATCACCACAAAGACAGATGTACTAGTGACTCCGACAAAGGCTCTTTTTGCTGCACCTGTAACAACTGAACCAGTTACTGTACCTCTACCCTGCCTGAACCAATGTTGTCAAGCCCATTGAAGGCTGCAATTCCTAATCCGGATGCTCAAGAGAGACGCTATCCAGACCGTGTTAGGAGAGCACCTCAGAAGTTAAACATTTAACCACATGGAACATTATTGAACGTTGTTATTTTATTGTTGACTTTATATTTTGTGTAGAGGTGATATGTAAGCTACAAGTGGTATCCCTGTGTAATATGCGTGCGCATGCCGCATGCTTTTCTTGGAATTAGTTGTCTCTCTCGGGTTCCGCCATATTGTTTAGTTCGAAGACAACAGTTAGGGTGTTTTTAAATGTAGGGGTAGGTTTGGATTAGTACACAGGACCATTGAAGAAGCATATTTGCCTGTTGTTTATTGACTTTATAAGCCCTAAAAACCCGAAATTAGTGATAATATAGCTCTAAACACCCTAAATTAGTAAGCACCCGTTGTCGACAGTTAGGGTGTTTTTAAATGTATAGGGGTAGGGTTTGTATTAGTTCATATAGGACCATTGATTTGAAGAAGCATATACAGTGTTTGGGTAGGGTTACTCGTTGACTTTATTGTACTTAAAGGGAACCTCGGCTGAAAAACAATGTTTGCTCTCAAGTGTTTGTTATGGATGCCTAAGTCTGTTTCTGTGTTTGTATCCAGTAAATTGTACACTAGATGTCATTTATAATGCAACGATTTTCCTGTCGATAAAACTCATTTGAATTTCCTGCGCGCCGCCATCTTGAATTTGATGACGTCACAGTGTTGCCTTATTGTCAGAAAACAATAGCTCAAGGTTCCCTTTAATGAAAAAAGATCCACTTTTATCAATGTTACTGGGACAATAGTGCTTGCCACTGAATTGTTTTTTTTGTTGGACATGAGAACAGCACAATGCAAGAAAATTGACACTGACAGTTGATAACTTTTTGAGGTTACATTTATAAATCACTGTAAATACCTGCCTAAGACTGTTCACTCAGTCATGGCCATTTTTTGAATTTTTTCTTCTCCTCCTTGCGCTATATAATTCTCCAGATTGGATGACAGGAGAACATTTTGAAAATCATGCCTTTCTGTCAACTTTGTTGCTGTCAGTGTAGATGCTGGTTTACTTCCATAATTTTCTTGTCAAACAAAGTATTTTGCTCCAACTCGACTCTCGAGTCTCAAGTTCTGCAGTCTATAAACAGTGTGCTGGAGATTATCTTCTTTCATTGCTTTTTCCAGATATCGCTTTACTCTTCCAGAGAAACTTTCTTCTAAATATAAAGTGAGAGGTGAAATCCTATTCTCTGGCTTTCTTTTGGTGCTTTTGATATTTTTTTGTGACTATCAATTGGTCATCGATTGACCGATACTAATCGATATCAATTACCGTAAACACCTGTGTATAAGCCGCACCCGTAGATAAGCTGCACCCCAAGTTTTGAAGCTTGAATTTAGGAAAAAAACTTTTTTGAAAAATACAAAAAATAATTAGAAAATCTTTTGTCCGAGTTCATAAACGCTTGTACTAGATGCAAAACTTCTTTCAAAAAAAGAATAATCTTTTGTTGGAGTAAATACATAATCGCAACTTTAATTCGATCGAATATGGTTCAACTTGCCTTGTCATTTCTTGTGTATATTTTAACCTGCAGTCTTTAAATCACTCCAGAATTTGTCCGCTTTTATTCTCCCATTAACTAACAACAATTCCAAGGAATCGCTTTCCTTTAATCGCTAGAGCAAGAAAGGTTTTCTGGCGAAACTAACCGCCATCTTGGATTTTCACTAACTAGTGCCAATCTCCCACGTGTAAAATTGCGAAGAATGCCTGGTCAGTGTGTTTTGGAAGGTAAATAAGCTTAATCACGTTTAAATATTCACAAAATTCTAATAATTTTTTATATTAGGTCTAAAGTGGGTCTTAGAAGAGTTTTTGCTTTAATTCTTTCAAACTGCATGTTTTTTTTTCAATGATTATACTTAAATTGCTATATTACATGATCGGATGTGATTTAAACCTGATTGTAATATACGCACCGTCGCATAATAAATTAAAGCTTCATACAGGTTCATGATATGTAAATATATGTTATTGTTGGGTCTCCTTTCTAGGTGTTCCCGTAGATAAGCCGCACCCTAGATTTTTAACGAAACTTTTGGGTGAAAAGGTGCGGCTTATCTACGGGTGTTTACGGTAACTAATTTTATCGATCAATATCGATTTATCGATTGGATTTCCGATCATCCATTTAATCGATTGGCTACCCCTGGCATTATGGATGTGCCTAGCCACCTCAGCAGGCATCTCTATTTTTTGAAGAAATCAGATTATGGGCTCCCTGTGGCAGGTGAAGAAAAGAGAGGGAGATTGGAGCCGAGAGAGAAGAGAGAGAGAGATTAAGGTCCTCCAGTCCTCCTCTTCTCTCCCGGATTCACAGGTAACCCAATTCACGATTTAAAAGATGCCTGCGGAGGAGGCTAGGATGTGCCCGGGATGCGGCACAAACAAAACCTGGATCGGATCGGACCGGATCGGATCACATTTACAGTTGAATTATATTTTTCCCGCCACAACAATTACGACCCGTTTCGTTTTCTCCACATTACAGGGGAATCGATCCAGGAGTGTTAACAGTGCGACTGGTCTAGACAGCAAAAGCGCGGAGGTTGTATTCAAACGAGTACTCGAGTTTAGCAGGGCTAGGAAACGGCCAAACAAAAAGGGAACCAGTTCAGGGAAGACAATATTGTGTATTATCCATGATTTTCTCTTTTTTTTGTGTGGAAGAATTAAACTGTTTGGAGCCCTTTCATAGCCTTCAAAAAATGTTTTGGTCGCATTTTTGTGTCAATGAAATCGACACGCCGGACTAAGCTTCATATAATTGAACTACTGACTCGCACCACGAAAGGTTTCACTTGAAATTCGGGGGAAATGCTGGAGGAAATGACTGTCAAAGGGCAAAATATAAAGATAAACATATGTTTATACTTAGCTGTCAAAGCAAAAAAATAAAACGTGATACGAAACGAAACGGGTCGTAATTGTTGTATCGGGAAAAATATAATTCAACCGTAAATGTGATCCGATCCGATCCGATCCGGTCCGATCCGATCCAATCCAATCCGATCCGATCCGCGATCCGATCCGATCCGGTCCGATCCAGGTTTTGTTGGTGCCGCCCGGGATGGGGTATTTCCTTCTTCTTTGGCTCCACTGTGAGGCATTTGAACACCTTGATTGTCCCCCCAAGCCGATATGGCGATAAGGTAAAACTTGTAAAGTGTGAACCGGGCAACATAAGTAGATCTTGTGTGTGAACCGGGCGACGTAAACACAAGCATAAGCTGTGATGATTAATTTAGCACGTAGTGCGGCTGCGTATGTTCACAAGTGTGAACCAGATAAAGATTAAATTATTAAGGACCGGAGGCGGAGAACTATTTATAAACCTTTCTCGCGGTACAAAGCAAGCAAAACAAATACCAAACTCAAATCTTTCATTCACCTGTAATGCAAAATGGTACTCTGCACATCCAGACCTTTTGATTCTGCTATCGTACGGGTCTTCTTCTTCTCCATCTGCTGTGTTATCAGCCATCTTAGCAACTCGTTCCCAGGGGTCTTTACGCGCCTTATCAAAGATGGCGTCGAAACGAGGTTGTGGATAACCTCGTCCCCAGGATCTTCTCGGTCAGATCCAAGATGGCGGCTACCCGAGAGATCGAGAAGACCCTGGTAAAGGCCGAACTATTACGTATTCTGATTGGCTTTTCGATTATGACGCAAGGGTTGTTCTAACAATGCTTTTTATTGGCCAAACGGACTGAGTCCAGAGAGATGAACTCTTAGATTTTTTATACTTCCTTGGATAGTATACACTAATACCCGGAAGGTGCATAAAATAATAAGAAAGCTTAACTGGTGAAGTACAAAGTCAATAAAATAGTGCAAGTGCGGACAATAATAGTTAAATACAGTTCAAAAACTCATGAATAATTAATGAGCATTTTTGTCCAATCAGATGAAGCAAATCAGTCACGTGCATGCTCCTTTATACCTGATAAAATCTCATCATTCTAAAAGGCCCGCGGAGGGATTTGAATTCTGTCCCAGGGGGAAACGGGGTTAAGGGACCAGTCAAAATCAGGAGTTTGGTACCACTTAGGGTATCCACCATCAAACACAGACATTTCTATGTAAAGCAGTACCTTTTAGGGGTCGGGTGTCAATTGAACAAAAAAGCTGTTATCAATTTACATTTTTATTATCTTTTAGGGGTCAAAATAAGCTTGAGCCACGCCCACTTTAGTACCTCTTAGGGGTCAAATTGAAAATGTCCGACGAGCATCCCTACCCCTTTTATATGGGAGTCCCCCCCCCCCCCCCCCCCCCGGGAGTGAAATCAGGTCTACTAAATGGCTCGAAATGGAGTTTACTTGGATAAAGAAACAGTGGAAGGGTATCACAATGCTACCATTTTCCGTTAGCGTTGAAGCGAAGCGATCGAGTTCAGCCGGGTTTAACGGCTTCTCTTGGCTTTAATGCTTTAATGAGTTACTCCTAAATCAGTACAAGACTCCCGGGGGGGGTACTCCTGTTTGTGACGTATTATGTATGTGCCGCCCGGGTGGGTCAGGGTTTTGAGCTCAGTTTGGGCAGGTAGGGTCAGGGTTTTGACCTGATTTGGGCAGATCAGGGTCAGGATTTGAGTATAATTTGGGTGCAGTCAGGGTCGGGGTTCAGTATTTTTTAGGCAGTTCATTTTTTTAGCTACTATGTCAAAAAAAGACCTTCTGTTGCCGCATTTTTATCGCCTGCCCACATGCAAGCACTGAGGTTCCCATACATCGTGACGCCGCTAATTTTATCTATGTACTTCATCTGCTGATTTGTTTACCCAATGCCACGTCCCGACTTGAAATGTTCCGTATTTTGCATGAAATCCCGGTACGCGGTATACCGGCCAGGATATATATCCGACCGTGTTTTGAAAACAATTTAAAGAAGGGGCAATCAGGTTTTTTTTTTCAAAAAGGGGGCAATCAGGGTTTTGGAGCTCGGATTGGGTCAAACAGGGTCAGGGTTAGAGCCTCTTGGCCTCACATACATACCCATTTTTCATGTAAGTACCCCCCCCGGGACAAGACTATACTAGGAGGGCGGTATACTTAGCTTCTACAGCTATGAAATTATACATCAGTGAAAGATTTATAATCAGTAACAATATTACAAACATTACTAAAATAATATATATGCTAGTATACATGTATAATCAGTATAATACTAGCAGTGAGAATTTCAGTGGGACTCCAGGGATGGCAGGGCAATAGACTTAACTTCTTCTAAAGTTACTGGTCTGGTACTAAGAGGCATATTATTCCAAACTACTATTGATCTAGGATAAAAAGAGAACTTATATACGTTTGTAGAACATTGAAGTTGACGGTAAGGCCAGGGATTTGGTAGCCTGGATATGCTTTAGTCATAGCTGTAACTTCCTGGGGAAACTTAATCTGATACCAACCGAAATTAAAGTTTAGTTGCCAGGTTTCGGCCCATTTGCTTAACTTATTTAGGTCTTCCTGTAAAATAATATGGTCTTGATGTGTATTAATTTCTCTATAAATGATACTGTCGTCAGCGAATAAACGAATCTGAGAACTAATATTGTCCGAAATATCCGGATGTATAGTAGGAATAGTACTGGATCCAAGATTGTCCCTTAGGGTACACCAGAGATCACAGATCTTGGTTGGGAGTGGGTACCATTAACAGAGACGACTTGAGAGCGGTTCTGCAGGAATGCTTCGATCCACTTGGCAACAGGACCTCTAATGCCATAATAATTCAGCTTGCCGGACATCAAGCGGATGTGAGTGACAGAGTCAAAGGCTTTGCTGAAGTTGAAACACTGTTGAAACTTACCAGAACACTACCCAGTAATGCACTTCATCTATTGCTCTACCTATACAACGTGTTTTAAGGTTATTTAAAATCGTTTTATTGACAAAATTTGAGCAATCTAAACTACCGTATTTCCTCGATTAAGCGCCCACCCTCGATTAAGCGCCCCCCCCCCCCCCCCCCCTCGATTAAGCGCCCTCCTTGGCAACAAAATTTGAAATAAGTGCTTCCCCTCGATTAAGCGCCCCCCTCCCTTCCCCCAATAAATATGGCACAGCAAGAGAGATGGCATACAACTTGTGTTTTATTACAAAGTTACGGCATGTTCCTATATGTATAGTACCGTATTAAAGTTATGTTTGGCTGATAAGGGAAATTAGTTTCTTTTCTTCCAACTCACAGTCCGTGATTATTAAGTCCATGTGCTTGCATAGCTCTTGTACCCGAAGCAGCTCGTTCTTCAGCCTTCTTCCCATTTCAACGCTTTGGGTAAATGCTGTGAAACAGCCGGGGACGACAAGACCAATTTCCAGTTTCCGTGAGCCATTAAGCGCCCACCCCCCCCCCCCCCCTCGATTAAGCGATTAATCGAGGAACTCTCTGAACTCAGTCCGTTTGGCCAATAAAAAGCATTGTTGGAACAAGCCTTGCGCCATAATCGAAGAGCCAATCAGAATACGTGACAGTTCAGCGTTTACCAGGGTCTTCTCTCTGGTCAACACGGTATCTCCCTTAGATTGACTATTATCATCAATTGTCAAAATCGCTAGAATTGATTATAATCGTCAATTTAACCTCGAGGTTAAAACCAGGCAAGTATAAAGATAAACAATTGTCGAATTCCGAACGGCGGTAGACGCGCTTAGTGTAGTGGCCATGACGTCTGTACTACCAAATACTACACGCAAACGGCTACGAGTTCGAGCCGCCCGAGTAGGAGCGCTCAAAAAAATGTCTTCTCTCGTTTACCTTCCTTTCTTGTTTACCTGTGACCCCTACTCTAGGTGAGTGAAAACCCGTCGTTTACCCGTGAACTCGTCCGATGGTTAGGGTTTGGTTCGTAGTTCGGGTTAGGGTTTGTCTTAGAATGATGATTATAATCAATTCTAGCGATTTTGGCAATTGATGATAACACAGGCAGCCCAAGCTCTGTTTTTGTGTCATTATTGCGAGATTTTGCAGAAATTAATAAAATGTAAGAAATCTATACAGTACTCAAATAAAGGTTACATACCTCTTTACGGTTGTGTTATTGATTGTCCTGTGTACTCCTGGGGTCATTTTAGCCACTTTAACAAGATTTCCAATTCACCGTCTCAGCTGTTATATAACCTTTATTTGAGTACTGTATAGATTTCTTACATTTTATTAATTTCTGCAAAATCTCGCAATAATGACGGTCAGTATAATCAGTATACCGTATTATAGGAAATTAACAATGCACGTTGACAACGCGAAGAAAATTTACGTTACACTAAATTAACGCGAATTTTTCAAAAGTTAGGTTTACATGCATTAAATTAACGCGAATTTTTCGATAAGCATCTTGCTTTATTTACTGCGATTTTCATAATTCTGCAAACTCGCACTTTACATTTCTGAACGCCAAACTGCGTTTTGGCTTCCGTCAATAAAACCTTCCAAGACAAGAAGGAGAGACAGAGGAGTATCAAGATCAATCAAAAGACATTTTGAACTCGATTTTAAACGAAGACGTCCTGTCAGATAGTGACTCTGAAGAGCCAATAGAGGAGTCATGAACTAATAAGGTTTTGTAATGAAATAAAGGTGCTTTAAAATAACAATGTTGTAAAATAGCGTGCATTAAATTTACATCGACATTAATTAAGATACATTAAATTAACGCGAATTTTGTAAAATCGCGTTAATAAAGTGCATTGTTAATTTCCTATAATAAGGTAGTCAGTATAGACTGCAGACGGCTTGGTATATAACGTGTTACAAGATACAATGATACGGAGATACCAAGATACAGTGATACAGTGATACGGTGATACGGTGATACGGTGATACGGTGATACGGTGATACGGCGACACAGTGATACGAAGATCTCAAATTGCCATTAAAATTTTAAAAATGGGGGGAAAATACTTTCCCACAGAAATGTAGTTTTTCTAGCCTGAATTTCAGCCGTCTCCTCCGGTTCGTTCCTCCGAACCGGAGGAGACGGCTGAAATTCAAGCTAAGTTTTGGCAGCAATTTTTCACATACCAAAAACTGTTTTAAAAAAATCAGTACGCAAAAGGAAGTTTTTAACCGGAAGTAAAAAGTTATGTTTGATTGACAGCAAGTCAATTAACACATGACATGTGCTCACTCGCCCGTAACGAAAGCTAGCATAAATTCATGTCTTCCAAAAAGCAAGCAGGGCTAAATGCTCCAGCAGGGCTAAGCTCCAGCAGGATGCCCTTAGCGTGGAAAGAAGCAAAACAAGGCCAAACTGACAATGCATACGACTACGAGCCTCGCAAAACCCGACAAGTTCAGACAGAGTGCCGAGTGGTCCACATCTGAACATAAAGAAGAATTGCTAGGAACCAGCCGAGAGAAGATTTGTTTCCAAGAAAGCTGTAATAGATGGAAACATATTAAAACTCTGAATCGCTTGAAACCAACACCACGATCTCGCTATTTGCCGTGCTGTTTCGCTGTCACTGGCATTTAAGGCCTTTGATTTCTGTGCCCTTCCTTTGTCATTTATAGGTTAGGACCTTTCGTCTTTTCCATTTTCCAAGTCATAAGAAAACTAGAACCGGCTATAAAATATTCTCGATGCGGCGCGTAGCTTTTATCGGAAATCAACATTACATTTTCGGGAAATCTTGGGCTATTTTCTACGCTTTCGATTTTCAACCAAAATAGAGTTTTTAAAAAGCTCTAACTCAAGAAGAATTGATTCGATTTGTCTGATTTTTTTACACAATGTCAATTGATATCTCTGCTGCAAAACGAAAATTTGTTGGGGAATTGGGAAATTCTAAAATGAGAGCTCTTGACGGTGTTTCCCGCATATTTACCCTTATATCTAGTCGGATTTTCACCGAAAGCATGATAAACCAAATCGAATTTTGATAATTCCCCCCTGCACGGTTTTGTAATACGATTCCTCCGAATTGCGACAAAGCAAGCATAAAATATTTTTGGAGTTGGAGCTTCTGGAAGCCATCTCACTAGATCGGAGAAACGGGTCGCAGAAAATTTTCAAAATCCCCCCCTCCCAAAAAAATAACAAAAAACAAAAACGAGCAAGCCGAATTTGCACAGAAAATTATCGAGCGAGACAATTGCAATATCACCCAGAAAAAAAATCAAGCAAGGGCGAAACTTTAAAAAAATCGTGCAAGGTTCTGATGCCAGAAAAAATTCTTGCAGCAACTGAGAAGTCGTCCATTTTCAATTTTCAAATGGTCCGTCCCTAAATCTAGTTGCCAATGAGAATAAAGCTTTCAGCGTTAACTTCGTATTTGTGTTGCAAAAACCTTTCTTCAACAAGGGCAATAAAGTGGTTCAATGTTAAATGCGTAACGTTCAAAAGTTAAAATTAAATAACAAAATAGTCAGACAAAGTAGTCATGCTGAACGATAATACCGTTAAATTAGCGTCACGCCACGGCTGCAAGAGCTCAAGTGACCCATACAACAGTCCGTTTCATACAGAAACCTGTATTTAGCGGGGCCATTTCGCGTCCGCTTAAAAAAAGGAAATTTGATGTTCGTATCACTGTATCACCGTATCACTGTATCACCGTATCACTGTATCACTGTATCTTGGAATCTCCGTAACATTGTATCTTGTAACACGTTATATACCAAGCCACTGCAGACTGGGTATAAAATGCAGACTGCAGACTGCAGACTCGGTATAAAATGCAGACTGGGAAAAATATAAAAAAAATTACCTGAAGACTTTATCTGTTCTTCATTGGGCTCTGTTATGCAATTTCAGCGAGTTCTGTTGAAATTTTACCCCTCGACCTCGATCTCCACAACTGACCACGCTCGAATTTTCATCCAAAATCGATGCCGACCGCAACTAAACCTCAAATAATAGCACAACAGTATCTATTCCAAGAACCTCATGTCATTTAATTGAAATATCCCCCATTTCTGGAGCCTAAATCGAGCAATTTACGCTTGACGACGCTAGTTCCCAAAGTTCACGGTCTCAGAACGTTTACATATATACCTTATTTTGAAACCACTGCTCAAGTAGCCTCCTTTGCAGACGTTTTTAGTTTCGGTCCCATTCTGAGAATGGGACCGAAACTAAAAACGTCTGCAAAGGAGGCTACTGCTCAAGCGAATCGGTTCTATGGTAAAGCGGTTTAGAGCGCGCTCTTTTGATTCCAATGATCGGAGTTCGATTCCCACACCAGCCACAATTTTTTTAAACTTCTTTTTCTCCTTTCTCAGTTTTATTTAATCTTTTCCTGTCTTTTAAGCTATCAGAACCGCCTTCTACACTAAAAACATTGTTGTGTATTGGCTCTCCTCCAACACGGACACTGATGAGAAAGAAATTATATCACAGGTGACCCAATTGCTCTGTAAGTGGCAATATTTACTAGCATTTGAATGGGATTTTTGAATAAAAAGCGACAATACTTACAGCATGTGTTTATTTGTCCATGCCGCTGCGTGTGGTTGTAATTTCAGCGAGTTTTGACCCCAGCAGTTCTGTACACTGGTGTTGACCAGTGTCGTAACGAGGTATATTTTTTCTCTAGTGGTCCCTGTTTTTACTCAGAACTTTGATCTCTGATCCCAATTTTCCAGTAATTTGTGATCCGTGATCCAGCCAAAAATAAATGAGGCCGTTCATATTCTGATATATTGATCCCGATCCCATAACTGATATACGTTGATCCCGATCCCATGCCCTGTGATCCCGATCTCGGGTCTGTGAATCGCTCTCTAACTCCTGGGTGGGGGACCTCCCATATAAAATGGGCGGGGATGCTCGTCGTATCTTTTAGGGGTTAAAATTAAGGGATTTGGTATGGAACGCCAATATTTTTAGCCATCAAGGTATCGTTTAAGAGGGTCTGAATGGGGTTAACTGACTACTGACAAACAGCCTTAAAAATAACTGACAACTGACAAATGACGATATTTTTACTGACAACTGACAACCGAAAAATAACTGACAACTGACAAATTTGGATTTTGTGGGTCAAACTTTGTAAATTTTCTTTAGTAATGATTAACTAGAGCTAACTGACAACTGACAAATGGCCAAAATTTTAACTGACAACTGACATGAAGACCCCCCCCCCCCCCATTCAGACCCTCGTTTAAGGCTGCATGCGCCGGAGAAATAAAAAACGCCGACTATCGCTTGCATGTGACGCCACTCGAGCGAGGGCTGGAATTTGTCTGTATGTTTTAGAAAGTAGGCCATGCCCAGATTGGTCTCTTTTAGGGGTTCAATTACAATTTTCCGACGAGCATCCCCGCCCATTTTACATGGGAGGTCCCCCACCCGGGAGTTAGAGAGCGATTCACTGTGGGATCACAGACCCGAGATCGGGATCACATTCCCTGGTTCCAGAGGTGCTCAGGTACGGATATACGGGTGTCTAGATAACGAAGACCTAGAAAACGAAGACCGAAGATCGAAGACCCTAGATAACGAAGACTCAAAAACGAAGACCCTAGATAACGAAGATCTAAAAACGAAGACCCCCCTAGATAACGAAGATCTAAAAACGAAGACCCTAGATAACGAAGACCAGAAAACGAAGACCCCCCTAGATAACGAAGACCCGAAAAACGAAGACCCTAGATAACGAAGACCCGAAAAACGAAGACCCTAGATAACGAAGACCCGAAAAACGAAGACCCTAGATAACGAAGACCCGAAAAACGAAGATCCTAGATAACGAAGACCCGAAAAACGAAGACCCTAGTTATCTAGGGGGGTCTTCGTTTTCGGGTCTTCGTTATCTAGGGGGGTCTTCGTTTTCGGGTCTTCGTTATCTAGGGTCTTCGTTTTTAGATCTTCGTTATCTAGGGGGGTCTTCGTTTTCGGGTCTTCGTTATCTAGGGTCTTCGTTTTTCGGGTCTTCGTTATCTAGGGTCTTCGTTTTTCGGGTCTTCGTTATCTAGGGTCTTCGTTTTTCGGGTCTTCGTTATTTAGGGGGGTCTTCGTTTTCTGGTCTTCGTTATCTAGGGTCTTCGTTTTTAGATCTTCGTTATCTAGGGGGGTCTTCGTTTTTAGATCTTCGTTATCTAGGGTCTTCGTTTTTGAATCTTCGTTATCTAGGGTCTTCGATCTTCGGTCTTCGTTTTCTAGGTCTTCGTTATCTAGACACCCCGGATATACTGTAATTTCAGCAGGGTAAGAAGGTGTATGTGTGTTTTGTCGACTTTCGTAAAGCGTATGATTCGGTTTGGAGAAATGGATTGTTCTACAAATTAATCGAAATTGGAATTAGCAAGAAATTTCTCGCCATCATTGTTGATATGTATAGACAAATTAAAGCATGTGTCAAAACTGATGATGGTTTGACTAATTTTTTCCAATCACTTGTGGGGGTGAAACAAGGATGTAATTTAAGTCCCAATTTATTTAATATTTTTATAAATGATATACCTGATATTTTCTCTAAAAAATGTGAGCCAGTAGTCTTGGAAAATTTAAGGATAAACTGCCTTATGTATGCAGATGATTTACTATTGTTATCAGAGAGTGAAGAGGGTCTACAATCCTGTTTGGATAAATTACATACGTATAGTCAAAAATGGAAACTCCAAGTGAACTTAAAGAAAACGAAGACTATGCTTTTTAACAAGTCAGGACGAAAAACAGCTATTGCATGTACTTTTGGTGGAACTAATGTGTCCATGACCTCTTCGTACACCTATCTTGGTACTGTTTTGACTCCCTCCGGTTCTTTTAATGCAAATCAGTCACACTTATACAATAAAGGATTAAGGGCTCTGTTCAGTCTGCTGAAAGTTTTTCATCCACGTTTTGGAACTTCTCTGAAAGTCTTCCTGAAATTATATAACGCTTTGATCCGGTCCATTTTGACGTATAATTGTGAAATATGGGGAGCATATACAAAGCGTCATAGTTCAATTATCTCATTTAAAGAGAAATTGTTTTATTCTGAGTTAATTTGCGAGAAGCTTAATCTGAAAATGTATAAAATGTTATTAGGAGTCAATTGCAAGACAACTAACTCAGCTGTAAGGTCTGAACTCGGAGTATTGCCCATGCATGTCTTTATCTACGACGTAGTACTCAAATACTTTGTTCACCTACTTGAACATAACGATAACCCTTTCCTGACGAGCGCCCTAAAAGTCTCTTGTAATTTGAGCAAGAAGGGAGGTTGGTCTTGGTTTAGTCTTGTTTCATACTTACTGAAATTAGGTGATTTCAAATTAAATAACAATCTTGTTATTATACCAAATTTTGATTTCAAATCAATATGTAAGATGGTTACCCGAAAAATAAAACAAATATATAAAGATAGATGGAATGAAGAGAGAGAGGAAATAATCCATGGTCATAAAAACTCGAAATTGGAATTACATGCAGAAGTCAAAAGTGATTACTTTTTTGAGAGTTATCTGAATAAAATACATGATTTTGAAACCCGTAGAGCTGTGACTAAATTGAGATTATCGGCTCATCATTTTCCAATTGAACGTGGTCGTTATTTACGCATACCAAGAGATAAAAGGATTTGTACGGTTTGTGATTCGAATGAAGTTGGCGATGAATTCCACTATCTTCTCAAATGCGGAAATCACAATATAGCACAAGCTCGGACCTTATTCTTGAACAAATTATACGACCAAAATCCTTCCTTCTCTTCATTCGATCTTTCTTCGCTATTTTACTATGTGATCTCAATGAAAGATCAGAATATTATAAAGCTAAGCAGCATCTATATAAAACAAGTTATAGATTTATACGATGAAATTGCAAATTAGCCTATTACATATTTACTTTTTATTATTACTTTATTTGATTTATTTTTCCTCCACTTATGCTTATTGGATGTACACTGATGTACTTTTGTCTCAAAGTGCCAATAAAGATATATTGTATTGTAATGTGCCGCGATCGAAGGAGTTTTGATTCCCGAAGGAGTTTTGTTTTGCAACAAGCCTGCGGCTCGATTTCGGCTTGTCTCGCTTCGCTCGACCGACGATTTCGAGCGCCTCTGGTATCCAGGGTATGGAATCAAAAGAGCGCGCTCTAAACCGCTTTACAATAGAGCCGATTCGCTTGAGCAGTGGTTTCAAAATAAGGTATACCGTATTTACCCGTGTATAAGCCGCACCTTTTCGTTCAAAATCGGGGGTGCGGCTTATCTACGGGAACACCTAGAAAGGAGACCCAACATTAACATATATTTACATACATGTATCATGAACCTGAATGAAGCTTTTATTATGCGACGGTGCGTATATTACAATCAGGTTCAAATCGCATCCGACCGTGTAATATAGCAATTTAAGCATAATCATTGAAAAAAAACCACGCACTTTCAAAGAGTTAAAGCAAAAACTCTTATAAGACCCACCTTAGACCTAATATATTAGAATTTCGTGAATATTTAAACGTGATTAAGCTTATTTACCTTCCAAAAGAGGCTGATTCGCAGCGGTTGTCAAAGCATGCATCTAAACAACCAGGCATTCTTCGCAATTTTACACGTGGGAGATTGGCACTAGTTAATGAAAATCCAAGATGGCGGACCTGACCTACTCGTGCAAGTATTGTTTCGCCAGAAAACCTTTCTTGCTCTAGCGATTAAAGGAAAGCGGTTCCTTGGAATTGTTGTTAGTTAATTGGGGAATAAATGCGGAAGAATTCTGGAGTGATTTAAAGACTGCAGGTTAAAATATACACAAGAAATGACTGCATTTTAGTACCGAGTCTGTAGATTATACTGACCGCAATAATGACACAAAAATAGAGCTTGGGCTGCCTGTGATGATAATAGTCAATCTAAGAGAGAGGACGCGTTGCTATGGTAGCCATCTTGGATCTGACCGAGAAGACCCTGGGAACGAGGTTGCCCAACCTCGTCCCCAGGGTCTTCTCGGTCAGATCGGGGAGGAATGGCAACCTCGTTCCCAGGGGTCTTTACGCGCCTAATCCAAGATGGCAAGAGGTTGATAGAAGAGGGATTGAAGATGGCAGGTCTTCTGTGTTGTGGATGTGGAACTGAGTTTGGGTTCTTTAGGCGAGAGGTTGGCCAATTATGATTCTAGTGTTTGATTGTTTGTAGTCTACATACATAGATACATACTGTATTCAAAATATCACTCGAAAAGTACGCTAAATTCTTCTATCGTTCAGGTGTATATTTTAGACTTACAGTAAGGGTTTATAGGGTATTTGGCTAAATTGCAGAATACAGTGCTTGACTGGAAGCTTACATTATGTACGAGTCCATCCCCCCATGTTTATGAACTTTTTATGTTTCATGTATTATAAATGTCTCTATCAGACAGACAAACAGACAGACATACTTTATTCATTAGCTCTTTGTACTACATTGGTACATTGGTACATCAGATGACTGCTAACAAATTTAAAAAGTTGGTTAATGACGGATAGCTAGATTGTTCTGTAATCTTAAAAATATAATATATATATATAGTTAGCATTAAATTAGCTTACATTATTTGTGCTGAAATTATGGTGGATCGCATGTCCATACAATCATAAACATATTTTGCTGCTACTGTTGTGACTTGTCTCGGGGGATCAATGATTACCGAAAATAGTTGTTTTTCTGTCATTTTTCTGCTATCTAATTTCGTTAGAGTTTTTAAGGAGGATAAGAAATCATGCCTGATTGTCTGGTAAGTTTTGCATCTCTGAGCAGGAAGTGAATTTCGTCTTCCATTTCTAATGTTTGCATGTTGGGCAAATTCGTTCTTCTGGTTTTAGATAAGGTTTAAGGTGTCTTCCTTTTTCAATTTGAAGGCAATGATTGCTTATTCTTAATTTGGTGAACGTAATTCTATGTTTGATGTTTCTGACAAGATCCAAATAGTTTTCGAATTCATACTTCGTTTTGAATGTTCGATAAACTCGTAGTTTGTTACTCTGGTTTGGATTCTGTCGTTGGTCATTAAATATATCACTTAACCAAATCTATCAAAACAAAAACAAACACAGGGGAGGGGTGGGGTTATTTTTTGACAAATGCCCTGGGTCCAGGCTGACGCAAAACAAATGCCCTACCCTAGGGACAGATAGGTTGTCAAATGCCCCATCTTGCTCAGGGGAGAAAATTTAGAATCTGAGGAGAATTTTATTTTCTGTAACTCATTTTAGTCCCTTTTTCTGAAGTGAAATAATGTCAACTATACATTGTAGTTAACTTATGCAAAGAAAGGAGGATTTAGATGAAATTATTCATTTTTAATATGCCTAATGCAGTTCAATAGGTCAGACTTAAACCCTCAAAGCAAGTAACCAGTAATAGTGCAATATGGCACTCTTGGGAGTGAAAGGGTTAAGAGTAAATGTATGGGGTCATTCTACCAATATGGAGCAAGTCAAAGGGCAAAGGAAAAAGCATTCATGTGTTGTTTATTTTAACATAAACTGGAAGGGGATAATTAGAAAACTGTATTGGTGGGCCAGCAAATTTTGAATGAAGATTCTCATACTCATTAATTATTCACGTGGTAATAAGCCAATAAGATGCACTTATTCAGACCACGTGACGAACCTTGAAACCAGAGGAAGTACAAGGCAAAGTAACTGGAACTCATTTCCATAACTGGAAATCGTTTAGCATAACTGGAAAACGTTCTAGTTACTCTGCCTAGTTCTTTGACCGAGTTGCAAAATTACACTGTAATCATCATATTGCAAACAACGATTGTAATACTAGCTTTTATCTCTGCGTCTAGGATCTTGCGAAGACCACTGAAACTGTAAAATAAATAGACAAATAAAGTTACATTTCATTGATACTCAGTCACAATACGGTACTGGATTTTCGCCTTGGTTTCAAATGCAACAAATTTACGACTATCAAATAGGAATTGTACATAGAAATGCTCACCATTCGTTCGCCTTATTCAGCATGTTCACGTCCGTCCTATTTTTAGCCTCCAAATGTCGTGCAGCTACAATTTGGTATAGCGTCCGCGTCTTGCTCTTCTTTAGACAAACACCTTTTTCTGAACCGTTTGAGTGGATGAAAATTATCGTCGTCGCTCTCGTAGGGAGCCATGGTAAAATGCGTTCAAATTTTCAAAATGCGAACACTTTCTGACTCAAATTTGCATAGCAATGCAATACAATAGTTTACACAATTGTCAGCATCTATGCATGGTATTAAAAGTGTTGAAAAAAAAAAGTGACGTAACTTTTAATGTCTAGTTGCATCAACGTTTTTAAATGCTCCGCGAAATACCTTTCATATTTGCACACCAGTGTTCGTTAGTAAAATCCCGTATTTCAAATATAAACAAACAAACAGCAAATTCCCCTAAAATCAAGTTTGTTCCAATTCCAAACCCTCTATTTATAATTCTCAAAACCTAATATTTGGCAATGAATAATTAATGAGAAGTCGTTCCAAAGCCTCCAATTCGGACTAGATGGGGTTTCCAGTCCACGCAATTAGTTCCAGTCTTCATTGCATGTCAGCTTTGAAACATTACTTACATTTGCGTGAAATGGTGAAAATTGATTTATGCTTCATACATTCTTTGTAAAATCTGAGAACATTTTAGAGTCATTTATTTTAGAAACCGCTTATGTACCGAGGGCTCAATGTCCAAGATTTCTGGCGATGATTGAGGACAAGTTGCTCCAAACATGGGCTTTACCTCAGTGTAAGAACCTCACAACTGACATCACAGCCTGGACATCACAGCCTAGATCTGGCTCGGTAAGGATCACTAGACTGTTAGATTGCTGGGTTGGTAGATCTATGGATCACTGGATCGATGGATCGTTAGATTGATGGATCGGTAGTCAACAATGGGTGCTCACTAATTTAGGGTGCTTAGAGGTACATGCAGTCACTATAATTATAATGTTGTGATTTTAGGGCTATTAAGTTACTAATCAACAGAAATGTAATGCTTCTTGTAGTGGTCCTGTGAACTAATCCAAACCCTAACCCTACATTTAAAAACACTCTTACCATCAGCACTAGGTGCTTACTAATTTAGGGTGTTTAGAGCTAGTCACTAATTTAGGGTGTTTATATAGAGCTACATTTGTATAGTCACTAATTTAAGGTGTTTAGAGCTTATATAGTCACTAATTTAGGGTGTTTAGAGCTTATATAGTCACTAATTTAGGGTGTTTAGAGCTAGTCAGAAATTTAGGGTGTTTAGAGATAGTCACTAATTTTGGGTGTTAAGTCACTAAACAACAGAGAAATATAATGCTACCCTAGATTTGAAATACCCCCAAAATTACCTAGATTGAACTAAAAGCATTTAATAACGAAACATAGATCTACCGGTCCAGCAACCTAATAATCTACCAATCTAGTGATCTAACAATCCATAGATCTACCGATCCATGGTTCCAGCGATCTACCGATCCTGTCCTTTACACAATTTAGGAGAATGGGGCTGTGACTTCAGTTGTGAGATTCTTACACCGAGGTAAACCCCAAACATGACTTGGTTTTGGATAGAAATCACTATAATCATGATGCAGCTTATAATAATATTATAAGTGAGACTATTCCAAAACATTTTCAGATTTGAGTTTGTGAGGTTGTTAAAGTTAGGGGTGCAGCTTTTCAGTGGTAAACCCCCGGGGGGGGGACTCTCCATAACAGTAGACGGGGGTGATCGTCGGCAAAATCAATTTTAACCGTAAGGGATAGCACATTGGGTGTGGTCAACAGCAAATTTACCCCTAAGAGATAGCACATTGGGTGTGGTCGAAGAAATTTTTAACCCTAAGAGATAGCAATAAAACAAACACATTTTCAGTTTTCCTGAATTTTATTACGGTCCTTAAGACACCGCCATCGAGCGCATCTCTTTTCTGGTGACTGTTGAGAGTGCTGTCATCCAGTCTTCAAGTCCGGCTTTTTTTTGGATAGGATGATCTAAGGGATAGCAGACTCTTTGAACACCCCTAAGGGATAGCAGATGGTAGAATTTTATACCCTAAGGGATAGGACGATCACCCCCGTCTACTGTTATGGAGAGTCCCCCCCCCCCCCGGGGGTAAACCTATGGAAGTGGATACGATTGTAGCATATATATATACATACAGTCAATGCCAAAAAGGTTGTCCAGCAGAACATAATATAATACTATAATATCCATTGTTTTGGGCTATTGTCTAGACCAAGACAATAGCCCAAAACAATGGATATTAAAGTATTATATTATGTTGTGCTGGACAACCTTTTTGGCATCGACTGTATATATTATATATATATATATAACACTTGAAGGGCCATGTGCTAAAAGGGCATCAGTGACAATGTCAAAAAATTAACTTTGCCATAATAATAAGAATAGGAAAACCTGCATTTTCTCTTCTTGCTAGTTAAAATGGAAAAGGTTTGAATTTTTTTTTTTTCACAAATTCTAAATCTAAAAGCCCTAATCTAGCATCACAAAAAAAACTCAAACTAAAATATGTTTTAAAAGCCTTGAAAATGCAACTTTCTGATTTCCTGCTATTAAGGTGCAACAAATTATTGACTGCTCCATGTCATGCACTGGGCATGTTATTTCATTCTTGCTATCCTGTGATTTTCTGTGCTACTTATCATTCCTAGAGATTTCTATGTTAATGCAATGCCCAAAAAGTAAAAATACATTTTGATGTTGTAGGTGAGATTGACCCTTCAGGTCAAATTGACCTCAAGTCAATTTAATCTAGGTCAAATTTACCCTGAGTCAATTCAACCTACATGTAGGTCAAATTGACATTTTGTCCCTCAGTGGTATGCTGCTCAGTGAGTCAAACTGTTTTCCTCTGCTGCACAGATAATTAACTTCTTGGCCAAGGGTTGTCTAACTCAAAAAAACTAAACTTATTACTGCATGGCTCAAACCTCGATCTTGAGCAAACTTGATTTTGTTTTTAGCTGTTGAAACATTCATTATGAGTACAAATCGTTTTAATTAACTTGGCAGTCCTCACCAATCTTTCTGTTTGTTTGTTTATTCCATAATATATTGTTGAATATTATTTTGAAATGTAACAACTTATATGTACAATATTGTTAACTGCACCTTTAGCTTTTTGACGTTAGCATCTTTCTACTACAGATGTATTTCTGCACCTTTCTGCAAGTCTTTTGATTAATGACACATTGTTTTGCTTATTTAATGTTATTCTTGCCATTGCCTTTTCCCTTCTTAATTTCTTCTCACTTCACATTTTTATTATCTAGTATGTATTAAGTTATATACCGTATAAGCTCCCTTCATGAGCAAATGCTCTTGGAGCAAATGTGGAGTATATACATGTATGGTTAAATAATAAAAAAGCAGACAACAGAAGAGAACATAAAATAAAAATCACTAGGGAAAAATAAAAATATTATTTACCAGCCTTGATCAGCCCATATGGAGAAAAAAGACCATAGCGTTCACTAAAGCCTAGCTTCTAGTAAAAAAAATTAAGTGTTTTTTGTTAATTGAATACTAGCACTCTTGCAAGTACTGTGGGCAGATATTCTGCAGCTACTGTACATGTACCTCCCATTCCATAGTCCTACCACATCAAGGAACCAAGAAACACAAAGTGTGTGACAAGTGTTACCAAAAGTTAACAATAAAAATATTATTTACCACCCTTGATCAGCCCATATGGAGAAAAAAGACCATAGTGTTCACTAAAGCCTAGTTTCTAGTAAATAAAACTTAATAAGTGTTTTTTTGTTAATTGAATACTAGCACTCTTGCAAGTACTGTGGGCAGATATTCTGCAGCTACTGTACCTCCCATTCCATAGTCCTACCACATCAAGGAACCAAGAAACACAAAGTGTGTGACAAGTGTTACCAAAAGTTAACAAGGTACACTTTCAAAGGGAGATTTGGATTCAGTTTTGTCACTCACTATACGCCCCTGTTTACATTGAGTAGATTGCGTGGTCGATCCAATCAAGAACTTGATCCATTTGACGTATTTAAATGAAGCTGCTTGAACATTTACAGTTGTATAAGTCAATCTGACCGCAAAACTTGAGTCAAACAGCTTGACTTTAGGAAATGATTTTATGGAATAAGGGGTATAATAAACGACTGGTTTAGCTCATATTTAACTGAATGTAAACAAACCACTTCTAATTGTGGTATTATTTCTGATATGGAGACAACTCAATGTGGAGCTCTACAGGCTCTGTCCTGGGTCCTCTTCTCTTTTTATTATATATTAACGATATTACTAGTTCCTCTGATAAATTTACGTTTTATTTATTTGCTGATGATACAAGTATAATGTATGCAAATAAGAATATTCACTACCTTGAATCTGTAGTAAATTCTGAATTACTTAAGGTGTGTGAATGGCTTCAAGCAAATAAGCTAACTCTTAATTTAAAAAAAATCAAATCATATAATTTTTCGACCACATCAAAAGAAGTTAATTACTCCATTATCCTGAAATCAAAGTACATGTATATGACCCAATTCTAGAAAACACAATTCCTCTTGAGAGAAAGGACTTTGTAAAGTACCTTGGAGTCTTTATTGACTATGAACTTTCGTGGAAATACCACATTTATTGACCTCATGTGTCAAAAAGTTAGTAAAACGATAGGAGTAGTAGCTACATGTAAATTAAGATATTTTATTCCTTTAAACCCACTTCTAAAAATATATCAAGCCTTAATAAATCCATATCTCTATTATGGTGTACACAATGTATGTGCTTGGGGGTCTGCCTCTAAAACTCATTCAAATAAACTCTTAATTCTCCAAAAACGAGCTTTACGATTAATCTACTTTGCAAAGTCAAGAGATCATGCAGTTCCTCTTTTTATTAATGCAAATGTACTCCCTATCTCTTTTATATATTTTGAGCGTGTTTCTAATATGATGTGGGATATTTCTAATAATTCTGCTCCTGAAAACCTTATTTGTGCCTTTATTAAAACAACTGATATCCACAAATATAAAACATGTTCTTCTACACAAGATGATTTCTTCATTGAACATACCAGACTTGAAAAGATGAGACAAACGTTCTTGAGACTTGGACCACAAATATGGAATTCTTTGACTCCATCTATATGTACCTTACCAAAACATACTTTTAAAACAGAATTGAAACACACACTCTTTGATATTTTATTAAAAGCTGATGACTATCTTGAAGTCTCCCAGATAATTAATGAATGTAAATAAAATATTTTTCCTTGAAAATATGTCATATAAGTAAATTAAATTATTGCTATGTTATCATTTAATAACACTATTTTTACAGTCTGGATTTGTATATAATAATTTTATAGTCACGCTCTTTCTCTTTCCCTTTCCTTTTTTCTTCTCTACTTATATGTCACAGTCAGATCTGTGCTATAATTAATTAATTAACTCCATTTGTAATATAATCACCTTTTTCTTCCCCCGCCTCGATTAGTTTAACTATTTGCGGAAGGAAGTTTCTTGTAATTTATAATAGCGTCTTCTAATTGAAATAAATTATTGTCTTATTGTCTATTGTCTATTGACTTGAGATTTGAAGTTGATCGGATTGATGAAATTTCAATCCACTTCATGTAAATACATAATTTGAAAATCTCTGTCAGCTTGAGTTTTTGATCAGATTGACCACTCAATCCCAATCCATTTCATGTAAACAGGGGCTAACTCACTGGATCCTTATGTTGTTAACATGGCCAAGAGCCTACACGTAGGAACAAGGTTGACATTCATGTAATCAATATTGGATATCTAATATTTAGTCTTGTTAATTATGTAGCACTCAGTTGATATAATGTTTCAGATATTTAATCAATTTAATCTATTTTTCTTGTAATTCAGTTCACAGTGTCAAATACATGTAGATATTGACTGAGGTAGTATTCTTTTAAATGATTTATAAGTTATGAAGTGCTTGCCAATGATGTTTAAACAATTGATTGCCATAATGCAAATCATATCAGATACCAATGAAAGTGCTCAGGTTTCTGAGGCTAAAGCAAGACGACATAATTTCTGACACTAGTTTAGTTGAAATCCTGGACTCAAAATAAAACTTTGAGGTGAAAAAATAAATTTATGATTGTAATTATATTTTCCTTATTGCTGGGTACAATAAATCGTTGTTGTTGTTGTATACATTAACCTGATTTATGTTATCAGCACAAATTTCAAAATCAATATCTTATAAATTAATTCCTACATGTATGTCTAAAAAAATATTAAGAATGCTGTAGCAATGGAGCAGAGCATGATATTGCAATGAGCACTTCAGCAGACATATTCTGGCTATAAATTGGGTTTGTTTTTGCTGTCTCACCGAAAAACCATGACCTTGAGCAGTCACTGTTCAGATGAAGTCTTGTAAATGTCATGGTACATGATTGTAAATGATGAGTAAAGACAGCTTGATTCATTTCATGTTTCACTACAACAACTAATATTTTTTATAACAAATTAAGGATACTACTTACATTATGTTTTTTCCCCAAACAACCCTATTATACACTGTATATTTTCCACTCACCCCCCCCCCCCCCCCCCCCCCCCCCAAATATATCTATTGTCATAATTATTAAGTGTATGTCAGTAACCTACGCAAATGTAAAGCAATGAGCGTCAAATAAAAGAGTAAAAGAGTATATGCCAACCCTGGAAAGGAAAATCCAGTGAGGGGGAGTAAAGGGGTCCAACCCAAAACATCCCCATAGCTAGGGAAGCCAAGATGCAATAATTAGGTGCAATAATTGCAAGGTTTCAAAACATGCCAATTTAGTACATACATAATATTTTTTACTTTTTCACATCCATAGAACATGCATCTCTCAACAGTCAAGCAACCAGCTATCAGGAAATAATGAGCAGAATGATTTAAATCAAGTAAGCCAGGTTAGTTTGATGCAAATCAGGACAAAATCTGTATCAGATTTACAGATCATACATTGATTCCTTTGCTTTTCCTTCATGAATTATTAATGAGTTTGATAAGTACTATTTACAATATGAGTGCCGATGTTGTATCAGGATATACAATGGTGAGCCGCTTTGGCAAGCCATTGTATATCCAATACAACATTGCCACAAATATTGTAAATAGTACATGGGCAGTTCCACGTCACGGACGTTACATCTCAGACAAGATTTTGAACCTATTTATTTCTCTAGATAAATACCAAATGACAGTTTACCAAATTTTCAATATCATAACTCTTTACCAGAATACAGTAATACTTAAAATAACATGAGTAAGAATTTGGACATTTTATACATTATTGAAATGCAAGAAAAAGCACTGTCACGGACGTTACATGGAAAACAACCAATATTCCAAGCAGAAATCTTCAAAGACAGTCTGCCTAACAAGGGTGGTGTATAATATGAACGTTTTAGGATGTCCAGCAGTAAAACAGCTGTAACAAGCGTTTGTAAACTCTCTTTGATAATATTATGAGTACAGAACATTTTTTAAGTTTTATTTAACATTGGTAATAATATTTTTTTATAACCATCCAAATAATTAATATTTATCCAATTTCGTGTAATATTTGATGATTATTTAATATTACATGTACTTTGGGTTCCCCCTGGTGAAGCCAACGAAACAATGCAGCTAATAATGCTAAATTTTATAGCCCTGAGGTATCTAGACTTCATGAAACCTTTAAGTTGCCCTTATAACTCCATTTTCAAATTTACCATAATCCCCTCTCTCGTATGGAACTGCCCACATACAGGATTCTAGTTGGTTTATAGTTAGTACTCTGTATCATTTGATACAGAATACTAATAGGGCTCAGAATACTAATATGGCTTATTAGTATTCTGTATGATATACAGAATACTAACAGGCTTATTAGTATTCTGTATCAAATGATACAGAATACTAATAGGCTACTAGAATTTTGTATCTGGTTTACAGTGTATCCACGTAACCCGAATGCTGGGTCTGGATTGGCTAGTACCCTTATGAATTATTAATGAATATTATAACTTAAATTAATATACTGTACCATAACTCTGTAATTTTATTTGATTAGATCATCAGGACAAAACTATGGGGAAACAATTTCAAAGTCACTGCATGCCATACATGTACAGTAACCGTGTTGTAGTCAGTGCCATAGTTTGTCCCACTCATGAAATCTGCTCTATATATGACTACAGAAAGATAAAAAAAACTTTATATATACTTAGATTTATAAAAAAATTAATATGAGAGACATGAAATCAGTACCATATATACCTGTAATTGAGAAAAAAGTAAAGCTAAGTTTGTGTTTGCTACAGTACCGCCAAGAAACATATGCACATTTGATCGCGAGCAGATCGCGAACAGATCGCGATCACGAAGTGCGATCTGCTCGCACTTTGCTCGCGATCTGCTCGCACTTTGCTCGCGATCTGCTCGCACTTTGCTCGCGATCTGCTCGCACCTTGCTCGCGATCTGCTCGCACCTTGCTCGCGATCTGCTCGCACCTTGCCCGCGATCCGCTCGCACCTTGCTCGCGATTTGCTTGCGATCACAAGCTGATCGCGAGCAAACGTCCGCAAGCAAAAGTCGTGTATGAAAGTGTATGAAACATGGTAAGTCGAGCAGAAAACGAAGCAATTCTGATTCCACGTTGCTTAACCATAACTTTGTATATGATCTTGTGAGAATACAGCTTGATATAGTGCCTGTCATTCACCAAATAAATATTAATGTCTCCGTTAAGGTCTACATTTGTAAAAGTGAAATTTCACTTTATACAGCAATGCCAATGGAATATCGCTTATTTCACATCTTACAAATGTATATTAGAAATCAAGCCCAATCTTTTCGCAAACACTCAGGCGCTTGAGTTTTGTTCTTTATTGAGTCCCACCACTGTTCGTGTATTACGGTTGACTAAGACACGAGCGCTTCCGAAAATTAAAACTTTGAGAGAGAGTTGTCGAGACATCCGTCCAGAATTCGGAACAAGTGTATTCTCGATCATTTCACACTTGGAAGAGTTGTGTTCCTTTATTCAACAGTGCAGTTTGTTTGTCGGGGAAGGCACTTCTATCCATCCTGCTTCACAGCTTGCTTGTAATGCGTCCTTACAATTCTTCTGATAACCTTACTGAAAATATATACCAAATAATCTAGAACTAGCATAAAATATGTAATCCTGAACTAGCGAAACAAAATAATCACAAAACAACGGCCGCTCGCTTATATTAATTAGTTCCCCGAACAGCGGTGCGGGGCCCGCTTAAAGCGCAAAGCAAAACACCAAATAAACTTTTGCTTCTGTAATTTCAATCTTTGTGTTGTTAGAGGTTTCGGTTAAAATCATTGCAAATGTTTGCAGTGCTAAGGCATGTTTTCGAAATTAAAATCTCAACTTCTCGGAGTCTGAATTTTCACGTGCAATTAGTCAGGCATGTTTGTCTCGATTTTTGACAGGCCTGTCAAAATGGGAACGTGAAGTTTGAAGTGAGTTTTGAAGCCAGGTTTCTAAAGCCACATTTCTAATGAAAGACGCGCAAACACATCTATACTTGAATTATTTTAGGTTCCGTTACTACATTGACAACAACTGGTGCGAAATTAGCATATTCCGTTCAACATGAGTAATGTCTTTCTTGCTCAACACCGCCGTTCGCGTTCTTATTAACAAACGAAGCAAACTGCTTCGAAGTAAACATTCTTTAAGACAGGCGGCCCGCTAACAATCATCGAATAAACTTTTATTCTCGTTCACACTCGATGAGTTGTCTTTCTTTAATACTCAACACCGCCGTTCGCGTTCTTATTAACAAACGAAGCCAACTGCTTCGAAGTAAACATTCTTTAAGACAGGCGGCGGCCCGCTAACAATCTTCGACTAAACATTTATTCTTGTTCACACTAGATGAGTTGTCTTTCTTACTCAATACTGCCGTTCGCGTTCTTATTAACAAACAAAGCCAACTGATTCGAAGTAAACATTCTTTAAGACAGTCGGCCCGCTCATGAGTTGTCTTTCTTACTCAATACCGCCGTTCGCGTTCTTATTAACAAACGAAGCAAACTGCTTCGAAGTAAACATTCTTTAAGAACAATCTTTGACCAAAATATTTTATTCTCGTTCACACTCGATGCGCCGTCAACAAACGAATCCAACTGCTTCGAAGTAAACATTTTGCTAAACGGTCAGAAATTGCAGTCAGATACATTAAGTTTTTTCTGTTGAGAATCGATTCTGTGACCGCGATCACCAGTTGATCGCGATCATTTTGCGATGTGATCGCGAGCATATTGCGAGCACGATGCGATCATTTTGCGATGTAATCGCGAGCAGATCGCGAGCAGGGTACGAGCAGATCGCGAGCAGATCGCACTTAGTGATCGCGATCTGCTCGCGAGCAAATCGCGATAAATGTACATATGTTTCTTGGCGGTACTGTACATGTATTAATTATTACTCGGGCTGCCTGTGGCAGCACCGAGTCTTAACCCTTTCCCTACTGGACATGTTTGGCTCAGTTGGTGAAATCCTGAGTGCTAACTCAACCCTCCCCCCTTGGTTCAAGTTTGGCTAGCCCGGGTCATTTAAATACTGCTGACTTTTTAAGCCGAGGGCTCAAACTTTTCCCACAATGCCATTTGGGAGAATTCTGTTCACTCGTTGACGGTAGGTATGGCTGCTTCGGTAGGGTTTCTAATGAAATGAGCTCTAATTTTGGATAAATATGCCACTGTCAGAGAGCTTGAAGACATCATTAAGTCTGAGGATGGCTGAAAAGTACTTGGTTTGCTTCTAGTAGGCTTTGTGAGGGGATTTCACAGGGTTTTTCCGTTGTGTTTGTGCTTTCAGACACTGGAAAAAATTCTTCAATGAAATCCTTGGAATCCTGCAGTTGGCAGTCTTTTACCCCTGCTCAACCTATTAGGATGTGTTTTTGTCACTTTAAAGCAACGGCTTGAGTCCAAATCACCGCTCCTGGTTGTAGGGGTAAAAGACTTATAAAAAAAACCTACCGGAGTCCCAGAGGGGGGAACCCCTTGTGGAATTTTTGTCCATTACCCAGCATGCAATTGGAGGTGGAAACAGGTAAATGTGGTCGAGTGAAATGCAGTGTAAACATCGGCGTGGTTCACAGTCGTTTGGTGCGTTTGGTGCAAACAAACCTGCTGGTTGGAAAGATTAAACAAGGTACTGTAACGACTGAGTGGTGATTTTGTATTTGCTTTTGATTTCAAGTGCGAATGGGAAGGTTTTTTTGAGCCGATTTTCAGCTCCTCAAAATTCGCGAAAATCGAAGAAACGAACAACGATGTCCAAAACAAATGCGTTTTTCTCCAAAGTGGGAGAGTCAAGCGATCCCTGTTATAGCTCTGAAATAATATCACAACATCGTATTTCCAGGATGTCTAGGTTTGATGCAATAATTTTCTCCAGGTACATGCTTCATATTGGGCGGTTACGGGCGGCACAGGAGGGAAAGGGTTAAAATGCAAGTCGTTATTTTTATTTTTTTTATTTTTTTGTTGGGTGTCGCAAAATTGCTGTGCATGCGTTAAAGGTCAAGTTCACCACCAATCAGATCGCACTGTGCTGGTCACGTAACACTCGCCAGGTTAATTTATTTACAGAATTTAATGCAGTAAATCAAAATGGTCGACCCGCGAGGGCGAAAGCCTTCCAACAGGCTCAGGATATTTCAACTGGCGCTCTTCTTGACCATAAAAATACATGAACAACCAGGAGCCGTAATACATTCGATCAGCGCTGTTTGGACAGATCCAATGTACATGTACATTTAGAAACGTAAGCGAAATACAATATCCAAACACGTTTGGATATCAACGGGTATCGAATTATAATCAAAGGTTAGATCTTGTCAGGTGCGCTCAGATAAGAAAATTCAAAGCTCTCAGACTAGGCGAGAGAAGGAGATATCACTTTCAATGAGTCATTGTCAGAAATCTATTCCATCGTGGGCAATTATGCAATACAACCTAACTTGTACAGCTAAGGCATATTTTACGACAGAATAACCAGAGTCTTTCTACTGGATTGAGAGCTCGAGACATTGTACATGTCGGCTAATATGGGGAAAACTGAAACAAAAAATGAACTTTGACGGCAGAAACCCTCAATTGAGCCAAGCGGAATATTTACATGATCCGCTAAGATTTTTACAAATCTTAGTTAAGCAGATGTTTTCAGTGTATGCCAACTGAAATGCGGAAACTACACGAACAAGAAGCATGAACTGCCAGCAAAGAGAGAGAAAACAGTACTTGAAATGCACAGCGCTAGCTGAAGTAGAGCATATATATAATATCTGAGACGTTAAATTACGTTACTGTGAAGAGGATCAAAATTCAAGTTTTGTAGCTTGAGACAGTGTCTTCTGCCGTGACTCGTGAGAGAAATTGGAAAAGATCTAGCTGTTTCATTCAGACACTGGCAAATTTATTGAAAGCTACAGGCTTACTTTATGAGATTATTATTCATTGTGGAATGAAAGGAAACAGGTTAGCTGAAAGTTAAGTTCGAGGTAGGCTTCGACTTTCATTCCGATTCAGTGCATATGTGCACGAAGGTGGGATGCTGTCAACAACACTACCAAAAGATCCAAAACGAAATTCAGTTACGTAAGTACTGTTAGTAAACTCTTTTTGATTTGAATAAATTTCCTCTCAGTTTGTCTGTTAATGTACTTTTTCTTCTAATTATCGCTTTATTTAACATCTGTGATTTAGAGTATGCGTACCTCAGAATAAATTATTTGAAAGGTCAACTGAACTCTTGTGTCGATATTAAAGCACAAATGTTTTTTGTGAAACAGTCTGTGAATTTGAGAAGCGGCTTAATGGAAGAGCTTTCTCATTAGGAATTACAATTTTTTTTCTTGCTATGAAATTTATGTTTCATTTCACATTTATTCATACAGTTTTAGCCGGACATTTCCCCGAGTTTTTGATCTACATGTATTTTCAATCAAATTCAAAGTCTGAATATGTCATTGTATTGCATTTATACACTTGAATTGCCAGTATTCTGTTGTTCGAATCCTGCGTTATCATAGTCATGATTGTCATAAAAGCGATTAATAGACCAGTCTGTTTTTATGACGTTCTCACTGGCGAATTAAAGCACAACTTGTTACTAAGAGGATTTCAAATGAAAGTGTATTTCATCTTCAATCTCATGTGGCCCGAGTGAAAGCCCAGATGGGCTCTTGTTATGTTTATCTTCATTGTTTCGCCCATATACGTAAGGGTTTTACATAACTGTAATATATACTTGGCAGGAAATCTCTGCAAGTTCCTCTAGAGGAACCTTTCTAAGGAGATTCCCTTATTTAAAAAAAATTACAATAATGTCTGAAGTGTGATCATGGCAGAAGTATTAAGTTAATTATATTAAAAGTTAACTAAAGTTAGCTTTTAATAATACATTGTAAAGGCCATCTCTTTATCAAGATTAATTTCCTTTGGGTTTCAAAGAAATAATAACATCATTCTAATATAATTAAGCACTTATGAGTAGAACTTCCTGGTTGTAATAAGAACAGTAAGCTTCTGCTTGGAACTAGTACATGTTTCTACAGATCTGAAAGAATGCTGAATTATCCTGATTGGCTTGAGAACTTTGAATCTCTCTTAAGCTATATTTTAATAACCAGCTCTTGGGACAGAATGCTCCTACTAATACTGTAGACTTCAATGTTGATGTACTTCAGAAGTCCAGGGCTATACTACGAAGCAATATTGTGACATACTCAAGTGTTTATTGGAATGCAAGGAGGCCTATAGTCACATGGTGAGAAGGCCTGGGCCCAGTTTCGTGAGACAAGGAATCCACTCAAGGCAATAATAAAGAAAACTAAGAGGAATTTTTACATTAAAGCATTGTCTTCATCGAAGCCTTAAGGAAGTGTGGAAAATCATTCACAGAATTCTTCACCCTAATCCACAGCCTCTAAGAATTGTGATCCTGTTGATTTAAATAAACACTTTGCTTCTACTGCTCAGCGTGTTACTGGTGCTGTCATGTCCTTTGCATACATGTATTGGCAAAATAGACTGAATATCTCTGCAAGGAGATGAGTTATTGACATACATTGTAGTTTACAGAAAATGTGATCTCCTCATTCTGTTGATAATTATTTGAAGAAGCTAATTAACTCTCTCCCAGAAGATATTGAAGGTGCCTTTATCCTCAGACCAGTGCTACACTGAGGTCCTGGATAAGTTGAACAAATTGAGGTCTGACTGCTCGTGCAGATCAGATAACATCCCAGTCAAATTTATCAAGATGGTTGCAGAACAACTAGCATTGCCATGACCCATATACTCTATTACTGTATGTTGAAACCTTTCCTGCAGCATGGAAAGTTGCACACATTGGCCCAATTCCTGAAATTAAAGAGGTTGAATCCAACAACGACCTCCACCCAATATCTCTTTTGCCAATTCTTTCTAAGATATACAATGTATGAATGTCTGGCATTACCCGTTATGGCCAGTTATCTATCGGATGGGGGCGTGCTAAAGGATTCTCTCACCGCATATCACAATGGGCACAATACAACTACTGTCGTGCTCACAATGAGGGACAACATTCGGGCAATGAAATGCGGTGAGGTTACTATGGCGGTACTCGCAGATTTCTTTAAGGCATTTGATACAGTGGCCTACAAATCTGTTTTGAAGAAACTTCATAAACAAGGGTTCTTGAAAACATATTTGAGATGGGTGACTAATTACATGTACCTAACTGGACCGATGCACTCAGTTTGTTCAGATATATGACAAGCTCTCTCAGAGAGTCAAACTGGACTTTGGTGTCCCACAAGGGTAGATTCTTGGCCCAGTTCTTTATGTTAATGAATTGTCTGACAGCATGAAATCAGTAACAACGTGTCAATATGCTGACGACACCACAACATACGCACATGAGTTGCTGAGTGCAAAAAACAACTTCAATGTGCTCTTAACCAACTTACATCATGCAGATGGTCAGTTCACTCGAACTTAGCTCTAAACCCTAAGAAAACTAATTTAAAATGATGCTGTTCTCCGCTATGCAGCTCTCCTGAGTTCATAAGCTACATGTGGAAAAGGGATATCTGACATACTCCAAACTCTACAAAATACAGCTGCCAGGGTGGTGACCTTTTCCAATTATGATAGGCAGTTGTTGAACAAACTTGAATGGGATAATCTGAGACAAGAAGATCAAAGCAACTGGCTATATTAATGTACAAACCTATGAATGGGAGCACTCCAAATTATTTGAAGGAAGTCTTTAAAAGAACAACTCTTGTACATTCCTATAACTTAAGAAACTCAAGCTATAATGTATCTGTACCAAGACCGCACACTGAAGCTGGGAAAACGCAGCTTTCATTATAGGGGGGCTGTTCTCTGGAATAGTTTATCCAATGATACAAGAGACAGACAAGCGTGGCATTATTTAAATATACGCTATAATTTAGGTTAACAAATAATTTTTGAATAAGAATTATACAATTTATATTAGGATAATATATTTTAGGGATTTACACTTTTTACAACACATTTTTAACTAGGGATCCATTTCTGTCATTTTATTATTAGTTAATGTATGCACGGCTCTCGGGAAGAGCATTATATGTATGATGAGACACCGTGTTGAAATAAAGATTATGTATGTATGTCTGTATGATTACATCACCTACATGTAGCTCAAAGTCATTGGAAAACTACTCAGATAATTCCTACATGTACCATGCGCCTTTTGGGTACAGAGATTGATGCAGTGATTAGGAAGGATGTGGGCCATGCGTCAATGGCACTAATTTCGAATTGATGGTGCAAAAAAAAAATGTTAGTGTTTTTGCACTGGTATGGAACCTGCATAATAAGTTGATGTTCGAGTTATGGTAACAAATTACTTATAGAACCTGTGATTGACCATACTGGGGGCACTGTTTTTGTCCTCATGCTTTTCAAGCAAAGTGAAGTGTATCATATAATTAAATAATTTGATTCTTTATGTGAAACACGAAGAAGAAGAAGGAGAAGAAGAAAAACATGAATGACCCCCTAAAAAAGATTATGGCACATAAATTAAGAAAGTGCTGGGCCATTGTCTCATCACTTGAACTCACTGGCCTTCCTAATCACTGTTGATGAGCACCTTGAGTTGACAGATACAAACTCTACCATATTTTTTTATTGTCATGCTATTCTGTTTTCAATTGTCGGTTTTAAGGAAGCTAAAGCACTTAGCACCATTTAAGCTTAAAAGCAAGTACATGTAGTTGAAAGTTTATTTTTATCAATACTTGATTACAATGATGTTGTTTCCCATCCTATCCCAGAATACCTTGTTAAGTGCTTGCAAACAGGTCCGGCTTACTGCCACTGGTTTGGTTACTAATCATTATGCTCACCATGTTGATATTCTAGACCTTGGCTGGTTACGTGTACCCTGGATGCCAGAGGTTCTACTGCCTTCTCTAACGTGAAAGCTGCAAAGCACCACCATCGAGGAGCGAAGCAACGAGATGGCGGGAGAACCTCTGGGAGCGCCAAGTATGAATCTCACTTCCATGCCAGACTAATCCCTTTTGATTGACACCTGAGAAATATTTTTTCTAGCAAATCGATTAAACTGGTTTTGTCCACATACATGTAGGCTTAATTCCCAATGGTTTATAAAAAGCCAGCACTTTCGGACAGCTGAAATAAATTACACTTTCCTCTCCCAAGGGCCGAAGCACTACACACAACAGGTCAGCTGGTTTAAATAGCTTTTCATTCGGCTTTCTAGAGTGTTGTGGAGCTCAAGGGAACTTGTGCGACCTCTAGTGACACGACAGATTCAACAACATGGAACAGGTAAACAATGCCGCCCTTGGAAACTGCTACGGAATGATCCAATTGCAGCAATCGTTACAAATGAATTTTCTCTAGGCCAATCAGAGGGCGAGGGTCAAATTCTGACTCAGACATACTTTGCGTGTCCAGAGGTTCTCCCTGCCTTCTCGTCAATTCGCTCCTTTGCTCCTAAACTTTGGCTTAGAGAGGGCATTAGATCATAGAACCTCTGACATCCAGGGTAGGTTACCTGTTATTGAATGCAGAAACTTTCACGTAGTTAAGATTCATAGCATATAAAGTACTACATGTATATTTTAAAAACTGGCCTTCTTATCTCCCACTAGAGCGTTATGTTCCCAGCAGAACACTAAGATCTGCCAGTACCATACAGCTAAAAGCCTGTATGGAATCTGGGACATTTCAAGACGTCTGTTATAGAACCTTTAACAAACTGCTTATGTTAGAAGTGCAATGGGTAACTAGTTCCTGTAGAAACTAGTGCATCGGTGGGGAAGATAAACACTGGTATAATCAACGTTGATTAAGGTATGCTAACCTCTGTGGGAAGCGAGTAGCAGCTGACGTTGCGAGTGCTAGCCCTTCGTCAGAGCAAAAGAGGGAATTGTGGGTGGGGAGATGGTTTATATAGTGTTGAGTGCATGATTACCACTGAGGAAACATGTACATTTACTCAGATCAATTGGGATAAAAGGAAATTGCACCAAGCAAAGTGGAGTGCATGATTACTGCTGAGGAAACATACTTGGATCAATTAGGATCAAAGGAAATTGCAGCAGCAATAGAAATCCTAATAGCTGTAACAGGAACAATAAAAAAGAGTTCATGAATAAACTAATGAAACATGCTGATCTACATGTAAGTGTGATGGAATACGTGAATTCTGAAATTAAATGAACGAAAAGCATTCATTAATACCATCCAGTGCCAAAGTGCCTAATTTGAAAATATAGTTCTGTTCTTTGCATTTATGGGTGTTGTTGTACCTTGATGAAGAGAACTGCCACATGCAGTGATGTGATTAATACAATGGCCAGGAAGGTTAAAGTGGTGAGCTACAGGTTTGGCAAGATCCTTGCTGTTAGTTCTAACATCTAGCAAGTGTTCACTGAATCAATCTCCAAATCTTCGTCCTGTTTCTCCAATGTAGAGTTTGTTACAAAGTGTACAGGTGATATAATAAAATAATAACATTACTGGAAGTACAATCAAAATGATCAGTGACTTTAAAAGTCAAAGGTGACTACAGCCTGATCTTCAATCAGGCACTTTTAAAGTGTTTATCACAGAAACCGAATTTTGCATCTTTATTTTATTGGAGAATAATAAAGTTCCTTTGCAAGTGACAATTCCTAAATACATGTATGATCATGTAAGACGACATGCATTTCTACAAAAAAATACAATATAATAAAGCACAATACAATTCAATACAAAAAATAAAATACAGTAGAATGCAACACAATACCTAACAAATAAAAGAATCTGATGGTTCTCCTTGTTCTATAAAAAAAATTTTGCACGCTCGACGTCTTGAAAAACTGCGGTTGCACGAGCAGAACGCAGGTACATTTAGCAGCATTTCAAGACCTCGAAAGTACATTATTTTGTTATAGAACAAGTAGAACCATCTTTTATTTGTTTTATAATATTATAAACTTCTATCTAGACGAAGGAAAGTAAGCTATTTAATTTTAAGAACCCACATAAAAATCTAACTAAGCAAATAAACTGACTACATCGAAAACTCCATTTTACTATATACTTGACTTGTTTACAACATTTCTTGTCGCTGATTGGTTCAATTCTGACAGCTTGACATTGACAATCTGAAAGCTTGTTTCTTATTGGATGAAATAACCTGCTATAAAAAGAACATGTTGATTGATAAAAGTGAAAGACAGAAATTGCAAGACTGCCGGCCGCAAACGGGCTGTAAAATTGTCAACTGATCAAAACTGTTGCAGGAAACACAAAGTGCTTTCTTTTTACAATGTATGGTAAGCACAGGAGAAGTTAATCTGACTGCATTTTGTGATAGTGTTGAAAATGCCTGATGGAAAAACATTCATAGAGAAAGCATTTATAATATAGCGAATTCTGAGACTGAGTTAGGTGAGTTGAGGTTCCCGACTATATTTTCTACAACAACTGCATCATTGTCAGACACTGGCTATTTATTCTGTGGTCTGAAAAAGGATATTTTCATTAACCCAAGGAACAGTGTTTAACTGCTGCTCTGCTGGCAGTGAGTTACTTTTGAGGCTCAGTTCGATTATACTGCTTTCGAAATTCTGGGTTCTTCACAAGTTTTATCGTCCGTTTTTCATTCACGAACATTCAGGATCCTCTTAAACAAATTTCTACAGGAAACCAGAGAAATCTTATATTGTATTCATGTATTCCATCACACTTACAATGTAGATCAGCATGTTTCGTTAGTTTATTCATCAACACTCTTTGTTAAGTTCCTGTTACAGCTATTAGCATTTCTATTGTTGGCACAATTTCGTTTGATCCTAATTGATCCAAGTACATGTTTCCTCTGTCAGCAGTAATCTGCATGCACTCAACACTTTGCTTGGTGCAATTTCCTTTGATCCCAATTGATCGGAGTACATAATTTCCTCAGCAGTAAATCATGTACTCAACACTATACAAACCATGAAACTTCAGCTGCTACTCGCTTCCAATGGCAGTTTTTAATAGCATACCGTAATCGACTTAAGTTGAGTATACCAGTGTTTATGCTAGAAGTGCCCAGACCTTACCAGAATTCTGCCGGTTATGTAAATCACATTTTAGATGACCTGCCTGCTGCAGACTTGTGAAATGTAAATTTATAGTTTATTTTTGTTTGATAGTTATAATCTCTGATAGAGCCAGCTAGACTACTGCACCAGTATATATCCATATTAGATACAATGATTGTAGTTTATTAGATAGATTTATGCATAATTTAGTACAAATATAGTTAATTAGGATAATTATGATACTTATTTTATATACATTGTTAATTAGGTATTTACAAGAGAAGGGCCACCCAGTGGATCCATAATAAATCATTATTATATTTTTATTAATAATATCTGTATTTAGTCAAAGTTGGTAAATACTGCCAGAGGAAATGAGGCATTGCCTAGGAATATCGTAGTGGATGGAAGAGTTACTGACCCTAATGAAGAGATCAGACAGAGGCTCCTACAGTTGAGACATGGTAAAGGTACAAATGTATATTAACTGCTCACTCTATGCTAATACCGTATTTCCTCGATTAAGCGCCCACCCCCCTCGATTAAGCGCCCCCCCCCCTCGATTAAGCACCCCCCTTGGCAACAAAATTTGAAATAAGTGCCCCCCCTCGATTAAGCGCCCCCCCTCCCCTCCCCCAATAAATATGGCACAGTAAGAGAGATGGCATACAACTTGTGTTTTATTACAAAGTTACGGCATGTTCCTATATGTAGTACCGTATTAAAGTTATGTTTGGCTGATAAGGGAAATTAGTTTCTTTTCTTCCAACTCACAGTCCGTGATTATTAAGTCCATGTGCTTGCATAGCTCTTGTACCCGAAGCAGCTCGTTCTTCAGCCTTCTTCCCATTTTAACGCTTTGGGTAAATGCTGTGAAACAGCCGGGGACGACAAGACCAATTTCCAGTTTCCGTGAGCCATTAAGCGCCCCCCCTTGATTAAGCGTGCCCCCTCGATTAAGCGCCCCCCTTGGCAGGAAAATTTGAAATAAGCGCCCAGGGTGCTTAATCGAGGAAATACGGTATTCTATTTATTATCTATTATGCTCTCCAGATTATCTCTCCAGATGACATTTCAAACTAGAGAAACCATGCATCCCTTTAAATTTTATTAGATGGAGGTCTTAAAAACCTGTACCTTAAGTTGCATGATCAAGCACATGCAAATAAAGTAATGCAGAGAATTAAGACTTTCAGATTGGCAATACATGTACCGGTAGTTGATATGAGACTGAGTTTTAATTATTTTCACGAGACCATAATAATGGTTGTTATACAGTTTACCTTGGTTCCAGTAAATAAGTGACTGATAGTTTATTGAATTATTAATAATAACTTGTACCATTTATAAACATTGATGATTGTCAGTTAATTTCATTTTGATTCCTCTGAGATTTTCAATCTTTGTTATTTGTTTCGATTTAAAGACAATGAAAACAGTTCTAACTTATCAGATGAGACTCTTGGCAAACGATTTGAAGAACTAACAGGGAGGAAAGCAGTCAGCATGCAAACATATAATGTGAGTTGCTTGGCATTCTCTTTGCAATGCAAATTAAATTCATTATGAGTTTTTTTCATAAATGTACAATGATGGGACAATTATTGGTGTTAAAGCTTGGAGGGAAAAAAACAGACATGCAGTGTTTAAGCAACTCAGAGTTAATTATTCTTATAGGACCTACAAAATGTACACTTTAATATTGAACCTTTTAAAGACCTCATATTCAATCCTTTCTCACTGAACTCTTCTTTAACAAAATTAAGAATTTTATTGCAAATTCTAGCAATAAAATATTAGGAATGTAAGACTTAATCAATTCAAACTCCCAAAAACTATTTTGTGCTTTGAAAAGCAAGCAGAATGATAAATGCCAGTTTAAACAATAATATATATTGCCGAAAATTATGTCCAAAGTACATCAATCATCGTTATTGGGGTTCTAATCATGCATGGATCACTCACTCTCCTCAATACGTTTTTGTTTCAATAATTTTATTGATATTATACATGTACATAATATTACATCATTACTTGTGGTATTTCTCACTGTTACAAGTTGCTGTTTAGTGCTGTACTGCATATCTTGCTGTTAAAAAAACAGAGCAGCAACTAGATCAAACCATAGAGCTTTGAATTAGGAAAAATAATAATATTGCATCCCTCCACATTTTGAGATTGGCTTGTGACTACCCTGAGAGCGAAATGCATGGGAACCATTAAATAACATTACCATGGTGCAGCTTGAATTTGTAAACAAGTTGCTCCTCATATTACCCTGTTGAAGCTTAGTGGCTACTAAAAAGACTAAAATTGTGGTCCACATTGAGCATACATTTTAGCTTAGTATTTTAACTGAAGCAGATAAATATTAAACATGAGGGGGGGGGGGGGGGGGGGGGGGGGTTAGAATCCAAATATTTGGATAAAAAATAATATTGAACCAAAACCCTGTAGTTAATAATTCCTCCTCCTATGCATTGTTATGCACTATAGGTATTAACTCCCCAGTTAAGGAAAACAGAAACAGAAGAAACAATGGATTTGCTAAAACAAGTGACTGATGAGTGTGCAATTGATGGTGGACCCTCCAGTGCTTATGTGAGTATACAAGAATGCTTACTACATATGTATTTAAGTAATGGTCCAGATAAGAACTGTAGTGCTCTTCGGCAAGGAATGTTAAAAGGTGTTAATTTTCTATTATTATTTCTCGTAATTTCATTGGTTGATACTTATAAATTCAATAGAAACCCATCGAAATAATGCATTTTCATTCAATATTATTTTGTGGTTTTAATTTATTTTTGATCAAACTAACTATGGTTTAATTTAGAAGAATATTGCAATTGAAAAATCCTTTGTTTTCTCTATATCCGATTGGCTGGATGGTGGCTTCTCTGCGTTTTCACAGAAAAAAGAGCCAATAGCATAACAAATACTTTATTTTCGAGATGTAGTTTGGACAGTAGATAACTCCTAAAGCACTTAAGGCATATTCAAACAAAATCATATGTGGTGGAGGCTCATTGAAGCAGAACAATGGATTCTACTACAGTTCTTATGTGGACCATTACTTAATGCTTAATACAAGAGCCCACTCAGGGCTTTCACTTGGGCCACTATATGTACATCCATGCAGCCAGACACTCTTTATAGGTGAGTACACACTAGGGGACATTTTGCAGGGACATGTTGCTGCAAATTGCTGCTGTGTGCATTACATGTGAGTCTTGTCACAGGGACATGTTGCAGCAACACCCATAGTGTGCACTGCACCATTTCACGAAAAAAAAGTGTTACGGGGACAAAATTTTGTGCCTACAACGTGATTACATTTATTTTGTGAAATGGCGCAGTGCACACTAGGGGTGTCACTGCAACATGTCCCTGCAGCATAATAATTATATGTTCCCACAAAATGTCCCCTAGTGTACTGTGTGTCCCATCTTTATGGAGAAAGGGGTACTCCCATAGAGAAATTGTTTTCAGTGTCCAAGGGAAGCACCATTAGAAATGTGAAGGGAGGAGGTAGGACTTATTCAAGATGCACAATTTTTTGGTCCCTTGATTGTGCAAGGCAGGTTTTTTTCCCTTGATATTTTGTGTTGCAGGATTTTTATTTTAGACTACCTTCTTCAGACTTCTGATGGTGTCCACCCAACGAGCTTGAAGACGAAAGACACTTTCATTTTAAATCCTCTTAGTAATAACCAAGAGGGAAGAATAATTATTATTAGCTGAATTTAGCAGTCTTTATTCTTAGTTATGAATTACAAAAGGATGCATGACAATAGGAAGGGGGTAAATGTGAGCATCGGCTTTTTGAGAGATCACTTGTAAGCAAATTCATTTTCTTTGAACTGAAAATTCGAACATGCGAGCACATTGATATTTTTCTGTGAGCAAATAAATGCAGAGGATAAATTCGGTGAGCAATACTGAATTTGGAGGGACCATATTTACCAACCCTGTTATAACCCCCCTAGTTGTAAGCCCCCTTGGTTATAAACCCACCCAAAAACCCTTTTATAAGCCCAGGGGTGATAACCAGGATTTTATAGTATAATATGGTAAAATATTATTACCTTGTTTTACAACATACATGATTGTACTGTTTTGATTTGAAATAAATTGGGAACCTGTCACTTTTGGATGACAGCTGTTTGTTAATCTGTTCTGTGGAATCCTGCCACAAAAAACGTGTGAGGAATAAGCCAGGAAACTCCATGCTGATGATGCAGGAACTGAACTTTCCACACTAATATGACTTGAAACAGCAGTGCAGAATTTCCCAGGGTATTCCTCAGACTTACTTTTCTGTCAGGTATATGTACATGTAGCTGTTTACTCAGGCAAGCCTTTCACATTGCTTTGTGAAAGATTGGGAGTTATAGGCATTTAAAAATATATACACACACAAAAAAACAAGTTGTTGCCATCCTTTTATTCTTAAAACATTAAAAGTAAACACACTGCTAGTTCTGATTCAAAAAATTAGATTGAGGTAGATTGAAATGTCCAAGGGCCAACCACTTACCAACCACTTACCGACACAGTTTTACCAACCACTTACCGACACAGTTTTACCAACCACTTAACAACCACTTACTGACCACTCGCCAACCACTTACCAACCACTTACCGACACAGTTTTACCAACCACTTAACAACCACTTACTGACCACTCGCCAACCACTTACCAACCACTTTTTTACAGTGCAGATTGTTCTGCACTTTAGCCGTATTTTACCCACGTATGAACACTTTGTACATGTATAATTATTATCTATTTTGTAATTGTTGTACCCAGATAGCTGACATACCTGAGAGAAGTGAGCAGGATGAGACTGATGCACTCATAAAAAGAACAATGGCAGAATGTAAAATAGATCAAGCAGCAGCAACAACTCCCTCATTAGCAGATGAAGAGATAGAGACTAGGCTGGCAAAACTGAAAGGCATCGACCCAAGTAAGTCACAACTGACAGTACATTAGCAGATGAAGAGGTACAGTACCGCTCGCGAGTAACGTAACATCCACTCGCGAGTCGCGAGTCAAATTTCTACTCGTTCTGACTCGCTACTAGCGCCAGTATTCTATTGCAGAATATTCATGACTTGACAGGTTCACTCGTTCGTTGCGAGTGGATGATTCCATTGTTTTAGTTTTGCCTTGATGCATTGACTCGGGAGTGAAATGAGTATGATTATGAACGTTCCAGTCAACCAGGCTAGAAAACGAAAGCTGTTGAATCCATTTGAGTTACAGTACTGTTCAAAAAGATTGCAACGAGAAGGTTTAAGTGAAATATCACTTCACTAAGGGAAGTGAAATATCACTTTCTGTTTGGAAAGTGAAATATCACTTTTGGAAAGTGACATTTCAATTCTTGGAAAGTGATATTTCACTTTCCAAAAGTGATATTTCACTTCCCTTAGTGAAGTGATATTTCACTTTTTGAAAAGTGATATTTCACTTTTGAAGAAGTGAATTATCACTTTTGAAAAGTGATATTTCACTTTCCAAAAGTGATATTTCACTTCCCTTAGTGAAGCCAACTGCTTCAAAATAAACATTCTTAAAACACGGCCCGCTAACAATCTTCGGTTAACTTTTATTCCTGTTCACACTTCATGTGTTGTCAGTTTCTTCAACACCGCCGTTCGCGTTCTTATTAACAACGAAGCCAACTGCTTCAAAATAAACGTTCTTAAAAGACAGCCCGCTAACAATCTCAGTTTCTTACTCGAACGGCGGTGTTGAGTAAGAAACTGACAACTCATCATGCTTGAACAGGAATAATAACGATGGTGAAAGGTACGTCCAGTTCGAAAAAGTGAAATATCACTTTTTGGTGACGTGAAATATCACTTTTTGGTGACGTGAAATATCACTTTTTGGTGACGTGAAATATCACTTTTGGTGACGTGAAATATCACTTTTGGTGACGTGAAATATCACTTTTGGTGACGTGAAATATCACTTTTGGTCAAGTGAAATATCACTTTTGGTCAAGTGAAGTGAAATATCACTTAGGTGAAATATCACTTTTGTAGAAAGTGAAATTTCACCTTAAAACTTCACATAAAAGTGAAATTTCACTTTTTAGGTGAAATATCACTTTTAAAGTGATATTTCACTTCACCTTGTTGCAATCTTTTCGAACAGTACTTACTACGTACATGTACACTGATACATGTAGTGTGAGCTGTACGCGGTTGGTTTTATTTGGAAGTTAAACACACACAATCAAAAAAAAAACAGCACATCGAAGAGTGAGCTTTACGGGATAAACTTTGGCAAACTGGTTGGCGTACGCAGGGTGTTTTAGTTGGAAGTTAAACACAAACAATAAAAAAAACGACAGCACATCGAAGAGTGAGCTTTACGGGATAAACTTTGGCAAACTGGTTGGCGTACGCAGGGTGTTTTAGTTGGAAGTTAAACACAAACTAAAAAAAACGACAGCACATCGAAGAGTGAGCTTTACGGGATAAACTTTGGCAAACTGGTTGGCGTACGCAGGATGTTTTAGTTGGAAGTTAAACACAAACAATAAAAAAAAGCATATCGAAGAGTGAGCTTTTACGGGAATAAACTTTTGCAAACTACTGTAGTTGGCGTACGCGGGGTGTTTTATTTGGAAGTCAAAAGTGAAGACAGTGAACAATAAAAAATGACAGCACATCGACGCTGCTTGGCAGGAATCAGTAAACTTTGGCTAAGTACATGACTGTACACTGTAGTCGCTTTACGCGGGGAGTTTTATTAAACAGTGAACAATTAAAAAATGACCACATCGAAGCGGCTTGGTGGGAATAAACTTTGGCTAACTAGTCTGTGTACGCGGGTCAATGAAAAATCGACAGTACATCGAAGAGTGAGCTTTATGGGAATAAACTTTTGCGAACTAGTTGCCGTATGCAGGGTGTTTTATTTGGAAGTTTATAAACACAAACAACTTTGAAAATTTCCCACGTTACTCAAGCAGTACTGTAGATGGAAATGTACATTACTTCACCAGTAACATGGTCCCATCTTGTCTAATTGTCAGCCTAGGCATTATAATTAGCTGTTCAAGAAAATCTAAAACACTACTGATGGTACATAATACATCAAAAGCGTTGTCCTGCATCTGAAGCTGGCAATATTTTGTCCATGGTTACTCAGTTATTTTGTGTTTTTGACAAGCAGCACGTTGCTGATAATTTCCATGTTCATGCTTCGATACTGACGGATCAAATATCTAGTGAACATTCTTATATTCTTCCTTGTGTAAGAACAGAACGCTTTAAGAGCGTTTTTATAAATAGATGTTTATTCAGCCATTTGTAATCCAAACACGTCTGTTGTTTCCTTGATTGCCAATAAAGACTATTATTATAATGTGTATCGCTTTTGGCGCGGTTTGAGCAGGGAAAATGTAATTGAAGTTTTCTTGGCTTCTCTTGGCTTGTCTGTGTTCTTCTGCACGGAGCAAGAGTGGCAAGAATACGTGGAGTCGTGGACCCTGTGATTCAAGTATAACACAACACAAGGGCTAATAAAAGTAAACAATCTGCACCGTAAAAAAGGGGTCGGTATAAGTGGTCGGCCAACCACTCTCCGTAAACACCGGCAGATAAGTTGCACTCGCAGATAAGCCGCAACCCGAGTTTAGAAGCTCAAATTTTGGGGGGAAAGTTGAAAGGAAAATCAAGATTTAGAAATCTTCATCACCTTCCTTGCCCCGTCAAACTTTCAACGAGATTACTCCGTAGTTTTACCCATAATTTTAAATCTGAAAGTGTTTAAACTTCATGTCTACTTGCCTACACATTAGAACTTTCCATTATATATAGCATTTGCTTGACAGAACTTTTTCGTCCAAAGTCAATTGTTAGCTAAATGTAGTCCTGAATCAAACACAGAAACTCTGCTCGGATACAACCCTTCGATAATTATTTATTTGGTCAATGGTGGCCCATTCATTATAACGTTTTGGTGGCCATTAGATAGTCAAGACCATCAAGTAACATTCATTATGGATTTGAAGACTGATAGCTTCAAAAGCTAAGTAGTTTAATACCACTGTTTCATTTCTAGACATACATTCCCGCCAGGCCAGATTTTTGCTGCTCATCGTGATTTGCAGTCTTTAAATACTATCACTAACTAATATCCCGGAACTCGCCGTGTCTCAAACAATTTTTCACTTCCCTTGAGTGTATTTATAGGTTATACCATGGCATGAGGGGTATTAGTGATTTAAATTGCCCCGAGAGCCGAGGGAAGATTTGTAAAAGTCCCGAGGCCGCTTCGGCCGAGGGACTTTTACAAATCTTCCCGCGGCTCTCGGGGCAATTTAAATCACTAATACCCCGAAATGCCATGGTATAAGTTTGTTATAACATGATCGCCGAGGAACGGAACAAATCTCTGAGAAGTTTAGTTTTCTCTGCCGAAACTAAAGACGTCGCAGTCGAGTTGCTTTCGAAAACGTTTTGTTTAATGCTTGACTGAGCGCCATTGATTAAACGACCCTGGCTTCCCCTGGGGAAAAGCGTGTTGTTTTTGAGAAGAATAACACTAAAATACAATGTAATTATGCGGTTGACTAAATATTCAAAGAACATGAATGGATTTTAATTACGTCACGTTTATGGTTTTAAGTATCCCACATGGAAGAAGCGGGTTTGAGAAATTAAGAGAAGAATATGCAGATTGAAATACGTGATCCCACATGGATTACGTTGAAGGTTATGATGAAGACAGGTCAGTTTGGATTCAGTATTTTTCATCCGGGAGCGCAGGGCTAGTTGTGCCAGAGGGGAGCAGGAGTTGATGCTTTTGACCTTCTCATTTCCAGCCTGCATTCTCTTCTAATTTTCCCTCATTACGCATGCAGGGGAAATTTAGAAATATGCATTGTAATTTCGAAACAATGCATATTTCTAAATATCCCTGCCATCAGGGAAAATTAGTGGTTTAAATGTGCCTCGGAGAACAAAAGAATCCGAGGCTACCATGGTATAACAATATTTATTCTACTTGCCTGCTAAAACAGCCGAGTGCTTGATATACAATCATATATTCGCTTTTCGACTATCTTACTCTAGAAAACCTTTAGATCCAAGAGGGAAATAAAAGTCGAACGTCGATATCTGAAGTTTGAAACAGAAATCTTAGCATATGAAAACAGCCGCGTCCTTCCTGAGTTAAAAGAAGCGACTAGTTCTTGCGTTAAGACTTCAACTTCTTGCATTTCATCTTCTTGTGGATAAGCTCAAAATATTTAGTTATTGCGCTTCAGCCTGAACTTCTTGCGGTTCAGTAGTTCTTGTGTCTAAAGCGCAAAAAGTTGCTTTAGGCCTTCTTGAGGCAGCTTGCGTGTTCTTGCGTCGCAAGAAGTTACTTGAGCCACCTCTTGCGCGTGCATTATTTTACGGCTGTACTGTACATGTATGTCCTGACAGTTTTGAACGGAAAGCTACTTTCATTACAGTAAATGTTTCTCTAGTTTAGCATTATTACATACTCATAAAATGGGCATTTTATTAGCTAAAATTGGTGAACACTGCATAGAATTCAAGTGCTTAATTTTATATTTCACGAAAATGTGTGCTACATTTGTACTTGCCAGTTTTACATGTATATCAATAAAACGCATATTAAAACAATGCACATACAATGAATTTTCATAAGTAAAATGCTTGCAGATGAAACCCTACTTTAACAAACTCAAATCAAGCAATATCTATAGCAATATTTTAAGCATCACACAAATGTCCAATAATTTTGTTGTTGTTTCACGCAAATTGTTTACCACAATTAATAATTATGTCAACGGACACAGTTATCACACTTTCACCTTGCAGGCACATGAATCAGTGTTTGCCGTAAGCACATTAGTGGACTAACCCTGTCTCCAGAATTCACACAAGAAAGTAAAAAGCAGCATCACACAGCAATATCCAATTGTCTCCTCCATTTTTTCTCCAAAGGGTGTGTTTTAATAATTAGCATATTTTTTATTGGAAAGGCTCATTTCCAGGGTGCATTTTTAGGGTGCATGTTAGGACACGTTTTTAAGGTGCACATTTTAGAGCACATTTGAAGGGCGCATTTTAGGGTGTGTTTGAAGGGCATTTTTTAGGGTTCAATTGGCTAGTGCATTATAAACAACAAACAAGTGAGATTCAAACTTGAAATCAACACAGAACAAAATTGCCCATGTATACTTTCAGCCAAAACATTTTATCAACAGATTGCTTTACCAGCTATTATATCTTTATATCTTTAGTTCTGTTTCAGAAAGAGAATTTTGGTCGAAATCTTGAACACAAACAACCTACTTCCAATATGGCCATGGCTGCCACTACTGTGAAACCTCAATGAACTGTGCCTCGAAGACTCAATGTTTTTCAACGTCAGACCAATTGACCTGAACCTCTTGTTCATATTGGATTCGACTGAGAAGACCCTGGGACAAAAGTCATGAAAAATGTACCAGGCATCGCATGACATGTTATTCGACACATGCAGTGCTATACGACCCAAGTAAAAATAATTGGTTTTACCTAAACTGCAATGCATGTTCTTGCCCATGCACCCCCAGCTACTGCTTGAAGTTTGATAAAGTTTATAAAAATAAATGACACTACTGCATTCCATGATCACAAACCTTTTTCTGATCACAAACTTTTCCTAAAAGAGCTGTTGTGTATGGCTTAACACAAAGAGCTGTTCTGCATGTACAGCAATTTCCAGCTGGTCTACTTCTTCCAGAGCCAATAACGGCACTTGTTTAAAGCAATCAGAAGCTCTCTGACTTCCACCAAAGCCTCTTGGAGTACACCGATGATGATCAGCAGTTCTTCTGGCAGCAAATTTGCTTTGAGCTAAAACTGAATCATAGATAAAACTGAACATTGTTTTTGTAAAGTACAAAGAAATTGTTCCGGATTATTATTCAGTGAAATAAATACTTCACTCATCTGGAACACAAGAAGCCTTGATAAATTTATAGAAATGTATGTAAATATTAAGTAAATTTTGACTTATTTTGGTTATATTGCATTTCAATAGTTATGTTTGAGTTTTAGAAGTAATTGACAAAATTTGTTGTTGTATCGGAGATATCTGGCTTGGATCTGTATCTACTGTACAACAGGGCCACAAATTTTGTAAATAGTACATAGGGTGCAAGAGCTTTAATTAATCCTTCTGGATTATATCTCTTCTGTCTCCACTTTATTTTAATTTTATGAATGTACTATTGTACTTTACTATTGTGTGTGGAATAAACAACCTATTCATAGTTTGATTATGTAGTATTTGTAGAACCTTTGCCTAATAATGGCCAATTGTGTTGACGCATACAGTCTAAGTACTTCTGGAATCTAGACAAGGATTGTGTGACAAAGTGTCAGTTGACAAATTGTCTGTCTGCTTGAGGTTTAGAGTAGCATAAAGCTAATGCATGTCTTGCAATATAGTTTAGGTCAAAGTGGAAAACCATGTTCGCAACAGACTTCTGTTAGCATTCCGAATTTTTCGACACAAAATCCTTGATCAGATGTTCTAATTTTTCTACACAAGTGAACCCAGGTATTGAACATGCCAAGAAGGAAAATTGGTGGCATTTGGACAAGTAGTTACGGAGAAAGAAACAAAACATGAAAGTCAAACATTTACGGCAATTGGAAACGAGGCTGAAGCAAGCCAACTCTAGAATGTACAAATGTAACTCCTGAAACCAAAATAATCCGGAGAACTGACAGAGGACAGCCTTGTGACATAAAAGTGATTATATATGCACTGCGTGAGAGCCGATAGATGAAACTTGTGAAAAGAGCACTACTTTATGTCTGTCCAGGTTTGAGCCATCTGGCATTAGAAATGAGGGAAATATGGGCATGTACTTAAAAACATGTGACTGATGATGTCATCGTTACATCATCGACACTAAGTAATTGATAGGGACCCACTACCATGTCTGTCCAGGTTTGAGCCATCTGGCATTAGAAATGAGGGAGATATGGGCATGTACTTAAAATCATGTCACTGATGATGTCATTGTTACGTCATTGCCACTAAGTGATTGATAGGGACCCACTACCATGTCTGTCCAGGTTTGAGCCATCTGGCATTAGAAATGAGGGAGCTATGGGCATGTACTTAAAATCATGTCACTGATGATGTCATTGTTACGTCATTGCCACTAAGTAATTGATAGGGACCCACTACCATGTCTGTCCAGGTTTGAGCCATCTGGCATTAGAAATGAGGGAGCTATGGGCATGTACTTAAAATCATGTGACCAATGATGTCATCGTTACGGCATCACCACTAAGTAATTTGTAGGGACCCAATACCATGCCTGTCCAAGTTTGAACTGCGTGGCATTAGAAATGAAGGAGATATGGGCATGTACTTAAAATCATGTGACCGATGTTGTCATTGTTACATCATCACCAGTAAGTGATTGATAGGGACCTACTACCATGTCTGTCCAGGTTTGAGTCACCTGCCAGTAATATTAAGCAAGTATTATTAATATCAGTTAAGAAAATCGCATATCCCATTCACAGCTACATGTAGCTATCACAAATGTCTGTAAATATATCTTCAGAAAATCAAACGTCATTTGGTAAAGTCAATGGCATGCTCAATGCACAGGTTAACACCACGAATCCACCTAACCCCAATAACCGAAGTTAAGTCAAAGTCTGACTGGACCACGTCCCTTCAGGAGTCCCTTAAGGCATGGTGCTTGGCCCTATTCTCTTAGTGTACATAAATGACCTATCATGTGGACTACATTCCTCTATAAAACTGTTTGCAGACGATGCAGTTCTTTATCATGAAGTTGAAACTTCTGATGACATTCACTTAATTCAACAAGATATTAATACCCTAGTCCATTGGTCAGACACTTGGCAAATGAATTTTTAATGCCAGCAAATGTAACATTATGTCAATCTGCAGATTGCCATAAATAACTTGGCGTCTTCATACAAGATGATATGCAATGGGACACCCATATTAAATATGGTACTCAGAGGCCTCTTAGTACGAAGAAACTTATCACAATGTAGCATGCAGGTTAAACAACAGGCCTATTACTCTCTATTAAGGCCCCAAGTCAAGTACGCAACAACAGCGTGGAATCCTTACGAGAAACAGCATGTAATGTCTTTAGAGGCACTACAGCGATATGCCTTACGCTTTGTTTGCAATGATTACTCTGGCTAGATATTCAAGTGTTACTGCAATGTGCCAATCTGTCGGTTGGAGCACTTTAGAATGCCGTAGATACATATTAAATACTGTATAAAACTGTCCATAACTATGTTTCTTAGGCCTTCCTGACACTGTTCAAGTTGCTGATAATAGAACATGCTCGAACCATCCTTATAAATTTCAGCATATTCCAGCTAACATAAATGGGTATAAGTTTTCTTTTTTTCCGCGAGTTATTCCAATGTGGAATAATCTCCCATTAAGCTCAGTTAAGGCAGGTTCAGTAGATATATTCCACAGAGAGAGGCACTTCCTGCTATAGTACTAATGATTTCCCCCCACTAGCCAGTTAAATAGCACAATGATGTGAAGTGTGTAATTAGGTTTTCGTTTCTGTTTATTGTTATTATTGATCATCGTATCAACTTAAATACGTTATATTTATTATCAAATTTGTTTCTTTTTCCTGCCACTATGGTTGTTTGACCTTTTTGTAACATCCTGTACAGTCTTTATGACTAAAAGGATTAATAAATATGAGATATATGAGATAACTGGTTACTGCACATGCGTGCAGATCCACGAGTTAAAAGGTTGAAAAATGAAATGTGCCCTCCAAGGCACCAGGGTTAGGGTTTAGGCACCAGGGTTAGGGTTTAGGCACCCTTAATGCATGTGATGTAACGCAAATGTACACCAACTCTGTGCACATAGCCATAGAGACTAGGCTGGCAAAATGCATTGACCCAAATAAGTCGCAAGTGACAATACAATACGCACATGAAGAGTTAGACTAGGCCGGCAAAATGAATCAATCCAAGTAAGTCACAAGTGACAATTATAGTTTACTATTAAGTTTACCATTTAAAAATAACGTGAAAATAGTGAATTACTGTTAACGTTGATTTTTAAAAACAACCCTCTGTCCAATAAAATAACAGATGAAATATGAACTACAACATAAAATTATTTAGAATGCCAGTATCAACTGACTGCCCTATTTATAGCCAAGAATAAACACTGTGTGATTCCCTCCTTCATTCAGGTGTATATAGAATGCCAGTATCAACTGACTTTGACAGTGAAGATGAAGAAGAAGCTACTAAGCAATACCTCAGACAGGTCAGTGCAACAATCACATGTTTTGTAAGGATGAACTTTTGTGGGGACCACATGCAGCAGTAGTATAGCCGGAGTCAAAATGATACCCGTTTTTGTTGTACAACAAAGTTCTAACACAGTGTTCTATTTTTGCATCCATTTAGCATTTATGACACCTCCTTAGAGCTTTTGTTCGCTATATTACCCCTTTTTAGCCCCAAAACAGCTATTTGATACCGAATTGCCTCACAAGGTATGTATTCACCCTCAGTTCCGATATGGGTGGTAGAGTTGTTGCTTTCGGGCGTTGTTTTATGATATTCGTTGCTGCAGAGTTCCTCCAAGCTATTAGAGCCCGGCAGATATATACGAATAGACAGTCTCATGGATAAAGCCACTTGTATCTGATTGATGCTTGGGAAGGATTACGAGTGTAAAAGAAAGCGATATAATACAGAGTACTGTGCTCAACATAATTATCAGATAAGAGAGGGAAGTAGATCACCAATACCCTGTTCGAACTGTGGGATTGGATGTCGCACTAGTTATGGCCTTTGCGCTATTCGACGCCGGTAAAATAGGCACCCCGCTCGCTATAAAAAGCACTTCTTTCCCATTTCTGGTCACGATATAGATAGAAAATTCGAACTAGACCACATGATTTTAGTTCTAAGAAGAAAAAATCAAAGCAAAGAAAAAGACCAAAAGCCAAACTGGACGTCTCCAGAACCTCTCTAGGAACCCCTTTCTCCTTTTTCCTTACTTCGCCTTTTCGTTCCTAGAGAGGTTTTTGCTTATTACCGGGCCCGGCTTACTGTATTCGGTCTACTGTATTTGGTCCACTGTATTCGGTCTACTGTATTTGGTCCTATCTGGTTGAGGCACAACCGGCACCCGTGGGTCCCTTTTAAGATCCCTTGAGCTTCACCCATGCACCCGACCCAGGATTGACACTGTATTCGTTCGTCTTCTGCCACATCGACAGACGCGCTACGACTTGTGTGATGTGGTGGAGCTTTTTCCATCACACAAGCCGATCTACCACACATGGCCCGTAGGATTCGAACCCCAGGTATATGATCGGCTCCACCTTTTCGATCATATACCTAGCGCAGAACCATGAGGCCATGTGTGCTAGACAGTGACGTAGGCGAAAAATATTGTACTTATGTCTTAAGAAATTGTCGTATGTTAATTAGCGCCACCCACGCGTTGTCTCGAAATTTACATATAAACCAAAACAACACGGTAATTTATACGATTTTGCTTTTAGTGAAGTTTAAATAAGATCCATGCCGATTTCTTTCAAAGGAGATATTTATTCTTACCCCACTAGACTGCCAAGTTTTTCTCGCATTTCCTTTCGCACTTCGGAGCGAATTTGTTCTACTTTTTTTTCGTTTATTTGTCCTTGAGTCTCTGGGCGAATTTCAGACCTCATAATCTCGTATTTATTTGCTTCAGCGAGGATGAGACTGTATTCAGAGTCAGATATGTTTTCATCGCGCAAGGCCTTCGATACTAGATCACGAATCGTATTAATTTTCGCTCTAGCCAACATAGTGGTTTTCTCATGTTTAGATACTTTTATTCCTAATTTTTTAGCTCCAATGGTCGTAGATGCTGAAATTAATCCACATAAGCCACCAATAACACCTAATGGTAAACCAATCACTATTCCAAAACCAGTTAAAGCTATTCCCAATCCAGACCCAGATAAAATTACAGATAGACCTCCTGTTACCACGGCAATGCCATGAACTATTCCTTGAGAACGAGCATATTTCTTACGCATACCTTCATAGTGTTTTTCTTGAGTTTCGATATCTGAAAGAGTATCTCGGACTGTTTGCAACCGAAAATTATCTCCGCTAGCCCCGCTAGCCAGCGGCGGATAAATACCTGGTGCCGTTGGAAGTAGTTGAATCGAATCGCTTGCCATTATGTTATATTATAACTTACTCAATCTTCAATACGTATCGTATAGGTCGACCACGGAAGTCTATAATATTTCCTTCTTCGTCTCTAAGTGTCAGGCGAAGGCTGTTTCGTCTTGTCCCTAGAGATCGTATGGGCAAGGAAAGCCATTGATTGTAAGTAGATTCTGTAAACCTAAAGCCCTCGAGATTAAAGATAGCCAGTACGTTTGATTGCTTTCCATTAAGAATTGAGAAGCTAGGATCCACCACATCACAATAGATATATACATAGCGAAGAAGTTGTACCACCAGTTTGTATTCTCCTACTTTGAGTGACACATTATCCCCTTCTGGAGTACCCTTGATATTAAACGAATCGCAGAGATTCTTACTGAACAGGATTGGTTTCTTAATTTTTAGAATCCAAAACTTCCTATAATCGCGGTCTATGAATTCCAATAAACCAGCAGTAACCGCGGGTTTGAGGGCGTCCATCAAGATGTTTATATTGTAATTCCCCGGCTTAAGTTCATAAGGAATCCGTATCTCACCTGGGTTATTCCAAGTGAATGAAGCTTTCTCTGATAGGTTCCACCAACCGTTCTCAAAAGCGACCTCGATTAGAGAAATATTATGGATGTAAATAGGTTCTTGAAAGTAGACCGTATGATCAGTCGAGGTAGTGGTGACATTTAAGATTACCATATTAAAGCCTGAAGTTTACTTCGATATGATATTAACATATATTCTTTACTTCACGATATTAACATATGTCGTAACTTTAATACGTATCAATATCAAACAGATTAGTCAAGTGGATGAATCGAACGGATCGATTGGCCCGGCGCCAAGGATAAGAAACCATACCTAGTCTCCAAGCGAGAGTTCATTTCGACGGTGATTGGGGTGACTATATCGTACCTCGCAATGCAAAGGCTTTAGCGTCCTTTAAGAAAAATTATCCTCACGCGGACTTCGATAAGTTCTCAGCTAGGACAACGGCATCCGACATACATGATGAGTCTACATACGAGACTAGAATCATGTTTTACGATGGTGGGCAGCATTGGAATATGAGTGGTCTCATACCAGTAGATGTCAGAAATCGTCTACACGAAGCGTTACGCGTGACAACGCAAAAACATGTGGCAGTTGTGGGTTTTCCACTTCCATTCAGAAGGACTGATTTTAAGTATCCAGTTCCAGCAGTTCCCTGGAAGATTGACGCCAAAGACATAGACCCCTTTATGCGAATTCTCAAGATCTACGTAACGAAGGATCAGTTCTTCATGTCGGAGCCGCGAGATATCTTACTAGGGCTGGGGTTCGATTTTCCTACTGACACCATTAACGACAACGACGACGATGACAACGACGACGATGACAAAGACGATAAATCCAAGAAAGCGACAGAATGGTTAGATGCTCTACCAATGAGGCATTGGCAGCAACAATTCTGTTTCGTAGTTTGGTGCGCAACGGCTGGCTGCGGAGTGTCGTTCGATGACCATCTTTCAGATGACGCACCAATCACTGATTACATCCGTAGCTTTTACCGCTTCCACGTGTACTACACAATCATGCGATTACTGTTCGAATTGGGAGCCCCCCTCCCCAGAGAAAACATCTTTAATAAGAACGACAACGTCCCATGGAACTCCGTCGTATACGACAGGCTCAGGAGAGAGTTTGGAGTCATTAAAGTTAACTTCGCCCTGCGCCGAGCAAGATTTACTGATAAGTCGTGGGGGTTCGATACGAGTGGCCCACTCGATATTCCGACGCGGTTCTATCGCGACGAAATGGCGAAAAAGCAGCACAATTGGTTCGTTCCGCAGCAGAGCAAGGGGCTGACTAAGGCTGGGGTGGTCCGAATTAATGCATCCGTAAAGGTCTACGTGTTTTGTATCCTAGGAGCCCAGGGTGTGGGAACTGTCCCGATCGTAGGGTCGCCAGGCTTGTCCCCCGGTGTCCAAGAAGACTTCAAAAAACTGCTTAGAGATACCATCATGGAAAAGGATTGGGATAGTTTAGTGCAATATAACAAAGCTCTGAATGACACGAACTCTCGTCTCGACCTAGCAATTGCTAAGGGTTGTATGTTAATACCCAGCAATATGAATATCAATAAAAAAAGTATAGTCGGTTATAACAACTACCTGAAAATGTCGAATAAGCCAGGCCTAAGTTTAGGAATAAATGATAGTATCAACCTCGATGAAAAACCACCACCACCAGTCCACATGGAAGGACCAGCACCAAAAGGGCAACCAGGTACTTCGCAACTGCCAGTAACGCATAAGCCTATCGCATACAGCGGAGCTACACATATTCCTAAACCACATGGTAGACAAAGTCGCGGTGTATCACCAACGAGTCACGAAACCAATTTGGCAATCGTGGGTATCATGGCCGGCGTAGCCTCATGGATGATATTTCGTTAGCGCTGACGTTTCGATGGTTTATATTGCTCTACCAGGAATATGACCACAGCTACAATGAGTAGCCAGGCATTCTTTGCAAGGAAGCCGAAAACTTCTCCAGCGGTACGGAATATGAAACTCACAATAGCGCCTATCGCCGCAGGTAGCACGTTAGCCAACTTTTTTCCAAGATCCTTCAAAGCCTCACCAACTCCCTTAGTGATGGAAGTCAAGCCCTTTGTCAATATACTAACGACAGTACCAATTACGGCACCAGCGACAGCTAACACTCCAATCACCGTAAAGCCATGTTTCTTGAAGATGGCTTTTATGCGGTCTCGTAACGACATACGATCTTTGATGGCTTCTATTTCTTCCTCGATCTCCTGTTTCTGATCCTCTAGTGCTGCTACTTTATTCTTTGCCACTTCATATTCTGGAGTTCCCTTAGTTAATGAATCCATCTTTTTTATTTCCTCGGCCTTGTGTTTATCTTTTTCGGTGGCCATATCCTCTTTCATACTAATCTCCTTTTCCGCAGTGGGTCCAAGAGCGTTTTTAAGCGTTTTCGGTAATACATTGGGAGTGTCTACGGCATCCGACAGTAAGTACGATCCAGCATTTTTACGATTGAGTTTTATCACGACCCTATCATAGTCATCCAAACTAGCAGTGAACTTCGTTAGATCTGCTTTTGGAAACTTTATAGTTATTTGGTCCTGTGCATTTTCAGTCCGTCTTTTCAGTCTTTCAAATAGCGTTTCCGCAGTACTACTGCCTGCCGTAAACTGCGTTTCCGCATCATCACCTTGATTGATTAATTCTATATACTCAGCTGAACTGGTTCCCCAGTTACTACGATTTTTCCATAACCTATCGCGTATGCTTTTCGTCGTATTTTTGAAGCTATGCTTAGCTCTATTCCACCAATCCATTTCTGCCTCGCCATCATCAGGTCTAATCTCCGCCCATTCTTCGGCAGTAAGATCATTCACATCGGCTCTACCTTCTTCAGATATAGGATCGAAGTCTAAAGTTTCTTCCATATTGAACACTTGATATGTGATATAATATTAGTATTGGCGATATATTCAATTGTGAAACAAACATGATATCAACGAAGCTCCATCCTGACTATTCTCCTAGAGAAGGTAGATCTCTTAAAGCCAGTCGTGTGTTCCATCGTGTAACTTTCACTCCTTCATCAGCCAATCCGGGGGAAACTTTAATTGTTAATGTTCCTACGTTAGGCGAAAATAGACTTCTAGTACCTGGTAGTCTAGCCCTTAGTGCCAATATCACTCTATCCGGGGGTCATGCCGACAACTATTTGGTGGCCAATGTTGGACGTTGCATAGTCTCAAAGCGAGTCGTATGGATGGGAACTACTAGATTAGAAGATCTAAGTCGACCCGATCTACTACAGGTATATAGCGATCTATACCTATCTGATGTAGAACGAGAGAATAGTGTAGAGCGGGGCATTCAATCTGCTAATGTGAACAAACTTCGTTTAAAGGCCAGTAACGCATCTACGTCTAATGCGGCTGATAATGCGACACTAGCGGCATACGGTAGCGTATATAAGATACCTATTGATCATGAAGTTATCACAACCCATGGCGTCTTTTATCCACATGCGATTCGAGATAAGATGTCATTTCATTTGACACTGGCACCGGCCATAGACGTCATAGTCGGATCCGACAGTACGAAAGTAGGAACGTACAAACTATCGAACATTGAACTAGAATATGAAGTCATCGAAAGTCTCGATCTTGCGTCGCAGGCCAATACTACCTACGCCAGCGGTAAAGCCTTTCTGTATAACCATTATGAGTACTTCAAAACCGTCTCGATCGATCTAGGAACCGACACACTCGTATCTGAAAGCATAAACGTACTTCGTCTCTCTCTCAATGGCATTCTTCTTCTATTTGTGGATCCTCATGTGGCAGGCACTAGAGATAGTGAGAAATTCGTAAATCCAGGAATCACCAAGGTCGAGGTCCACGTCAATGGCATTCCTAACGCTCTATATTCTTTTGGGATGCTACCAAAGGATTTATGGAAGTCAGCGAAGAATTGGTTTGTCCCGCGTTTCGGAGAGGCTGCCGCCGCTACATCCATGACGCATAAGAAGTTCTTTGAGAACAAGTTTGCCGCACTCATCGATTGTCGCACCTCGCAAACCAGTATAGTTCATGGAGATGGTTTAGCCCAACAAGATGCTGGAGCATCCATTCGCCTTAGGATTCATCGCAGTGGAGGCTCAGGTAAGGTGAACATGCACATATTCGTGCTTTCTGATGCACAAGCAACTATTGAACAGGGAATGCTACAAAATGTTTATCACTAATGTACTCTCGACGTATTCGTTAATGTACTCATTAACATGGACACATTAACAGAACAAATTCCCTTTAACGCACTCATAATTGGCCCCACAAACTGCGGAAAGACTCAGTTCATAGTTGATCAATTGAGAGGCCCATTTCGTTTTAAATTTGAATATATCGTATTAATTTGTCCCACCTATGTTAACAATAAAACCTATAAAGGCGTTGGTAAGGGAGATCCTCGTTTCATTGTCCTAGCGCCTTCTCAGAATGACATTGATGCGACCCTAGGCGACTGTGCATGTTTTTTCGAAGGAACGAATACACTTATTATCCTCGATGATTGTGCGGCAAGCAAGGATGTTAAGGGAAGGACCAATAAGATATCCGATTTAGCCTTTTCTGCACGCCACATTGGTATTTCGATTTGGGCCTCATCGCAAACACAAAAAAGTATATGCAAGAACTTTCGCGAGAATTGCGCAATCATTGTGGCATTTCGCATCGCAAGCGCACCGGGATTAAAGGATCTATTCGATGACTACGGCGCTAGCATATCCTTAGATGACAAGAAGCTATTCATTTCAGAACTTGAGACTAAGTTTGCACATATATGTTTCTGTTTGCGACATCCTTTTTCAACCGTATTGGAGATACCTTCACCTATGGTATGTCACAATACGTTGAAGTAAGATGGATAAAGATTTGGATGACGAATTAATGAACATACTAGCTGAATCCGGCAAAATAGATGTGACAGGTCCTCCACCAAGGGCCGAATGCGGCTACCGCAGTAGCGGCAGCAAAGCTGCCATCGGAGCTACCTGCAAAAATTGCCATGCAGTACACTGCGCTACCACCGATGAAGATCGTAGCATAAAAATCAGCGAACATAGGGAATCTCTTTCTATTCTAGCCGTGACTGGTACGACAAAAGAATATCTAGGGAAGAATTTTTCTCTTGGGGACATTTCTAAGTTACCTGATAAAGACATAGAACGCCTATATCGTAGATACCAAGCCGTCTTAGCAAAGCAAATAAATGACTGCTTAGTGGATAGAGCACTAAGTCTAGCAACTTGTGTAGTCGCATATGTGAGGACTCTAGATTCTCGACAACAACGAAGGCTGTTGGAAGCTCTAAAGAAAGACCGCTTAGTCCGAAACGAGATATCTGCCCTGGCTGGCCGATTGGCCTACAAAGCAGGTCCATTTGTAGCACTAACTAGTGCCCTTTGTCACGTTGTTAACCATTCTATGCCCACTAAACAGGACTCCGAGGCGCAAGTATTGCCGAGCGAAAATGAAGTTGATGAAGTACTTGAGGTATATTCAAATTTAAAAGAATCTTAAAACGTATTGAAGTTACCTCAACTACTAAGTAATTACTCTTAACAAGATGGAAATCGATACCCATTCCGAAGATCGAAATGATCCCATCACGAAAGAACCAGTAAAACTCCCACCAAATCCAAAACGAGTCGCTGCAGGCAAACTCATAGCGCAAAGAAGGAAAGAAAATATCACCAATGTGGCGGCAACGCAGGCGCAGGTAGACAGTCATACCGATAAGCCAAGTTTGATATCAACTAATACCACACTTGCTGTAATTGGGGTAAGCATAGCACTTGTGGGTTTGTACTATCAGTATAAGCAATACGAACGCACGCAACAAGTTAACCACAGCTCCGCTGAAGCCACAGACAGCTCAGCTGCCGCTACCAAAGAAACCCCAAAAGGTCGTAACCTAAAAACTCAAGGCATGATATAGCATTTGAAGCCACGTCGTAGACACATATTATCGGCGATGTAAAACGTTGTTCCAATAAGATGGTTAACGAACTTATGAACACAATACAGGAAGCTACTATATTGACTGGACTTGCGGCAGGTATCGGTTGGGTCGGAAAAAAAGCAATCAAAGAGCCTTTGACTAACGATCCTTCATCTAGTATTTTGAACTTCGTGAAGTGGATAGCGGTTCTATCTGGTGGCCTTGCAGCTAAGAAATACCTAAAGGACAAAGGGTATTGGAAGCCTGTTGAGTAACAGGGGCGACTCTACCTCGCCTTCGAAGCTATGGCATCAATAATATTTATGGGATTTGTCTTCGCCATAACTAGTGCTGCCGCTAGTATTGCCGCACACGAAATAGAAAAAGCAACTAGCGGGCCTAATGCGGCTGCCGCAGAGATGGTAAGACACGATAAAGCTCAGGAGAAGGCAAATGCCGCTATGGCAACCTATGAGAAAAATCGAGAAAAACGACTAGAAGCACAAGCCACCTGGAACCACTGGAAAGAAAATAACGCACACGTTGGACTTAAAGATAGAATCGATGCAATGCGAAAACTCCATATATATCACATATTACAAATGAAACTGGAAAAGCCTAAACTCTCAGATTATTATCGACCATCTAATTCGAGGAAAACTGCCGAATTGGTGGCCTTAGGTGGTAGTGTATTCGCGACTGGATACGTTGCCACTCGATTCTTATAAGAATTGGTTATAGCTATGCTTTTAAAAAAACGAGCTTTTTTACGTTTAACGTAATTACTAGATCACTTACTAGATTACTAGAGTATTACTAGAGTATTACTAGAGTATTACTAGAGTATTACTAGAGTATTACTAGAGTATTACTATAAGATTACTAGAGTATTACTAGAGTATTACTAGAGTATTACTATAAGATTACTAAACGAATCTACATAAAAAAGAAGGATAAGAACTTGTCAGCTAGATAAGTCTTTATCTTTGTTTTTGTCTTCGTATTGGAGTCTAGTCGTTATGCATAGATATCAGATGGATTCTCGCCTTGCTAATATCTTCTATGGTCCTGAGGGTTATTGGAAAGGACTAGCAGCTATTAAACATCTTGCCAATTCGGCAAACGTATCTGAAGATGTGACTCGGATGTGGCTAGAAAAACAAGCTATATGGCAGATCTATTTACCACCCCCCAAATACGTTCCACGACCTAAATTCGATGTATCTACACCAAATGAGGTCCATCAAGCCGATTTGATATTTCTACCTCACGATCGACCTGGACGTGGAAGAAAGCTATATAAGTATGCGCTGACGATCGTGGATGTAGCATCCAGATACAAAGAAGCCGAACCATTAGCCACTAAAGAATCTAAAGAAGTTGCTGCGGCATTCGAACGAATATATGAGCGAAGTCCACTAACATGGCCAAAACTTTTACAAGTCGATCCAGGACGTGAATTTATGGGTGCAATGTCTTCGCTACTAGATAAACATGAAGTTTCTGTACGTCGTGGTCGTGTGGATATTCACCGGGATCAAGCAATCGTCGAACGATTTAATCGTACTTTAGCTGAGAGATTGTTTGGATACCAATATGCTCAGGAGATGGTACTTACTTCACAGGGAAAGGATGATAGATCTGTCGAATGGGTGTCTCGTCTACCTGCGGTCGTAAAAGCTTTAAACAACGAAGCTACGCGTTTGACAGGAAAACAACCATCCATAGCAATTACCAAAAACGAAATCGAATCGAACCCAGCAGAACCCGTGCCGGTTCGGGACGAACGGATACGTCTAGTTGGGCTCAAAGAGGAAAGACTTCCATTCGATGTCAGTGTTCGATATCTATATGCTCCTGGTGAGCTAGAAGGTGGACGAAAGCGTGCTACCGATCCTATATGGAGTTTGAAAACGTATAGCATTTCGCGTAGTATGGTTTCTTCGGGTCAGCCAGTCCTATATTATTTGTACGCCCCACAAGTTTCGAATGTTGCTCCGCAGGTTTCGAAGAAACAACCCGCGCGTGGATTCGTGCGTGAAGAGCTACAAGTCGTGCCACTCGATACCGAACTACCTCCGAATGGGATCCTAAGCTAGTTCGTTTTGGAACAAACATATATCTTTATGGCCATGGGCTAATGTATCGATTCCGTTTGCTCTCTCTAAATGTTTGTGGAGGTAGTTATTTCAAAGACTGTATTCTATAGGCTCAGTGTGGATTCCATCTGGGAGTACTTATTCAGACGCACATGGATTATTGTTGCGAAGTTTGGGACAATTTTGGAAAATTCCTCTCAGATAAACTACAAATTTTTCAAAACAGAGCCGCTAGACTAATTCTTAGAGCAGACTATAATACGACCTCCAGGTTACTTTTAGATACCCTAGGATGGGATAAACTAGATGAACGAAGGGCTAAACGCAAAGCGGTCACTATGCACAAAATCCGAAATAATTTCGCGCCAACAGGCCTTACCGAGTTATTTACAACAGTTGGAAACTCGACTCATTATAATTTAAGAGGATCTGACACAAAACTTTGCCTCCCTCAACCAAGAACTGAATTCCTGAAAAAAAGTTTATCATACAATGGTGCAAAAATATGGAATGGGCTTCCAGCCAAACTACGCGAAACAAAGTCTCTTGTTTCTTTTAAGAAACAAGTTGCGACCACCACTCTCCTTAGTGACTAATGTAATTATTTATTTATTTATCTAGTAGTTATCATTTGATAGGATATCTTTTATAATTATTTAAATCATTTATGACCCAGAAAAATTGTAAATAAAACATAATTATAATATATTAGCTTAGCCTAGATATATCGCAATTTTGTAATTAGAATATTTTTTACCACACCGCTTCTATGGAAATCAGATTGTATCTGTTAGAATTCTCCGTGTTTTTAAATAAAGTTGGAATAATACTCGCCTTTTATCGTAGTACGCTGAAAGCCCAAGTTTATGTTGTGTATAAGTGGCCATACCTTCTGGTAGTAAACGGAATCCGCGATTTTGTGCTTTATCGATACTACCACATAAGGCTTCATTGAATCGATCCCACGTAACATCGTTGTGCCTCTTTGACATCCCTTTGGTGGAATATTTGCGAGTATCGCCTCCATCGACATACCAAGCTTTAGAACATAGTGCAATAGCTCGTTGTCCTTCGAGTTCAAGTTTGAATAGTCCTGGTGTGCGATTACTCCATTTGTCCCAAGCTAACCAATCATTTCTATGGATTGCGAAATCCTCTCGCCTTTCTGATCGTACGACTTCGTCAATGCTATTTCCTGAAATTGCTATGTACGCGCTATCTGTATCCATTTGTATGTATTCGAAATCCTCTCGAGCAATATACTTGTCAAGGAAGTCGTAGTAGAATTCGAGCATACGAAGCTTAGCGAGTTGATATACAGCGATAACTACTTGGAAAGGGCGTTTGATTTGGATCCGATTCTTTCTACTCTCGAGTTCATATGCGTCACCAATTTCCTCTAAATCTGAAAACCAAACACTACGCAAAGCTTTGTCAACGACCTTCTCATCCTTGGTATAGGTGACATTTGTTTGGCGTCCCAAATCTTCGATCAACTTTCCATAGGCGCTATTTCCAAGTAACTTGAATACATCTGCAAGTAGAGCTTTACTTTTGTCTACATCTCCTGTCCTTCGTGCTTCGGTGACTTGATCTACAAACCATTCAAATACTTTTTTGGGTTCATAGTCTATTGTGCGATAGACGCTGGTGATGCTTGCTCCATGATCGAGATACCAACGCAACAGTGGTGCATATAGTAATAGATGTTTTCCAGATAGACTCCCAACTAGCTTTTTAGTATTAGGTCTTTTTCGATCTGTCTTCTTGAGGTAATCTATCATCTTTGGTGAGATTGCTTTGTCTGGAATTTCTCGATTGTAGAAGAAGGGTGGCATCTCCTCGAATTTCTTCCATTTACTTTTAGGTATCTCGATATCTACTTCTGCGAATCCAAACCACGTACCATCACGTAGACGTTTGATAAACCCTTCGACGGCTGTATCAGGGTCTTTATAGTGTACGACTTTTTCTTTCCCACAAGGCATATCGAGTGCCATAGTAGAAAGATATAGGGCATTGGCATCGTATCCAAGAATCTTTCGACACTTTTTGGTTCCGCCCTGATGACTACGAATCTTAGTTATTCCTGCTTCATGACGTCTAGTGAATACTATACTTGGTCCACCAACGATAGCACTTTTGAGCATATGATAAGCCTCCTCATTTGGGGCATACAACTCAGCACCACGTTCTACACTACCTCGAAGTAGAAATTGTAGTGATACTCCTGGAATAGATACTGCATCTTTCAATATATCTATACCTTTATCGTGATAGAAATCGCGCATCTTTTCTAATGCCTCTATGAATGGAACTACATCTAAGTTGTTATAGTATCGTAGCCAATCAGCAAAGGTCTCCATTCCGTTATCACGAAAAATTTGCTTACAATCCTCGAACTCTGTCATAGTCAATAAATGTGCTCCTTTCAACTTCGATACCCATTCTTGATAATCTGGTAAACCCCTGTGATCCAATTTGTCTGGAGAATCGAACCACTCATATGGAAAGTAACTTTTTTTGCGATTCGCATCCATATGCCTTGATCCACTTTTCGTAGGAAGTACCTGGTCCAAGATAATTCATCACATCGAGGAAACGAAATTCTGGGGTTAAGAGAAACATAGTGGTATTGGCTTTCTTTGCCACTCGGACCTTTTTGCATGTATCTGCAATAGATTCCACGAAATAGTTTCTGATCAAATTCAAATCATAATTATCGCCCGGAGTTGAATCCTAATACGGGAACTTGCTTTGTCCATTCATTGATTTTCATTTGTTGTTCTTTCGGTAGGGTGTCGAAAGAGAATTCAGGTGTATTAGGACAAAACTGTTCGATGACAACTTCTTGGATTACTTTTGCTCTTCGTTGAAGTTCTTCGACAAAGGCAACTATGAGTTCTTTTGGATCTACTCGATAGATAAAGGTTGGTGTTCGATTGTATGTGTCGGCAATTGATACTGATATAGGAACATGTACGTTTTCGATGGTTAAGTGGTCTGTTGATTGTCTTCCTTTCGTCGTATCGAGATAGGCCTCGAAATCGTAAACTATGGCATGTGGATAAGCGGTTTGTACCGGAGTTGGAATTGGTTCGTTGGTCTTCTTCGTCGAGCATTCCCAAGCCTCCACCACTGTATATCCGGTCGATCGTAGTTTTGCCGTTCTTGCGCAAGTTTTACGATATAAATTATTACCCCATGATTTGCCTTTCGTACATTTTGGGCATCCGTGAAAGTAACACCCATGGAATTGAAAGATTGTTTTGGAAATAGGTTCATAGCCATCGACGAGTGCTCCTTCTATCCAACGTTCTCCACCATGCCCACAAGCTGCGTGATGAATATGTCGTTCGATTCTTTCCGATTCGCGTTTCAACCAACGTAAGGCTTTCTTACTCGCATGACACACTGGCCAGAATGCTTTTTCGAATGCAGATTGTGGGGCTATGATTTTTTCTCCTGCACAAACTATCTTCGTTTCGCCACGACTACAACGATCTGCATGACGTTGGAGATTTGAAGCTTTCGTGAATCGTTGTTTGCAATCATTACAGATATAGAGATCTCCGAGTTGCCAAATTTTCTTAATATAAAAGGCATGTCCCTCATATATCCCAATCGTCATCGTATGTTTGTAGTGAGCTGCATGTCGTGTCAGATGCCAAGCTCCATCCTTCGTAGGTTCATACACGCAAATGCCTATCCCAAAGTGCGCCTCGATCTTATCCAATTGGTCTAGGGAAGTTTTGGGAGTATCTCGTATAGGCGATACCAATTGATAGAACTCCTGAGCTAATTTTCTAGCTGCGGTATTGCACTTATCTACACGAGATCCTTTGTATATAGCAAGGCATCGCCAAAGGCATAGATTGTCGTCGTATTTGTCGAGGGAAAACATCCCCTTTTTCTGTCTAAGCCATTGTGGTAATGGGCCGGTACCCAGTAAAGGTTGTCGATCGATTACGACTTTTACATCCACATAGATCCAACGCACAAATACCCACTGAGTGTCGGGTCGCTCTATATTATCGGGATTCAATCTGGCAATCTCCTTGTTGTTTATCCATTCCTCCGCATCGCCTAGAATATTTATCCATGGAGATCCTGAACCTGTCTTGGAAAATATCATTATACGCCCATCCCTGATGTTGCGAATGCGGTAGACATAGCTATAGCGTAGATAGAAACTAGTTTCGACGTTTGCAGTCAATTTCTCCATGATCCTATTCGTCAAATCTCCCGCCACACCTTTGAAAAATCGCCATCGAATCGTGCGTCTGCCTTTTTCCTCTCTCTCAAGTGTGCCATCTATCTCATCGAGAATAGTATTTGCTTCTCGAGCAAGACTGCGTGATAGTGGTTCGCTACGAGGTTTTTGTAGCATTCGCTTAGTAATTCGCTGCAAGGGGGGTGTACGAAGTCTAGGATTGGTTTGCATTTTTCTTGCAACAACTTTAGCCCGTAGACTTGCTGCTGCATCCTCATCAAGTTGTTTGCTTTCGCGCATAAATTGGGCGACTTTATGTGGCTCGGGTAGCCCTCCTTGAAGGCCTGGAAATCTACCTGTTTTGTTGTGTCTGCCCCACCTCTTCCCTTTTTCATAAGATAAAGCTAAAGCTATTGTATGAATGAGTTCGCGTTTGTGGAGCTTAGAAAACCCTCGAATCCCAAACTGCTTTGCTGTTCTGCGTAATTCTTGGAGGGTAACCATTTTCCGTTGTCAATACTTATATGAGTGGTAGTCTCTAATTGTTGTGTGGCGGTCGATATCTTCTACATATCCCTGCTCTGTCAATACTTATATGATGGTTAGCTCTAAATGTTGCGTGGAAGTCAATATCTCCTACATATCCCTGCTCTGTCAATACTTATATGATGGTTATCTCTAAATGCTTCGTGACAATCAATATCTTCCAACAATTTCCTCTGTCAATACTTATATGATGGTTATCTCTAAATGCTTCGTGACAATCAATATCTTCCAACAATTTCCTCTGGCAATACTTATATGATGGTTATCTCTAAATGCTTCGTGACAATCAATATCTCCTACATTGTACATATCCCTGCTCTGTCAATACTTGTATGAGTGGTAGTCTCTAATGTTGTGTGACAGTCAATATCCTGCTCTAATCGATTGGGAGGTAGTTCTTTTTCAATTCCAATAACACCTTTGCAAAGCGAACCTTAGTATAACGTTTTTTATCTTTGAGGTCTTGACTCGTTTTCTGGCCGCACCTCGAGCAAAGTCCATAACTAGTGCGACACCCAATCCCACATTTCGAACAGGGTATTGGTGATCTGCTTCCCTCTCTTATCTGATAATTATGTTGAGCACAGTACTCTGTATTATATCGCTTTCTTTTACACTCGTAATCCTTCCCAAGCATCAACCAGATACAAGCGGCTTTATCCATGAGGATGTCTATTCGTATATATCTTCCAACAATTTCCTCTGTCAATACTTATATGATGGTTATCTCTAAATGCTTCGTGACAGTCAATATCTTCCAACAATTTCCTCTGTCAATACTTATATGATGGTTATCTCTAAGTGCTCGACATCCAATCCCACAGTTCGAACAGGGTATTGGTGATCTACTTCCCTCTCTTATCTGATAATTATGTTGAGCACAGTACTCTGTATTATATCGCTTTCTTTTACACTCGTAATCCTTCCCAAGCATCAATCAGATACAAGTGGCTTTATCCATGAGACTGTCTATTCGTATATATCTGCCGGGCTCTAATAGCTTGGAGGAACTCTGCAGCAACGAATATCATAAAACAACGCCCGAAAGCAACAACTCTGCCACCCATATCGGAACTGAGGGTGAATACATACCTTGTGAGGCAATTCGGTATCAAATAGCTGTTTTGGGGCTAAAAAGGGGTAATATAGCGAACAAAAGCTCTAAGGAGGTGTCATAAATGCTAAATGGATGCAAAAATAGAACACTGTGTTAGAACTTTGTTGTACAACAAAAACGGGTATCATTTTGACTCCGGCTATACTACTTGCAGCCTTCTGAGTGATTAATTTTAACTGCAAACCCAAAGACTAAGATCATGCAGTTTTCTTTCCAATCTTTCCCCATTGCATTTATGTGTAGAGTATAAAAATAATGTTGCCATTTTGGCTTATCCTTTATACAGGTACTTGACGAGGCTGTACTAGAAAGAAAAACAGAATCTATTGGTTATGGTAAGACTAATATATTACTTTTATAAACACAGATGGCTTCTAGCAATTTTCTAGCAATTTCTAGCAGCAGCCTTCTTTTCTTTTTGTTTGTTACAGTGAATTTTGATCAGTTGAGTTGAGCATGAAACATGCAATTGAGCCCCATGCAAGAAGCGCCTTGGGTGGTACTACTGTCATAGATATTCGCATTTTGCCCCCTAATTAACATAATCTAAAGTTGGACAAGAACTTGAATTTGGTTACTCAAAGACTTGGGCTCAAAAAAATAATTCCTGCACCGATTTTGGAATAAAACTAGTTTGAACCATGAATAAAGTCAGATAATTAGCTCTTGGCCAGGGCTGTGAAACTCAAAAAAACTAAACTTGTTATTACATGTACATGGCTCAAACCTCTTGAGCAAACATGACAATCTGTTTTTAGCTGGCAGTTCAAAGATTCATTATGAGTACAAATCATTTTAATTAACTTGACAGTCCTCACCAATCTTTATGTACTGTTTAAAACATGAACAGCAGTGTTTTATCAAGTTTAAAAATTGGAGGGCGAAGCCCGAGAATTTTTAGACTTGATAAAACATGTGCTGTGAGTGTTTTAAACGGCTTTAAGAATGCAATGAAAGAAAGACGCACATCTCAAGGGAATGGTTACTTAATGAACCATTGAACCTTTGTATTCACAACGCCATGCAAAATATTCGAGTAATCACCACCTGCAATTACGAACATCTCAAGGGAATGACATGAAGAAATTACCATACTATGTTGTTTGAAGCGGCGTTTTGCAATGCAAGAAGAACCTGCACTTGAAGGATTTGGTGTCGTGGTTTACCTCGATAAAGTTCAAGACTTGGAAAGCGATGTGACTGACATGACGGCAGACTCTAAATTTTTGGCTCCGGCACAAAATATGTAAGTTTAATGCACGTTTTTATTATTTTACGGCTTTGAGTTTGGTTTCATAATTGGAACTAAACAGTGGCTCGGTAAACAAGTAATGGTAGTTGGATAACTTCATTTTAAAAATATTATCTGTGTATCTCGGTAGTCTGCTGATATTAGTAAATTTAGTGCAAAATTTATTATCTAGGTACCTTATGTTCCGTGTACTTTTTTCTATCTTTGGGTCTTTATCAGTGAATTCTTAATTAGGATGAAACTTTATATAAAATTTCATGTTCATTAGTATTCTTTATATAAAACGTTCATCCTAATTAGCAATTCAATGAGAAAGCTGAAACATCGACAGAAATTCCATTGTCTCAATTATTAACCCTTTTTCCCTCTGAGACAGAATTCAAATCCCTCCGCGGGCATTTTAGAATGATGAGATTTTATCAGGTATAAAGGAGCATGCACGTGACTGATTTGCTTCATCTGATTGGACAAAATGCTCATTAATTATTCATGAGTTTTTGAAGTTTGTTTGATCGTTTGTTCATTTCATAATGTATTATTGAATATTCATTTATTTTGAAATGTAACAAGTACTTAATAAAAATGTATCAATATTATAAAATGCATCTTTAGCTTTATGACATTAGCACCTTTCTACTACTGTATTTCTGCACCTTTCTGCACTATTGATTAACAACACGTTTTTGCTTATTTAATAGTATTCTTGTCATTGCCTTTTCCCTTATATCTTCTCGCTTCACATAATTATTTATTATCTATGTATTAAGTTATACCACATAAGCTCCCTTGATGAGCTAATGCTCTTGGAGCAAATGTAACTCAGTATATGTTATATGGTTAAATAAAAAAATATTTTTTAAATCAAAACACAAACACATAAGGGACACCATTTTCAATTGTGTAAAAAATGTATCAGAAGTGGAGAATATGATACCATATTTACCTGTGTAAAATACATGCCCATTTATAATATGCACCTCATTTTTTTAGAAAGATTTCGAAAATAATTTCAAAATCATAAGAAAGTAGGAAAAAAAAGAAACTAAGGCATCAAACTAGAAAGGTCTGACATACAAAAAGATGTGGAAGTTTGATAATTATGTCGTTATTTTGTTGGTTAAAGCATGAAAACTAGCAGACAAAGTGGTGTTGTGTTGCATTGTGTTATTGAATAAAATATTGTTTACACTTCAAAATAATTTATTTACGATTTAGCTTTGATTATTTTATTTACAATTTATTTACAAGATATCAACAACAAAATTATTTATTATGAAAAATACTTACAAAGAATTAAGATACTTGGCAACCCGCAAATTAGCAAAACGATACTATTCGGCGGGGGCAGGTGAAAGGTAATTAATTAAATAATAATAAGAAACTAACTAGCAGAAGCGTATAGATCTGCAAAGTAGAAATTGTACTGGTCACTAATAATATCCACTAAAGTTCACTTATTTATAAATAAGTGTCTTTGTCCGTGGAATATCACACAATGCCCCTCAATGGCAAACAAAATAAAATCATTTGACCTCCAATTCTGCAGGAAAGTATCTGCAGGTCTTGCTGTTTAAAAGCGAATAAGTCCTATTGTACCGCTTGAAACTAGATTTAGTATATACATTGTACAATGCACTAATTCTGCTTTATTTCAATAACTGTGGTACAGTGTAACTCCAACAGCTTCAAAATAGGGCTGCCAGAATTATCACCTTTTCTGACTACGAAGTTCGATCTGGTGAATTATTGGATGAGCTTGGCTGGGAAAGGTTAGAACACAGGAGGATAAAACAACTAGCTACAATCATGTACATGTACAAAATAATCTTTCCCCATTTTATTTGAGACAGATTTTTGTTAAAGTCTCAAATGTTCACTTGTATAACCTTAGAAATTCTACATCAAACTGGCATATTCCTAGACCAAGAACTGAGGCTGCAAAATCCAGCCTACATTGTAGAGGAACTGACCTATGGAACATTTAGATCCCTGTAGAAGTAAGACATCAACCAAATTTAAATGCTTAAAAAAATAAGTTCGTTTTTAATAAATTATAGAAATAAATTAGAGTAGTGATACTTACTAAAGTTGGAAATGTAGTTAATTAGGAGTAGTAACGACTACATCGTTACTATAGGACTGAAAAGTCAATAGCAGATTAAGGTGACAAAATGAACTTACATTTAAAGAAGTGGAAAAGCTGATTCCCCTCATGATTGTTTAGATTTGTAAGTGCTATGACGATTGTCTCTCCTTTGCTTATTAGTGTAGTATTTGATAAGTTTGTGTATGTTTTTTGTATGTTGTATTTAATAATATTCTTTAATAAACATTGATTAATAAAAAAAAGTGTCAGAAAAAAGGAGTACAATGTAGTTTGTAATTTAGCAGTATTGTTTTATAAATTTTTAGTGTAGTTTTTTACATGTACATGGCTCTCAGGAAGATCATTTGATGTAAATGAATGTGAATTCCTTGTATAAAGATTATGTATGTATCCACAAGTTACCCATTGATGGATTATGTTTTCATAAGTGCCACTACAATAAAAGTTTCATATAGGAATGTTTTGCCTATTTGTTAAGTAAAGTTGCTATATATTTTCCTGTTCAAACCGTTTTTTTTCATATGACAATGGGAAGTCTCGTTTTTTTTTTAGTTGGAATCTTGAGTTTTTATCTCATTTCTGTGACAGGGCTAATTTTCAGCAGAAGTGACGTCATTTTACTCAACACAACAACCTGCTGGGCTACTTTTCACACAAACCTTGATGCAAATGTACAAGTAAAGTACAATTTGTTCACTATTTTTCCACAAAGGAAAGAAAGAAACAATGTTTTGAACAGAAAATGGCTTTAAAAGAGCGATGGGTTGAAAAAATTATGTCACGATAGCAAACCGCTGGATGAAAATCGCAAACTATTTGGAACACACTTCAGTAATTGCAGATATGAGTTTTGATGGTAAATTCTCTGCAAAATTCATAGACTAAATAAAGGTAATTTGGTCCTTTGGCAAAACATTTTCACTGATTTGGATATTTCCACCACTGTTTTTCCTTTTGGAAGACAAAAATATGCCAAAAGAAATGGTTGAATTTCATTGTAGACTGGTAACCATCCCTTGTGTGCACAATGCTTGTCAGTTGATATGGAAATTGCTGAATATAACATGTCGATCCTGGACAGCAAATATTCTCACCATGACACAGCCCTTTTATATTCTTATACTTCATGTCCATGTCATCCCTCCATTGAAAGATAAAATAAAGAGTGTTGTTAGTGTTCTGTTTATTTCCTGCTCTAAAGACTAACAACCATGTGCTGTGGAATTGTACTCAACTATCCTAATGTATGTACTTACTCAGGTTATTTCTGAATGAGATTTTGTCCCATTTTTATCGTCCTTAGATCCTACAGCAGTTGGAAACACAAATAAATCAACTCAACCTAAATGCTCAACAAAATCTGGCAAAGAAAAGGTACACAGCATACTGTCAAGCTTCCAAATGTTATAATTTGTTTCAATATTTACAGGGTTCATGCACTGAATTCTGAGAAAAGGTACAATACAATAGTGTTATTAGTTAATCCAGCAATGGCTTTTCATAATCAATAATTTACAGCTTGTTCACTATAAAAACCTAATATCTAACCTATGAATTACAATAATAATAATAAAAAAATATGGCTATATTGTACGGGTAGTATGTTTTACTCTTTGCCTAGATCGTTAATCTTACATTTATCTTAAATACTATGATGTTTCTTGAGTTCTTGGTTTATGCGCTAAGTGTGTTATACATTGTAGGACTTTACAGCATGAAAGAAAAAAGAGCACTGGGCTATTGTAGTACGGCAGAGGCGAAGGTTTAGATGATCACTATACCTAGTTCCATAGTTATGAGTTTCTGATCTAGTAGACAGATTATTGGTGAAATTAACTTGTAGGCACTAGATTGTTTAAACATTTAAATACCATAACAACATCCCTTGTAACTGTTTCTGCACAGGGGAGCCAACCAAGGTCTTTTAACACTGGAGTAATACGTTCAAATTTCTTAGTGCCCGTCAAGATACGAGCTGTGAAGTTCTGAATTAGCTGAAGCTTATTAAAGGGATACCGAGTACAAAACACTTATGGTTTCAAAATGATATTTGTACTGTACTGAAAACAATAAAAACAATTGCGTAGCGAGCGTTTCTGTGTTGTTTTTTCTCGTGCAGTCAAAAAAAGCGAAAAACCCGGAAAAAAACAAAGAAACGCTTGCTACGCAGGCTAGGTCTATCTTGCCTGAAGCCTGTTTGAGCTGTGGCGTGTTTCTTAAAAGTTGTCCCACTTTATTTTCAGTTTGTCCTGATATATCAATAATTTTCCGTTAAATTCCCTAAATCTACCAATTTCCAACATTTTCTTAGGATTCCCAGCAAAAAAGAATGCCGTTTTCCGTAAAATGACATGCATATATTGAAGTCTGACGAAGCGTAAACACGATTTCTTCGCCATCTTGTCCTACAAGCTCATTGATCAGAGGGAGATGAAAACACTAACTTGATCCACGATTTCTTCGCCATCTTGTCCGACACAGAAAGATATGTTGCAATACATTGAATAGAAAGATAATGATATAAAAAATCTAACTTACCACGTCGGCGGCAGAGACGGTGTGACCAAGTGGTTAACATGGCAGACTTGTAATCCAGGGTCCTTGAATTTGATTCCCTCGGTGCATTCGACCACGTTTGTCAATAACCAGTCAATTTGTCTCATTGACTGGGATTCTTATTTTCTTAGTTTAAACACAGTGACATCAGCTTATGCTGCAGGTAAATGCACTGTATATAAATAAGTGCTATAATTATTATTGTTTGATGACTAGCAAACTTGTCCATTCATTTCCTTGTAAAAATGTGTACTGCTTGTGGGACATAGCATGAGGACACAGCTTACTATGTATGAGGAACTATGAATTAGTTGTGCAGGGTGTGAATGCATTTTCAGTGACATACATATTCTTGAGTGCACTGAATCAAATAACTTGAGTAAATAAAACATTTTAATATGAGTTGTTTACAGTCCAACCAATGATACAGCATTTGTCTTTGTAATGTTTCACAAAGGTTAAAAAGGCTGTTGATAAGCCCAGCAGCATCTTTAACAAGGAGTATGAAGTTGATGATGATGATGACGAGCTGCCATGGTGCTGTATATGCAATGGTAATGCTGATGTCAGATGCCATGGATGTGATGATGATCTGTACTGCAGAAGATGCTACAGGTTTGTTCATTATCAGTAGTATACAATAGTAATGCTGTTGTCAGATGCCATGGATATGATAATGATCTGTAATGAACAAACCTGTAGCATCTTCTGCAGTATCAGTAGTATGCAATGGTAATGCTGTTGTCAGATGAAAAGCATGTGTGACCACACACGGGAAAACGTACACTAACGCTTTTCCGTTAAACGGGCAAATTTAAACGGTTAGTAAACGCTTTTTGGGGTCGTTTAAACGCTTTTTCAGATCGTTTAAACGCTTTTCCAGATCGTTTAAACGCTTTTTCAGATCGTTTAAACGTTTTTTCAGATCGTTTAAACGCTTTTTCAGATCGGTTAAACGCTTTTTCAAAACGTTTAAACGATTTTTCAGATCGTTTAAACGGGCAGCTTTGGAAAGCAAACGGTTTACCAAAACGTTTAAATGGACTGGGTTGAAGAGCAAACGGTTTCTAAAAACGTTTAAACAATCTTGGAAAGTGATTAAACGGTTTTCAGTGATAGCCTAAACGATTAAACTGCTTGCGGAAAGCAACTCGCGAGTGTCCTGTTGGCCCCGTAAATGTTTGCGGATAAGAGCGCGTCACTGGATGGATTTCTATACAGGGGCAAGAAATTTCCCTCAAAGGCGTGATCTTGGAGTTAAAACTGAAACGAAAAGCGCTAACTCCTTGCAGTTTGTCACTTTCAACTTTGCGAATAACTGCAAGGAAAACAATACTTCAAATGCCCTAACAGGTTTCAGACAACTTCAATAAAATCATTGTACACTTACATCCAATCAGAATATGAACTACTCTCACGGTCATGATTTAGGAACAAAGATTTTAGATTTAGATTTTATGAAAGTAAACTATACAAAGCGAATGCACTAACATAATAGTAGGTACTCTCTCTACCGCTGTCAGTTTCCCTGCTCTTCGACTGATGCAACGGGGAAAGTAATAGCAAGCCGTTAAACTCACCTGAAAACTTGACTAAATTGCCATTTGCAGGCCTATAAACCTCCTTCTCACGATGTCTTCTTTGCAATCTTGCGGCACCGAATGATTTTGAATGCAAACTTTCCTGATCCAAGTGGTTTGTTTTGGAAGTGAGTTCCAGTGTTCCGACTTACTGGTAATAACATATTAATCAGAAATATTGTGCTACATAAATTATACTCGCGCAAATGATTCGGCGCGGCGGATCCCTTGTTTTTCTGCAAGAACACTGATTATTCTAATTCAGAGCGTTGTAATCCACGTGCAATCAGTCAGGCGTGAACGTGTCAGTGTGATTTTTTACAGAACATCAACAGAGTTTTGAAGCAACGTTTGTCCTAATATTGAAAGACCTTTTGAATTAAAAGACCTTTAATGCATACAGTATTGTGCAAAAGTCATGCAAACGTATTTCGACGAATTTCGCTCTTTGTTCCTACGAATGTCGCCGGGGCAACTTTTCGTTCGAAAGTCTCCGTCAATCGTGAACTGTCAGCCAGACGAGTGTCTCATTTCTGACACAAATACCGCGGGGGCGTAATTAATTTCCATTTACGCGAACTGACTGATCTGATCCGATGCATTAAAGCTCTTTTAATTCAAAAGGAATTGCACTTTCCCAGTAGAAGTTTTCTGGTAAGAGTATAGAAGTTTTTGCACGTCTTTCAATATGACAAACGTTGCTTCAAAACTCTGTTGATGTTCAGTAAAATATCAGACTGACACGTTCACGCCTGACTGATTGCACGTGGAAATTCAGAAGAGTTGAGATGAGATTTTAATACGCAAACATTTACAATGATTTCTGCCGAAACCTTTTAATACTAGTAACAAGACAAGGATCTGCCTTAAATGTGAAACTACACTGAAGCAAAAGTTTATTTGGTGTTATGCTTTGCGCTCAGCGAGCGAGTAAAGCTTTAAAGCGGGCCACGCACCGCCGGTTTGGGACTAATTATAAGCGAGCAGCCGTTTTGTTTATTTTACGGCTCACGATATTTCGATAACTGCATGGTCCGAATTTACTTGAAAACTTTATGCAACGACTTTTACGGGGCTTGACAATAAATGAAATATCGTCGAAATGTCGCTCGCAGGTTGGCGATATTTCGCCTTGGCATTCGAATTTTCGCGTATCTGATCGATTTTTCGTGGAAATTTCGAACGAAAAGTTGCCTGAAATTTCGAGAAAATTTCGTCGCGACATTCGTAGGAACAAACAGCGAAATTCGTCGAAATACGTTTGCATGACTTTTGCACAATACTGTACAGTAGTAACTCAATGTGAGGGCGAACATTTGTTTACTGGCTCGTGTGTGTCCATGGCAGAGGACTCGCCCGCGGTAAGAAATACGCAATATCGATCTGTCAAAACAAAAGGAACATAAGTTCTCATGGTGAATTACGAAGCGCGGCATGTAAGATAGTTTGGTTGTTCGATTAAACGGTTTGCCAAGGCAATTAAACGGCCAAACACGGACTATTGAACAATCTGACAAATCGTTTAAACGGTTTCTGTTTTGAACCAAACGATTTGCGAAAACGTTTAAACGGGCAGGCTGAAAAAGCAAACGATTTTTCAAATCGTTTAAACGAAATTCTAAACCGTTTAAACGAATTTGGAAAACGTTTAAACGGTTTTCAAAACCATTTAAACGATTTTCGAAAACGTTTAAACGGTTTTTGAAAACGTTTAAACGATTTTCGAAAACGTTTAAACGACTTTTTTACCCGTTTAAACGGATAACAAACGGTTAAGAGCACTAAACGGATAACCGTTAGTGTACGTTTTCCCGTGTGTGGTCACATGTGATGATGATCTGTACTGCAGAGATGCTACAGGTTTGTTCATAATCATTGGTGTTAGTTTTTACAAACTGTAATTACTCGATCGGACCACGTACCGTAAGCAAGTCTGTGTCTTTAAATGGGCTCTGTGGAGTGTGATTATTTTTTCGGTGTCACAAGTGGGAAATTGCGTAATAGGTGCATTATCATGTTATCAATGTGGGTTAATTGAATGAGTTTCTAAGATTACATGGCTACTGCACACGTGAGCCTTCTTCCTAAATGTATGGTACTCGTATTGACCCAAAAAATACATTACTCTTTTCAGAATTCGCTGTAATTCTTGTTTTTAAAAGGGTACAACATTATTTATACGTTGTACATTCGAACTGCTAGCTACTGAGCCAGCTACAACAACAGAATGAAAGTCTGCTCTGACAAAGCGAAACACAATACCAGTACTTTGAAATATATATGTGAAAGCTTCTTAGACAAAACACGTCAGATTAACACGAGGTTAGATCTCTTAAAGGCGTTAAGGAGGGGGTCAACATGATTAAATTACGTTTCAGTTTTTAGTTGTCACGTTGAAAACAATTAGCGGCAAATGAAACATCCCTAAAATAAAAGGTTAAAGATCAGGTCATTTAGAAAATGGGGATTTCCCTACGACATCATAAGCTATTTTCTTGTTTTTACGAGAAAATGAAGTTTCCCAGTCATGTTAAGTTTGATATTTCCGTAAACTTCTATCCAATGTATCGCAATCAAACTTTTTGTGCTGATAGGAAAATAGTGTTAATAAAAAGAGTTGTACAAACTTTTATGGAATTCAAGCAAATTTTAAAGGAGAACTGAACCCTAAATCAATCTGACGACTATACAAACTTGTATTCAAGAGAAATAAGTTCTGCTATTTTATTTCTTTGTGGTGCATGTCTAAAAAGAGGAAATTCAGTGTTTTTTCCTGTATCGTACATCATGCAAACCAAGGAAAACAACCACACCTTCAGCACAAAGAAAGCACAATAGTGTGCAATTATGAGTCGTTAGTCCATCTATTCAAAGCCGAGAACAACATGCCCAAACTAATTTACTCCCCGTATCGTACGTCATAGATTACATGAATTTAGCCGTCTGTACTTAGCGGCGGTTGGGAGGAAGATTTGCAGATTTTCTGTCCTTTGACGTAAAACACAGTAAAAAAAATTTGTTGTGAGTCTTTTCATTTTTAGATCTACTCATTGAGCTAAAGTTGATTTTAGGCTTAAGTTCTCCTTTAAAGCATTTAAATTTTGTGTGTTGATACTCAGGGAATGTATTCATATTTTGCCACATTTGTGTGTTTTATGAAAGAATAATCAATGGTGCATGCTTAACTTTCATTATAGAGCCATTAAACGAGAATCATTCTAGGGATAAGGCTTGTCTTAATAATTAGAATTTCTTCTCCAAATCCTTTTTAGAGAGTTATTAGGGTCTTGTGACAGTAATAGTTATTATTATCCTGTATTCTTACACAAGTTTCAAGTTTATTACATTTTACTTAGCACACCCGCAGATAGCTTAGCTAATTGAGGCAGGTAGTGCTATAATATTTCTTATTTACATGCAAGATATTTTGCAATAACTATATAATTTTAGAGTAATTATTACAATTTTAAAATAACTGAATAAATAAGTATAAATATATACGGGAAGAATTTTTTTTTTTTTTTTTTTTTTTTTTTAATGTCATACATCATGACATGAAGGACGTTTTAGAGACTTTTTCAGTCAATACCGTGACATCAACATATGTCTCCTCCTGTTTCAAAACTTGTACAAGAGTTATATATGGATATTTGCTTTAAATAATGTTTTAGTCTGTTTTCGCCGTAAGTGATCAGAAATCTCATTCCATATTTTTACGCCAATGCGAGAGAAGAATTCACTTTGATGTTTAGTTCTTGAATATTTTAAATAAAAGTTTCCTGTTGCTGATCTAGTATTATAGGAATGTACCGAACTTACATGGTTAAGTAAATTTGTTATGTTAAGAGGAGCCGCGTTAAAGTTAATTTCATACATTAGGACTGAGAGTGTTTTATAATATAACATATTAATTGGAAGGATATTAGAGGCTAAAAATAATGGTATAGCATGTTCTCTGTTTGTCGCAAGATACATAAGTCGTAAGATACATTTTTGTAGAAGTAGGATTTTATTAAGGTGTGTTTGGGCTGCCTGACCCGAGATTGCTAAACCATAGGATGTGTAAGGATAAATAAGAGAACGGTAAATATTCAGAAGAGTGGAGAGAGGGACAAAATGCCTTAATCTTGAGATTATGCCTATCGTTTTACTATTTTTTTAAATAATATAGTGTGTCTTGCAAGAAATATTAGAATCTATTAGAACACCAAGGTATTTTACATAATTCTTTTGTTCAAGGGGTATAGGATGGCAAGATTTATGATCAAAGACTGAGTTTATGGTCTAGTCTCTTGGTACGGGTGGAATAATTATGACAAAATTTTAATATTTAAAGTTAACTTGTTTGCAAGTAGCCAGTCGGAAACCTGTATCAGTTCTTTATTAACAACGTACTCAAGAGATTTCAAGTATTTGTCAGCGTAAAGTAGGTTGGTGTCATCAGCAAAAAGAAAAAAATGGAACTTATCAGAGGAGTTGTGGATAGCGTTAATATAAATAAAGAACAACAAAGGACCTAATACGTAACGTTGATGAACACCACATAATGTTTGTTGTTTTGTTGATATATTAGGGCTTATCTGAGTAATTATTTGTGATCGTCCTATGAGATATGAACGAAACCAGTTATTGATGACACCCCTCACTCCATAATGGTTCAGTTTCCTTAATAGTAACGTGTGATTGAGAGTGTCAAACGCTTTCTGAAGTTCTATGAAGACGCCACATGAAAATTGTTTTTTATCTAATGAAGTATGTTTGTTTGTATTTTATTGACTATGTCTAGTAAAGCGTGTTGTGTGGAATGTTTCTCACGAAACCCATAATTAAATTTATTGCGTATGTTATTCTTTTCAATAAATATTGTCATAAATATTGCACACACCTGGTTACTGACTTTCCCCACAAAATTATATGAATATTATCCTGAGCATCGGCACAAAAGAAATTTAAACGCTTTAAAATTGCTCGAATCCCATAGAAGTTTGTACAACTATTTTGACATTTTCCTATCAACACAGAAAGTTTGGTTGCAATTAGATATAAAAGGAAATATCAAATTAAACTTACGACGACTGGCAGGGAAGGCTGAAGAGAGACTACAGAGGCGAAGCAACTCAACAAATAATCCTTCATCAGTCCATTGCTCTCTGTAGGTCTACTAGAGAACATTTGCGGTTGCAAAGGAATACTGAGTTTCCTGGTGTTTTTGTTGCTCTCAAGTGCTGGTTTTTGTTGGGAAGGCAAAGCAAGGAGAGCGTTAATAGTTTTACACAATGTCACAAGACAGTGTCTGTCTCCAGAAACTCAATACATCTAATCTGCCGATAATTCGATCCATGGGCTTGGGTCTTTAATCTGCTCCAAGCCTGGTAGAGAAAAACATGATAAACTTTAATGAGTGATGTTGATTATGCTTAGTCATGCCGTGTAGACTGGAATGACACATGGCTTAGTGGTTGCCCGTTCAACCAGAAGCCGGAAGTTATTACCACCTTTCATTTGTGCATTTTCTAATTAGTTTATAGGGACATAGAAGCATAAATGTATTTTTTAACAAGGATTCATCTTTCAAACAATGTCAAAGTTGATTCCAGGTTATAGCTTTTTACAGCTTCTCGTTTATTAGTCAAATGAGCACTGGCAACTGGCGATCTACTCTGAAGATTTTGCCACCTACACTGCGATGTGAACCCCCTAGAGGCTCAGGTGCCTTTAACACCCTCGTTCCATCAGCCACCTACTTTTGCGATTTGAACCCCCTAGAGGCTCAGGTGCCTTTAACACCCTCGTTCAATCAGCCACCTACTTTTGCGATTTGAACCCCCTAGAGGCTCAGGTGCCTTTAACACCCTCGTGCAATCAGCCACCTACTTTTGCGATGTAAACCCCCTAGAGGCTCAGGTGCCTTTAACACCCTCGTTCAATCAGCCACCTACTTTTGCGATGTGAACCCCCTAGAGGCTCAGGTGCCTTTAGCACCCTCGTTCAATCAGCCAGCTACTTTTGCGATTTAATGCGAATACCCTCTTAAAGCGACTTAATGCGATTTAAGGCGACTTTAGGACCCGGAGTACGCCTCCATCACATATGACCACTTCTGAACTTTTGTTTCTTTGAGGTGTTTACAAGAGGTGTACCAGATGTTTCCAGTGTTGTGATACAGTGTATATGACTTTAGGGATGAAATACAGGTACAAGAGAGCACAGAACTATAATTACTCGGACCAGGCCTTTGGCCACCCGAGTCAAGTTTCGCAAGTTTTTATTATTATTATTTTTTTGTGTCGACCCGGAAGTCGCCGCCAACCGCCAAACCAATCCAATTGCACTGTTCACGTGAATACGGCACGTGATCGCCATGCGTCAACCAATCCGATTGCACTGTTCACATCAATACGGCATGTATCGCCATGTGCGTGTTATTTCCCGTCGAACCGCTCTTTCTCTGTTTCTGAGCTGACTGAAAAGCCGGGATCTTTCTTCTCTTCGCTTTGGACAGTCTCAACTTGAAAGTTAACCTGAAGGAGTAAAGGTAAGTCGTGTATTATTTTTGGTGTCTTTGCACATTGTGCTCAGTACTTACACATCATACATATGACCGATAGTCCCAAGGCTTACACTAAAATCTGTTTACGAGCAGTTTTCGACGTCGAGCCTTGGCCTGTCTCAAAGTCAAACACAAAAAGAAATAAAAAACTCAAAGCTTACTCAAAAGAATACAATAAATAACTCGCCTGTTGGCACAAATTATCTCAGCTGAGATACAAATCAACTGTGACTAAGCCAGTCAAACCAACTGAAGCTGAGCTCAACCCAAGAGTCGCAAAAGCTCGCAAAAGCTGAAAGCGAAACTGATTGACCCTTGGCCTTGCAGAATTAATCTATCAATGATGAAGCTGGTGAGCTTTAAAGGCGCTGTGTCACGGTACTGCGCATGTCACACTCTTCAGACATTGAATTGACAGCTGTATTGTGTAACATCCAATGAGAATCAATCAAAACAAATTGCCGGAAACGCCACACTGTTCGGGTGATTCACAGATTGTAGTTTTGCACAGTATATGAGATTTACAAGGATTTTATTCTTCCTACATCCAAGGTAAGCAGCATTGAGTAAAGAATGGTATCTATATTTCATTACTTCCTTGTATTTTTTGCTGTTTCCAGTTGTAAACAGTCCGAATTTGACCAAAGTGAAACAAGCTGCTCGCGTCCGTAGACTCACAAGGCAATATCTGTCAGAAGACAATACTAAGATACTGGTTCATGCATTTATATCCTGTAGATTAGATAATTGTAATGCTTTATTGTATGGCTTACCCAAGTATCAAATTGATAGACTACAGTATGTTCAGAACTGCGCTGCGCGTTTAATTACCGGTAAATCAAAACATGATCATATTACTCCTGTCCTCAAGCAACTCCACTGGCTACCTGTAGGGCAGCGTATTGTTTTTAAAATACTTTTACTTACATATAAGGCTCTAAATAAATTAGCTCCACCGTACATTAGTAATATGCTTCACGCCTACATTCCTACACGTACCTTGAGATCGTCTTCGCAATATTTATTAACTGTTCCTATGTCTAATTTGAAGAGCTATGGTGACCGAGCCTTCTCAGTTGCTGCACCTAAGTTATGGAACTCATTACCAGCTAAGATTAGAATGAGCCCGTTGGCAGTTTTAAATCTACGTTAAAGACATATATTTTTAATTGTGCTTATAATTAAGGATTTTTATAGTTTTTAGTTGTCTCAGTAGTTTTAGTGGTATACATACTAGATCGTCTAATATCAATTATATTCTAACTTTATATATATTTTTACCAGTATTCATTGTAAAGCGCCAAGGAAGAGTATGTCAGACAGACAGACAGACAGACAGACATACTTTATTTATACACGGTTAAAAAACATCAGTACAAAGCTACTGTATATACAATTTAAAAACAGTACATAACTCAATAAAAACTGGTTTACGTGTTTGCCGTGTGGGAGTCCGGTGATGAGAATAGGGCGTCAACGCCCCTCTTGAAACATGAGAGGGACGTTAGTGTTCTCAGTTCATTGGGAAGCCCGTTCCACAAGGCAGCTCCAGAATAGCTAAAGCTGCATTTTAGGTAGTCAGTTTTTGGCTTTGGTAGAAGTAATTTGTTGTTAGAATCTCTCATGTCGTAACTTGAGTGTCGATAGGAAAACATCTCTTGCAAATATGCTGGAGTGCGATTGTTTAAGGTTTTATACATGACATGTGCTTTCTGCTTTGTTCGTGCAACTGCAATTTTATCCCAACCAAGCATATTGAGTAATGGGTCTGAGCTGGTGTCATAGCTAGATATTGTTACTGCCCTAGCCGCACGATTTTGCAATTTTTGCAACTTATCACTTAGTTTTAGACTAAGCCCGTCCCATACAGCACTGCAATATTCAAAGTGAGGTTCAATCAACGCTTTCTTTATTTTGATTGCAGTATCCTCCGTAATAAAAGGTCTGACACGCTTTAGAGCGCCAATACCAGAGGATATCTTTTTTGAGATCATATCAATGTGCTTGGTCCAGGACAGTGTCTCATCGATATTTAGTCCGAGGGATTTGCTCGAATGGACTTTACTAAGTTCTTTTCCCTCAATATGCACACTGACGTCACAGTTAGCTTGTGTTTTGAGCCTCTGTCGTGAACCGATGACCATAAACTCTGTCTTGGCTACATTTAGACTGAGCTTATTGGCCCCTCAACCAGTAGTTGACATTTAGTAATTCTTTATTGATTATTTTTTCAAGTTCAGCGTTAGTAGGAGCAGCAAAGCTTATGCTAGTGTCATCAGCGTACATACGAGGGTAGCCATCATTTAGGCAGTTTGGAAGGTTGTTTATGTATATTAGAAAAAGTAACGGGCCAATTAATGATCCTTGCGGGACGCCACAGGTTATTGAACTTGGTGTCGATAAATGGCCGTTAACACTACATAGCTGACTTCTATGAGATAGGTATGATTCGAACCAGTTTAATGAATTATGGTCTAATCCGTATTTTGCTAGCTTTTGAATAATGATGGTGTGATCAATAGTGTCAAAGGCCTTCTTTAAGTCAATAAAGATCACACCATTAAGAAAGCCTTTGTCAATATTGACACACCAATCATTTGTCGCCTCGAGCATTGCAGTGAGAGTGCTGTGTAGTGACCGAAATCCAGATTGACTATTTGTAAGCATGTTATTTTCATTAAAATATTGGTATAACTGGTCGTGTATAACTTTTTCGAATATCTTAGCAACAAGGGGGATGACTGATATTGGTCGATAGTTGTTCAGGTCCGATTTTGTGCCCTTCTTGAAGACAGGTGAGACCCGAGCTATTTTCCAGTCTGCAGGAAAAATACCCATAGATAAGGACTGATTAAGAATTGTTGTTAAAGAGGGAGCAATGATATCCCCAGCCATTTTTAACAGCTTTGAAGGGATTTTATCTAAGCCCGTTGCTTTCTTAACATCAATTTTACGTATCAGTTCGATTATTTGTGAGATTTCTATTTTCTGAAAGGAAAACGAATGGCTATCGTTATCCATATAAGATAGTGGGTCAACATTTGTAGGAGAGATTTCACGTGCTAAGTCCTCAGCAATTTTCGTGAAGTGTGTGTTAAAAGCCTCTGCGATATTGGTAGAAGAGTTAATGAGTTGATCACCAACTTTAATTTCAGCAACAGCAGATTGCTTGCTTTGACGATTTTGCAATTCATTTATGAGTTTTCAAGTTTTTCGTTGGTCATTGACACTTTTCTCTAGGCTCTCTGAGAAATATTTGCGCTTGGCTTGTTTAATAGAATTATTAGTATCGTTTCTAGCCTTCTTATATTTTTCCCAAATAGACGGGTCATTTGTAGACGAGTGAGTGCGTTTCAAGAAATCTTTTTTGCGCATTTTGCGCATTAGGTCGTAAGTTATCCACGGTGATTTTTTGCCTCTAATTCTTTTTGTCTTCAGCGGCGCGTGTTTGTTAATAATTTCCATTAGATTATCTTTCCAAATTTGCCACATAGCATTTGGGTCCTCATGCAATGCGACGCCTTCCCAGTCTATTTGTTGTAGATCATCTAGGAATTTAGCTTTACTGAAGTTTTTAAATTGTCTAGTTTCAATAGTTTTATGAACACCAGTGCGTGGGCTGCTAATTTTGCGCGTTGCATATATTAACGAGTGATCACTGATGCCAAGATCGTGAACTCCAGAGCATGAGATTTTATCCGGATGATTTGTTAGGCAAAGGTCGATCAAAGTTCTAGAGGTTTTAGTTATTCTAGTTGGTTGATTGATTAATTGACTTAAGCCATAAATATCCATAATATTGGTGAGATGAGTACCATTGTGATCGATAATACCTGGCAGCAGGTTACAGTTTAAGTCGCCCAGTAGGTATAATTCTGAGTTTTCGGCATCAATTTTTCCAATGAAGTCTTAGGGTTTGAGGCCTTCTGTACCAGGTGCTTACAAGAAATGCTTTCGAGTGAGGTTTAGTTATCTGTACGGTTAAACACTCAAGGTCCGCCAAGCTCAAATCATCATGAGTATGGAAATTGATGCTTAATCGCACATATATACAAACACCCCCACCATTCCGTGAACGGTCTTTTCTAAATATTTGAAAGCCAGGTAAATAAACCTTGTCGTCATGTATCAAAGGGTCCAGTTTAGTCTCATTTATTGCCAGAATATCAATTTCATTGTGTGAGCCCATAAACAATCTTAGCTCGTCGATATGGGTAAGGAGGCTATTGATATTGAGACAAGCCATTACTAAACCACGACCACATTTTAGTGAAGAGGTAGACTTACCGTTAATAGGTGTGATTGTAGGTATTGAAGCAAAATTTTCATGTAATGTGGGACTTACGGGTTCCTCGGACTCCCAGGCGGCAACACCTAATCGCTATTTATACACGATTGAAGATTGTTAAAAAGAATAGAATTTCCATTTGGCGACAGGTGCAGACCTCCCCGGTTTAAAGGGGCCGTCTCACCCACAGTGCTTCGCGTGCTTTGTTATTGTTTATATCCGGAACTTTGACCCCTTGTTCACGGCGGGAACCTCACGAACTGAGCGTATCAGTTCTGTATGTTGGTAACATGATAATTTTGCCTTGAACATGGATGACCTTGATGAAACTAATAGTACCTTACAAATTGAATGTGAAGTCAGCAAAGTGTTATACAGCAGTATTTGACTGCACTATAATATTTACCTCTCACCCGTCGCTTCCCTTCAGTGCTATAACAGAGAACACTCTCTCCGGGTAATACTAATAATTTATTTTTACTTGCAGGGAGATATATATATATATATATAGCAGGCAATCTCCAATCTCGTTGCTGGCCGAGTAGCAGAGAACCAGTTCAAGAGAGAACAGTGAACGAATTACAGCTCGCTTCAATAGAAAATTATTTTCTCGGCGGCTCTGTTGTCAAATTTCGTGCGAGTATAAACTTTGATCCGAAAATCTCGGCGAAATCACTGCGTGAAAGCCCTTCGAAACCAGAGAGAGAGAGTTAAACGCCGAAGCCCGGCCTCAAAATGATTTTAGGAAATTGCTCAGTTCTTTTCGGGTCGACCAAGCGGAGTTTCGTTGCCTATTATAGTTTGTTGACTATTACCGCTCACCCGTCGCTTCCGAACTATCTCAGTGCTATAAACAGAGACACTCTTTCCAGGTAATATTAATAATTATTATTTCGTGCGAGTATAAACTTTGATCGACACGGTGAATCCGAAAATCTCGGCGAAATTACTGTCTAAAAGTCCTTCGAAACCAGAGAGAGACCTGTTTCCACAAGTTAAACGCCAAAGCCCTGAAAATGGTTTTCGGAAACTGCTCAGTTCTTTTCGGGTCGACCAAGCGGAGTTTTGTTGCCATATGGTCGCGTAAGCCAGCCACGGTGTCAGTTCAACAACCCAAATCGGCTCAAAGATAGTAGATACTCCAACTAAGCGCTAATATATCTTTAAATATAAAGATTAATGGTCAGGATAGCTTCTCCATGTTGTAGGTGGAAATCCTGGACACAAACGGACAATTGTTTCCTTTTGTTGAGGACGAACGAGACTCAGGCATCCATCAGAGAACTACGGCCACCTGAAATAAAACTAAAATTTACATGACCAAATAATTTAAAAGACTTAAATAAGAGGCTCAACAGGAAGAGCAATATAAAAGGTTCAACCTAGTGTGATTTTTTTATGATAGCTGGAAGGATGGCAGAGATGTAGAGAAGATTAAGACCACTGCCATAAAACTCTGGATTTCGATGGCATCGAAAATGGCCGCTATGCTATGTGAGCGCGCTAAGCACTGTGGGTGAGACGGCCCCTTTAAGTGTTCGAGTTTGATGTTAGAGTTATCAATGAAGGTCCGGCGATGTCGGCTGCACAGTTTCTTTAGACAGTTGTTGACACTTGCAACTTTTCCCTCCTTATCGTCTCGTCTAGCGATCAGACTTGATATCGAGACGTTAGTTGTCGGTGCATTTTCTTCAACCTGAAGAGCTAGGTTAACAATACTCTCAGCTAGCATAGCCGGCTCCATTGTACGCAGGTCATTTGTGCCGATGTGGAGGAATAAATTCTCCGGATTCTTCCTTACGAGAGGCCGTAGGTAATCCTCCATGTCAGATGTCATGTACTTACATATTGCATGGTTTTACAGTACATTTTAAATTGTTTATGTTATGCTACTTCTTTAGTTTTTAATTATGAAAAATTAAAGAAAAAAAGAAGCCATTAGAAAAGGTTATAATAGCTGGTAAACTGCATTCTGCACAGCCTTTCCTGGGTTTTGCTCTTTGATGCTTTCCTTGAAAGCCTGGGAAAATGTGGATAGAAAGTTGGCAATTTTTTAGCCTTCCAATCTTTGCTGGGAAAGCCATTATAATATAAATGCAGGAGATATTTTTTTATGAGGATAGTGACCTTTCCAGGCTTTCTTGGCGTTCTGCTCCATGCTTTCCCTGAAAGCCTGGGAAATCCGGGCTTTCGAGGCTTTCCGGGCTTTCCTGGTCAATAGAAAATTGTTTATCTTTTCAGGCTTTCCAGGCTTTCCTGGGGTTATGCTCCATGCTTTTCAGGAAAGCCTGGGAGATCCGGGCTTTCCGGGCTTTCCTGGTCAATAGAAAATTGGTTATCTTTTCAGGATTTCTGGGCTTTCCAGGCTTTCCAGGCTTTCCCGGGATTTTGCTCCATGCTTTCCATAAAAGCCTGGGAAATCCGGGCTTTCCGGGCTTTCCTGGTGGCAATTTTGGGCAGTAAAATCAGGCCAAAGCCTGGAAAGCCCGGACAATCCGGGCTTTTCCAGGCTCTCCGGGCTTTTCCCCAGGCTTTCGTTACATGGGTGATCACATAGGTTTCTTTGGGACATCAGCTGACCTCTTAGTTGTGCGTTTTCTCTCTCAAGTTTCTTGATCTCAGTTGTAGATGCCATATCAGTTTGCCTGTCTTCCCCCAGGTTTTGTGCCCTTTTGATCTCGGTGATTTCACTCTTCATGTCCATAATGAGTGAATAGCAGGGACATTCCGTAGAGGACTTGACTTTGACATTTTCCGTACTGTTTGGTTGATCAGATAGTAAGTTAATTACTTCGGGTTGCGACGAGTTCTTAATTTTGCCATTGTCATCGATTTCCAGGTTTTGGCGGGAATTTTGACTTAAGATGAATGACTGTAGCCGATCAACTAAGGGCGCGTTCGATTGACCGTATTCCGGAATAAGAATAGATGGAATAATCTCTGGAAAGCACTGGTTCGGGCACATTTTGCACTGTAAGCTACTAAAGTTTGCTGAAATATGATATTCAGGATACATCGTGTATTCCATGGACTAAAAATTCCCGAAATAAGCGATTTGTAGTTATCATTCTGTGTATTCTTATTCCGGAATACGGTCAATCGAACGCACCCTAAGATTGTCTTCTTCCCGCTTTTACTTCAGCTCCTGTAGGTTTAGTGACTTCAGATCTCTTCCATTAAAGGCAGCGAGCATAGATACATCACCCAAGGAATCATCACCCACGGACCCGGCCATGCTGGACTTCGTACTCGACTTGATTTGACTTTGGTTTTTCTCGCAAAATTCCGACTGAATATCACTTACCGTGGGATGTAATCCACAAAGCACTTCACTTTCACTTAAAGCTCCCATGTTTGGTAAAGACGCTGTCTTTCGAAGCTTATAACAGCAAGATTTCTGGTTAATTTCGAGAGCGTTTGAAACACAACCTTCCGCCATAGTTAATATATTCGCCATAGGGCAACTAGTGGATTATGGCGCTATAGAAATAATTTATTATTATTATTATTAGTTCATGAGGTTGTTTTGCCAGCAAAGAAAGGTTTTATCTAACTTTTCGTACAGTTCATTAATTCAGTTCAGCCTCGTTTCTAAGCCGTAGATATATATTTCTTCGTATCGCTGTTGAAAACTGCCATATCATTTATAATATGACTTGAAAAGTTTCCATGTGTTTCGTGAACTCTACTGGACATCCAAACCCTCTTCGCTTCTGGTTGGAATGCCAAAAAGCTTCCAATTTCTTGCGTTTTTCGGCTGCTGTATTCAGAGTACTCAGTGGCGGTCTTCCCCGCTGGTAAGCATCACTGATGATTTTTTGTTTTAGTTGTGTTGCAGTCTCCAACGACTAATTACTCGGGCCAGGCCTTTGGCCGGCTCGTCAGAAACCGGAAGTCTTTTTTTTTTGTGTGTGTGTCGACCCGGGAGTCGCCGCCAACCGCCAAACCAATCCGATTGCACTGTTCACATGAATACGGCACGTGATCGCCATGCGTCAACCAATCCGATTGCACTGTTCACGTGGCGGCCATGTGACATTTTATCAACTTCCGGGGCCGTCAACCAATCAGCTCGCGTTTTTTTTTTTACATTGCCATCGTTACGTCAACTGCAGTCTGCAGGACGTGATTTTTTTCTCCCAAGGCCGCTATGAGCAAATTAACCACTGGATGAGTTGTTGTTGTGGATAAATCCTTCAATCCTTAATCGTTTTTCTTCATTCGGAATTCTGTGCACTTGTTTCTCCTATGGATTGTGACAGCAAGTGATTATAACACCCTAAAATGTGTGAGAGCAGTTTTGATGATTGTAATACGCGGGAGTCAAAAGCTAGCCAGCCGAAGATAAAGAAAGACAAGATCCGTGACTACAAGTACATAAATATTTAATTTTCCGTAAAGAGAAAGCTCGGAAACATTTTATGGAGGTACCTATGTAGGAGCTTTCGATCTGTAGTGATGTTGCGGGATGAAATGAAAGTAAAATTCTACAAAAAACACCTACAAGTTTTCAAGTCTCTAAGCACCTTGCACCTTGCACCACGAGTCACGACCAACACGTGAGCGAAGTTTTGTCACATTCGTAGCCATTATGTTGCTGAATCCGAAGGTTTATTTGACGGAAATGGAAAAAAATTGAGTTATGGAAATTTCTCACATTTTAGAATATGTTTACGAAAGTGTCTGGCGATCCCAAACGCATGTGGCTTGACGGTTAAATAATGTGAACCAACCATGGCGACATTTGTAAATGTAAGTAAAACACATAAACACTTACCAGATTTGCAGTGTTGTTATTTAATATTCGTTTCAGTTAAAAGTATGTTTAAAAAACTGGCACAAGAAATAAAATATAAAATATTGAATATTTTTCAAACAAAAACTATATACTTACCAAATATACTAAAATTGACTGTACTTGTGCTTGTGAATTAAGCTATTTTCTAATTATTTTTTGTTGTAAAATCACTGACAAGTTAGAATTTAAAAATAGGTAATTTGTCTCTACCAGCATGCTGTTGTATAATAAGTGTGTCAGTGGTGACATATATCACTCATTACCATATTAAGGACCCACCTTCTCATAATTGTATTTCTTATTATGCCTTGTTACTATACATTTCCATCAACTTATGAGAAAATAAGTGGTATTGTTGTTGTTGTTAGTAATGGCATCAAATATAGTAGTAAATGGCCCGATTCCTCAGTTCTTGGATCTGACCATTCCAGGTCAGCATCCGGCACTTTCACTCGGTCAGGAGTACAAGTACTTTTAAGAATTATTCGGGAACAAAAATTAATCTTGCTGTGACCCCAATGATAGAAAAAAACGAGTGAAAATCACATGTGTCTTAATTGTGACGTGCCATTATACATGTAAGTTTCAGTCTCCTTCAAGATGTAGAAAATGAACACTAGTACAGTGCTCACTAATATTTTAAAATGGTGGTCTAGCTGTAGTTTATGACCCCAATCGAACATAATTATTGTATTGAGAATTTAGCCTGAATTTCAGCCATCTCCTCTTGTTCATTATTGCTTACTCAAAAATCAAACATCTAGATAGATGACTTTATTTCACATGTAGAATGACACATTCCCTAAATATTCACAAGGAATAGCAACATTACATGTATGTGGAATTACTACTCAAATTTTAACCATTGCACTCCAATCAACAACACCCATACCAAGTTTTTATAAAAATTCTAAAGATCCGCAAGGAACTATTATTGAAAATAAAATAATGTAAAACATCATAATTTAAAGAAATTGTGGCGAAAATGTACAGCATGTATGTATGTATGTGTGTTGTATATGTATTTATTAATGGCTCTATCATTTCTAAACCTGACCCCCCCCCCCCCCTTTCCCGGCATACCTGGGGCATTTGGCATTTGTAGTCCCATTATATATAAATTATCACAAGAGCATCAGTAGTGAACCAATTCTCTGGCTCCCCTAGCACAAACCATGTATACACGACAAAGTATGCTAGAACTCTATGTATTCAATACCTAGGCCTAGATGGCCCGAGTTCAGGCCACTCAGGGCCTCTTGTTTTGAATAAACAAATAACTAAAACTGTTAAGCACATCTTACTTTTCCATAAATGACCAAAGGAGGCAAGGATGAGTTAAAAAAGAACACTGATGGAAGTCTATCTAAAATCGATATTTCACCACTCTGAGAATTTCGTTCCGGGCTAGAACATAATTTAAAAATCATCAGATTTTCAGACATGCGCAGTACCGTGACACAGCGCCTTTAAATTATTGTGTGTTTATATAATTTGCATTTGTCTGTGGATTTTTTGCGATACGCAAGCAAATAGTCATACTTGTAGTCAGTATATGGATCCACATATGGAGCTTCCTGAGGAGCTTATAAGAAAGGTAGGTTTTCAATAGGGAATGTAGGGAGAGGGAGGGATATATTTTCTATGGAATAGATAAACAATGAGTGACCATGCTGTATGGGATTTACAAACTCAAGCTGAAAGTCCCATAAAGCACACACACAAATTCTTTATCAGACTTATCAAATGTCTAGATGTACAGTCCTGTTTTCAGTCATTTTTGGCAATACAACTTATGTTGGCCGAGAAAATAGTAGAATTAAAGATCACTTATTGGTCAGTGATTTCATTCCTTTGTTGTTGTTTCATGAATTATTAATGAGTTTGATAAGTGTTTAAACAAGCTTTTTAAACAATAGCTTTTTAAAGTGTTTAAACAATATATTTACACCCATATTTTTATATTTGCAGGCATATATAATAATTATCCTACTGCTGTTAATACTTCCCAGTGAGGCTAGTTACCTCCTGTTAGTGTTCTCCAAAAAGCTGATTCAGTCCAGAAAAATGACCAGCATGCAGATTACATATGTCCACATACAAGGCACATCATATTACCAGTTAACCATAGAACTTTGTACCAATGCACTGAGCAATTTCCGAATTTTGAACATCGCAGGACAACCGTTATTTATACACATCTATATCAATGCTATGTCTCCAGTCCTCACCAAGATGCTGGATTTGAAAGCACCTATTTGGAGATGGTACATAGATGCAGTTGACAGTGGAAGTAGTTGCTAATTTACAGCTAAATAACTGTTCTCAATGACATGGAAGGGAAATTGTACTGTACTTCCCTATATCAGGCTGTAGGCCTAATGAACTTCAAAGCTGTATCAGCAAGTCCAGAAAAATTACCACCAAGGCACTTCATATTACCAGTTCAGCACAGAACTTTATATCAGTTCATCAGGAGCAAAGCTACATGCAGTTGACAATGGAAGTAGTTGGTAATTGACAGCTAAATAACTGCATGTTTCCAATGACATGGAAGGGAATCTAATAGACTCTGAAAAAAACTGTGAATGGAAGGACCCCGAGGTAAAATAGGAATACAAAAATAGTGACTGACAGCTGTACTCTAGGAAAACCATTCACCTGCTTCAGCAACACCTAAGTTTATGATCATCAATATTCTGAAAGAAGGACTATTATTGAAAGGAAAGTTTATAGACATGATAAAATGTAACTACAGAACTCCTCTAAATAGAACCACATACATGTATACGTACATGTATGTTTAAGCTAAGGTGGTAAATAATCATTAGAAAATGTTTGCTTCAAAGTCATGAGTGAGTCAGCATACTAATTTTGATGTGATCTTTTGTATGATGACATTTTTTTTAATTTAATTTAATAATATTTCACATACATTTGTACTCAGACCCAATTCTTTTTTCGTTTATAACATTGCTAATACATGTGGCACCTGAGGCTAGTCCCAGGTATTGTCGCTGTTTTTTTTTTTTCTGATTATGTTGAGAAATCCCAGTGGTTTGTACTGGTTTCTGATATCACAGCTTATCACAAACCAGTGCACACAACAGGGATGTCTTCAACCCAATCACAAAATTTACCAAGCCAGAAATGCCTGTGACTAGACTAGTCATAAACATTGGCCCAACTACAGGCTGCATACAGCCTCTCATTTTTTATATATCCATCAAACCTTTGAAGCATGCTAATCCAACAATATGAGAAAGTTGAAGTTTTAATTTTGTACGTTTCAACCCTTTAAGCCCCAAGAGTGCCATATGGCACTACAAATGTATTACTGGTTACTTGCTTTGAGGGTTTAAATCTGACTAAGTTCAAAGAGCAATGCCCTGAGATTCCCACACATGACCTTAATGTATAGACCAATGATCCTATTGAACTGCATTAGGCATATTAATAATGAATAATTTCATCTAAATCCTCCTTTCTTAGCATAAGTTAACTATAGTTGACATTATTTCACTTCAGGAAAAGGGACTAAAATGACAGTTACAGAAAAAATATTTCTCCTCAGATTCTAAATTTTCTCACAAAAATGCATATTTCACATAACATTTACAGTTTCATGTTTGCACTAACCTCACTTTCTGTCTCCCAACACCTAAACTTGCCCAGCACCAAGCCATTCTGTCCACAAGCACTTCATAGCAAGCTAAATTCATCCATAATAACCGCAAAGCATGCCGGGAAATCCTACCAAACAGCGACATGGCCCTTCCCCCATCTTCATTCTTCAAAATATAGAAGAAGTCTAAAGCCATTTCGACCTAATAGCTTCATATTGGAATCAATGGCAAGTAAATGTTGTCCAATATTCCAAAAAAGCTATGATAGGTGGCTCCAGACCTCCATTTATAAAGCCCACGCTAAAGTGACAGAAGACGTCCTGGCCCATTCACGAGTGGAAAATACACGACTTTCATAATGGCCGCCTCCTAATTTGCATATGTGATTTCCCGTTTCGGTAGTTTATCCACATGTATAGAAAATGTATCTACAGATTTATCTTCCAAATTATGCAAATTAGGAGGTGGCCGGAGGCGGCCATTATGAAAGTCGTGTATGAGGCTCTTTCTCTATCACAATAGAAGGCACAGACTCAGTTCTTCGAGAAAGTGCTGATTCAAGCTCTCATCAGACTTAATGATGTCCTCCAGCACTCTAAAAATGGGGGGGAAATGCATTAAAAAGCCTTAAATTCTGTATTCCCCCAAACAAACTTCCCTCCAGCTCCGTAGTAATGCGACGTCAACGTATCCAAAATGGCCGACAAAAAACTTTGAGCCCCCATTATTATTGGTCAGATGAAAATTCCATGGTAACAGTGACTACAGTTTTCTTAGGGGGGGAGGGTTTGTTGCAGTCAAGAATGAGCCAAAAATCAGTTAAAAGCCCTTGGGGCTTAAAGGGTTAAATGTCTTCAGAAACATGCCATTATTACTCGGGCCGATCTCGTACAAGTGCCTTTAAATATAGCGATGTTTCGTGTTGATAAACATTGTTATGCTAATGTGCCAACCATGATTTGTAAAGCCCGCTTTGTGTTAGGAACCAATGGATCTCTGGTTGGCACATTAATGACAATAGATGACGATACACAAAACATTGCTATACGAATTAAGATTTGTTTGCCAGCTATTGCATTCCTGAAAATGGTCCATACCATTAATATACAAATGATCATGAGCATGAGTAGTGAATCAATAGACCTAGTCAGCTTGCCTGTTTGTTGTCCCATTTCAGACCACCAGACTTTACTCTTCAGTAATGTTTTTTGTTTTTTTGTATCCCAAGGGGAAATGTACATGTACCAGTTAATTCTATAATTGAATAACAAAGCACTGAATCCTGTGAAGAGCTACCATGTGGTCTGAAATAGGGCAACAAACAGGCAAGCTGACTAGGTCTATTATCCGGCTTCCCTAGCACAAACCATATGACACAACAATATGCCAGAACACCACGAACTACATGTATTCACCTATTCCTAGATGGCCCGAGTTAAGGCCACTCAGGGCCTCTTGTTAAAACATAATTCAAATTTATATTTTCCGTTTTTTCCCCTCCTGATCAGGGAAGGCCACAGTAAAGATGACTATGAAGAGCATGAGGTGTCTGTCTTTAGACCAAAGAGAAGCAAGCCAAGGTCATGAGAATACATCCAAATATGAATGAACAATTTATTACAGTATAGACTGTTTATACATGTATCGTAATTAGTCTTGTAAAAATCATTAATAATAGTAAGGGTACTCGCCAATCCTGTGTGCTGACCACATGATGGCCTCACTGGTTAGCTCAATTGGTAGAGCACAGTCTAGAGTGCAGGCGGTCAGGGGTTCACTGGTTAGCTCAGTTGGTAGAGCACTGTCTAGAGTGCAGGAGGTCAGGGGTTGAATAAAAAATATTTTATTTGTTATAGCAGGCTGAGTATTACAGCTTACAGCTGCTTTTTACCCCTCACACACTCCCCACTACATTAACTGCTTTGGACACACTACACTCGACTCGAGGTTGATTTTTTACGGAGGGAGGAAAACCGGAGAACTCGGAGAAAAACCCTCGAATGCAGATAAGGAATCAACAACAACCCCAACTCTCATATGGTGCCCGAGTCTGGAATCGAACCCGGAACCACAGCGGTGAGAGGCGAGTGTTTTACCACTGCGCCAACCTGCATCCCTGAATCCCGGCCACGCCCGTGGACAGGGACGTACAAGTCATTGGCCTTGTCTCCTCCTAATCAATATGAGAGGGACGTAAAAGAACCTGTTGTGTTATTTCGAGAGAGTAGAGGATTGTCTCCCGACACAACAGCCTGGTATTCTGAGGTACTAACAATCATTACTGTAAACTGCACGGCAGCACATTGCGCCACAATAGCAGTCCGTATCACGAAAATAACCTTGTGAAGCGCATTTGAATATATTCATATAGAATTAGAAGTTGCGCTATATAAATGAATATCCTTTACCATTTTAAAAGGAAGCATTACTCGTGTATAAATAAAGTGTATGTATGTAATTATGATATACAAAATTATAAAGAAATAACCACAACAAAAACAATAAGAATGCGCTCCACCGATTTTGTTTCTTTTATTTGACAATGTTAATGCAATTAGGTGTTATTATTGACCTATCACATTTTTCCTTGTCATACCTGTCCTCACCCTTGTGACATAACAGCCCTCGTAACATAACAGGCCCATGACATACGGTAACCTGCTGACAAAAAAAGCCAGCCCCGTGACATAACCTGCAGACATAAACAGCCCTCATGACATAATAGCCCCAATTAAATATAGATTCTGAGAAGCATGAAAAGTCACGAGTAATATTACCACTGTAAACGGTGGCATTAATTTCATTCATTAAAATATTGTCAATTAGTGTCGCCGAATTGTTGCCGCAACCTAATCTCAACATCGGTCAGCGGCATGTGTTAGCGTGGCAAGTCTCATCTCGGAATTCGAAATTATTTCTTCCACTGGGATGATTGGAATGCAAAGAATGTTACAGCCACCAAGGCTGACACCCTGGGTGCCAGAGGTTCTACTGCCCTCTCTTAGCCAAAGTTTAGGATCGACGGTCGATCCTAAACTTTGGCTAGGCTACAAACTTCACTACCATGTTCTGAAAACTGAACGAAATCTCCTAGAATGTAAATCATGAAACCAAAATAGCGCGGGCAATTTACAGACAACAGTCATATGAGGAATTCTCATACGTTTGAAGTTATAAAAGTGAATATCCACTGCGTGAGATCCGATAGAACGAGCAGTTTACGAAAGCGCTAGAAACTTTAACGCGCTAAGTCGGTACCGGTTACATGGTTTTCGATGGCCGCGATAATTGGCGAAAAAAGCCCCCAAAACGCCTGATATGCAGGCTAATGCCATTGCCACCTCGACCGCGAAGGCAATCGCGAACATCTACCACAGCTGATGCCATTACTCTGCTTCTGTACGGATGGTATGGTGGTGTGGATTTCTCCAGCCGGCCATAGTCTGGTGTATTATTTGAGATATCTGTACTTCCAAGTCTGAGGGTAGTTTACACAGGGAAATGTTTCAAAAAAATATTAATGGGAATTCGCCAAAACGGAAAGTTGAACTCTACTCATTCGTGTCTGATGTGTTTTGGCCAATTACCATTGTTTTTTTTATTGTTTTTCCCTGTGTTACCGTTCATTGTGAGGCGTCGCTCCAGGTTGTCGTAGACGGTTACGTAAAACATCTGATGCTATGGTTACCCAATGAATCCCTCCCACGTGTAATATTTGGACGAAGTCATGGGTAGCTGGCTCGAATCCTGACGACTGGTAGAGGAGAGTGTCTTGGCAGGTGTTTAGATGTAGGAAGGCTTTGTTCAGAAGCTTCATTGATGTGTACATCCGTAAGCATTTCATGAGACATGAGGGAAGCTTTGTCTCCTTGTTTCAGCTGTAGATTCTTCACCCAGTAGTTTGAAGTGGTCTCCTTAGACTTGGTAGTACTTTTCTGTTGTATGTCCGTATTTGAGCGGTACTCTTTTAGAAGCGCAGCGTTTACCTTTTTCCTCGGATCTTTTCCCGTGGCAGCATTTTTAAGGCGATAGACGTTCTTTCCAAGATACTGTGTTACTTCATAAGGGCCAAGATAGGTATGGGTCAGCTTCCCTCCCTTACGGCTGTCCTGCTTTGCGTTCCGTAGAAGGACCAGAGACCCGACATCATAAACCTAAAATATAATTAAATCAATTATATCACCTTTAGAAAAAAGTCCTTCACATTCTACTCACTTTCGCAACTCCTTTTTTTCTCTTATCCTTGAAGTGAGTTTATAAAGTTATTTCCAGCTCTCGAGATCAAGGACACATTAGAAGCTGGTTTGCAACTTCAGATATTTTAAGGAAATAACTTTAGCGTGACATGCATAGCCAGTTCGGATGCGACGCAGGGTAGGTATGCAATGATTACCTGCTTTGTCGAACTGTGTTTTTGTCGTAGTGGGCCTTTGCTTGGTAACTGGATTATTTTAAGATACCCGCCAAATGCAATTATCGGGTCGGTACTTTGCGGCGGCCTTTCAATTAGTGGTATATTCAGTGGCCCGCTATTTACGCGCTAACATTGCAAAGCAAAGCAAAATAATTTCAAAATAAAATCATTCAAGAGCTAAGCAACTGTGACTACGTTACGTAAACTATCGGCCGCGGGCTCGATTCAAATCACCTTATAGAAATACAATGCAAGACACGGGGAGTGCAGATTTATAAGGCTACGTATATAGAATATGCAAGAGACAGGTCAGAACACTATACATAAAATATCGGAGCTCAATTCAAAATTCATTCAAAAAAACACGGGAGTGCCGAAATTTCCTAAGTTTCTGTCAGACTTCTACATATCTAATGAGTTGTTAGCCTCCTCCGCAGGCATCTCTAATTTTTGAAGAAATCAGATGATGGGCTCCCTGTGGCAGTCACAGGTAACCCAATTCACGATTTTTTTAATCTGATTTCTTCGAAAATTAGAGATGCCTGCGGAGGAGGCTTAATGAGTTGTGTCTAATCTCAATATTCGATTAACGCGTTTTTGATGTTAAAAAATTCTCATTTCAAGGTCGTTACTTTGCGGCGGCCTTTCAATTAGTGGTCTATTCAGTGGCCCGCGCTATGTATGTACTAACATAGCGTAAACTACTGACAAAGCAAAACAATTTCATAATAAAAATTATAATTTATAAACTATTTTCGAAAATCACATTTAACCCTTTCAGCCCCAAACACGACATTTGTTGTGTTTTACTGGTTACTTGCTTTCAGGAGGATTTCAGTCTGGCTAAGTTGGAGGAGCAAGGCCCTGAGATTGACACACAACATACTGTATAGACAAATGATCCTACTGAACTGCATTTAGGCATATTAAAATTGAATCATTTCATCTAAATCCTCCTTTCTTTGCAGAAGTTAACTACAGTTTACATTATTTCATTTCAGAAAAAAAAGACTAAAATCACACTGACAGAAAAAAATTGTTCTCAGATTCTAAATTTTCTTACAAAAATGCATGTTTCAGATCAAATATAGGCGTTCAAGTTTCCACTAACCTCACTTTCTGTCCATGAACACGAAACTTGCCCAGCACCAAGCCACCATTCGATAAGCACTTCAGAGCAAGCTAAATTCAACCACTCTGACCGCAAAGCATGCCCGGAAATCCAATCCACCGGCAGCATAGCACTCCCCCATCTTCATTCTTCAAAATATATACTAAGTCTAAAGCCATTTCGACCTAATACCTTCATATTGGAATCAATGGCAAGTAAATATTGTCCAATATTCCAAAAATGCTATGATAGGTGGCTCCAGACCCCCATTTATAAAGCCCACGCTAAAGCCCATTCATGAGTGGGAAATGAGGCTCTTTCTCTGTCACAATAAACTGGCACAAACTCGGTTCTTTGAGAAAGTGCTGATTGAAGCTCTCATCAGACTTAATGATGTCCTCCAGCATTCTATAAATGGTGAAAAAGGCTTTAAAAAGCCTGAAATTCTCTGTATTCCTCCAAACAAACTTCCCGCCAGCTCCGTCAAGTAATCCACGGAGCTGGCGGGAAATCACACTGACAGAAAAAAATAGTTCTCCTCAGATTTTAAATTTTCTTACAGCGGTCATCCAAGATGGCGGGAGTACATTTTTTTTGTCTCCACAAATTTCGCCTTATTGCTCGTTTTCTTCTCAATTGGTGATTCAAATTGTTCCAGTCATTTTCGAAACTTTCAAGCCAGCAAACGATGAAAAGATCTTGAAAAGTGAACTGTTATTGGCGGGATTTAATTCAAAAGGCTTCACAGATAGAATGGCTCGTTTGGATTGTCACTCGTCACGACTGATCTTTTGTTAAGCGGCGACATTAGCCTAAACCCTGGACCTAGATGGAAGTACCCTTGCATGCTGTGCTCCAAACCTGTTAAAATTAACCAAAAAGGAATATGCTGTGATTCGTGTGACCATTGGTTCCACACCCGGTGCTTAAATATGGACGACCACACATACAACATCTTGTCAAACTCCTCGTGCTCCTGGATATGTGAACACTGTGGCTTACCAAACTTCAGTACTTTATAAACTCTAATAGTACATGTGAATCTACAAATACATTTTCTCCACTATCTGGTTCTCCTGCTTCATCTATAAATACTAAAAATTCAGCAAGTATCTGGTCACCAATCCCACCACCAACTAACTCTAAAAAAGCTAGCTCACCTGTCCCACCGTCCAAATCTACAAAGAAAGACTCGTCGCACTTCAAGCCATTAAGGATTGTCATAGCAAACTGTAATGGCATAGGAGGTAGAAAATCAAACCCCGATTTTCAAAGCTTTATAAATCACCACTCACCAGATATTATACTGGGATTTGAATCAAAGTTAAATGGTGAACCTACATACAGTGTCTTCCCACCAAGTTACACTGTTTACAGGAAGGACAGAAACTCCTCTGGCGGAAGAGTTTTTATTGCAATCAAAGATATCTTCGCCAGCTATCCTCTAACTGACTTTGATACCGACTGTAAAAAGCTTATTCTGACTTCATACTATCGTCCACCAAAATCTACCCCTGATGAGATTGAACACTTTTGTGCCTCTGTAGACAAAGTTTTTGCACGCCACTCACCAGCCTACCCTCAGGTGCTGATTGGAGGAGACTTCAATCTCCCGTGTATTAACTGGGAAAACATGTCAATAAATACTCGCACAGATGTTTCCATATCACTGACATTGCTGGACTGTCTCCACCTAAATAACTTAACTCAGCTAGTTGAAAAGCCCACACGGGAAAACAACATCTTTGAGTTTACTACTTACTTCAAATCCAAACATAGCTACAAATGAGTTGCATACATCCAGCCCTAGTCATGACCATGATGCCATCTTTTTTGACATTGACATCAGACCAAAAACAAACATCAAACCTGACCACTATCTACCTGTACAAAAAAGCTGACATGGAAAAGCTGGAGATAGAAATTAACAAAATCACCCATGAATTCTGCACGACTCGTCACCTATCAATCATTCAGTCAATGAAAATTGGCTCCACTTTAAATCAAAGTTACATCAAGCCATTGACATGCATGTCCCCCAGAAACGAGTTAAATCAAACAGAAAACTCCCTTGGATTACAACGCTAGTTAAAAGAATGATACGAAAGCGTGAGAGATTATTTAAAAAAGCTAAAAGATCGAAACGTGCTTCTCATTGGCAGACCTACAAATCCTACCGAAATTCAGTTAAAAGATACATAAAGCAGTCTCACGACAATTATGTAAATGAGGTCATTGGTGGCAGTCTGGAAGAAGGGAATGCAAAATCCTTTTGGAATTACATCAGATTAAAGAAAACTCAATCCATAAGCATTCCCCCTCTGCGTGATGGGGACCATATCACTGATTCAAACAGAGGTAAAGCAAACTTACTCAACAACTATTTCAAGTCAGTGTTTACTGTTGAAAACAAGTCAGCCATTCATGGACACGCAAGTCCCTTTCCTGACATTGAGGATCTCCCCTTCTCTGTTAATGGAATCGAGAAGCAACTCCGGCTACTAAAACCTATGAAAGCCTCAGGGCCAGATCAAATTTCTCCATGGATACTCAATAACTTTGCTCATCAGTGTGCTGCTATGTTACATAAAATCTTTGAACAATCTTACAATTCTTCATCCCTTCCTGAAGATTGGAAGATGGCCGTTCTCACTCCTATCCACAAGAAGAGTGATAAATCCCTTGCCAAAAATTACAGACCCATCTCTCTGACATGTATCTCGTGTAAAGTCATGGAACACATTGTTTTCACTTCTATGTCAAACTATTTCTCAAACAATAACATCCTTACTTCTCATCAACATGGCTTCCGCAAGGGTTTTTCTACTTTAACTCAACTGATAAATGTTCTGGATGACTGGTTCTCCCCTCTGGATAAACGCATACAAACCGATGTTCTTCTACTGGATTTCTCCAAAGCTTTTGACAGTGTCCCACACCACCGATTACTTCATAAGCTACACTATTATGGTATTCGCAATAAAACCCTGGCATGGATTAAATCCTTCCTCATTGGCCGATCCCAGCGTGTCCAAGTCAATGGTGCAAAATCTAACTGGGTCGACGTAACATCTGGAGTTCCCCAAGGCACTGTGCTTGGCCCCCTTCTGTTCATCACTTATGTAAATGACATTGTGTGCAACCTAAACTCAAAGATTAAGTTGTTCGCTGATGATGCTGTAATGTACCGTGAAATGCTCGACCCTCAAGACCAAGTCATCTTTCAAAATGACATCGACTCTATCACTCACTGGGCCAAAACCTGGCAAATGGACTTAAACTTAGATAAATGCAATATAATGTCCATAACTAGATCCAAATCACAACCTATTGCAAGTTATAAGATGTCAGAAAATTCTCTAGGAGTAGTATCATGCCATAAGTATCTCGGTATTTTCATACAAAATGATTTGCAATGGGATACTCAGATTAGAGAGGTTAAATCCAAAGCCTCGAAGATCTTCAGTTTATTACGTAGAAATTTATCTAGCTGCAATACGCTTCACCCTGTTGGTCTCCCTTTGAAAGGTGGCACATTGTTTCCATAGAATCAATCCAGCGTTCTGCTGCCAGGTTTGTTTGTTCCGATTACTCTAGCTATTCTAGTGTTAGTAGTATGACACACTCCCTGGGCTGGGATACCTTAGAAATGCGAAGAAATTTAGATTCAGTAACCATAATGTACAAAGCTATAAATAACCTAGTTTACCTTCCTTTCCCTGACACAGTCCAGTTCTCCTATTCTAGAACTCGAGCAAACCATCCTTATAAATTTAAGCATATATCTGCTAATTCAAATGCTTATAAGCATTCTTTTTTTCCTAGGGTAATTCCTCTTTGGAACAGTCTGCCTAGTGTTGCAGTCTTTGCAGACACCGTTCAGTGTTTTTAATAAAACGCAACGAGTTATATGTAGTATTTTCATAAATAAATAACCCCAACTTTATTTTTGTACTCGCCGCCTGTATCTTTAGTTAACCGCTTTTAGCATCCTGTACAGTAGTTATACTACAAGGATTAATAAATATGTATGTACAACTGCTTTCAAAATGGACGTCTAAAAACTTTGAGCCCCCAGTATTATAGATCAGTTGAAAATTCCATGGTAACAATGACTACAGTCAGTTTACCTAGGGGGGGGGTTCTATTTGGTCTAGAAATAGCTAAAAAATCACTTCCAAAGACTCGGAGCTGAAGGGTTAAAAGTTCAACTGCTTTTTGATTTTTTTACAAAATTAGATATGTTCAAAATACGGCCGACGCTCGCTGGGCGTCATTGAAAATTTGGAAATATTGTGCATTTTGAGCAAGCTCGTGCGCAATGAATTTACCAACCTTTCCCCTATTCAAAGTGCATTTGGATTGGTATTAAATGTTGCCCTGGGGATTAGTTAATGATATGCAAATGAGACTATAAAGGCAAACGTGCTGCACTCCTTCACTCCACTCTAGTCAGAGACAGAGAACGGTTCGCCTCGGCGGCGTATATATAACTTCAAACCCGACTTACTCGACCGAATGGGAGATATATAGCAAGCTCTTCGCCGTCTAGTGCTAGAGGAGTCCGAAACGAGGTGATACAGGCCGTGGGAGGAAATAATGCAATAATGTGGCTAATAATGCAAGGCCGAGGAGGTACTAGTCCAGCCACAGGCAGCCCAATCTCATGATTTGTGTATTTATACGCTTACAAATATCGCTTGAATAGTTAATATTATAAATCCTTCCAAAACATGTATGTTAGACAAATAAATACACAACTTAACCCTACAATGTTTCAGTTGTGGTCATTCATACCTCTGAGCTCTTCTAGGGTCGTTTCCGCTGTTTTTTTCGAACCTCTCTCCCTCACCTCCTTATAAAAGGAAAAGGCTGGAGACAACCGACAAATGTACGTTGCATAACCTGTAATCTTTGCCACGAAAATCACACTTCGCTCACTCCAAATAACTCGAAACTACGGTAGGACATAGAATGATAAATGAACTCATCCCAACCCGAATTTTAAGATCCAGCGATACCACATTCTGGAGAAATCGAACAATTTGTCGCACATTTCCAAGTGATGAGTTCATTTATCATTCTATGTCCTACCGTAGTTTCGAGTTATTTGGAGTGAGCGAAGTGTGATTTTCGTGGCAAAGATTACAGGTTATGCAACGTATATTTGTCGGTTGTCTCCAGCCTTTTCCTTTTATAAGGAGGTGAGGGAGAGAGGTTCGAAAAAAACAGCGGAAACGACCCTAGAAGAGCTCAGAGGTATGAATGACCACAACTGAAACATTGTAGGGTTAAGTTGTGTATTTATTTGTCTAACATACATGTTTTGGAAGGATTTATAATATGAACTATCCACTGAACTAAAGTTAACCAGACAAGAGCCCATCTGGGCTTTCACTCGGGCCACATGAGATTGAAGATGAAATACACTTTCATTTGAAATCCTCTTAGTAATAACCAAAGGGAAGAATTATTAGCTGAATTTAGCAGTCTTTAGGAGTGGCCGGTAGCGCGGTGACTTTCATTCTCTGCTCCCCTAGTATATATGTAATTTAATATTTTTGTTTTTCTCGTAGTTGACCTTTTAATTTAAACACTACTTATTCGTTTAACACACTGCATTTGAGCAGGCATATATTCAGTTTTGAACCCGAGAATTAACCGTACTGCCGTACTTCATGGTCCCTTTCTTTAGTAGTGGGTTGTCGGTCAGGTGATTGTAAACTCTCGTCATTTAGCACAGAAAATGTATTCTGATGAATAGGGATCGGGTTGTCATGTAAGAAAGATGGCTCTTGAACAAACTGATAAGCTTCAGTAGGTTGGGTAGTCTCGGAACACTGGAGACCTTGGTCTTTCATTGTCTTCTTTTTTGTATTCTTGAATTATTTTTTTAAGTTTGAAAGTCTGATCTCAGCTTTATTATATCCGCTTTCAACTCGCCATTTTCAACTTCTAGGTCAATAATATATTCGTGATGACAGCATCTTGATTTCGGTCTTGTATATATTATCTTGCTGCACTAATTTGTCTTCCAAAAGACTGAGTTTGGTTTCTTGATTCGTGTTTTGATGTGACGAGAGTAGGAATTCATTACGCATATCAGTTAGGTCAGCCTCCATGTTACAAATCAAGGTCGTTAAAGCAGCGAGAGAGTTCTTATTGCGGGCTAACAATCCTCAGGGGTGGATCCAGGGTTTGGACTGAGTAGTTTACTCTGACAGACCAATCAACTCATACCCCACCCCACCCCTCCTAGTAATAAACTACCTAAAATTTAGAGGTTTGAAAAAAGTTGAGTAGTTTACGGAAATCACATAAACTACCCTGGATTCACCCCTGATCCTCGTGAAGAATCTAAAGAAGTCCATCTCTTCCGGTTTGAATTTGACTCATGTGTATGTTGCTTTTGGAGTTTCAAGGATATGTTGATCCAAAACTACAGGCTCTTGGGGTTTTTCATTGACTTGTGAACTTGCAGGCTCTGTAATTTGTTTTGTTTTCTTAGTATAACATAAAGTGTTGAACATGTTCATTTTCTCAAGCATGTCGCGCGTGACCTCTGTTTCTTCATTCATTAACAACAACAACAACTTTTATTCGTACTCTTATAGTAATGATTTACATGTAAATATATAGAAGAAGAAAAATTAAATAGCAAGAGTACTGGGACACCTGAAATAGTAATATAAACTAATCGAGTCAGGCATCCCAGGAATGTATAGGTTAAAATTGTTGAATTGGGTCAAGCACACATACACAGAGCACTACATGATGCATACATTACAAGTACAATATACAGAACAAGAGCCCATCTGGGCTTTCACTCGGGCCACATGAGATTGAAGATGAAATACACTTTCATTTGAAATCCTTTTAGTAATAACCGAAGGGAAGAATTATTAGCTGAATTTAGCAGTCTTTAGGAGTGGCCGGTAGCGCGGTGACATGCATTCTCTGCTCCCCTAGTATATATCAAGGGCACCCAACGAAGTTTTCGGTTAAAAAGCTTTTCGGGAGAGTAAGTTAGCCTAAAACTTTCGGATTTGAAAAAAATTGTCCCTAGAAAATTGTTTTCTGAAATACTGGCTAGAAAATTTGTTTTCAATCCCTAGAAAATTATAGAAGAAAAGGGAGACTAAAAGGTTTCCCCTAAAATATTCGTACGTCCCAATTCGTCTGATCAATAGAGTCAGAACAGGATAAAAGAATTCCTAAAAAATTCGTACCTCCACAAAACTTTGCAACATGAAGTTACTTGGGCTAGAAAATTATTGTTATGTTCTAGACTACTAACAAATTCGTAGGCCGGGAATATTTTGCCATAGTATTTTCGGTTGACGCGATTTCCACCTAGAAATACAGACAGAGAACGGAGATAGACTAAGAGTAATATAATAAATAATAGGGAATGTGTGAGCCTGAGGGCTAAGTTAACCGCTGGGTTTTCTAGTTAGCCCCCAGCCATATTTAGTTAAGTGTTTATAACAGGTAGAGAAAAAAGAAGGAGTTTAAGAGTCAACAAAATAATTTTAGAGAATTAGAGAGAGAATAATGATATATAGAAATTATGAGTGTTGCTCTGACAGTATATAACGTTTCAGTTGTTTTGAAAAGGCGAATGCACTTAAATCCTTCATGTTAGTCGGGAGGTCTTTCCAAAGATCAATTGCCATAAAAGAGATCATTTGTTTGCCTGTATTTGTTCTTACTTCTGATTTATAGAGGTTTTGTTTGGCTGCGTATCTGGTATTATAGTTATGAACACTGCTGGCATATTTAAACATGTTGTCAAACATTCTTGGTAACAGTCCTTTGTGCCATAGATACGTAAATTTTAAAGCATGTAAGCGGTAGACGTTATATACTGTAAGAATATCTAATAGATTTAGCAAAGGTTGAGCACTTTCCGTATCTTTTCCATGGGGAATTGCAAAGAATATTAATCTGGCTACATTATTTTGTTTAACTTGAACTTTTTGAATATGAGATTTGTAGGCGCTACCCCATGCTAATATGGCATAAGATATATACGGATAGATTAAGTTATAGTAAATTTGTTTAAGTTGTAGGATAGAAAGATAGTGCCTTAATTTGGATAGAATTCCAGTATTTAGCTTTCTAGAATACGTCAAAAGACATAGTAGGCGCCTTAAAATGGCTAGATAAGCTGCAGACAACTGGTTTCAAACGAATTTCAAAAAGTACTCGTTGGGTGCCCTTGATATATATTTCTCGTGTATGCAAATTAAAGAAGTTGACCTCTACTTATTCATGTACCGCACGCTTACAATTTAGTCTGCTGTTCTCCAGGTTCAGAGTACTAATAGATGAGTGTCTCAAATATATGTTTATATTTGTCCCATATTATAAGTTGTATCCTGTCCACCTATGATGGAGCTATCATATGATATATTTCTCTACTGTTCATTCTACCCTGCGGCTCTTTATCGCAGCTCGCGTCCATATCGGGTATTTATTAACTGAAATGCCTGTTGATTATATACCCTCCTTCCCAAAACTGATCTGCTCATTATATTACAGAACTATAAAGGGAACTGTTGGAAGCCTTTAATTTCTCGAACCAAAACCTCGGCCGTGAGAGGATTCTTGTTTAAGTTGACCTTGAGAGTTGAATATTGCTTCGCTCATCATAAATTATTCTGTGCGAGTGTTTATTTCTCCGGGGTATTTCTGACAGCCACAAACACGCTCAAAATTATTTTAGTGCATGTTGGCCTACAGATCACGGTGTTTGCGCTGGTATGTATTATGACCGAGAGGCATAAAACCTACGAAACGTATCTCAAACAAGAATACCGTCCGATGGCAAAATCTATCAGCGCCACGAGGTCAACAAATCGACAAAGAAATGCAAATATAAACACGCAATGATTTCAACCTCACCGTACCTTAATTCATGACCTGACAAGACACTGTTCAGTTTCAGTTTCGCTCTCAGCTTTGCTCTTGAGTTTGAGTTCGACTTTGTTAAAGACTTCTTATTCAGTTGTATGGTATTGTGCAGTATATTTGAATATACCAATCCACAGAGATTCCAATAACAAAGCCGTGGCGAAAGAGAAGCTTAAACGAGAAATATTTTGTCCTCCTAGAAAAACACAACATCTTGCCCTTTCTATCGAAGAAGCCTTGGTTTCAGCAGAAAGGAAAACGCTAAATTCCAATTCGATATGTGTGGATCTTTGAGTCCTTCAGATCCGGCGTCGTGTCGTATATAAAATCACAGGCCATCTGGGTAAAAAACGCGGTCCTTCGGCTCCGACAAGAGCGCCAGTTGCAATATCCTGAGCCTGTTGGAAGGCTTTCGCACGAGTGAAGTTAAATAAAACATTAAACTGCTTACATTTGAGAGATGGGACTCCAAATTTGAGAGAGATTTGCTCGCGGATCCACCATTTTGATTTACTGTATTCAATTATGTAAATAAATTAACCTGGCGAGTGTTACGTGACCAGCACAGTGCGATCTGATTGGTGTGAATTTGACCTTTAACGCATGCGCTGAACGCTTGCTACACTGAATAATAATAAAAAAAATAACGACTTGCATTTTAAGACTCGTTGCTGCCACAGGCAGCCCGAGTAACTAGCAACATGAGAAGCGGTTAATGCATGATTCGATCGTTCTTATGACGTCAGCTGTGGTTATTACACCGGAGATCAGCCCGATAAATACACAAATCATGAGATTGGGCTGCCTGTGGTCCAGGCAACGAGGTATCTCATTATTTGTTCGGTTGAACGATTTGAGTTATCGCAGTAGTCGGGTTTATCTGTACTGTCGGTTTATCTTTACCGTATCGAGGTTTTAGTTCACCCGGGGATCATTTGTGTCAGTTGCACTCGTGTGAGTGTAAAAGAGTTACTGGTTTGTGTGTCATTTCTTAGAATATTAGTGACTAGAAATTTGAAGTTTTTCAAGAATGCTTGTCTGTTCTAAAATTATATAGTATGCCTGTGGGGCTCTGAAATTTGAAAACGGTATGTGCTTGCCTGTGTGGCTGTGAAATTATTAAGTATGCCGGTGTGGCTACGAAAGCCGAGGAGGGACTTCAGACTTCAGACTTCAGACTTCAGACTTCAGACTTCAGACTTCAGACTTCAGACTTCAGACTTCAGACTTCAGACTTCAGACTTCAGACTTCAGACTTCAGACTTCAGACTTCAGACTTCAGACTTCAGACTTCAGACTTCAGACTTCAGACTTCAGACTTCAGACTTCAGACTTCAGACTTCAGACTTCAGACTTCAGACTGCAAATTAAAACTGGTTCAGTGCTGTAAACTAAACTCGTTGCTGCAAACTAAAACTGGTTGCTGCAAACTAAAACTGGTTGCTGCAAACTAACTTGTTGCTGCAAACTAAAACTCGTTGATGCAAACTAAAACTCGTTGGTGCAAACTAAAACTCGTTGCGGCAAATTAACTTGTTGCTGCAAACTAAAACTCGTTACTGCAAACTCCGTCGCTGTAATTTTCCCGCCAATATTACGGGTTCCCTGTGGTAAACGCACGCGGCACATGCGTATAACTCAGTTCTAGCTGCTGTGACTGAGGGGGTGGGGTGAGTAGTATACTCCTTCCCGATTGAAAATCTGACTTGCTTACTGTACTAGAAACCACATATTACATGTAGTTGTACTAAAACTACGATGTTCTGTCCATATATCGTGTTCCGCCGAAGTATTTTCCTCGGCGGCTACCTATTGTTGTAGTTGCGGCAATCCACTTCGTGCTGGGACCTCAAGAAGTGATGAATATTGTCAATGGAGGACTTCCGAAGGAGAAAAAGAAGCGGAGAGGAGGAAAAATTACAGCGACGGAGTTTGCAGCAACACATTTTAGTTTGCAGCAATATGTTCTAGTTTGCAGCAACCAGTTTCAGTTTGCAGCAACCAGTTTTAGTTTGCAGCAACCAGTTTTAGTTTGCAGCAACAAATTTTAGTTTGCAGCAACAAGTTAATTTGCAGCAATCAGTTTTAGTTTGCAGCAACGAGTTTAGTTTGCAGCAACGAGTTTTAGTTTGCAACGAGTTTTAGTTTGCAGCAACGAGTTTAGTTTGCAGCAACGAGTTTTAGTTTGCAGCAACGAGTTTTAGTTTGCAGCAACCAGTTTTAATTTGCAGTGACAATTTTCATTTATATGCAGCATCTTTTTTATAATTTCCGCAAACATTTTGTATTTGCATCAGTTTATTTTTATTTTCGCACGAGGCAATTGTTTATTTGCAGCATGTCCCTTACGGGCCACCGTACTGAAGTCTGAAGTCTGAAGTCTGAAGTCTGAAGTCTGAAGTCTGAAGTCCCTCCTCGGCTTTCGTATGGCTGTAAAATATAACGTTAATTTGCCTGTGGCTGTGAAAGGATGGAGTTGCCTGTGTGGCTGTAAAATAATAAAGTTTGCCTGTGGGGCTGTAAAATTATAAAGCATGTCTGTGGGGCTGTGAAAGGATGAAGTATGCCTGTGGCACTGTGAAATTATGAAGTATGCCTTAGTGGCTGTAAAATTATAAAGCATGTCTGTGGGGCTGTGAAAGGATGAAGTATGCCTGTGTAGCTGTAAAATTATAAAGCATGCCTGTGGGGCTGTGAAAGGATGAAGTATGCCTGTGGCACTGTGAAATTATGAAGTATTCCTGTGGCACTGTGAAATTATGAAGTATGCCTGAGTGGCTGTAAAATATAACGTTAATTTGCCTGTGGCTGTGAAAGGATGGAGTATGCCTGTGGCACTGTGAAATTATGAAGTATGTCTGTGTGGCTGTAAAATAATAAAGCTTGCCTGTGGGGCTGTAAAATTATAAAGCATGTCTGTGGGGCTGTGAAAGGATGAAGTATGCCTGTGGCACTGTGAAATTATGAAGTATTCCTGTGGCACTGTGAAATTATGAAGTATGCCTGTGTGGCTGTAAAATATAACGTTAATTTGCCTGTGGCTGTGAAAGGATGGAGTATGCCTGTGGCACTGTGAAATTATGAAGTATGCCTGTGTGGCTGTAAAATAATAAAGTTTGCCTGTGGGGCTGTAAATTTATAAAGCATGTCTGTGGCACTGTGAAATTATGAAGTATGCCTTAGTGGCTGTAAAATTATAAAGCGTGCCTGTGGGGCTGTGAAATTATGAAGTATGCCTTAGTGGCTGTAAAATTATAAAGCATGCCTGTGGGGCTGTGAAAGGATGAAGTATGCCTGTGGCACTGTGAAATTATGAAGTATGCCTTAGTGGCTGTAAAATATAGCGTTTATATGCCTGTGGCTGTGAAAGGATGGAGTATGCCTGTGGCACTGTGAAATTATGAAGTATGCCTTAGTGGCTGTAAAATTATAAAGCATGCCTGTGTGGCTGTGAAAGGATGAAGTATGCCTGTGGCACTGTGGCACTGTGAAATTATGAAGTATGCCTTAGTGGCTGTAAAATATAACGTTGATTTGCCTGTGGCTGTGAAAGGATGGAGTATGCCTGTGGCACTGTGAAATTATGAAGTATGCCTTAGTGGCTGTAAAATTATAAAGCATGCCTGTGGGGCTGTGAAAGGATGAAGTATGCCTGTGGCACTGTGAAATTATGAAGTATGCCTTAGTGGCTGTGAAAGGATGGAGTATGCCTGTGGCACTGTGAAATTATGAAGTATGCCTGTGTGGCTGTAAAATTATAAAGTATGCCTGTGGGGCTGTGAAAGGATGAAGTATGCCTTAGTGGCTGTGAAAGGATGGAGTATGCCTGTGGCACTGTGAAATTATGAAGTATGCCTGTGTGGCTGTAAAATTATAAAGTATGCCTGTGGGGTTGTGAAAGGATGAAGTATGCCTGTGGCACTGTGAAATTATGAAGTATTCCTGTGGCACTGTGAAATTAAGAAGTATGCCTGAGTGGCTGAGAAATTATAAAACTATGAAGTATATGCCTTTGTGTCTGTGGCCTGTGGGGCTATGAAATTGTGGTGTGAAAGTACTTAAGTATGCCTGTTTGGCTGGGAATTTATAAGTCCTACTATGCCTGTGTGGCTGTCAAAGAATGAAGTATTTTCTGTGTTGCTGTGAAATGATGAAGTATGGCTGTGAAATTATAAAATACTAGTAATTTGCCTGTGAATTTGTGAAGTGTGACTGTGAAATTATAAACTGTTGCTGTGAAATTAGGGCTGTGAAGTATGACATACAGGTGATACCTGTGTGGTAAGGAATTTTCGAATCTTGCTTGTGTGATTCTAATAGGAATGCCTATGAGGTAACAAGATTAGAGTCTCCATTCTTAGGATATTCTAGAAATAAGTTTCACTGGAACTGATAAATTGAGCTTGTGGGAGGAAGAAGTGTTGTTTGTGTAGCTCAAAAATGAGTTTCAGTGAGGCTTCAATGTTTGTTTATATATGTAGGAAATATGGTATGGAGATGAGAATGTTCATTCATGACTTAGAGTAATTAATTACCTTAACTCATGTGTAATACGGATAATAATAATAGTAATTATATAATACTAAATATAATAATAGTAATATACTACTAATAAAATAACAATACAATAATGATGATGATGTTGGTGGTAACTATGACAACAATCATTATAATAGGGTTGATGATATTGATGTTAAAATGAAGTGAAATGCGGATTTGTATATTGCCCTTTCTATATATATTCAGATGTCGATAATACCGTGATACTAATAATACTGGTGCTCTTTTAATTGTAATTCCTGGTATTATTTTGTTTGCCATTCAGGAAGGGCAGGATTTGACGGAAGTGATAAAACGTCTTAGGAAACTTGAAGAATCTCAAAAGGACACGGTGGGTTCATGTCTAGATGAAATAAGGCATCTTGTAAAGTCGCCTATGTTCATTTAGGATTGTACTCTAGATTATTTGCTCAATCTGAAGATGGTGGCTTAAGAAGCTAATCATCCTAGAGGAGGGTTCTTTAAAGTGCCTATCACCCTTTTGCAATTTTGATAGCTTATGAACCTCCGAAACGTTTTGAGTACTTCTGTGAAGAAAGTTTTGGTTTAAAGTTAATACTTTATGTTCTACGCTTGTTTGAAATCGTGTAAATGTGAGCTTTCCTGACCCATGACCGCGTAAAGTAAAAGCCTGGGTCGAAACCTGGGTAGACGTCATCTTGACGTCATATAATTAATTCGGCTTTGCAATCATTTGAAGAAATCCTTAACATGTTGACTAAAATGATTTTTTTCTTTACTAACAACTCAAAAACTGTGTATATTTTCTATGCATCGATGTTGTTGTGATAAAAATGCGGCATGGAGAAAAATGCATTAATGAGATGACGTCTACCCAGGTTTCGACCCAGGCTTTTACTTACGCGGTCATGGGTCAGGAAAGGTCACATTTACACGATTTCAAACAAGCGTAGAACATAAAGTATTCACTTTAAACCAAAACTTTCTTCACAGAAGTACTCAAAACTTTTCGGAGGTTTATAAGCTATCAAAATTGCAAAAGGGTGATAGGCACTTTAAGGCGCTTATTCGGGCCATGAGACCGGAGATAAGACCAGAGTGATCAGTGTAAGAAGTATCCAGATTAGGGTGAGTAACTCCTGTTGGTTTACCGTATTTCTCGGTAGCTAATAGACGTTCTGCAGTAGTATAGTCGGAGTCAAAATGATACCACTTTTTTCTTGCACAAGGACGTCAAAAAGTGAATTCGGAAATCCACTTTTTGACGTCCTTGTGCAAGAAAAAAGTGGTATCAGTTTTGACTCCGACTATACTACTAGGGTACTAAGGGTCATCCAAATTGTCACTAGACATTCTTGCACCTAAAAAATCCAAACTTGATAACCTATTAGAGATATGATTAGCATATAGTTATATCGACGTTCTTCGCCCCGCGACATCCTTGCACCTAAGAATCCAAACTTGAGTAACTGTTAGAGATATCCTAACGTATAGTTATACCGAAGAGAGAATGGCGAGACCGCGTAGTGAGCCACTTCCACGGAGTCTAGCTCGAGAGGCAGGTGCTATTCTCGATGAGAGAGATGGAATGCTCGAGGGAGTGGAGATAGGCCGCCGTACTATTCGATGGCGCTTCTTCCAAGGTGTGGCAGGAGATTTGACTCCTAGGATCATGGAAAAGTTAGTTGCAAAGGTAACCACCAGCTTCTATCTACGCTACAGCTACACCTATCGCATTCGCAATGTCAACGACGGACGCGTGATGCTATTCTCCAAGACTGTCCCCGGCTCTCCATGGGTGAACATCCTAGGAGACGCAGAGGAGTGGATTGCCGACAGGGAGCTATCTCGATTGAATCCCGACAACATTAATCGGCCAAATACCCAATGGGCCTTCGTGCGTTGGATCTACGTGGATGTCAAAGTCGTGATCGATCGTCAGCCTCTGTTGGGAACAGGCCCACTGCCCCAATGGCTTCGCCAGAAAAAAGGAATGCTTGCCCTTGATCGATATGGTGACAACCTATGTCTGTGGCGCTGCCTTGCCATGCATGAAGGAGCACGAGCAGATAGGTGTTGCGTCACAGCTCGAAGACTTGCCCAGGCCTTCTATGGCTTGGCAGCACCCACGCAAGACGTTCCCAGAACTTCCTTAGACCAGCTGGAGGAAGTCGAGTTACACTTTGGAATCGGTATTCGGGTGTACGAGCCTACGGAGGATGGCGCTTGGCATCTGACACGGCATGCGCCCCACTACAAGCGTACGATGACGATTGGGATATACGATGGACATGCCTTCTACATCAAGAACATCGACAAGATAGGGAGCATCTACGTATGTAACGATTGTAAGCAACGGTTCACAAAAGCCTCGAACCTTCAACGCCACGTTCAAAGCTTTGCGAAGTGTTTGGTTCGAAGACCTGGAAGAGATTGGCGAGGCATACGAACTCGAGAGTAGGAAGGACCAGATCCGAATCAAACGCCCTTTCCAAGTAGGTATCGCTGTGTACCAGCTCGCAAAACTGCGTATGCTCGAGTTCTACTACGACTTCCTAGATAAGTACATCGCCCGCGAGGACTTCGAGTACATACAGATGGACACAGACAGCGCCTACATTGCCATCTCTGGAAATAGCATCGATGAAGTCGTACGATCGGAACTGCGAGAGGATTTCGAAGCCGAAAGGAAGGAATGGCTAGCTTGGGACAAGTGGAGCAGTCGTACCCCAGGACTCTTCAAACTCGAATTCGAAGGACAGCGCGCCATTGCCCTATGCTCGAAAGCTTACTACGTCGATACGGGTGGCAGCAAGAAGTATTCCGTCAAAGGTATGTCTAGACGGCACAACGACATTTCGTGGGATCGATTCGAAGCAGCCCTCCAGGGTAGTATCGACATGGCGAAGAACCGAGGCTTCCGACTATTGCCAGAAGGTATGGCAACCTACGAACAACGGAAGCTTGGGCTATCGGCTTACTACGACAAAAGATACGTTCTTCCCGATGGAATCCACACCGAGCCAATAGAGTACGCTGTCTAGCGCTTGGGTACAAACAGAATTCCTTTTGGTGGTAGTTCCGTATCCCTAGGAACAACTTGTAGCTCTTCACCAACGAATCCACGTTTGGGTGCGTCCTTCTCCCCTTCTCGCTTCGCAAGGTAGTACAGCACAGGCTGTCCCGAAGATACTACTCTTCGCGAAATGGTGTATATCTGCAAACTCCACACAGGATCAGTAGCTCTACGTTTTTCACCCCCTTCCAATTCTCCTGGTGCATAGAGATATCGAACTAAGACGTCGAATGGTAGGCGCTCTTCTCTCAACCCAACAGTGCGCGAATACGTAGGAGCCCTCAGATCTACTTGCTGCGTCACTACAGAATTCGAAGGCTCCTTTCCTGTAAGTCGAGTCACCTCACTGTTCAGGGCTTTGATAACCATTGGTAAACGAACTACCCATTCTCTACTACGCGCATCTGATCCTTCCGAAGTAAGCACCATCTCTTGTGCATATTGATATCCAAACAATCTCTCGGCTAGTGTTCTATTCGCTCGTTCGACGAAGCCTTGCGCTCTATGATTACCAGCCTCACCTCGTTGAACTTTCGTACCATGTAGTTCTAGCGTTTCAGACATACGTCCCATGAATTCTCTACCAGGATCTACTTGCAACGTCTTTGGCCATTCGAGTGGACTACGTTCGTAGATTCGTTCGAATGCCGCAGCAACTTCACCACTATCTTTAGACGCTAAAGGTTCGGCTTCTTTGTATCGAGAAGCTACATCGATTACTACCAATGCGTACTTGTATAGCTTTCGTCCACGCCCAGGTCGATCATGCGGTAAGAATATCAAATCAGCTTGGTGGACTTCATTTGGTTTCGATACAGTCCAATGCGGTCGTGGATATGTGTTTTGGTGGTGGTAGATATACTTGCCATATAGATTGCTTTTCCAACCAACTCCTAGCTACGTCTTCTGATGCTTTCGCTGCTACCGATAGCTTGCCAATTGCAGAGTGACCTTTCCAATAGCCCATAGGACCATAGAAGATATTCGCAAGTTTAGCATCCATTATACATCTATACATTCTAACCTTCAACAGATGAAAAAAAAAGAAAAGAATAAGAACCAGGCCTTATTCCTTTTTTTTTTTTTTTTTTTTTTTTTTTCGTAGTGACCTAGTAGCCTAGTAGTTGCCTAGTAGTTGCCTAGTAGTAGTACCTAGTACGTTCCTAGTAGTACCTAGTACGTTCCTAGTAGTACCTAGTACGTTCTTAGTAGTACCTAGTACGTTTCTAGTACGTTTCTAGTACGTTACCTAGTACGACCTAGTACGTTACCTAGTACGACCTAGTACGTTACCTAGTACGACCTAGTACGACCTAGTACGTTACCTAGTGCATCTATAGCCATCTACTAATAGCGTATCCAGCGCCTAGCATTCCACCACCGACGTAGAGCAACTCACCAGTCTTCTGATTGTTTGAGGGTCGGTAGTAGTCAGATAAGCGGGGTTCTTTCATTCCTTCGAGCTGTTCTAGCGCCTTACGTAACTTATCGGATTGCACGAAGGCTTTGTTGGTATCTCTTTGAACGTTGTATGCGTCGCGTTCAAGACCTTCCTGATTTTGTGCAAAGTCGTATAGTCTTTGACGTTCGGTTCTATATGCTGTCATTTCAGATTCTTGTCTTTCGATGGCCCTATCGTGTCTCTCTCGTTCTGTATCTATATCACCCTTTCCAATCATTCTAGCTAGTATGCCACCACCAGTAAATGCCGTCGCATTCAGAACAGCTCCGAAAACTGTCATAGCAATTGCTGCTGCCATTACGGTATGATCTTTTGTTTCTCAAGATATTGTTTCGCGTATAAGCTACCAGCCAATACGGCAGTCCACTTTGCGTAATTCACTAGGGAAGAAGAAGGATCACTAAGCATAGATTCCTTGGTAGTCTTCTTTGCGATCCACCCAATACCAGAAGCGAGTCCTACAATTATGGCTGCATCGGTTGCCGTCTTCATCAATTCTTTATCCATCTCGACATATATAAGTATGGTCTCTAGTCTCTAAGAGTTACTCCATGTCTAGTGCCGTTGGCTTTGCCGGAGCTGCAGATTGTGTCGTGCTAACGTCGGCAGCTCGCGTGTTGCCATCTACATACTTCTTGTACGTATAGTACGTGCCAACCAATGTAGCGCCAGTACCGATGACTGCGAGGATAGCCAGATTTTCGAACCGACCTTTCTCTACGTTGCGTGGTTCGCTTTCACGCGTCGACTCTCTCTTCTGAGCTTCTCTAGCGAGTTTGTTGCTTAACGCTAGTGCCTTTCCAGCTGCGACGCGCTTTGGGTTTTTTACCTTAGTTGGTGCAGTCGTCGGAGGATTCGCAGTTATCTGGTCCGCTTCTTCCATCTTGATTCGGTATAGTAGTTACCTGTAGAGGTTCAACAGGTGTTGTAGGAACGACTATGTGATCAACTACGTGGAACAAGGCACTAGCTAGAGCCACTAATCGACCTGCTTTAAGCGATAATAGACCGGCCACAGCAGATATCTCGTTGCGAACTAGATGGTCTTCTCGTAGGTCCTTAAGCAGTTCTTGTTTGTCATCTATTGGAACTACGTATGCGACTGCGCGGGTAGCTAGACGTAGTGCTCCATTTACTAAGCATCCCGTTATTTGCTTTGCTACTACGGCCTGGTACCTACTATGCAAACGTTTTACGTCCTTCTCAGATAGCTTAGATATATGTACTATTGAGAAATTATGTCCTAGATATTCTTTTGTCGTACCCATTGCAGCTAAGATTGCAAGTGCTTCCCGACAATCTTCGACACCCTCCAATTTGGTTGGATGTTCCAACACGACTGGAGGGCAAGTAATAGCGCACTCATCAATCAGTTCATTCATGTATTCATCCATGATAATATGTCGTAGGTGCTGGGAGCTCTAACACTACCTCGAAAGGATGGCGTAGACAGAAGCACATGCGAGCGAACTTATGAGATCCAAGTATCGTTCGTAACTCTTTACATTCTTGCGAGCCTCCATAATCCTCAAATATCCTTTTACCATCTACGGCCGATGCTGTATGAAATGCTACTACGATAGCTACGTTCTCGCGGAAGGGTTTACATATGCTCGTTAGTTGTTGGGACAGCACCCAAATGGAAAGCCCTATATGTCGTGCAGAAAAGGCTAAGTCCACTAGCTTGTCAGTTCGTTTCTTGACGTCCTTCGATGCGGCGCAATCATCGAGAATCAATAGAGTATTGGTACCTGACCAAAATGTTGCGCAAATACTCAAAGTAGCATCGATGGCATCCTGCGGTGGTGACATGACGAAGAAACGAGGATCTCGATTTGCAAATCCACGATAAGTTTTGTTGTGAGCATACGTAGGACAAATCAGTACTATGTAATCGAACTTACCACGAAATGATCCACGAAGTTGTTCTATGAGAAACGCAGTCTTCCCACAATTCGTCGGACCGACTATGAGTGCGTTGAACGGCACGTGCTCTACGAGAGAATCCATCAGTATAATATACTCTGCAGAGATCTGTTCAATATCGTGACCTGAGCATCCGCAAGGACGTAGACGTGCATTTTCACATTTCCACTTCCCTTCGCAGTTCTATGTATGCGAATGTCGATGTCCTTCCCACTGCCGGTTTGTGCCAAGCCATCACCATGAACGGTGGAATCTTTTGCTGTGCGACAATCGATTAGGATAGCGAATCTATTTTCAAAGAACTTCTTTGGAGTCATGGAAGTATTGGGTGTACCAAACCAGCCTTTTGCAGCCTCCCAGAAATCTAGGGGAAGCATGCCGCTTGGAAAGAGTCTGTTGGGAATCCCGTTGACATCTACTTCTACCTTCAAAATATCTGGATTCGAGAATGATTCGCTATCTCGCGTACCATGAACGTGTGGATCTATGAATAGTAGAAGTAGTCCAGCAAAGGATCGTCGTGGAACATTGACGTTTTGAGATATCAAAGTATCGGATGTTTTAGCGATATCTACTGTCTTGAAGTGAACGGCGTAGTTGTATAGGAATGCAGTACCTATTTCGTATTTGTGAAGTGCACTACTAGCCAGCGTTCCATCCCTGATTGCTTCGTATTCTAGTTGGATGTTGGTAAGTTGGTAAGTACCTATCTTCGTCGCATCCGATCCAACTATGACATAGTCGGCATTGGCTAGAGTCAATTCGAATGTAATGGTATTTTCTAAGGTATATGGATATAGAACTCCATGTTGTGTCAGAATGTCGACATCTAATGGAATCCTATATTTGGAACCACATGCAGCTAGGAGCGCGTTGTCTGCAGCAGACGAAGTACTTTTATCGCCAGCTTTCGAGCGTAGCTTGTTTACGTTCTCTGATTGAATGCCTTGTTGTACTCTCGACTCTCTCTCCTGCGTAGATAGGTATACATCGGAGTACGTTTGTAGGAGGTCTGGTCTGACAAGGTCTTCTACTGTTTCAGCTCCCATCCTACAGATTCTACGTACGACCAAGCAGCGTCCAACGTTCGAAACGACTCTGTTATTCGCATGTCCACCAGATAGTACGATGTCGCCCAATAGCGCTAGGCTACCAGGTACTAGTACTACACCTTCTTCTAGCTTTGGGACTTCTACGTATAGAGTCTCACCTGGATTGGCAGATGATCGAGTGAAAGTTTTCCTATACAAGTCTCGTGGAGCCTTGAGTGCATGAGGCTCTCTTCGTGCTTGCGTGGGATCCAACTTTGATGAGATCATGTTGAATATAACTATATATATAGTTATGTCTAACATGGCCTTTGATGGGAGGTATGAGGAAAGAACTGATGAAGCTGAAAGAGGAAAAGATTACGATGACGATGCTATCGATGTGGAGGAGGAGTGGAAACGTCTCTTTCCAGATTCAACGAATGTGGAGCCTAGAGAATCGCTCAACATGAAAGCCATGCGCGACTACACTAAAGAAGGCGCTAGGCCAAAGGATCAGGAAACCTCGTTTTCTATAGAAGATGATGATTACATCGACGAACTCATCGATTCGAAAGACTCGAACGTTTCTAGAAATGAAAGAATCCTGGAGAAGCTGGAGGAAGAGAAAGTCCCAAAGTATACCGATCGAGGCGTAGTCTTCAAACAGGGTTTATCGGAAAATGCGAGACAGAATATGTTCGAGACTGTCTGGGAAAAATACCACGACGTGGGAATTCGAGGCACGCTTGAGATTGCAACCCTGTCTGATGGTAGAGTCGCTATCCACGAGTATGGAAGTAAAGAAAAAGCGATTCCTATGACCACCACGAAAGGTGGGTTATATAAGAAGATGGGAAAAAGTCTCAAAGGAGTCTTAGGACCTTCGAGGGAAGAAATGGTAGAAGAAGTCATAGTAGCTCGAGACCAATTGAGTGAGAGGATCGAACGAAATGAAGAAATACTCAAAGACCCTACGTCTACCGAAACTCAGAAAGAGAATGCTACTAACGAAATAAGGACCGATCAGGAGGAGCAAGCAGTCCTAGAACAAATAGAAGAAGCTATAGTAGAACGGATGCCACTTAGGGATCGTATAAGAATCATCTTCAAGAAGTATGGAGTCAGTATAATTAGCGTGGTAGCTGCGGTAAGTACTGTGATCGGCGTAATAGTTTCCAATCTGACGAAGGCAGTTCCCTCGATAGTACCGGGAGTTGGAGATGCTGCCAAAGCAGTCGCTAAGACAACTGCCAAAGCCTTAAAAGCAATAGGTAAAAAGTTAGAGGAGATTCTACCTAAGATGATTGGGCCAATTGCGAGTTTCATATTCAGTATGGCTGCTGACGTTGTTGGAGTCTTAGCAAACAACATTTGGTTGTTAATCGTAGCAGCAGTGGTCTTCGTAGTGGAGCAATACAAGCGACGTTAACGAAACAACGTCCATGCAATTCCAGCTGCGGCAATGGATGTCACCGCGAGATTTATCTCATGTTGTGGGACAGCCTTTGGTACAGGAACTCGTTTCTCGTGCGTCTCGAGAGGTGGTATTAATTTCTTATCTGATGGTCCTTCCATAGGAGGAGGTGGGCGTCCTTTGACTTCTGCATTGATGTCGTTAGTGCCTAGCATCATATCTTTCGTGGCTTTTGGGGTTGGATTCCTATAGCCATCTTTCTTACCAAGATAGTACACTAGATTGCTTGGCAATAATCGCACACCTATAGCTATTGCTAGATCGAGCCTCTTATGCGTCGTCGTTATAGCAGTAAGATAGTTTTTGTAGCTCACCACTAAATCGTTTTCGAGAATAGCGCCTTCGACTAAGCTCTTAAACTTTTCTTTGACGTTGAAGCTATCTACGATGGATTCGTTAAGATCGTTTTGAGCGCCTAGAATACAATATCCAAAAGCTTCGACAGATCGATTCAATCTACCTAATCCAGCATTCGTCAAACCTCTACCGATTGGTGGCGTAAACCAATTGTATTGCTTTCCTTCGTGTTCGTCGTTCCGAATAAAGGATACTAGATCGCCCTTGTCCACCCTTCCTCCCTCGTCTGCAAATAAGTTATTATGGTTGGGCCATGTATCTGCTTCCTTGTCGTAGCCTCGGATTACGTGGACGTTCTTGTAACCATCACCATACAAAAGAAATACGTCTCCTAATCCGTGATTCCTACCTCCGTACCATCGGAAGTCTGGTTTTCGAGATATGCCAAATTCGATGCACAATCTCTCAAGAGCTGATTTGCTGTAGAGGTTATCGAGTTGCTTGAAAGCACTGTCACCAGGTAGAGGGCAACCAAGTTCATGTAGAATTCTTCGTATCGTGAAATAAACATGGAATCGTAGGAAACCCTGAACGACTGGCGGATACTTTCTGAAAGTAGGGTCGAACAACGATACTCCACATCCGGAAGTCGCACACCACG